>OX031316.1:43320366-44570366 GCA_943737955.2 Myopa tessellatipennis | reverse complement strand
GCCGGAATCTCTAAATGACTGCAATATACACATGTATGCAGACGACGTTCAGATCTATTTATCATGTGAAAATGACTGCATAAGCGAATGCATCTCTTCATTGAACCGACATCTAGATAAAGCGGGCAAGTGGGCGGCCGGAAATGGTCTTCGTCTGAACCCCGCAAAATCAAAGTGTCTAGTGCTGTCTAGGAAATACATCGATACGTCGGCGTTACCAAAAGTTCACCTACTTGGTGCTAACATTGGCTTTGTTAGCAACGCAAAGAATCTTGGAGTAATATTTAACAACTCTTTAACGTGGAATGACCATATCAATCATACTGTAAGTAGGGTGTACGGTATGCTTCGACATGTTATGGTGCACCCAGAGTTTTACTCCTCGATCAACAAGGTGTCTCCTAGCCAAATCCTATTTGCTCCCGACCCTCCTTTATGGATGTGAAATTTTCTCAAACTGTGATTCGGCCAGTCGACAAAAACTAAAAGTATTATTCAATAATGTAGTAAGATATGTTTTCAGACTCAAACCTCGCGACCATGTATCTGGTTTCATGAGGAATTTCTGTGGGATGCCATTCAATCACCTACTGGACTTCGCACGCTAACTCTATTAAATAAAATAATCTTAACATCGAAGCCAAGTTACCTCCACAACAGACTACAACTTTCCCATTCACAAAGAAATATGAACATTAAGCCTTTTAAACACCAAAGCTTGTTGTCAGAACGTCAATTTTTTATCTATTCCGTAGGGCTCTGGAACTCGCTCCCCGGCAGCATTCAGAAAGCCAGTAGCACAAAACAGTTCAAAATTAAGCTTGCCGAATACTATCAGCAGGAATGAGATCAAATTTGCTGCAAGCAAGATCAGTATCTCTTTCTTTCTTTCTGCAACTTTCTTACCTTAAAAAAAAAAAAAAAAAAAAATCTTTCCTAAAGATCTTTCCTAAATCTTTCCATAAATAAATTCTTGTCTAAAATTAAAAGTAGAATAAGTAAATAATATAAAAATAAAATTATCAAATGTTTTTCGTATATTATACCATATTATAAGCTTTCCAAAGCTTACGGTGTGATTGATTATAATTGTACAAATAAATAAAATAAATAAATAAATAAAATAACAGAATCCGAGCTCAAGGTCGAGGGAAGCTTAGTTTTCAAACCGAATTCTGCATGATTAACTTATCCAACGTCTTATATATACCAAAAAATGAAGGAAATTTTCTATCGGTTAGCAAAGCAGTTGATAATGGTCTATCAGTATTTTTTGAAAATATTTTTGCAACCATCAAAGATGAAAAGGGTCGAATAATAATGAAAGCAAAGAAGAAAAGCAATTTGTTTGTGTTCTAGACTTAAGTCGAATCGTGTCATTATTCAAAAGGTATAGATGAAAAAGTATTGTGGCATAATCGGTATGGCCATGTGAATTACTCAAGTTTAAATGATATTGCAAGTAAGAACTTAGTTCACGGATTAGATACAACTATTCCAAAGAATATTATTTGTGCAACGTGTATCAAAAGTAAGATATCAACGAAACCGTTTCAATCAGCTGAGTACCGTGCCAAAAATTTGTTAGAAATCATCCATTCAGACGTTTGTGGACCGATGAATAAAGCACAGGCAAACTAATTAAAAATTTAAGAAGCGATAATGGTGGCGAATATATTAGTAACGCATTCAATAATTACTTAACTGAACACGGAATTAAGAGACAACTTACTGCCCCATATACGCCACAATAATACGGCGTAGATGAGCGAGCAAATCGCACCTTAGTAGAAATGGGAAGAAGCATGTTAATACACGCAAGTTTAGATGAATCATTTTGGGCAGAAGCCATTGCTACAGCAGCATATCTGCGAAATAGATCTTCGACGAGAGTTCTTGAAGCCAAAACTCTTCACGAAGTTTGGTTTGGTCGCAAGGCCACAATTCGACATTTTAAAGTTTTTGGTTCACTTGCGATAGCCTTAAATAAAACCCAAAGGCGAAAATTCCAACCCAAGGGCAAGGAATATATAATGGTAGGATATTCCGAAACATCAAAAGCGTACCGCATATTTGATCGAATATCACGTCAAGTAATAGAAAGTCGACACCTAACTTTTATTGAGAGTGGTTTTCCAAATAAGATAATGTAAATTATGACAACACTAATTCCATTATTTTTAATTTTGGCGAAACAAATTCGCAAAGTGAATATAGTGACAATAATGATGGAGACTCTGAAGCCACTGGCAGTTCACTTGAAGAGGAAGATGAAGTTGAAATGCATGAAGCAGAAAACATCCCAAAAATTGGTCCAGGCAGACCAAAGTTGTTACGAACGGGTAAATCAGGACGGCCCAGGAAGCAATTTAATGTATTAAATGTAATGGATACTGATCCTCTTGAGATTCCACAAACAGCTAAGAAAGCCATCACTGGACCAAATTCAGAAAAATGGAAAGAGGCAATGCAAAAGGAATACGAAGCCCTTATTGATAACGACACGTGGGAATTAGTTGATTTACCAAAAGGAAAGAAAGTAGTCGGCTGTAAATGGGTTTTCAGCTTGAAAAAGAATGAACAAGGAATTATAGAAAGGTACAAAGCAAGGTTGGTGGCAAAAGGTTGTAGCCAGCAGTTTGGCATCAATTACAGAGAAACATTTTCACCGGTTGTAAGATACGCAACTATAAGAATGGTTATTGCATTAGCCGCTGAACACGAATTGTATCTCCATCAAATGGATGTGTCCACCGCCTACCTAAATGGAGAACTACACGATGATGTTTACATGAAACAGCCTGAATATTATGTTAATAGCGCGTATTCTCAAGGTGTTTTAAAACTTAAGAAATCTCTATATGGTCTTAAACAATCAGGACGAGAGTGGAATATTAAATTAGACACAGTTTTAAAACGGATCGGATTTTGGCAATGCAAGAGCGAACCATGTGTCTATACAATGCACTCAAAGGACTCGTTTAACATCATAGCAATTTATGTTGACGATATCCTTATAGCAAGTTCAAATAAAGAGGAACTTATGTCTGTAAAAGCTAAAATAAGCAAAGCATTTAAATTGGTCGATAAAGGACAAATAAAACATTTCCTAGGAATGGAAATAGAAAGAGAAGGAGAGACAGGAAAATTCAAAATTGGTCAAGAACAATATATTCAAAATCTTTTGAAGGAGTACAATATGGAAAACTGCAAAACTGTATCAACTCCACTTGACGCTGGTTTTCAAATGAATTGCAAGAATGATAAATGCAAAATGGTAGATCAAACGAATTTTCAATCCCTTATTGCTTCCTTAATGTATCTGGCGATTTCTACACGACCGGAAATATTGCATTCCGTATGCAAACTTGCCCAAAGAAACATGGATCCACATATCGAGCATGAGTCTGCAGCAAAGCATATTTTAAGATACCTGAGCAAGTCGAAGAACTTAAAACTTCAGTATTACAAGACTGAACTACCTGTTAGAGGATTTGCTGATGCTGACTGGGGAGGAGATTTAGTTGACAGAAAATCTTATACCGGATTCGCATTCTTTTTGGGAGGAAGTGCATTCTCGTGGGAGTCGAAGAAACAAAATACAGTAGCATTGAGCAGCACGGAGGCTGAATATATGGCTCTCGCTATGGGTTCCAAAGAAGCAATGTATTTAAGAAAATTACTTTCCGAAATGAATCTTCACAACACTGCAGAACCTATGAAACTTTTCGGAGACAATTTAAGCGCTCAACATCTTGTACGAAATCCAGTATACCATGCCCGCAGTAAACATATCGATATCAAATATCACTACGTTCGAGAAATTTTTCAACAAGGACATATAGAATTGAATTATGTTTGTACAAATGACATGGTAGCTGATATTCTTACCAAGAACTTAGCAAAACCGAAACATGCTAAGTTTACATAGAGTTTGGGTTTAATATAATTTTATGTTAATATGTTAATCATGTATTATATTATATAAAATAATAAAATGAGGAGGAGTGTTGAAAATGCAATGTATTATAATCAATTTAATATTTTCAATAATGTTCAATTTCATGTTGTTATAAAAATTTATATTTGAAGAAATATTCGTTTGTCAAAATTTTTGTAACAAATTTTCACTTCAATAAAAAGCTTTGTAGAAGTGGGATCGTGTGTCGATATTTTTATTTTCCGAGGCCAATTATATCCAATATATTGTACAATTATAAGACTTAAAAAAGGTTTCATGTACATTTGTAGAAGCGTGCGTTGTTTTTAAAATTGGCTCCTTGGTCTTTTTTACGTATTTGAAAAATCATATTTCTGGCTTATTGCTGTGAAGAAGAACAAGAGTTGCATTTCTCTCTCAAAATATTTTGTAAACAAATTCCCGGACTGTCAAAATCTGTTCCCGTACTGTCAAAATTACATGCGCTTTATTTTTGTAATCTACAACACCCAAGCCTGATTTCACCAACACATTCAAAGCGAAAAAAGAGTTTCCAGTCTTGTAGTCTTTGCACTCGAAAGCATACAAAACAGTAGCGTCCTCCACGCAGACCACTTAAACATTAACATGAATTCGCCACGTCTTGCCAACATGCCGTATACACAACAAGAATAAATTCAACATGAAAGTCAGGGCAGAGATTCAGGAGGAAAAATTGCCAGGCAACCAACTTCGATACAGAACACTACAGAACGGCGAATAGAATACTTTGCTCATTTTGTAACAAGCGAGGTCATACCAGAGACGATTGTTTGACTAGCAAGAACACGCCATATTGTCAGAAGTGTTTAAAATATGGACACGAGACAAACTAGAGGTGTGACAACAAGCACAACAACCGAGGTGGGTCGAGCAACAAAAATCAAAGGCCTACCAACCAAAGTCAAGGAAATCAGCAATGGAACCGACTCCACCAGAGTTGGCAATCTAACCAATTCCAGCAGAACGGGAATAAAAAACGGGCGATAAACCCTAGCCCAACTACACTTAACGGATTGCAGAGGAATCAGTCTAACAGAGCAAACCAAACGTTATGTCATTGGTGTAATAGACCAGGACATATGATAAAGAATTGCGAGGCAAAAAGGAATTGGGAAGCATTGCAAAGTAATAGTCCGGGAAACTGTCAAGGGCCCAGAACAGGCCAATAATCTGGGAACCCAAAAATATTAGTAACTTAAGGCCAAATGTGGATACGTTACCAACTTTAAGAAGTAAAGTAGTGACCGTAAGTCCGACATCGGAAGCGATTGTTGAAACTTTACCAAATTCAAGAGACTTAAAAATTTATATTAAGTTAGAGAAGACGGAGAATAGCAAAAACAACGTAACGGAGAGAAATCATACGTTTGGAACAATGGATTCAGAGATCCCAATAGAAAGGAAAGAGGAAAAACAGAACTCAAACCCAAAAATACCTTGCTCAATGAATAAGATAACAAATAAAAGAAATACAGAAACAGGAAAATCTAACTGCAATCAAACCCAGCTAAATGATGTGTTCATCGAATTACCTTGCGAAGAGGCTATAAATGAAAAACTCATTTTAATCGTAGATACAGGTGCAGATACGAGCCTGATAAAGAAATGTGCGATAAAAGATAGCACAATACTAGACAAGTCAAATAGGAAAGACTTAAGCGGAGCATTTGCAGGTTGTGTGACTACAGAAGGATCAACTACTATATGCCATAATGAGGTACAGTCCTTACGTTTAACGCTACACGTTGTGTCACTTAAACAAGGAGTACCGGCAGACGGCATATTAGGAAGAGATAATTTGTGGAACAACTCCATCATAAATACAATGGAAAAGATTTTAACACTCTTCAATGAAAAGAAAGGGGTTATTTTGGAATTACCAATAAAAAGTATTAATCAGATAGAAGAGGAAAATAAACAACGCTGTTTGTGTGGGGGATGTGTGCACAGGTAAGTGCAACACACCGATATATAATATATAAGATAATATAAGAATAAGAGTGACAGGTGGAGTAAAAGACTTACCGGTGTTCGGCGTTGACGAGGTGTCGGTGAAGCCGGTGATGGTAAAGATGAGGTTGTTGGTTGGGTTGATGGTGCGGTGTGTGTGATGATGAGGAGATCACAAAGATAAAGTAAGTTCACCGGTCAAGATCACAAAGATAAAGTAAAGTTAAGTTGGGGGCGGAAGTCATCAAAAACTCAATGACCGGTCAAGAGTTGACAGGTCGCAATCCGGGAGGTTGGCTGCGCTGACCGATGTGCAATGCATTTAATTTCATTTCATTTCATTTCATTTATTTTCATTATGTTAGTTATACAGCAAGACTTAATATATGTCTTATAAATAGTATAACATATAACTAAGGTTAAAGATATCGCAAGATGGGCATTTCTTAATACTAAAAACATGTGAAAGGAGTGGAGATAGGAATGAAGCGAGAGAAGAGAAAGCGAGAGAGAAGTAAGAGAGAAAACAGAAAAACCAAGAAAAAGGAGGTAACTAAGTTCTACAAGTTAGGTATCGTAGTAGCTGCTACCTGAAGTGCGATGTACGGGTGATCCTTTGCATGTCGACCGGTAGATAGTTCCAGAGCCTCACAGCATATATGAAGAATTGACGCTCTGAGATTAGGAATGTGTGCCTAACGGGTATAATACTATTGGTACGGCTTGAGCGGGTGAAGTTGAGTTTGCTATACAAGTACGACGGTTCTTGCGAGCAGATAATCTTAAATAGGGAAAGTAACGTCCGAAAAACTAATAGAGAATCAAGTGACATCCCATAGATGAGTGTACGATATTCAGAAATATGATCGTATCTCTTTAGCCCATATGCGTACCTAACAATAGTATTATATACTCTAATGAGCCTACCTCTACAGACTGAATCATAGTTCGCATATAGCTCACAGCCAAAAAGCAAAGAGGGCATAAGATACGCCTTCACCAATAACAGCCTTATTTTCAGAGGAGTAAAGTACTGAGTACACCATAGCGCACGAAGTTTGGCAAATGTATTACCAATCACGTGATTCACATGGTCACTCCAAGACAGAGTACTATTAAATATAATGTCAAGATTTTTAGCTTTGTTAACATACTCGATTACATTGGAGTTCAATTTTAGCTCTGGCAGACTAGATGTACATAGGCCTCTCCTGCAAATGACAAGGCATTTGGACTTCCGCGGGTTAAGACAGAGACCGTTGTTAACGGCCCACAAACTGATTCTGCTCAACTCATCATTTATATCCATACAGCACGAGGCTGTACTACTGACGTCACAGCTGGTGTAGATTTGCACATCATCAGCATACATGTGTATATTACATCGTTTTAGTACCCCAGGTAGATCATTTATGTACATAGAGAACAATTGTGGCCCAAGAATTGAACCTTGAGGTACACCTCGAGTTATGGAAAGAGGTTGAGATTCAGCTCCATTGCAGGAAACGACCTGTGTTCTATTGGACAGATAAGAATTAATCAAGTCTCCTGCAGCAGAGGAAAATCCAAACATGCTATGTAATTTTGCAATTAAGGTTTTATGATCGACGGAATCAAACACCTTAGAGTGATCCAGAAGAACAAGAAAAGTTATATGGTTTCTTTCTATGCTATTACGAGCATCCTCAACTACATCAATTAGCGTTGTTGTACAGCTACGCCCCTTCCTAAAACCGGATTGCCTATCCGAAAGTAATCTGTTATCCTCGCAAAAATTCGCAATTTGTTTGAAGGCCAATTTCTCAAACACCTTAGATAAGAACGGGAGAATAGAGATAGGACGAAAGTCCTTATCAGATTTCGGTACTGGGATAACTCTAGCCTTCTTCCAAGCAGCCGGGAAAACTAAGGTTGTAAATATACTATTCATGATATAACATACGGGAGGTAATAAAACTGACAGCAACATTTTTAAGAATCTAGGATGTATTCCACCAAGCCCAACTGACTCCGACTTAACTCGAGTGATGCTTCTAGCACCTCGCTTTGGTCCACACATCGGAAATAGAACTGAGAATCAGAGATCTGGCAATGCCGGTCACAAGAATACTGATTGGATGTGAGTACTGGAACATTGATGTTTAAAAATTTTGAGTTTAAAGTATCACAGTCAACATCCAATCTATTATTATGTAAGGATGCATCGTTGACCAGACCAGCATCATGTATAGCTTTCCAAGTATGCTTGGATCCAATAGCCCTCGAGAATTTAATGGTAAAAAAGGAGCGCTTCGCCTTCCTTATGGACTTCTCGACCATTCTTCTCCGCATCTTAAATTCTTGGAATAGAACGTCAAATCTATACCGCTTCCAACGATTAAATGCAATATCGCGTAATACCATCAATTTTTTTATGTAGCTATTGATCCAGGGCTTATGGGGGTTTCTGTCAGCGCTGCGTTTAAGTGGCACAAACTTGGGAAATAATTGGTTAATTTCCCGGTTGAGGAAATTTAGTTGATCATTTACATCTGCCATATTATGTATTGCGGCCCAATTAATCTGAGAGGCCGCAGAGAGTAGTTCCGGGTAATCAACTCGACCAAAGTCTCGAAAGACTAAAGAGTTAGTTGACTCGCTACAGTGAAAGTCATATGTTAGTAAAAGCATATCATGTCTTGAGAACTGCGGGGCTGACAACTGATCATAAAGGATAATTTTATTAACATTGGAAACGAAAATAACATCAATGAGCGTAGCATTGCTACGGGAAAAATGTGTTGGTAGATTCAAGTTAACTGGATAGAGTGCAACACTCTCCATAAGTTCGACGAGGCTGTTATCAACAATTAGGTTTCCATTGAGGTCCCCAACAATCACCATGTTTAGATAACAAGGTGATAGAAAACCAATTTCGGAAATGAAATCATTCATGCTAAATCGATTATTCGGTCGATAAGCACATCCGAGCAGCAACCTGTCGGCAGATATAGAAAGCTCAACAAAAATATACTCAATACCTGAACCGGGGCAGGACATGAGTTTAACCCTACAATCAATGTTATCCCTAACATAAATCGCAACACCACTACCATGCGTAGCCCGATCATTTCGAAAGAGCCGATACCTGTGAACTCGAAACAAACCATCATGGAGTCCATTGCAGAGCCAAGTTTCAGAGATGCACACTGCACCTAGCCCAGATCCCTCAAAAATATGTCTAAATTCATCTATCTTCTTAACCAGGCTTTGAGCATTGATGTGACAAATTTTTAGTCCATTCTTATAATTCGCTATGAGGCGCACCAGACCATCCACATAGGCTCCCGAACTGCTATAGCTATGACCAGTCGTCATGACAATTTAAGTAAGTGTTAGGAAACCTATACATACCGGACATCACCCAAACTACAACACCAACCACTACGCAATATATTCTCCATCAAGAAAATTAAGATTGTTACTCCAGAGGAAAATAGAAAAAGAAATATTAAGAAACAGGTTATATACAATAGTTCGAGATAGCTAGAAATAAAACATTATTAATAATTTCACAATATAAATACATTTCAGAATTTTACAGCAACTTCCTGTCCAGTCAACAATGGCCTGCAGAACTCCCGCCATCATGAATGGTTATCCAGCTGTCTTTGTCGTTGAGTTTCACCACTGTCAAACCTTTCCGCGTTGACACAGCATGAATTCGTTTCTGTTGTTTAAAGCGTACGGCATGTTTTAGAATTGATCTATTTGTTTCTGTGAGGGACTCGTTGAAAAAAATATTTTTGTTGGAGTTCATGCCCATGTCCGCAAGACAAAGTTGACGATGCTCCTTCTTCCGAAAATTAGATATGCAACGTAACATGGCATTTCTTTCAGAAGGTGTGCCAAATTTTATGATTATCGGTGGATCCGTAGTCGGCCTTTTGCGTGAAGTACGAAAAATTGACACCAAATCCGGCTCAGCACACTTTACCTTTATACATAGTTGTCTGACTAAATCTTTTAGGTTCTCGTTCTCAAGCACTGGAACTCCAGAAAGAATAACATCAGCTGCAATTGCTCGTCTTTCGGCCACATCACAACGAATTTTTAACTTGTTTATCTCACTCTTGGCAAATTCATCGTTGTTGGAAATCATAAGCTCGGAATTAGTGTGGTTATTCTCAACGTCAGCAACACGTTGTCTCAGAACAGATAACGAGTTATCAAACTCAGACATTCGCGTAGAAATATTGGTCTCAACTCGAGCTAGTTGCCCAGACAACTCACTGCGAAGACTGCCCAATTCAGCAGAGAATCTACTCATCAACCAATCAACTTGTTTATTTAACTGTTCTTTAAATTCGGTATTGGTGAGAGATTTTTCACGGTTAGAGTCGCTCTCAGGAAGAGTAGGTGACGTCTCATTGTTATGCTCCGCTGAATCGAGACAAATAGTGAGCGCGGCCTCAGTTTTTTTTGCTCTAGAGCTGCTGCTAGATTTTTTCATGATGTATACGTGTATATTTATTGTTAGGTCCGTTAATCAGCAATAGCGACAATATTGGACGCATAAGTTAATGTATTGTCGAGCACTTTATTTCTTTTTTATTAAAATAATTTACAGGCACTTTATAATTATGTTTTCAAAGTATAATCATATTTATGATGACGATATAGGCCATATTATTATTTTTATACCAGTGCTACGTTCGACAGCGTGCACAAGTTAAACTAAGCGAAAGAGCCGCAAGCCACACCAAACAGAACGAAAGTAAAAAACGACCGCTCACTCCGACATCACAAGAGAGAAATGCATTTGCATCTACAGGGGAGTAGATGGCGCTGCATTCTCTGGGAGGGCGAAAGAGCAGCGCTGGGGTATGCGGTCGAGTCAGAATGAGTGTTTGGCGTAAACAAACACTATATGAGCTGTTATTTTTGAAAGTGGAATAAGTCCATTTTTAAAAAAAAATGAGTTAAGGGTAATTTTAGTAAGATATAGACACATTCTATCCATATTTATAATCATATATTCAATTGATTATATTGATTTTTTAATGCGGTACAAGTCCATCCGAGATAAAAATATCGTTTATTTATTAGATAATTTTAATTATTATTACATCATAACAAAATTAAAAAGTGTTAAAAAAATCATTCAAATTGATTAGCTTTTGACAATATTTTTAAATTTATTCAAATGAAAACCCTATTCTAATACATGAAAAAATGGACTTAATCCACTTTCAAACATAACAACACAAATCTTATCGCAAAAAAGTTATTTTTGAAAGTGGTATAAGTCCATTTGGAGCTTAAAAAATCCCGTATTTTTTGAAATATTTTCAATAATTATTATTTCATAATAAAATTTAATAGGTGTGTAGTGTTAAAAACATCACTCGGATTGATTAACGGTTGCCAATATTTTTGAATTCATTCAAACGCAAACCTTTAAATATCTCGATACATGAAAAAATGGACTTATTCCACTTTCAAAAATAACAGCTCATATACCAGTTGATGCTAGAACAATTACGAAAACTGCGTACAAAATTCAATAATGTTGTAATTCATAAGGAAGAAATAGATCTAGGAATCTATATAGGAGACACATTAGTAAATGTGAAAGATAACACAGTTTATGCTCCAATGTTAAATACGACGGAGTATGATTATGAAATAAATAGCGAATTTAAACCAAAATTCACAAATTTTGACGAGTACACAATACAAAGTACTAAGTCAATAAATAGCATAGGCAAAATAGATGTCAAAAGAACAATAAATGAATTGCTCAATGAAATTGAGTTAGATAAAGATTTAAATATGGAAGAAAAGAATTCAATAGGAGGAATAGTAAAATCTTTTCATGACATCTTCCTATTAGAAGGAGACGAACTTTCGTTTACAAACGTATTAAAACACGAAATTCCAACAGGCGCACATCAGCCACCCATAAACAGAAAACAATATAGATTACCACAAATACATAGAGAAGGAATAAATAAACAAGTAAACAAACTTTTAGATGACGGCATAATTACACATAGCACATCACCATGAAACTCACCGTTACTTTTAGTGCCCAAGAAGAGTGGCAAGGACGGGGAGAAAAAATGGAGACTAGTAATAGATTATAGGAAACTAAATGAGGCTACGATCAAGCAAGTTTTTCCCATTCCCCGTATTGACGAAAAGTTAGAGCAGTTAAACCATAGCAGATATTTTACAACGCTAGATTTGGCAAGTGGATATCACAAAGTTTTAGTCGATGACAGGGACAAGGAAAAAACAGCATTCAGTACTGGACGCAGTACTCAGGGCGCAGTCCCCGACCCCAGCAAAGTGGAATGCGTTCAGAGCATTCCTTCGCCTAAAAATAGAAAGGAGGTGCAAGCATATTTAGGACTAGTAAACTATTATAGAAAATTCATTCCGGGCACAGCAAAGATAGCTCTTCCTATTAATAAACTACTAAGGAAAGACGCTCAAGTTCAATTGGACGCAAGAATGCCAGACAGCGTTCGAAGCATTGAAGAAGGCAATAATAACACCACCGGTTTTGGCATATCCGGATTTCGAAAAAGAATTCGTACTAACTACTAATGCAAGTAACGAAGCGTTAGACGCAGTACTTACTCAGGGTAAAAAAGGCCAAGACAGGCCGATAGCCTTTGCGAGCAGAGCCTTGAATGACGCAGAAAAGCGTTACTCAACTATAGAAAAAGAGTTCTTAGCCAAATTGTTATTGTATTGAATTCGTTGCAAATCAATTAATTAATTTGCACGTTTCCAAACGCTGTGAAATGTGTATATATTTTATTACATTATATGCGTGATGTAAATACATACCCATATTTTTCCGGCTTCAGCGTTTTTCACTTGCAATGGGATTTGAACTCGCAACCTGACTGGCAAGATCGTATAGCTATTTCGGAACATGCCAACGTTCCTCATCAGCGATCCTTTTGTCGGTGTTTATTTTTGTACAACATTCGCTAGATAAGCTTCGTTGTTTTGCAATTAATAACTTAATACTAATTACAAACTAGAAGACTCTTAGAAGCAAATAATTGTACACACCACAAGTTGTTTTTGTCAAATCCATTGCATTTTGTGAGTTCTTGGCCATTGTTTGGGCAACAAGAAACTTCAGAGCATATCTCTCAGGCAGACATTTTAAAACTTTTACTGATCACCAGCCATTGAAGGGAATAGCCAATTTAAAGGATCAAACTTCTAGACTGGCAAGATTCAGACACAAGTTGTCATAGTATGATTTCGTAATCATATATAAGCCAGGCAAGAAAAATTTGAACGCAGACGCGTTGTGTAGAATTCCTCAAAATCGGAATGTAGTAACAGCAGTCCAGATCCGCTCTAGAACAAAAGAAATAGAAATAAAGAACCAAGGAAGTAGCGAAAAATCAAGAACAATTCCGACGCCTGTAGAACCTGACACTCCAGGCATAACTCAAAACGAAAACACCATTTTATTAGAAAACCCAAAACAAATAGAGACAGTTATAAAAGATTTCCACAATACACCATTAGGAGGTCACCAGGTAGCAGTGAAAACTTACCTGCGAATCAGGCAACAATATAGGTGGCCAGGGATGGAAAGACAAATAAAAGATTATGTCAAAAACTGTCCGAAATGTCAAGCGAACAAAAATTCGAGATTAACAAAAATGCCCATGGTACTAACAGATACACCAATGCGGCCATTCGAAAAAGCTTACATGGATATAGTAGGTATTCTACCAGAAACCGTATCCGGTAATAAATATATTTTAACATTCCAAGATGATTTTTCAAAATTTATGGCATGCACAGCAATCCCAGACGCAGAAGCAAGTACTGTTGCCAGGGCTACGATGAAGTGATCACGCGTTACGGGATTCCGCGAATTCTAGTTACAGATAACGGAACTAATTTTATTTCGAAATTGTTCTCGGATACTTGTAAATTATTGGGTATTAAAAAATTATACATAACCCCATACCATCCGCAAGCTAATGGCTCTTTAGAAAGAAGCCACAGACCTTTAGCGGAATGATTGCGTAGTTTTGCGAAAGAAGATGGGTCGAATTGGAACCAGTGGTTAATTGCAGCGATGCATGTTCATAACCACCCCACATTACGACTAAGCAAACACCTTTCCGCACTTTATTCGGATTCGACATAGAAATGTCGACTAATCTAAAAAGAAAATGTAGTCCGGTATACAATGCCGAAGACCCAAATAAGGTTTTAAGATTCCAAATTCAGAGAGCTCACGAAATAGTGACAAAAAATCGGGAAATGGCTAAAAAAGTAGCCAAAAATCAGTATGACAATAAATTAAATTAAATTTAGTAGAATTTAAAGTAGGAGATAGTGTACTAATTAAGGATCAAACTAGGAAAAATAAGTTTTCTCCAATATGGATAGGGCCATATAAGGTAGTAGAGCTTAAAAGTCAAATTACTACAGTTTTAAATATTATGGGAAAGGAAAAGCCATTCTACAATGACTTACTAAAGTTATATAGTAGCAATTAAGAAGGAAATAGGATTAACTAAACAATTAAGTAGGAGTACATTAGAATCACTTAAAATAAGGAGATAGGATAGAATCTCTTAAAATAAGGAAATAGGTTTAGGAAAAAATTAAGTTAATTTAACCATAATAGGTACATTATTAGGAGTAGGATACAAAAAATTAATATACAATAGGATTGATAGGGAATTAACATTTTTAAGTTTATTACTAATAATTTAAAACATATTGTTGGCAGGTGGCAACGCCAAGAATAATGACAGCCAGCCATAATGCAGATGGGTCTTCGCTGTCAGTGAGTGAGTTTAGTTCACCTCTCCTTCTCGATCGATCCGTCGGCCTGACTAGTCGCATACTTGACATAATTCATATACCTCACAGTCTCAAGAAGTCACAGGAATTAATATTCATTTATAGTATTTTAATCTAAAGTAATCTCGTAATATATTTGTAATCTTTATCTTTTGTGTGTAATAAATATTCAATACGTAACACATATCAATTATAGATTTAAATTGTATATAAAAATTCAGAACTAATAATACGCAGGAAAAAGGATTTCCTTTGGACATTTGCTTGAATCTCTGAAAAATTCATTATAGACCATCATAAGCAGATGTAAGTTCAAAATTCATCGAAGGGCCAAAGGTAGCCACATCAATGGCGGATATAAACCCAACATCGCTTGCCCTTCGATAGCTCAAATATAAATATTATGGAATATTCACAAGAAAGAAAGTCAAAACCACGTTTCAATAGTCAACCAATTGGTTATTTAAACGTAGAAATATAAGATGATTTTACGTGAAATTAATATTAATAGTAAACGGTTTATGTAAAGTAGCTGTTCCGTTTTAAATTAACAGTCAATATAACCTTACATTTGCAATTATTTTATTAATAAATGCACATGTAAAAATATGCCTGAAGAATGAGTTCATGCATATGACATACACACCTACACTATATACATATACGCACATATGCCTATATGTCATTAAACATTAAGAGATGTACATAAGACCATAAAATTTAGAGACAAGATAAGAGACACGCGATAGAATATATTACACTTATCAAAAGTAATTAAAAACCAGTAAGAAAGCTATATTCGGCCTGGCCGAATCTTAGATACCCTACACCTAAAAGTTTTAAAAAAAGTGCCGAAGCTAGGGTGGGGCGGGGGTGGCGGTCCACTCTGGGCGGCACAATGTCGGGGGCGGCAGTTGTGGAAATCAAGTATTTACTTATTGCATTCTAGGCATTTTTGGGGCTACAAGTTGATTAACCGTCCCGGGGTCCATTAGACCTAGCTCCGCCTCTGTATAAATAGTAGGCGTGGTCATTACCTTTTTCAAAACAAAATAACTAGCTTAGTTGTTTTATAATTGTGTTCATTTAAACTTTATTTCCGTGGTAATAAACTTTTTTTCATACTGTCATACTGTATATGTAATGTAAAAGTGGGCGGACCGCACCCAGTTTTGATGTAATAATGTTTTTTTGTAAAACAAGTTGTTATCTAAAGTTTTATTCAGGAAGTTTATGTATTTAACTATATATCCCTCTTTTGCCTGTGTAACCTAAAAGTGGGCGGATCACGCCCATATGAAATTTTGTTGTAATAGCTCAAAAACGAACGCTGATATCACATTTTTAATAAAAAATAGGCGTGGCCGTGGACCGATTTTGCCCATTTTCAATACCAACCTGCCCACCACATAAAACAATATATCTGCAAAGTTTCATCACGATATCTTCATTGGTTCTCCTGTGATCGTGATTTCAACAGACAGACAGACAGACAGACAGACGGACGGACATGGCTAAATCGACTCAGGAGGTCACGCTGATCAAGAATATATATACTTTTCTATACCTATCGTCTCTAGTTCTATGCGTTACACATTTCGTTACAAAGTTAATATACCCTTACCTTAAGGTGTAGGGTATAATAATAAAATGCGGAAAACAAAATGTAAATAAATCAACTTAATCAAATCGCTTTATTAAGTGATTAACGCAAGCACTGCAATTATGCAGGAAAAAGTAGAACAACTAAAAACGAGCAAAATGCAGTGTCAGTTTAAAACAACAAAGAAAAAGCAAAATACAATAATGAATAACTCCAAAATAATCATAAAAATAAGAAAAGAAATAAGAGAAACGTTGTTATACATATGCATAGATAGGAAAAACATAAAGAAATAGAAACTACTTAAGTAAAACTAATAATTTTTAAAAGTTAATTTAAAATATGTACCTTTAAACCGGAATTAATAAAAATAAAAAGGGCATAAGATACCATATATATTAAAGTAAAAGGGCCATATAAAAATACTTGTACGAATTTTTTAACATACTATCAATGATAATATTTATAGTGAATAGCCTATCAAATTATATTCAATTAGAATAACGTCGACAATTATTGTAAGAATTAAAACTTGTATTGAATTAAATAAAATATTAGAAATAGAATGTTATCAAGATAAAATATTGCTAATTAATTAATATTTCTAAATTTAAGTTATATACGAATATGATTTCAATTCTTCTTAATTGGAAACAAATTATAAATAGAATAAAAACATATTGTAAGAGAAAACTAAAATAGATAAAATTGATAATAACTTAAGTGAGATAACAAAGAAGACAGTACGCAGAGAAGCTGACCTGAATGCCGATGTACACCCATCACAAAAGCAAAAGTGCAACCAAACACCACAACATGTTGACAACAGGGCGACGAATAGCGCCCAATCAACTCGAAGGGGGAAGGGTAGCTGGAACAGCTGATTAGCGTAACGACACCAACCATCACAAACCAGGATAAAATTGTTGCAACAACCAAATAGATCAATGCAACAGAAGTAAAAAAGCAAAACAGAAAGTTACCTTCAAAGAGGCCTAAAAGCAGCAACAATCAGAAACTGACGAGATAACTTATTGTCAGCAGCTTTGAAACCATTACAACAACATAATAGGAAGATAGTCTCTGAAGAAAGGTAGCCGATCACCAGTATCATGGCGCCATAGTACGCCAACATATTAAGTTACGGCAGCTTTGCATTAATGCCCGCGAGTGACCTGCTTGCTTTTGTCACTATCTACGTTTAAGCGGAAGTTACGTCACGCGTATGCGACAGCAAAATCACGACGCAATGGCAGCGAGTAGACAAACCACTAATACAGTCAGAGTTCGAGCGAACAACAATTGATCCTAACTGTGGGACAACCAACACTATAACCAACGAACAACAGAATAGTATCAGCAGAACAACGGGAACTAAGGTCGAAAGTTAACAACGGCCGTTCCGAGTACAGTCCCTACACCAGAGCAACAACGAGCTCAGCTACCCAGCAGCTGCAGTCCCACAACACACCGAGAAGAATACATCGATGCAACGGGGTGTACATCAACAGCAACAACAACGTCAAGATCATCGTCAACAGCAACAGCACAACAAGAAGCGAAGCTACCGCAGTTATTATATTTGCCTTATAATCACTATTATGACGTACGATTATTAAAATTGCTATTATCCCTTAGATTATATTTACAAATATACACAAAACAAAAAAAAAACGCATACAATAAGCAAGTCGACAAAACATACATGTACAAGAAAAATTTAATATCGTTTTACGATACTAAATTTTTCTTCCCCTAGGGTGGAGGGATGCTTTAGGTCAAAATCATTGCTCTGGTAATAACAACGCTTAACGTTGTTATCACCACATACCTTTCGGCCCAGTAGTTAACAAAGCTTAACCTGTGGTAACACATACTTCTTGGCTGCACTTTAATTGTGAAGCTCGAAAGTACAAGTGAATCACACAGCACTGTGGCCCAGATAAAAGCCGAACTTGATCGCATTCCAATAAGTGGAACAGCGCGCAATCTTGATCGCATTCCAAATTTGCAATGAATGTCAAGTTTAATTCTTGAGATAATTGTAAAAAGATGCGGAAATGATTCTGGCCAACAACGAATCTCAAAAGAGATATAAACCCATTTTTCGGATTGAAAGAAGGCAGTTGTTGTTGAAGTTACAGATTAAGTGGCAGTAGTTGAAATTAAGCAGAAAGTAAGAAGTTGAAGTTTCAAACTAAACATTGTCAAGCACAAGCGAAGTTGATAGAGGACGCCCCTGTAAACACAACGTAAGAAAATTAACCAAGCAGTTTTTAGTTCAGCACCTGTCGAAAGACGGCATCACTTGTCGACAGGTTAAAGGATCACAAAGGCGGCACATCCATGCCCGTGGTACCATCGTCCAGGGGATCTAACTACGGCACCCTTGCCGGATCCCAATAGTAAGACCACCAAGTCGGCAGACCGTTGCCCGTGGCACAATCGTCCGTGGTCCTTCAAGTCGAAGGATCAACGACAAAACAACCCCCCCCCCCTCTAGTCTAGAAATATTGTCAGTGATCCTTCTCGAGGAAGGATCTACGACATTAAGATGGTTCTGGTATCCTACTGGGGGAACCAGATACAAAAGGGGAAACCGTTTTGAGTCAATTGAAGACATTAAACGTGAATCGCTACGCGCATTGAAGGCTATTCCGGAAATTGACTTTAACAACTGTTACGAGGATTGGAAAAATCGTTGGCATAAGTGTATTGTGGCTGGGGGGGATTACTTTGAGGGGGACGAAATACATTTGGCAGAATAAATAAAGAATTTTAAAATTATGAACAAAGTCTTACTATTTTTAACTCACAGTATATATCTTTATATCAAGGTTAATAGAAAGATAATTTTATAAACCTTGGCTTTATATGGTTTAAATATAGAATAGCCAGTACATAAGCTAAATAATAACATGTGAAAATGCAACGACATCAGAACTCCGATTGGTTGAATTGTCGGTCGTTGATCTAGATGGCTTAGGTTGGGGTCTTTGGCATTGTGAAATATGAACTTGAACAGTTATCAAGTTTGCGTAGAATCAAGTAAGCAAATGTTTCGTCTACACTTAATTCTTTTGAAAAATAGCTTTTTATTAATAGATGCATTCCTGTTACGTGTCATAAATTTTTAACAATAATTGCTGATTTAGCGTCTATTTTTGGCAAATTCAAAATTCGCTCCATCTGCGTTAAAAAATGTATTCTCTTATTTTAGTATCGTCTGTTTAAAGTATGCCATGCTTCATTATAATTTGCTGAAGCTTCTTGTAATAGGTATGATATGTCTATATTCGTGCTTCGCCCTTCACGCAACTCCGCAAGTAGTCAAGCTTTATGGATACTGGCATTTCCTCATTTTTGTCTACAATGTCTTCAAATAGCTCTGAAAACATTTTCCATTCTTCCGATTTTCCATAGAATTTGTGTAACTCAACTTGTGGATATCTGGTTGCTATGTTAAACTTCGTCTCACCTGTTTCCAAATCGATCGATACTTCGTCGATGAAATTTTCCTCTCGCAGTTTCGTTTCATCTGCTAATGAAAGCTTCAGAAGCTGTTCTTGAAGTCGCTTATTCCATCACTGTATTTTTCCTCTGAAAAACTCCACTTTCTCTTTCTTTGTTTTGTTAGCTTCTTTTAGTGCTTCTCTTAAATTTGCTAGTATTGTCATCGTTCTCTCGATAACTTTTTTATTCGAAGATTGATCCGTTTTATTTTCTGCTTCCTTTGTTTGCATTTGTTAATTGTTTTCTTTTCTGAGTTCGTCAGATCTGCTTTGAATTTACAGTGCTTGACATGCTTTCTGTATCTCTTTATACAGCTTTTCCACTTTCTTGTTCCATGTTTCAGTAAAATAAGGAATATCACATATCCTCAATTTCCATAATGCCTTGTCATTTTCTACAAATATCTTGTAGTTCTTCTTTCCACTCTTTTGTAATTCCTGAAGCTTTTTGTCGTAACCTTTTTTGCTTCTTTCTCTATCGCTTCTAGCCCTTGCTATTTGCTATTTGCAATTGCGTTATTATTTGTGAAGACCCCCTGGACGAATTTAATTTCAAAATTATTCTCAGACACTTGTAAATGATTGGGTATTAAAAAACTACACATAACGCGGTGTCATCCACAAGCTAATGGCTCATTAGAGAGAAGCCACAGAGCCTTAGCCGAATATTTGCGGAGTTTTGCGAAAGAAGATGGTTCAAATCGGGTTCAATGGTTAATGGTTAACTGCAGAGAAATGGCGTAACGAGACATCAAGAAATGGCGAAACAAGTAGCCAAACCCAGTATGATAGTCAGGGTTCGGAAAACGTTTCTTTTTTATATCGCTCAATTTATATCCCTCACTGAAGATAACAATATTTCCATCCTCACTGATAAATATCTTTTTTCATCTTTGTTCAAAAAAATACATATCGCTCACGTTCAAAATAATTTCGATCTTCCAACAAAACTATCACTTGGGATGAAAAAAATTCTTATCTTCAAGTATTTCGATCCCTCAAGTTCAAAACATTTCGTTTGTTGACGAATAGCGATCACAGAAGATAAGAAAACTTCGGGTTTCGCACCATAACGATCTTCGGTGATGAAAAAAAGGCTGCGCAGGCAAAGAATCGATCTTTGAAGATGAAAATAATTTCGACGCAGGATCGAAAAAAGCAGCGCAGCAGAGTTGAACAGCGTGGGTTTTGTTGGTGTTTGGATGGTTCGCTTCGCGGCAGAGACAATTGCTTGAAAATGAAGTTTTGTTTGTGTTTCGTATGAATATGTTTTTGTTGGATTTGGTATACAATGAATTGAAATTAATTTTGCATGGTGTGGAGTGTGAAGGAAAGTTGTGAAAGTAAATACGTAAAATATTAATATGTAAAAATATTAATAACTAAATTGTTTTCTACCATAAGTACATTATTCTAATATATTTTATACATATTTCTATTATAAATGTTTATTATGAATTATGTATTTGCTCCCCGATTGAAAGCACTGATTGTGCCGCGTTACATTCATCAATTTTATTATCCGACGGGGATTTGAAAACATGAATTCAAACACTTCTTCCTTTGTAAAATGTGTTACCTGTTGGCCCTCTAATAATCAATCCTTTTTCATTCCAAAAGTAATTAGTTTCAAGGCCGATATACAAATTTATCTTTGTACGTGTACATATCTATGTATTCAAATGCCTACCTGCAAAATTTATTGCATATATTCGTAACGAGCTCGTAGAAAGGGTTGAGTAGTAAATTTTTGCAATTGCTTTACGTTTTTTATGCAGGACATGGTCCAAAAAAATGTAAAGATATTCATCTGTATATTGGGATGGGATGGAGAGAAAGCCAAGATTCTTTGAGAAAATTTCTTTAAAGTCAGCAGTTGCAAAAAAAAAATCTCCTGTGTTTCAATATCAGTGAGTAATAAAAAGGGAAAATATAATGGGAAGATATATGTATATATAATGAATATGTATAAAACATATTAGAATAATGTATTAGGTGTACAAATAAGTTTCCGCGGTTCGTCAAAAGATGGCCCCACCAGAAGGTTATGGAGAAATTGTCAGATGTAAAACGTAATATCCCAAGTTTCGTCATCCGGCAACACCATAACCTTAAAGTACTAGTGATTCCGTATCAGCATCACGTAATTTTTTTCCTGCAAAAATGTCAAGTTTTGTGACGAATAAGCATCATTTGCGGGAATTTTTGATTTACTTTAATTTGAAAAAATCTGCAGCTGAGGCGCATCGATTGGTTCTAGAAGTATATGGTGAAGCTGCTTTAAGTGAGAGAAGTTGTCAGGAATGGTTTCAAATGTTTAAGAACGGTGAGTTTGACGTGAAGGACAAAGAACGCAGTGGAAGGCCGAAAGTGTACGAAGACATGGAAACCAAGCGAAACCATTACTGGAGCTCTCTACCAAACACAATTGATGAGATTGAGTCGGGCACTTAAGGAAAAACGCGCCCATTACTACACCAGACACGACAAAATTATTCTTTTACACGATAATGCTCGTCCACATGTTGCGGCGCCGGTAAAAACATACTTGGAAACACTCAACTGGGAAGTTTTACCCCACCCGCCGTATTCATCAGACTTAGCACTTCTGATTAGCACCTGTTCCGGTCGATGGCACATGGTCTGTCTGAGCAGCGCTTCACATCATATGAAGACACCAAAAATTGGGTAGATTTGTGGATAGCGTCAAAAGATGAAGAGTTTTTTCGACGGGGTATCCGAATGTTGCCAGAAAGATGGGGAAAAGTAGTGGCAAATGATGAAAAATACTTTGAATAAAACGTAATGTACTGTTCCTTCACAATAAATTCCTAACTTTTTATAAAAAACCGAGGAAACTTATTTGTACACCTAATACATATGGTAGAAAACAATTTACTTATTAATATTTTTACATATTAATATTTTACGTATTTACTTTCACAACTTTCCTTCACACTCCACACCATGCAAAATTAATTTCAATTCATTGTATACCAAATCCAACAAAAACATATTCATACGAAACACAAACAAAACTTCATTTTCAAGCAATTGTCTCTGCCGCGAAGCGAACCATCCAAACACCAACAAAACCCACGCTGTTCAACTCTGCTGCGCTGCTTTTTTCGATCCTGCGTCGAAATTATTTTCATCTTCAAAGATCGATTCTTTGCCTGCGCAGCCTTTTTTTTCATCACCGAAGATCGTTATGGTGCGAAACCCGAAGTTTTCTCATCTTCTGTGATCGCTATTCGTCAACAAACGAAATGTTTTGAACTTGAGGGATCGAAATACTTGAAGATAAGAATTTTTTTCATCCCAAGTGATAGTTTTGTTGGAAGATCGAAATTATTTTGAACGTGAGCGATATGTATTTTTTTGAACAAAGATGAAAAAATAAAAATCGCTCATGAGTCAAAACAGATTTTCATCTTTTGAGATCGTTTTTTTGTGAGGGATATAAAAAAAGTTGTTCGTTTGAGGGATATATTCCGAACCCTGATGATAGTAGGTTAAATTTAGTAGAATTTAAGGTAGGAGATAGTGTATTAATTAAAGATCAAACGAGAAAAAATAAGTTTTCTCCAATATGGACAGGGCCGTATAAGGTAGTAGAGATTAGAAGTTCAATTACTTTAGTTTTAAATATTAAAGGAAGGGAAAAACTCTTCCACAATAGGAATTCCAAAAAAAATAGGAATAATAAGAAAATTAAATTAAGTTAATCACAATAGACACCTTATAGAATAAATATACATATATAGGGCAGGACTAGGACAGAATAAATTTATATAAAATAGGATTGATACGATATATTATAGGATAGTATGAAATTAACGTTTTTAAGTTTATTACTAATAAGTTTAACACTTCATTTTAAAATTTGAATTGTATATAATATTGTATATATATATTGTATATAAAATGACAGCAATCCTTGCTCAAACGCCGTGAACTACCATCATTGCAGCAGCTCCTAACATTTTTGAAAGTCCGATTTCAGCCATTAGAAGCTGTCGGCCATAAAGAAAAAGGCAGACCATTGATGGCAATAACAACATCCAGCATTCAATCAACTACGAGGTGCTCTGTTTGTAATTAAATAACACATCCTTTATTTACATGTCAGAAATTCAAGCAATTACCCGTCAGCGAAAGGATAAAACTAGTAAAGGCAAACAACATGTGTTTCAAGTGCCTCAAACAGAAGCACACTGCATCTCAATGTGTATCTATAAATTGCACCAAGTGCAATAAGAGGCACAATACCTTGCTACACCTGTCAACTGACGATGTCATACATAATATTTCCGAAAGCAACACGCCAGGGAGGACCAAGGCGTCAAAAACAACAACATCCGCTGCACTTGCCACATCCACAACTCCAAAAGGTGGATATGTTTTATGAAATACCGCAAGGGTTAAGAGTAGGGCAGATAATGGTACCACTGTCGACTGCCGAGCATTGTTGGACTCCGGCTCTCAAGTCAATCTTGTGACAGAAAGGTTGGCCAATCAACTTCAGCTACGCGAAACATGTGCATCAGCATTTATTGAAGGAGTCGGTAACAAACGAAAGCATATGGCTTTCTACATCCGATCTTCAAACATAGAAAAACGTCCATATGGTTGCAAGAGCACAGTATGGCAACAATCCGGGATACAAACCAGGAAAAAAAGCTGAAGAACGTAGCTCTACATGCAATATCCGATGTTGACGAAGAACTTCCGTACAAGATCAACCACAAGAACTCATTTCCAGTCAATGTCATTATTCCTACACCTCAAGAGTTAAGAAAAGTGCTATTAACGATTATCCGCATCATGTAATGTTCGGACTTCGAAGAAGAAATTAAATCATTAACAGAGCACATCATCCTGAGTAAAAGTAGTCAACTTTGCAGCGTCAATCCATTCTTAGATGATGAAGGTATTCTTCGCGTGGAAGGCCGTCTGGATTCTTCAGCCAATCCGTACGATGCAAAGCACCCAATAATTCTTCCTTACAACGATCCGTTGACCAAACTCCGATTGAAATGGTTCCACGAAGAGCATCTTCATTGCGGCGCACAGACTCTTGTGGCTCAAATACGTCAAAGCAAAAACAATGGCAAGGTCAGTTGTCAGTTGCAGCACTGTGTCGGCTGCACTCGAGCAAGACCACAACACTACAAGCAAGTGATGGGTCTTCCAAATTCAAGAACTCTTCCAGCACGATCTTTTATAAATTCAGGAGTGGACTTCGCAGGACCATTCTGGATACACTTTAAACTCCGTGGGAAAAGGTCACAAAAGGCGTATGTGGCTATTTTTTGCTGCTTCGGCACCAACGCTGACTATCTGGAACTGGCAAGTGACCTGTGTATTAATGTCTTTTTGGAATATCTTAACCGTTTGCTATTTCTCTTTTTACTAGTTACATACGCTTCATCGGTAAATATTTAACCCATTGAAACACCTCCCGCTATTTACTATGAAAATCTTGGGTCTACAGGAGAAGTTGAAATCATAAATTCCTACAAATCTGCGTTAACACAAATGTGTGAATGGATTCATCACCCGCAACCGTGTTCCGTACTCTTAGCCCAAATCGAACAACTCTCCACTGGAATACAGTCGAATAATGAATTGCTGAAAGGCGACCCTTTAACAAGAACGAAAAAAGGAACCATAAATGTGATCGGAAGCATCGCGCGATCATTATTTGGCGTTCTCGACAGGGAGTATGCCCAGCAAGCAGCAATAACAATTGAAAACCTTGACCAAAACGTTGTCATGTTACTATCACGGATGACAATCAAACCTCATTTCTCGACAGTACCCTAAACCTCATTAAGAAAAATCAAAAGGAGATCGAACGCGAGTTTGAAAGGGTTGCATCCCCCATAAATTAAATCAAGGATTAATTGAAAGGCCTCAGTCAGCAGTTAGCTTCGGAGAAAATAACACAGGCCTTCCTAGAATTCACGCTTCAAGCTACTTTGGCATTGATGAATGTCAGACGCATTCAAGATACTGTAACGAGGTTTCCCTCTGTCCTGCCTGGATATACCCGCGGAGGTCCAGGGGTTCTTCGCGATTAATAACACAATCTATTCTTGTTCAATTCGTTGTTTCTTTATTTCTTTATGTTTCACTATTACTATTACACCGAGAATTTCTTATTTTACTTTAATTTGAAAATGTACTTAAGCTACTCTGTGGAAAGACGTTAGGTGAATATTTGTGGTGTATATTTTAGATTATATTATTAAATTATTATATTTGGTTAATTATCGTGGTTATTGTCTTAGTGTACCCTCGTGTTAAGTAAATAAATAATTGAAATGAGATGAAATGAAATGTATTTGGTATTATATTATTTAGGGTAGTGTATTCGTGTGTTTGTGTGCGATACTGAGATCGTGACGTTCACGTGGAAGTTTAACGTCAAGGATTTAGCAAATAGTTATTACTAAGAACACTTGGTAGTCTGGTTTTGCGCGTGCTCGATGTAAGCCTTTATTTACACAAGTTTTTAAATTATTTACAATTAAGATACTTAAGATCTACAGTTCGGTTTGCGGGAGAGACCGTGGCTTTTCCTTGAGCGTTCAAGAACTTCTGATTGCTAAGGCCATGGTAGCATATCCCAAAGGGTATGCCACCATAGCCACTTGAGCAACGCTTTAACTGCGACGTAGCAGAGGGCTACGATAATCAAAACGATAATTGTGTAGCGATACATAACGTCCGTTACTTTGCCGTCGCCGGCAGAAAGGAAAGCAGCGCCGAATACGACACCGGCGAACGTCCACGACAAGCGCATGTTTATTCGCCGCCAGCAGCGGGTAGCTAATCCGTCTAGCCGGCGGAATGGAAACATTGGCGACGGCAAAGTGCACGCTCAGCATTGCTGTATCGTTTACAGCAATGAAGCGGTTTCTTATTTGCCTTGGCTCGTTCGACCAGCCAAGTAGCGTAAACTCACTTCGAAGTGGAGTGCAACAAAGTGTCGCGTCGTTAAGGATCCGATATCCGAACGACTCCACCTAATTACAGTTTAATGCTCGGACGTGTTGGTATGTATGATCGCTCGTCAGCGAACACACACACGCACACGTGCACGCCACAAGGATTCTATGTTGGGTATGGACGTTCACGTGGAAGTTTAACGTCCGGATCAAGAATTCTAAAGTGGGAAGGAATTTTCGTTTGATATTGCCGTTCACGTGAAAGTTTAAAGGCAAGATCAAGGATGCTAAGTGGGAATATTGACGTTCGCGTGGAATCTTAACGTCAAGGATTCTAAGGTGGATATGGACGTTCACGTGGAAGTTTAACGTCCGGATCAAGGATTCTAAAGTGGGAAGGATTCTTAAAAAGTTCACTTACCGCTTTGTTCGCTGTTCTCCAAGAAAGTGACTTTGCCCTGGTCGGTGGCTCCTTTTATATCCCAAGGGTAGCGGTACTTGGCTACCTTTTTGTTGTTCTCAGGGTCAGTGCTACTTTGACCTTGGCCTAGCGTGGCCTTGACTTACTCCGCTTGTAGCGCCTCCATTTTTTTTCCGAAGTGTACGTTGTTGTTTTGTTTGTCAAACTCGTGTTTGTTGTTGTTTGTCGAAGATTCTGATTACTTAATCATCTTGTGGTTCCAGGCGCTCAGTACTCGTCGCTGCACTTTTCATGTATAATTGTCGTTGCTGAGTTTCTATGTGCTTTGAATGTTGTTCTACTACTCCTTTGTGTATTTGTTGTAAATTTCTTTTCTGCTGTGGTGGTGTTGTTGTTGGTATTTTTTGCCAAAAATATTCTACTAATCCCTTATGTGTTTATTGTAAGTTTCTTCTCTGCTGTGGTGTTGTTGTTGTTGGTATTTTTTTTATTGCAAAAAATATTCTGCTAATCCCCTTAGTGTATTTGTTTTCAGGGTTCTATGCACTTGTTGTTTTTCTTTTCTAAAACGAGTTTATTATTATATGTTTGTTCAATGTAACTTGCCTGTGGTAGTTGTTGTAATTTTCTATTTTGATGTTTGTTGTTTTCTGTCTTCCCGCTTTCGTGCATGTTTTGTTGATAGCACAGTGGCTATGTACTTAAGTTTATGTTTTTTGTTGGGAGTTCCGGTTTTTATTCGGCTATATTCGGCTATTTTGTTGTGGATCTTGCGGCTATGTATTTTGGTTCTTGCTATTCGCTTTGCTTCACTCCCAGTTATTTAAGGGTGATGTTCGATGTTGCTTCGTTTGCTTGAGGTTCGATGTTGTTTGATGTTCGACGTTGCTTCGTTTGCGTGCGGTTCGATGTTGTTTCCAGGTTTGATGTTTTGCCATTTGTTTGCGGTTCGACGTCGTTTTGTTTGTTTGCGGTTCGACGCCGTTTTGTTTGCTTGCGGCTCGACGTCGTTTCGTTTGTTTTTGAGGTTCGATGTTTTGCAATTGTTTTGCCGTGTTTGTAGATTGTTTTGCCGTGTTTGCAAATTGTTTTGCCGTGTTTGCAAATTTTTTTGCCGTGTTTGCAAATTGTTTTGCAGAATTAATTCCACCTCAAGTTGGGACCGCGCAACTCGAGGTTACTGCATCCCTTGAAAGCGGTTTTCATGGGAGCAACTCAGGTGGGGTGTAGGCCATGTTCTACACCCGTGGTTGTAAGGAAAATACAATTTTCCTTACACTCCCCCCTTTCTTTCGGCAGCGGTGATGATGGTGATCAGAGTTCTGGTGAGCGTTACTCGATGGTTCGCGTATCGGAATTGGGTCCGTTTTCTGCGGAAGTCCGGGTTCTTGAACCGTGCCACTCGTTGGCGAATTTCGTCGATGAGTCCTTGACTCATGAGGGTCCCGGTCTGCGCATCGATTTCCTCTATATTCTGAAATTCCAACGCTGGCATGACAATGGCGTCTTCCTCGTCCGCCATAGTTGGCGGGACGTCTTTTGGTGTTGTTTCCGGTGGCCCATGTCTGTAACGTCTTCGCAGAGGTCGTCGTAGTAGCTTGCTGAGATGGGGTCGAAATAAATAGGTTTCTAAGGACTGGTGACGATCCCTATTGGTTCCGGCTCTGGGGTTTTTGCAAGTTTGCTCGGGGTTATTAGTTCCTCGTCGAACGTTAGTGGTGGAAACTTTCGTTTCCCGCTTTCCTGGGTTGCTGTTAGTTGCCGTATGGCCTTCGACATCTCCTTCCTCTTCCCTCCCATCTCTATCTAGGAGAACCAGTTTGGTCGGTGTACCTGCTCGCTTCGGAAATCTAAGAAGGGCTCGGCCTGAAATTTTTCGGCATATTTAAGCAGAAATATGCCGCAGTCTGACCCGTTCTGCTTTTGAGGGACCTTCAGCACTCGCAGCGGTAGGTCCTCCTGGTCGAACGCTCGACTCCTGTCGTTGGGCCTATGCACCCTGTACTCCTCCTGTAAGTACTCGCGAAGAACTTGGGCGATCTCTGTTCGTGGTCCGGGGTCGATGGAGTCCATCTGGAGGATACACGCTATCTTCATACCCCAGTTACCGAATTCTTTGGGGCACTCCATCATCTTAGGTCCGTTGATGCTCGGGAAGCGGATGATGACGAGGAACCAGTGTTGGTTCTCGTTGATGGGCACTATGAGGTAGTCCTTCTGGAATGGGTCCACCACTTTGGTCCAACGCCTGACCCTATCCGTGGCTTCATGCGCATGGCTGCCATTTCCTCCTTTATTACATGGAGGTAAAACTCCAACAATGCGTCAATTAGGAACGGCCCGCTTTCCAAGCGCCTATAATCTTCGGCACGGATCGGTATTGCGCCACGCCCTGGTGGATATGTGAGGAAGGCCGCGTTGTCGTCGATGTCGTCTTCTGTCGTGTCGTTCAGGGGTGCATCCTGGTCTTCGGAGTTGTGGTTGGCGTCTGCCTCCGTCCTGTCGCTCGCACGTTGGAGGGGACCAAAGATGGCCACCCTCGTCTTTGCTGCTCCATCGGTTATCAGCAGGTCATCCAAGTGGTCGAACCAGAGTTTGCTGTCAGTGTTAGCTGCTATTTTTCTCGCTTGTTGGTTTTGTTGTCGTTGGGTTTGGTTGTAAGCTTGCTTGTTGTTCGCCGTACGTTGCTTTCTATGTTGGGGGAAGAGAAAATTCATTATGACCTTAAGTTTAACCTTTCTTTGGACAGCACGACCTACAACAACACGTGACATATAACAGTTAACTACTTTTGATTGGGTTCGTCGGTCGTTGTCGTATTTGGTTGGTCGTTCCCGTTCCCGATGGTATTCCTTTAAGTCCCGGATGTAGGCCGTGCGGCTTTTTGTATTCTCTGGAGTACTCAGCTCGACGATGACTGGTGAGGTGTATCTAGTAATTCGGTATGGTCCTTCGTATTTCGATGCTAACTTCGCCGTAAATTTATCTATTGCTTTTGATAAGTGGTGAGTCTTGGCTAGAACCAGTGTTCCAACTTGAGGATTCCAGTTTCTTCGCCGCAGATTATAATGTCTGGCTTGATCCTTCAATGCTCTTTCTAGGTTTCTTCTCACGATTTTGAAGATCTCTTATAGTCGGTTCCCCTTGTACTCCGGGCTCTGTGGTGCTGATCCTGTTCCTATGAAGACCTCGTTGAAGACGGTCCTTGGAAGCCGTGGTTCCCGACCCTGGGTGGGGAAAGCTGGGCGAACCCTGTTGTTTCCGATGTCATGGTGTTGATCGCTAACAATATCTCTGGGATGACCTCGTCCCACTGTGTTTGTTTTTTGTCTATTACCTGCGCTAGTATTCTCTTCACGTTCCAGTTTGCTCTTTCCGTTGGGTTCTGCTGAGGGGTATATGGTGCGGTAAATTGTTGGCGGATTCCTAAGTCCTGAAGGAATCATTAGAATTGCCTGCTATTGAACTGGACGCCGTTGTCCGTGATGAGAACCTTGGGAACTCCGTATCTCGCTAGGATTCTCTCTCGGAAGGCTTTCTTTAGACTACCCATCGTGGCTTGTCGTAATGGCACTATCTCCGTCCATTTCGAGAATTTGTCGAAGAATACCAGGATCATCGTGTTTCCGTGTTTCGATCGTGGCAGCGATTCAATGAAGTCCGCGCAGACCATAGACCAGGGATCGTCGGGTAACTGCGTAAGCATCTTCCCTGCGACCTTGCCTTGCACTAGCTTATACCTTTGATACGATTCACAACAGCGCTCCTGTTTCCTGATGTCCCGAAACATGCCGGGCCAGTAGTACTTGTTACTTACTCTGGCTACCGTTTTCCTAATCCCTGGATGACCGGCGCTCGGCTCGTCGTGGTTCTCCATTAGTACTCGATTTTGCAGGTATTTTGGTACGCAGAGTTTCCATGCGGCGCAATCCTCGTCATTTGATTGCCCTGGGATGTGTTAGTACATCTGACCATTCTCGATGGTGTAGTCTGCAAAGTTCTCCGGATTTTGTCTGATTTCCTCTATGTTCGTTTCGGTCCAGTTGCATTCTTCCTCGTTTGTCACCATCTTGCTGAGTTTCTCTACTGGTTGCCTCGAGAGTATATCTGCGACCACGTCGCACTTACCTTTCCGGTACTTCACGTCGAAAGTGTATTGTTGCAATTCGATCCATCTTGCTATTCGGCCTAAAGGATTTTCTAAGAAATTTATCCACTTCAGCCAGAGATGATCGGTAGCCCTCCAGGTACGGCCGCATTTTCCTGATACACCATACGATGGCGAGAAACTCCTTCTCGGTTGCCGAGTGGTTCTGCTCGGCCTTGTTCAGGTGTCGGCTTGCGTAAGCAATGACTCTTTCTCCGCTGTCACCTTCTTGCGTGAGTACTGCACCTAATCCATAGTTGCTTGCATCCGTTTGTAGTGTGAAGCTTCTTGAAAAGTCGGTACACACCAGTACTGGTGCCTTTGTAAGTTTCTGCTTCATTACCTCGAACGCTCGTTGTTGCTCTTCGGTTCAGTTCCAGCGTTTACCCTTTTTCAGGAGACTGCTGAGTGAGACTACCAAATCGGCGAAGTCCGGTACGAACCGTCAATACCACGATGCGACTCCAAGAAATCGGCGAAATCCTTTTACGTTTATGGGTGTCGACGACTCCTTAATAACCGCCACTTTATCGGGGTCGGTGTGCATCCCTTGGCGACCCACCACGTGGCCTAGATACTTCAGATCCTCTTTGAAAAACTCGCATTTTTCCTTGTTGATCTTCAAGTTAACCGCCTGTAGGCGCCGAAATACTTCCCGTAGATTTTCCATGTGTTTTCCCAATGTTTTTCCGATCACGATTATATCGTCCAGATACGCGAATGCGTGTGGTTCCATCTCTGGCCCGATGACTTGGTCGAGCGCCCTTTGGAACGTTGGCGCTGAATGTAACCCAAACAACATGACTTTCCACTGGAAAAGCCCCCTTCCCGGGACTGTAAAAGCCATGTATTGTTTCCTATCTGGACTCACAGGAATCTGCCAGTATCCGTTCTTTAGATCCAGACTGCTGATGTACTGCGCTGTAGGACGAATGTACCAGGACGATTGGAGCGCTGTAGGGACTATGTGAGGGTTCGATGCAACCCTTTTCCAATAGATCGTTCACTTCAGAGTTGATTACCTCTTGCATTGCGGGATTTTTAGGATAATACCTCTGTTTTATTGGTCGGTCGTTCTTCATCACGATTTTGTGTGTAGCGATTCTTGAAGGTCCTTTCAATAACTCGAATTTTCCCAGTTCTTCTTTTAAGAACTTTTCTATATCTTGTTCAGGGTTTTGCTCGACAATTTTCCTTCTCAGTATGCTTTCTGCTGTTTCTCTCTCCGTCTCTATGGTCTTCTCTTCCGCTGCCGGTTCTGGGTTAGTCGTGTTGGTTTTTCGGAGGGTGGAACATGCTGCTTGTTCTACTTTTGGTGGCTCCTCCCTACCGAGCGTTATTGTTTCGGCTCCACAGCTCATCGAGGCTCCAATGCTTGTCAGGAAATCCAAGCCCAGAATCACATGGTCGGTGACATCTCGGAGAATCAGCAGTGGTATCCTGCATTCCGCTGTTCCTAACCGGATACTCACTTCCACGGCTTCCTTGATTGCGCGTACTGTGCCATCTGCCATTTTGACGCTGACATCAACTTCCACCCTTTTGCTCTCTGTCGTAATTTCCCTAGCTACCAGCTGACTGACAAAACTTCTGGAGGCTCCTGTGTCCAGGGTAGCTGTGACGAGCTCTCTACCCAGCACTACCTTGGCGGAGATTCTTTCTTTGCTGGACTCAAGGCATTTTGTGGGGTACGAGGAGCGTTTGGGTTCTCCGGTTCCAGCAGTCCTCGTCTTTGCTGGACACCCTGTGCGTTTCCCGGTGATTTCTTGCAGCATTCGATGGTTCGGACACCTTCTTTGCCACATTCCCAACAGAACAGCTTTCTTGGTTTGCGGCAATCTCGTTGGAAATGGCCGTTTTCGCCACATCTCCTACAAGCCGTTCGTGGGTCTCTTGGCTCTCCGGGTTGTACAGTCGACATCATCCTTTGTGGTTCTGCCTCCATGGTTCTCAGGGTGTCAGTACCCTTGAAGTCTTCTGCCATCGACACTAGGTCTTCCAAGTCTGTCCTTTTTATGTATAGTAGATACTCTCGTTGGCAATTTCTATAGATTCTTTCCTCTGTTCCTCTGTGTAGTTCGCGTGTCGCATCAACGTCTGCATTGCCAGCACGTATTCTTTGAATTTCTCTCGGGAACCTTGAATTCGCTTCCTAATATTGTCTTCAAGTTCTTCGAAGTACCTCGTTGGCAGAAAGAATTTCAGGAAGTCTCTCTTGAAAGACCCCCAGATGGTCCAACCTTTATTGTTGTTCCTGAACCAACACAGAGCCTTTTCTTTTAGTAGCTCCGGCATGGTTCGTGGAAGCAAATCTTTCGGTAGCTCGTATGCCTCGGTGAGCTCTTCAAACCTTTCGAGGAAGTTAATGGGGTCTTTGCCTCCATCGTACCTTCTTCGTACCACGACCACTTCCGTACGGCGTCCATTACATCGGGATACCTCATCGTACTGTGCTCCTGCACCCGTGTCGTCACTCTGCTACCACTCGCGCCCGCGTAATCTCGCGCGTGTTTTATATTTGTATTTTTTCCGACGCGAGCTTCGGTTTCGCTTTCTTTGTTTAATTTTGCCACCGCTCCTTGCAACCCGGTTGGACGCGGCCTTAACCCTGGCGAAACACTCCGGCTCCACTTCTCCTCTAGTTCGTTTAACCGCTTTAACCGTTTCTCTAACTTTAATCACTTTATTTTCGCGGTGTATTTTCGATTTTTCGAGGCTATTCCGTAATGTATTCCCGTCTTCACTTTGTGTTCGCTGTTCGTTTTCACTTTTTTTCCCCCGCACTGTTGTATAAATATATCTTATACTGTTATGTTCGAAATTTGAAATCGTTGTTATCGACTGTCTCTGTATATTTAAAGAAAATTTTTTTTCCCCGCAGCTTCGTTGTAAATTTTTTTCTGTCTTCACTTTTTCGCTAGATGTTTCACTCACGTTTTTTTTTTCTTTTTTTGTTACTTCGCAACGAGGTCTTACTGTTATTCCGCTGTTAGATTAGTTTTATCGTTCGATTTTTATGTTGGTTTCACGGTTGCGATTTTTCTCTATACCGCGTACCGCTTTTTTTCCCCGCGCACTGTTATATATGCTACTCTGTTAAATTCGAAATTTCAATTCTGTGTTTATCGAATGCCCCTGTATATTGGCGTTTTTTCCCTCTTCGCGCACTTTTTTTTTGTACTTTTTCGTATTAAGTTATTAATTACAAAACAACGAAGCTTATATAGCGATTGTTGTACAAGAATAAACAGCGACAAAGATCGCAGATGAGGAACATTGGCATGTTCCGAAATAGCTATACGATCGTGGCAGTCAAGTTGATAGTTCAAATCCCATTGCAAATGAAACGCTTAAGCCGGAAAAATATGGGTGGTGTATGCATTTACATCACGCATATAATATAATAAAAATATATTCAATCCCTTATGTGTTTATAGTAAGTTTCTTCTCTGCTGTGGTGTTGTTGTTGTTGGTATTTTTTTTATTGCAAAAAATATTCTGCTAATCCCCTTAGTGTATTTGTTTACAGGGTTCTATGCACTTGTTGTTTTTCTTTTCTAAAACGAGTTTATTATTATATGTTTGTTCAATCTAACTTGCCTGTGGTAGTTGTAATTTTGTACATATTTTGATGTTTGTTGTTTTCTGTCTTCCCGCGTTCGTCTTCCGCATGTTTTGTTGATAGCACAGTGGCTATGTACTTAAGTTTGTGTTTTTTGTTTGGAATTCCGGTTTTTATTCCGCTATTGTGTTTGTTGTTGATCTTGCGGCTATGTATTACAAGTATTGGTCCGCAAACGTCACTATTGACTATCTCTAATAATTTTTAACTACTGACACTTTTGAAACTTGTAAATGGCTTGCTACTTATTTTGCTAACTGCAACAATTTATGTACGTATGTATGTTAGGTGTACAAATAAGTTTCCGCGGTTTGTCAAAAGATGGCCCACCAGAAGGTTATGGAGAAATTGTCAGATGTAAAACGTAATATCCCAAGTTTCGTCATCCGGCAACACCATAACCTTAAAGTACTAGTGATTCCGTATCAGCATCACGTAATTTTTTTCCTGCAAAAATGTCAAGTTTTGTGCCGAATAAGCATCATTTGCGGGAACTTTTGATTTACTTCTTTAATTTGAAAAAATCTGGAGCTGAGGCGCATCGATTGCCTCTAGAAGCATATGGTGAAGCTGATTTAAGTGAGAGAAGTTGTCAGGAATGGTTTAGAAAAAGTTTAAGAACGGTGAGTTTGACGTGAAGGACAAAGAACGCAGTGGAAGGTGTCGTGTATTATGAATTGCTCAAACCAAGCGAAACCATTACTGGAGCTCTCTACCGAACACAATTGATGAGATTGAGTCGGGCACTTAAGGAAAAACGCGCCCATTACTACTCCAGAGACGACAAAATTATTCTTTTACACGATAATGCTCGTCCACATGTTGCGGCGCCGGTAAAAACATACTTGGAAACACTCAACTGGGAAGTTTTACCCCACCCGCCGTATTAACCAGACTTAGCCCCTTCTGATTATCACCTGTTCCGGTCGATGGCGCATGGTCTGTCTGAGCAGCGCTTCACATCATATGAAGACACCAAAAATTGGGTAGATTTGTGGGTAGCGTCAAAAGATGAAGAGTTTTTTCGATGGGGTATCCGAATGTTGCCAGAAAGATGGGGAAAAGTAGTGGCAAATGATGGAAAATACTTTGAATAAAACGTAATGTACTGTTCCTTCACAATAAATTCCTTTTCATAAAAAACCGCGGAAACTTATTTGTACACCTACAATCGGAAAGTTGTGCTAATTTCAGATGAAGTACGTCCATTTCGTTTCTCGGTAATTTCAACAAATCCGCGTAATTTACGTGGCCGAATCTGTTGTGCAACATTTTTTATCATCATTTATGGCCATGTTCTTTTCGGTTTTATTTTTTCGAGATGCGTATAAAAGCAAAGAGTATTAATACATAATGAGATTTCACGAAACCAATGATGCTATCAACATTTAGTTTGAATAAGTCTAGTTAAGCTCAGGTCGAAAAACTGGTCGATATCGCGGTCGACCACTTTGACTGCGAACTGAAGACTCCTGAGCTCGTAGCAAAGCAAAATTGAAAGATCTACTAAGGAGTGAGTGGTTCGGAAGATCTTTTTTAATGAGTATGAAGGGATCGGAAGATCGACTTTGCTTCTGTTAGTTTGCACTAGCAATGCAAGCGAATATGCGTAAGAAGAGTTAATCGATCCAACACTCGTAGGGCAGATAATGTGCGAAAGAAAGAATCGATCAATTTGTGGCGTACAGCGGGCGATGAGGAGAACGGTGCGATTTGTCTTCTTTTGCTTCTATTACACTAACAAAGCATGTGCAGCCGTCCGTCCGTCTGGAATCGCTTTAAATTTTGCATTTTATGGTTTTTGGAAGAATTTTTGCTTTTCGTAACTTTGTTCGAAACTTCTTTTTTCTATGCCCAAGCTTTGTAAAGCGCTGGCACGATTTACGTTCCGAGCATAACGTGCTGTTGAAGAATTTGTATGGGCAGCAGATTTATTTAGTCGGCATATCAACAAATTGAATACTTTATACCAGTAAGACAAAATTATGGAAATATTTATATTATGTATGTATGTGGTAATACAAAATATAATTTTAAACAAATCGATGTCGTCCGGCAAGCTACATACAAGTAACATTGATAGCAAATCATTAGGAACGTTGACATCTATTTCATGCAAACTGTCTAGAATTGTGCTCGCAATGCAAAATTTGAATCTGACTAAATTCTTAAACAGTTTCACCAGTACAGCGAAGCCAACGTTACCCATGCGTCTTTCGCTGTCGTGCTACTTTTTATGTGCAAGAACTCCAGTGATTTTACACATAAGAAGATTGTAGCTAAAGACTTCCGGTCTGCTTCAAACCATTTAGCCCTCACAGATTCTTCAGTAGGACAAAGTGACCATATGACACTCCACAAATCTTGAGTGATAAGCCAACTCTTCATTTGTATTGCCCCTGTAGAATAGTTTTCACTATTTAGTTTTTCCAGCTGCATGGCTCCGTAACTCATCTCTACCAGATCCCTTTTTAGACTTTTAATCGACGAACGAAATTTAATAAAAGTCTACCGAATTTACGAACATTGGATCGGGGAACGATTAACGATGAATATTTCGCGAATAATGTGTAATGAAAACTCTTTTAATTAATAATTTCTATTTCAGTTTCGCCCGGTCCATTAACCTTTGTTAGCAGAAATTCGGTGCTGATCACGTGCAAGAAAAACCTATTCTTTTATACAAAGTTTACTTAACTGGGGAGAGGAAATTAAATTGACATCAAGTGACATCTAGTGGATGGGTTGCTTTGCAAGTCTAGCGTTCCCATATTATTTCAATATCTCAATCCATTATCAATTGTAGAGCGAATTAGAGCCATTACCAAAACTATCATTTGTAGAGCTACCATCGTTCAACTAAGTAGAGACCTTTCTACAACACTCGTTAGACCAAGTCGCGGTTTTTTGCACTGCGGTGTTAACTACGGTCCAGTGAATATAAAATTTACTAACGAAAGAAACCCAACTAAAGGAAATGCCTGGTTTGCGATATTAGTGTGCATGTCCACTAAAGCGTTGAATATTAAATTAGTTATTGATTTAATCAGTAACGCTTTCATTTTGGAAATTCCACTTCGCTAAGCGAGTGGTAAATGATTTGCAAACTATGGCTGTGTCTAGCCTATCTCGAGGAAATCCTTTTTTAAATGAAGGAATAAATTTGCACTTTTATGCCTTCTTCGGCACAGTACTTCGGCAGAATTTGGGAAACTGTAATCCGTCTATAAAACTACATTAAGGAAGATGATTGGAGAAAGCATTCTCAAATTTGAAGAGTACTACATGGTATTAACCCAAGTGCAAGCGTTCTTGAATTCTCATCCCGTATGGACTATTCCTGACAACGACATTGATCCGCTCAAACCAGCTCATTTCCTCATCGACGCAACTTATACCAGCGTACCAGAACCATCCGTCCTTGATGTTCATTTAAATCGGTTCCAACATTGGCGTCACCTTCGAAGTTCAAGAATTCTGGAAACGCTGCCATCAGGAATACCTGACTTCCCTGCAATAAAGGAGTAATTGGCAACAAGCTAAAGGTTGCATCGAGAAGGGATGAGTGGTTGTGGTCAAAGAGCCACCACCATTTAAAAGGATTTTGGGGAAAATCGTTGAACTTCACAGAGGAGATTATGGATTCTTCAGAGTGGTCACCATTGGTCAAAAAGTGGAGCATCGACGACCAATAACAAAGGTGGCGTTGCTACCTCTTCAGAACTATTCGTGAGAAAGGAGGACGATATGATGCTGAATGCTCCCTATATCGTTCCTAAGTTTCTGTTGCTGTAGACTTGATTAAAGAAAGACTCGTTTAGATTCAAGCAAAAAATTGCCCATCCTTACATCTACAAAGCACATTTTCTATAATAAGTAATTATACTCTACACCTTACAGTTGAGGGTATATTAATTTTGTCACGACATGTGTAACGCATAGAAATAGAGAACAAAGATATAGGAAAGTATATATATTCTTGATCAGCGTCACCGCCTGAGTCGGTTTAGCTATGTCCGTAGGTCTGTCTGTCTGTGGAAATCACGAGCACAGGAGAACCGGTGAAGATATCGGTAGAAACATGCTATTTTGTTTCGTAAGGGTTGGTGTTGAAAATGGGCAAAATCGGTCAACGACCACGCTTACTTTTATTTTATTCAAAATTTTTTTGTACCAGCGTTTTATTTATGACAATGAAATTATATTTCTGGGTATAGACTAACAGTATCCGTTAATGTCGAATATGGGCGTAATCCGCCCACTTATAGTTTACTGAAAAAATTTAACATGGGTTTACTTGATATTAATACAAACTTTTTGAATGAAACTGAACATAGCATTTTATGGTTCAATAAATTGTTGTTGTTCCAAAACTGGGCGTAGTCCACTTAATTCAAGCTGTTATGCAAGCTAAGTCTTTATCAAGCTAAGTCTATCTTTTTCGATGATTAATTTTATTTGATAAAGTGTTTTATTAAAGTTATCATTTATCATTTATCATTTATCATCATGTGCTTCAATATCTTGTCTATCTTCGTCGTCTAATGTACCATACACCATTTCATAATTGTACCGAGTCCATTTATAAGTCCTCGCTTTTGTCTGTATGGAATTATTGTATGTACTATATTCTTTAAATTATTTATTTAATTTTTTAGCAAATACTGGTAGTTTTTCTTCACAATTTAAATGTTTAAGGTCCAGATTGTTAGTTTTATTACTTTCTAGTGTACAGATCTCTTGTTTATTGTATGGATTGAATGTTTCGAAATAAATTATTGTCTCAAAAATTTTTTATATACGTGTTTTCTTTGTCAATGTTTTCATTAAGAGGGATAAGAAAATTTTGGCTTATTATTGCTTCATAGTTCGGACTATTGAAATCGATTATCTTCCATGTGAATGTACCTGAGACACAGAATTTATTAGGTATAGGAGTGACTATTTTATGTGTAACTTGATTTATTCCATTAATTTTTCTGTATTGCAGTGGTATAGGAAGCTTCTGCTCTGCATATTCCAAAATATTTGATTTAATTATACTAGTATCTGATTCAGTATCTATGAGGCAGCTCTTATACTTTAGAGCTTATAAATATTATGGGTAATTTACATGTTGAGGCTCTACTAAAAAATTTACATCCTGTTGTACATTACCAATATCTATTGCTTCTGGATTATGATTATAATCTGTTTACTCCAAAATAAACCGCTCGCCAGGCTGCTTCTCCTGACTGGCCGAAGCCTTGTCCTCTCAGCTAAAAGCTTGACTGCGGGCTCTTCCGCTCCACCCTTGGCGGTCGGAGATGAAGATCGTCACTTGGCGCCACCTTCTCAAAATATAAGTAAAATATCCGAATTGTCTCTCTTCTGAGTATCCCCGTATTTTGTTCCGCGCTATGACGCTGCGCTAGTAGTCGCACGAGGAATATTGCTACTATATACACTCTCGTATAAAGAGCAAACGATAATAAACACAATATCAGTAGCTAAACATTGTGTGCGCGTTATCAGATTTGCTTTTGTTGTACAAATTGTTGCCATATATCAGTTATAGCACTAATTCATTGGGATTCCTAAAAAATACTTGTAAAAATACTAAAAATGCTTCATACATGGTAACTCTTTGTGCTCTGCAAACAGGGGAAGTCTGCAAGGCTACGTAAAGTTTGTGTTCTCCTCAAAACTCATACGCAGTCTACTCGAAAAAGTTCCATCATACCATTTGAAACGCATTGCGAAGATTGTGAAGAAACATTGGTCCTAGACTAGCCGGATAGAGCTCCAACTCCACGACATCGTCGCCCTTTTTTTGAAGGTAAGTTGTTTGATTTCGATCAATTTAATAAAGTGCAAATTTTTCAATATTCTTGATTAAACTGTACCCCCATCAAACGGGTGAACAAATATATATACGCAGCACGTATATATATATATATAGTATATACTCCCGTTTACACTTGAAGTTAACGGCATAAATAATTTCGGTGTAACGATGCTCCAAAAGTTGGATTAGCTCACTTTTATATAAGTGCCCTTGAACCCGGTTATATACTTGTATTGACCGGCATTCACGTGTTGCAATTGTTTGTTCTTTACTGAATACATAATTGCAGCTCACTCACGCTTTGTTTTGCGCTCATCACTAAAAAACCACCACCTTTTGCTGGCTGGTTTGGTTTTCGTGCTCTTAGATAGACACGCTCTCAACGTGCAAACAAGCACAGACTACGGTCATTAATACACTCTAAAACTGTTTGCTTAGCTACGCTCTCACAAGAGATAAAATGAAAGAAGCCACAAAGCATTGTCGGTAGAATTCAATTTGTATCATTACATTGCGTGTGTTTTTTTTTTGCTCTCGCTGTCCCCATAAAAAGTTTAAAAGATAAAAAGTTTAAAAGGTTTTATTTCCTTATTAGGCCATCTCTTTAAGCTATTTTAACCCATGTATTCTTTTGTACCCACGAAAATCGGTTTCATATCGTGTATACCTGTGCTAAATTGGTACGTACCCTAATGGTACGCTCCCTAATGCACGTACAATGGAGCGGCTTAGCTCTCTTATACGTCTGGCGGATTTGGAAGAATTCGGCGCGCACCTTCTGACCAGTTCACCGGAGTCGCAAACGTTGGATACCCTGGAGTTGGACATTACGGAGATCAACTCGCAGTGGTCCCTAATCAAGTCCGCGTATAGCGGCCTTCTCGAACAAATGCTGAAGGATGAGTCGATGGCACCACATATAAAAAGCGTTAAGGAAAAGTTTTTCAAACCGTACGACAACAGTGCAAGATATAAAAGACGGGCCCGCTGGCGACACTCGCGCGTCACCCGCTCCACAGCAGGTGGCCCTTCGACAAAACTCGTTAACACATTCCAGTTGAATGTTGCGTCGACCGTATGTCAGTTGTGCTCAGAGCAACACACAATACTACATACCCAAAGTCTCCGTCAAGTAGAAACGCTGCATTGCAACCCAATCAGCCCCCTCTTTACAGGGCCCTTCACGACGGTCAACCCCGCCCAAATAGGTCAACAACAAATACAGTTCACTGATCGAAATCAGCCCGAAAATCATAAAGTTTGTTTCGTTGTCCCACCGAAGCCAGATCTGTTAGAAACCGATACGGTCACTATATTCCACGATGGTACTTGTTATGCCGCGCGTGCGTTGATCGATCTAGGATACGCAGTATCCTTCATCTCTGACCACGTTCAGAAAATGCACAAAATTCCAATGCGGCCAGTGAAAGCAACGGTTTCTGGCCTCAACGAAACTATTTCCGCAAAGCTTTCAAAATCATGTGAGTTTATGCTCAAGTCGCCCTTGTTCTAAATTCATGCGACAGCCCTAGTGCTGTCGTAAATCACGGGCAGACTGCCTGCCCACTCATTTGATAGTGCGGTGCTTCGCAGGCTCCCTCGTAACATCGAGCTCGCAGACGCCAACTTTGTCAGCAAGTTGACGTTCTCATTGGAGCCGATCTTTTCCCGGCGATCATACTTGACGGTATTCGCTGCAATGTGTTAGGTTCACTTCTAGCACAACAGACTGTGTTCGGCTGGATAATCACCGGACCAGTCCCCTTGCTACAATCGGGTAGCTCCAACATAAGGGTGGCCTTCTACAATGAAGTCATCATCGAACAACAGTTCGAACGTTTTTGGGTGGTGGAGGAACTTCCCAAAACTCGTCACTTATCCCCCTCCGAAAAGTTTTCTGAAGAGAATTTCATACAAACAACTCGTAGAAGCGCTGACGGTCGCTACGTCGTCACATTGCCCACCAAGAATACCTTCGCTCAGAAGCAAGATTAGTTTAAAATAATGACCTCAAAAGGCAATATGACGATGTAGTTCAAGAATATGTTGATTTAGGTCATATTACGGCCATAGCGTCGATGCCCCACAACCCGATGCTGAGTACTATTACTTGCCACATCATGCGGTTATAAAACCGGACAGCACGTCCACCAAGGTTAGAGTCGTGTTCAATGCGTCCTGCCCCACCACAAGTGGGCTCAGTTTGAACGATGTGTTACAAGCAGGCTCTGTTCTACAAGCAGACTTAACATTTTTAATGTTAAGATGGCGCTTTTTTAGGTGTGTTTTTAGCGGCGACATTTACACCCTTATTCAGAGAGTCACTTTTAGCTTTCGTCGTCGTCTAAAACAGCTGTTTGTCGTCTTTTTCTAAAGGGTCCGCCATCTAACGGTTTTTTCAACTAGTGCTTATTTCGTGAATGGTAACACTTAGCTCATATCTGATTTGACAGATAATTAGTTTTATCCTTCCGCTGAACGAATATGGTTGTGTATACGCTTGAACAACGCTGGGGAATAATGCGACATTACTTTGAAGATCATGGTAATGTTGCAGAATGTGTGCGAAAATTGCGTACGGATTTTGGAAGAAGAGAAGCACCGTCAGCTCCGTATGTTCGTTATCTTGTGAAAAAAGTGAAAGAAACTGGCATCCTCATCGATAAACCAAAGCGTGAAAAGCCAAAAGCAGTGGGTACACCCGAGAATATTGCTGCTGCGGCAGAAAGTGTGCGTGAAGCGCCATCAACATCAATTCACCGTCGTTCTCAACAATTGAACATTTCGGAGACATCATTGAGACGAATTTTGCATAAAGACCTTGGTATGACGCCATACAAAGTCCAATTGGTTCAGGAGTTGAAGCCAACTGACCATCCAATGCGTTTTCGCTTCGCTAAGTGGGCCTGCGATCGACTTACAGAAGATGCCGATTTTGCCAAAAAAATCATCTTTTCAGATGAAGCTCATTTTCATCTTGGCGGGTATGTAAACAAGCAAAATTGTCGCATTTGGGGCATAGAAAACGCGCACGCATACATTGAAAAGCCGGTGCACCCAAAACGAGTCACTGTTTGGTGCGGATTTTGGTCCAGAGGCATAATTGGGCCATTTTTCTTCGAAAATGAGCAAGGAGTGGCCCTTACAGTCAATGGCGATCGTTATCGGGCCATGTTCAACTAATTTTTGTTCACAAAAATTGAAGAGGAGGATATTGGCAACATTTGGTTTCAACAGGACGGCGCTACGTGCCACACAGCCGAAGCTACACTCGATGTTTTGCGCCCTGTTTTTGAAGATCGCATTATCAGCCGCAGAGCTGATGTTGTTTGGCCACCTCGGAGCTGCGATTTGACACCGTTGGACTATTATTTGTAGGGTGCCGTCAAAGATAAGTGTTACGTCGACAAGCCAGAGACAATTGACGCTTTAAAGGACAATATTCGTGAAGCCATTTGTGAAATACAGCTGCACACAATCGATAATGTGCTTAAAAATGGGACCAATCGTGTAGGCTACTGCATGGCCAGCCGAGGCAGCCATTTGAATGAAATTATTTTCCATTATCCGGATGGAATTGTACTTTCAAATAAAAAAAGAAATTTGAGAAAATATTCAGTAGTTTTTTTTATAGCATTTTCAAAAAAAAAAAAGTTATTTGGCGGACCAATAATTCACAGAGACGAGGATGTGTCTTAGCTAAGCATGGTGTCGTATGTTACGTAGTTTGGAGGTGAGCAAAAACCTATTCACAGAGATGACAAACACCGACATGAGCTGTCAAATATGACGACAGCCTCTTAGGTGTCGTCTTTTCCTAAAAATGAAATATTTTGTAGGTTATTGCTTACTTTTTAAATTATATTTATCTTTTATGATTTCTTTTTATTATATTTAAATATGAAATATTTGGCAGGTTATTGCTTATTTTTTATATTTATCTTTTAGGTATTTTTTATGTTACATTTACATATATTTTTATTGTATTATAAAATGCATAAAAATATATTATATAATGTTATTTTAAAAACTGTTTTTTTTCTGGAGAAAATGAGAATATTTTCGCGAAGAAAAATTTTTCTTTTCTACTTTGTTTCTTTTCGATCTATAGAGCTTTGCTAAAAAATCGTTACTTCCCGTTATTTGAATATGAATATAAAAGAAAGAAGAAGAAATTTGTTTGTTTTCAAACAAATAATAAATAATTACAAGAATTTTTGTTAAATATTTTATTAATTCTTAAGATATAGCGTACGATTTACGACATCGCTACAATTTGAAGTTTTGGTGCGGAACATGGAATGGAATAATTTCAGAATTAGCTAGAGGTGCCCCTGTTTTTGGCTCCAACCGAATACAGAGTGAAAAGGAATGGGAGCGGCCTGTTAAACTCCAACGGCCCTCCCGTTAGTAGCTTAAATGAATGGATAAGGTAATTAGTTTAACATTTTAATTGTCACATGTGCACTTCCTTACATATGTTACAATTATAGATATGAAGAGATTTCAAATCACGCACCAAAATGAAGCTGGGACAAGTTCATGCGGATATTGCGGCTATATGAGGTGGCTCCACTAGCACTAAATCCAAAAATAATAGAATACAATAGAATGAAAAAAAGAATAGAATGTATTCTATTTTTCTACTAAATCCAGATTTGAAAATTATGCATTCACTGAAAAACAGGCACTTGATAAACATAACTCAAAATTTTGCACATTGTAATTGTTTAGAATTCCCGATTGTTTACAATTCCACAGTGTTGCATATTTCCAACAGAAAAACCAATGTAAATATATTTCGGTGTAAATTAAACGACGAAAATACAATAGAAAAACAAAATAAATATTCCTCTCATAAACTCCTCAGGTTATTCTTTGTTTTTACTACATTTATAAATCTAATTTCGTGAAAAAAAATAAATTTTTAAGAATTTTATTATTTCAACATAAACACCATAGTAAAATTTTTGTATTGTAACACTAAAAATGCTAGCTAGTGCACAAACCAACTGTCATATATGAGCACAAAGTAAATTGAGGTGAGCACGACTCACTCCAAGTGACTCTCTGAATAAGGGGGTCAGAAAATGTACCGCCAGATCCTCGTCGACCCGAAACATACACCCTACCAACGAATTCTATTCCGAGATTCGAAAAGCTCCCAAGTTAGGGACTATGAGTTATAACCGTAACGTTTGGCGTGAACTGCGCCCCATTTTAGCGATCCGTACTCTTCTTCAGTAGCGGAAGACACAAAACAACTGCTTCTCACAACCTTGTCATGGCCACTCAAATGCGCGATGAACTGGCAGAGGCGTTGAGTACGGCAGGCTTCTCGCTTCGGAAATGGATGGCCAACGACAAAGACCTTTTAGACGACCTGCCTGGATCCCATTTGCTCAACGCTGAGTTCTTGAAGTTCGAGGACAACAGCACCGTAAACATGCTTGGTATTCCTTGGAATGCCACCAGCGATGACTTTTACTTCGACGCACAGGCGATCGTCATACAGCCAACGTATACCAAACGAGTGCTGGCTCTCATCGCGAAGCTGTTCGATCCAGCTGTTTGACTGGCACCTATCATCGTTGCCGTGAAAATGCTGATCCAACAAGTCTGGCTAGACAAGATTGACTGGGATGACCAACTTCCCGCACTGACGCAGCAAACATGGTTGAGTTTCCTTCGAAATTACCACCATATCGCCACGATCCGAATTCCCAGGTGGATTCGGTTCACCCCCGACTGCACAGTGGATCTTCACGCCTCTACTCCGTGTTCAAATCGGCGACACCGTTCATGTATCGCTACTGTATGCCAAAACACGAGTAGCGCCCATTAAAACGATATCGCTGCCTAGACTCGAACTCTGCGGTCGCAGACATGCTCGACGCTCTAATACCCAATCTGCCCTATCGTCCCGAGAATGTTTTCTGTTGGACAGACTAGACGATTGTACTTGTGTGGCTGAAGGAGCCTCCTTGCGTCTGACCCACCATCGTGGAGAACCGCGTGGCCAAAATCATTGAAAGAGCGCCCCACACTCAATGGTTGCACGTGGATTCGCACGACAATTCAGCTGACTTAGCTAGCCGCGGTGCCACGCCCCACGAATTAGCTGAGAGCACCCTTTGGTGGAATGGTCCACCTTGGCTCCTCCACGACAAGGATCGTTGGCCCGAGCTGCGAACAGCTTCGGAGTTTGCTACCGCACTGGAAGAGAAGCCGGTAAAGGCTCTTCATATTTACTTCCGACCAGACGAAGACCCACTGGACAGGTTTTCCTCTCTCCCGAGAGCCCTACGCGTGTACTCGTACATACAACGGTTTATAGATAACACGCGCCGTAGTCGGAACCCGCTCTATACCACTTTGCGACTCTCAGCGACAGAGATTCGAGACACCAAATGTCGTCTCACCATCATCTGTCAAAAGACCCATTTTCCCGATCAATATTTCGCGCTCGAAAGCAAGCAACAAATGAGCTCTAAAAGTCGTTTACACTCGCTCAATCCTTTTATTCATGAAGACAACACGATGCGCCTTGGGGGGCGGCTGTCTTCATGCCCGAATTTACCATTCGATGAACGCCACCCAATAATTTTGCCGTACGACTGTCAGTTGTCACGGTTACTTGTTCTTTTTATCCATCAGATTTCGCTTCACGGTGGTAACCAGCTGATGCTCCGATTGCTCCGGACCCAGCACTGGATTCTGCGGGTAAAAAAACCTCATCAAAACAACGATCCACCGCTGTAAGCCGTGCATCGTGCATCGGAAGCAGCAAAGAACACAGATTATGGCGGCATTGCCAGAGGAACGCACGACTTTTTCCCGCCCCTTTGCTAACACCGGTGTCGAATTTGCGGGCCCGTTCGACATAAAGAATTACACCGGCCGGGCGTGTTTAATAACGAAAGGCTACACGTGTCTGTTTTGCGACCAAAGCAATTCATTTAGAGGCTGTCAATGATCTGAACACGGCCGCTTTCCTCGCGGCCTTCTCACGTTTTGCAGCGCGCCGAGGCTGCCCCGAAAGGGTGTATTCCGATAACGGCACAAACTTCGTCGGCGCCTCAAAAGAGCTCAAACAAGAATTTAAGCAATTCCTTGTTCGAACCCGCGATCTCAGCGAGACCTATCATTCGCACCAGAATGTTGAATGGCACTTCATCCCCTCCGGTGCTCCTCATATGGGAGGACTCTGGGAGGCCGGTGTTAAAAGCCTGAAAACGCACCTGCGCAAAGTCGCCCCAACGTCCAAGTTTACATTCGAAGAGTTCTCAACTCTCTTGAGCAAAATTGAAGCGTGCCTCAATCCTCGCCCGCTTCATCCTCAATCGGAGGATCCCGACATAATGGAGGCAATAACTCCTGGCAACTTCCTAGTAGGCGGCCCTCTGCTCGCTCCGGCCGAGCCTGAAACCCTCGACAATCCGCTCTCCATTCTTAACCGATGGAGACGTGTCCAGGCCCTTGCCCAGCATTTCTGTCACCGGTGGAAAACGGAATATTTGCACGAGCTTGCGCGTCGCACCAAGTGGAAGACTCCGCAACTCAACCTACAGCCCAACGACCTGGTTGTCGTCCGTGACGACAACCTTCCTTCCACTTCCTGGCGGCTGGGCCGCATTATCAAGGTGTATAAGGGTCAGGACGCACGAGTCCGCGTGGCCGATGTCCGAACGGCTATCGGCCGACTCACGCGTTCAATTTCCAAATTAGTATCCTTATCGTGCATGGCTCGAGTGGTTATTAATGTCTTTTTTCTCCACAGATCTGAGATGAAACGCACCCGCCGCCAAGGCGCCCGTTATCGACAAGGCCGCATGCTGGCTCCGCCAGCCGCCGTACCATCGGCGCCCCCAAATCCGCATCCCGCCACCGAGATGCCGCATTACGAGCCGCACGAGGACGACGTGCTCCATCTGAGTGTCTCTTACACATCAGAGGAAGACGGCGCTGCTCAACCGAACTCTCCAGAGCCTGGTCCAGAGGAGGCTCTCGGACGATCGTCTCCACCGGCGATCGCCGGCCCTTTGCGGAGTCAACAACCGCGGTCTGCAGGGCATTTGATGGCACGAACGGCAAGCTTGCCCCGAATCGTGGCAGGACGCCACGTCTGCATAAACTGCCGGGCGTTCTCCCACACCACCCAACGCTGCACCAGCACACGTAGCTGCACGGCCTGTAGCGACGCCCACCACTCGACGCTTCACGGCTAGTCGCCTGATCCATCCCAGGCTGAGGGCCATGTAGCTTTGCAGTACTGCAAGGCGGGCGGGATGTTTACGCCAAACACACCGCTCGTCAGGCTGCCTCTCCTGATCTGCCAAAGCCGTGCTCTCTCACGGCGCAGACATCGGCTGCTCAGGAGAGGCAAGCTAAAAGCTTGACTGCGAGCTCCTTGGCTCCAGCCATGGTGGTCGGATGTGTTCTTTTTACTTTGCGGTGAGCCGTGAACCCGCAAACAACCAACCTACAACTTTGTAATATCAAAACAAAAGAATTAAGTGCCATTAATTGTAATAATAATCTAGTATCATTAAGTGCCAAGAATTGTACTAATATTAGTGTGAATAAACAAAAGACAAGAAAAACCACCCAAACTTCAACTGCTTTTAGCTTCTGAAGAAACAACCACAATGTCTGATTTTTTTATCAATATTGACTACAACATTCCCACTAATGTTTATTATTCTTTTTCAATTTTTTACTTATCGTCATCTTTTCAGTGTACCTCAGAAAGAGAATTTCTTTTTGCAAACCAATTGCGTCTTTGTAGGTTTTATTATTTGGCGAGAGCAAAGTTTAGGTGTGCTTCATAAAGTATCACAATATCCGTTAATAAGGGCGTGATTCTCCCACTTTTACATGGCATAGGCTTACCGTTAAAACTGGTATTAGAGAATGGATTTACCGTGATTTTAGATGTTCCTGATTTAACGAGACGCCTGATTTCGTACATACGAGTATGTTACCAAGGATACACAGTTTGAATATTATTTCGTACATATGTTACCAAGGATATACTGTGTGATAATTATGATGCGAGTGGCGTAAATAATTAGCCTTATGAATGAGCGAAGTTGTTTTCCGAATCTCTCAACAAATGCAATTGATGCGAGTACGTTAAACCCATCGTGTAATATCAGCCTAGCTAAACGCATTTAAAAGACAACAACAAAAACCTTAACATTTTTACTATATTGCCACCGTATAAAGCTTCAAGATCCTTAACAACAGAAAAATACACTCAATTCTGTTTTTACACGGTCGTGTTTTACACGATTTTGATAGAACACGGTTTGAAAATAAACAAATTTTAAATTTTTCTACATGATTTTATTCCATTTAGCACGCTTCAAAAACTTTTCGGTTTAAATTTTTTTTGGTTAAATTTAATTTTTGCAAAATATGTTCATATCACAAATTAGGGGGAATTCCCTTTTTGTGCATACAAGCAAATTTACTGGTCAGAGCAATTGTAAATAGCACAAATATAGGGGAATTCCCTTTTAGTGCATACAATCAAATTCATTTGTGACAGCAACTAGAATGTGTTAATATTTTCTGAACTATTTATTTTTTAATAACTATGCTTGTGTAAAAATAAATTATATGTATATGTGATTTAATAAAATAAACCTGAATAGTTGATCTTAAAAAAAATTTGTTTTTCACTAATTTCAATAGGTTTTAGAGATACGGAACCAATCACCTATTTTGCATACGAATAATGTCTTTTTTTACACGGTTTTTTTTAAACGGGTTTTCCTGGAACCAATTTCCGTGTAAAAACAGAATTGAGTGTACAATGATATGATGAGTTTATTGTCTTACATACCAACTATAACTATTGTTATAATATGTATGTTATTTGAATGTGGTATATTTGATAATTTTAATTATTATTACTTCATAACAAAATTAAAAAGTGTTAATAACATCACTCAAATTGATTAGCTTTTGACAATATTTTTTAATTTATTCAAAGGCAAAAAATGCTTATATATCTCAAAACACGAAACATACAGGAAAGAGCTGAGCACACTATATATGAGCTGTTATTTTTGAAAGTGGTCCCTTTGGAGCTAGAGAAATCCTTTATTTTTTAAAATATTTTTAATAATTATTATTTCATAATAAAATTTAACGTTGCATTAATAAAATTGATTAACGTTTGCCAGTAGCTTTTGATTTCGAATTTTTTTGATGTCTTCAGGTAATTTGTTGATTATACTGGGTACTGCGTATTGTAAGCTTCTTTTCCCGAACTTGCTGTTGAACACCGGCGTTCTGTAGGTTTCCTTTGTTCTCAGTCTGGTGTTGTATATATGATTGATTGGGTTTTTGAATCGTACATCGTCTGAATATTCTAATGTGACTGTCATATCATATAATTGCTTAACGTCAAGGACATTGAGCTTGCTCCTTTCCCCTCTTTCGATCTTTTTCCTAATTACCCATTGCAATCTGCTTATTGTCTGCCTTTGTTTTGTCTCTCTATTGTCTGCCTTTGAGTAGTGTTCATACAATTCATGTTTTCCAGATGATCTGATGTGAGAAAGCCTGATATGCATTATTTTTGTTTTTGATGCGTTAATCACCAGCCCATTATCATGACACCAACGCATTGCTCTTATTATGTCTTCTTGCATCAAGTTATTTGCAACTTCCAGATTCCGGTGACGGACAATGAGTGCTGTGTCGTCCGCATAAGCGAAAGGGATTGCGTTTTTGAATATCCGAAGAAGTTCGTTTGTGTACAAGATAAACATTAAAGGACCTAATTTTGAGCCTTGTGGAACCCCATGATCTATTGCTTTCACTTCGCTCTTGCATTCCTTTATCTGCACACGAAAATATCTTTCTTGTAAATAATTTGAAACCACTTCAGTAAGTTACCTCTGACACCTGCCCTCATTAATGCTTCTATCATTCTCTTGTGGTTAAGTATATCGAAGGCCTTACTAAAGTCTATAAAGACGACTAATACATGCCAATTTCTATTTAAACTTTCATTAATGATATTGGTAAACTCCCCCCAAGAGCTTATTAGTACTTTTGTTTCGTTGAAAGCCATACTGATTTGCGTGTATTATTTTATGCTTGGTTATAAAGTCATTCAACCTACTTACAACCACTTCTTCGAGGCATTTATCTATCACGGAAAGTATTGAGATGGGCCTATAATTTTCAAAGTCAATCGCTATTCCCTTCTTGTATATGGGTCTCACTAATGAGGTTTTTAGCATCTTTGGAATTATAGCTTGCTGTAGACTTAAATTTATAATTTTAGTTAATATTGGCGCAAAGATGTTGATATGTCGCTTTAATTCCATGACTCTCACACCATCAGCACCCGGAGCCTTATTAACGTTCATGCCTCTAATGATTTTAGATATTTCTGTTTCATTTGTATATTCTAAAAATATTGAATGTACCGCACTGAAGTTCACGGTGTTGGACGTTGAAATATTGCACTCATGTATTATTTTTTTAGCTTGAGTTGAGAAACTGGTTGCACAATCGTTAGCTATGGTAATAATGCTTTGATGATTTGAAAAGCTGTTAATAATTTTGTCATCTATATTTTGTTTTTTTCTACCCAACAACTCATTTATAATTTTCCAGGTTTTCCTCGGATCTCGTTTTGCCTCAATGAATTTATTTTTGTATAATGTTGATTTAGCATTTATTAATTCTTTGTTGAGAAAATTCCGAAATTTTTTGTATTCTTGTTCATATGTTCTGTTGTTGTTTTTATATCTTCTATATAAGATCGATGTCTCGATGTTTGCATTGTTTGATCAGTGTTGTGGTCATCCACTGATTTAACTTACGCCTGGATTGATTTGTTTTTCTCACGGTAGCTTTTTTGTAGATATTATTTATTGTAAGTATACATTTTTCATAACAGCTTTCAACATCATCTACCTGTAGTATATCTGCCCAATCTGTAGTTTCCACAAGTTCATCGACTACTCTACTTTGAATAGCTTCTGCACATTCACACACACATTCACAGTCACCACTCGGCTCTTTTGTTGAAGCATAGGTGCCATAAACTAATGCAATGTGGTCTGAGATATCGCATTCGATCACTGCCGAGTACATGTTTGCTTTGGGTACTGTAACAACGATATGGTCAATTAGAGATGATGTCCCGGTGCGCTGATCAACTCTCGTATGTGTTGTAATAGCGTTGAATAGTCCATTAGCTGCAAGCATTTCAATATATTCCATCACACATGATTTACTGGTGTCTAGAACATCTATGTTTATGTCTCCAGCAACAATAATTTCATTTTTATTAGAAATTGCATCATGCTCTCTTGATAGTTCCTCGATAAATGAGTTTATATTGAACCCGGGTGGTCTATAAATCCCAAAAACATATCGCTGTTGTTTATTTTGTTCTATGTGAACTTTAATCCCTTCGAAATGTTCTCCCACAAAGTTTATTCTTCCGTATTTAATATTATTTCTGATAAACATCACAATTCCACCGCCTCTACGTTCATTTCGATTTAAGAAAACTGCATTAAAACCTTCTAGTCTATAATAACAATTTTCTTCGCTTTTTATATTAATTTTGACTAAAATAATTAAATCCAAATAAATTAAGATATGTTTTATATTTGCTAATAGATAATCCCAGTTTTTTTTTATTGATCTTATATTTAAGCAAAAGCATGAAAAACTTAATTTTTTAAATTCGGTTATATTGATATTATCTAAGCCTTGTACAAGCGTAGATTTCAATTTTACTGATAGTTCATAGTTATCATAAATATTATTCATTTTAGTAGCTGCTCTTTCAAGTTTGTCTTCTATATTATTGTTGAGTTTGTTTACATTCTGACAATTTGTTCAATATCCCCTTCTTTGCTTAAGTTTATTATTGGAGAGTTTTCATCTCTCTTTGCTAGTATCCTTCCAAAGCTCTCCCACACAAATCTCCATGCTTCTTTCTTAGCTTTCTTTTTCGCAAGCCATAGAAGGTGCTTATTTTGCTTAGTCAGTTGAATATTGATATAGATAATTTGTCTATTGTGAACATCTCTATTTCTCTCATTTGTGCATGTTGTTATTGAGTTTAGTCTGACCGGTCGCGATTCACGTGCATATTTCATAAAGCTTGCTTTGGTAATATTTGAAGCAAAAGAAGCTACTATTATATTATTGAATTTTCGGGTTTTTTTGATCGTGTGCGGTAAATGTCCAATATATCATTATCGTTAACTTCATAACCAACAGCTTTTCCTACATTTTTGACCACGTTTATTAAATTTTCTCCCTCCGAGGGTGGAATGTTCTTTATCTCAATGTTTTGTTTTATTACCTGTTGTTCTAGTGTACATATAATTTTTCTCATTTCTTCCATTTCTGCATCTTTCTTTTTGTCTCTTTCCTTCAGATCAGTCAACTCCGCGACTAGTTTTTCCATTATACAATTATTTTTAACAAAATGTTGATTCATTTCGTCTTTTTTTTTTGCCATAAACTGGAGGTTATTTCTCTTATTTCGGAAGCTCCGCGAGTACATTCGAATTGTCCATCTGCACAGGGTCTGAGTTTCCCATGGTTTCCGCTCGCGTTCTTTTAGGGTTTGGGGTATTCAATGGTTGGGAGTCAGATCCAGCAGTTGCTCCAGCGTTTGATCCTGGCTGAGTGTCTTGTTGCGGCAAAGCTGGTACGTTGTTATCGTTTTCAATAAGTTTCTGCAGAATTGGCATTTCCATGTTTCCTTTCTGTTTAATGCCCATGCACGCCATGTCTTTTCGGATACCGTCGTATAGCCGAAGTGCAATGCGCGCGCGCATTTTGGACATGTAACAAACTCGCTATTATGTTGAAGATTTTCTTTGCAAGGACCACAATTTACCATTTCTGTAATTTGCTTATGTAAAAAACAACCTCCACGGTATAACCAAATCTATCTACAAGTTATTCTATAACTTTGAAAAGTTTTGATTAAGTTTTGTAAGAGTATTTCGACAAAAAATCAGAGCACTATTTAACAACAGTAACGAGTTCAACAGTCTACTTTTGCGTTGTGAAAGGCAGCGACCGTTGCGGCTGCACTTGATTACATGTTTGCCACGACTGTGGTTGGTTAAACGACTGCCATGCCTGTTGCGATGGCGATTGACTGGGTAACTGCAACGACGGTTGTGACTGCGCTTGACGCCTGCTGTGACTGCAAACGCCTGCTGTGACTGCAACGACTTGTGTGATTGACTGAAGGACTGCAACGACTGTTGCGACTGCGCTTGACTAAGCGCCTGCTGTGGCTGCAACGACTGTTGTGGTTGACTGACGGACTGCAACGTCTGTTGCGACTGCGCTTGACTAAGCGCCTGCTGTGGCTGCAACGACTATTGCGACTTCAACGACTGTTGCGACTACGCTTGACTAAGCGCCTGATGTAACTGCAACGACTGTTGCAATTGCAACGGCTTTTGCGACTGCTCCTGACTTAGCGCCTGTGATGACTGCAACGACTGTTGCGACTGTGATGACTGCAACGACTGTTGCGATTGCGCTTGACTAAGCGCCTGCTGTAACTGCAACGACTGTTGCGACTGCGGCTGGCTAAACGACTGCAACGACTGTTGCGATTGCGATTACTGCAACGACTGTTACGACTGCAGCTGGCTAAACGACTGCAACGACTGTTGCGACTGCGGCTGGCTAAACGACTGCAACGACTGTTGCGACTGCGGCTGGCTGAACGACTGCAACGACTGTTGCGACTGCGGCTGGCTGAACGACTGCAACGACTGTTGCGACTGCGCTTGGCGGGAATTCGCTACAATAGTGTTGATTGCCATTCTTAGCTGCTGACTGTTGGCAACGAGCATTGCTTGCATCGCATGCATTTGCCTGCTCAACTCATTTTTCACGGCTGCCAACTTATGATCGAAATCCCGTTCGATCTGCTTTACTTCATCTCTTTTGCTATCGGCTAACGGCAACTCGGCCTCGGCCGACACGCTATTCAAGGTATCCTGATCGTCTGCCACATCTGGTGATACTGGGGTCTCCCACTCCTCGGATTGGGAACCCAACGGCGGCGCCTCCATCGAGACCGCAGACTGCGTAGGCACTACTCCCTTTGTCTCTTTCCTCGCTGCTCGAGTTTTTACCCCTTCCATTCCTCAGTTTCTTTTGATAGAACTACTTACCAAGGACACGGGCTTACAAGTAAAACCAAATTCCAACCGCTGCCAGTCTACTGTTCGCCAACTCGCAATGAAATTTACCACCGACTTTTAAAGGAACGAAATAAAGATGTTGCTGATTGCGCTACCACGAGAGTGGTGTTGAAATGAGAATTCTGTACGTCGCTCCATGTTTTGTAATCCGTTTATTAATTAAAGCACAAGCAAGAATAATGCAGTAACGTTTACAAGAACTTAACTGAACAAGAATGAATAACAATTTATGTAATAACTATTTGAATATGCACTTATTAAGAAGAATTTAAGAATTTGTTGAAGAATTTAAGAAGACGAACGAGAAGAAGAGGAAGAAGAATTTATTTCGTGTTTTTCCCTCGACTCTCGTGCACGGCAGCTAGCAACGCAATGTCGTGATCTAGCTGAGTATACATATTTAAACTTCGTTTTGTGGGGTTGCCACCTATCTCTCGCACTATCAAATAAGAATACGATCAAGACTACAAAAAATAACACAGGCAATTACTTAAATTACATATTTAATTATTTTTTTAGTTCACATAGTCTTGATTTGAATGTTGAAAGTTTCAATCCACTTTGAATGGAGAGAAACATTGGACGTCATTGTTTGGTTTTTAAAGAAATTTGTAATAGGTTGCTGGGTTTTCGGCCTTTTAAGGTGATTATACATTTCCTGATACCCGGCCATACACATCTGCAGATTACTATGAAATTTCTGGGGCACGCTCTAGGTTGGGATCATGGGTGACAAAATGTTCTTCCATACTTGCGCCAAATTTCAAACCATCGCGAATTAATTCAGCTGTTAATTATGGTATTTGGTCTTCATCTTCGTCTTCGCTTCCATGGTTTCCACCCTCACCTCGAACTGTTATCATGTCATTTAGATCATTGTCCCTCAAAAGGTCTCTCAACTGGTAATTCATCGATGTCCGTCGGTTGCAAATTGTCAAAGGCTTTACCACCATACCTTGGGACAAAGTTACAATTCCAGAGCGCACAATTGTTGCTTCCATTATGGAGTTTTTAGTTTTGACGCATTCTGACCATTCATTTTATATATAAAAACCATACCAAACTTGGCTGCGTCGAGTTGCGCCTACGGGAGACAGGCCATTTTATACGAGAGAAAGTCGGCAAATTTGTGAGAACAACGGATAATTGTTCGTTATCTTAAGGTATTTCTTAAGGGCGAAAAGTGCACAACAGGTATAGATTAAGAGGCACTTTTAAACGTCACAATTGCTATTTAATTAAAATAGAAATATGGTAATATTAGCACTTTTCATATCTTTTTAGGTAATATCAGCAGGTAACAGATTCGCTAGTAGTAGACAGGAAGCCCAAACATCTGCTATATATTTTAAGAATTGTAGGTAGGTAGTCAAAAGCATAAATATGTATATATGTACTGAAATTAATTTTATGATCGTTAACTTTATGACTAGAAATTGAATTCTGGAAGAGTATTTAAACGGGTTCATTCCACATTACTCTTGAATCAATGGCCAATGTTGTATCTAGTATCCTCCAGTAGGATACCAGAACAAACGTAATGTCGTAGATCCTCCCTCGAGAAGGATCACTGACAATGATAGGGGTTGTTGTCGTATATCCTTCGACACGAAGGATCACGGACGGTTTTGCCACGGGCAAGGATCTGCCGACTTTGTGGTCTTACCATTGGGATCCGGCAACCTGCCGTAGTGGATCCCCTCGCCTAGTTACCACGGGCACCAAGGTGCCGCCTTTGTGGCCCTTTAACCTGTCGGGCAATACTGCCGTCTTTCGACAGGTGCTGAAAATAAAGACTTGGGTTAATTTTCCTTACGTTTATTTATTTGTTATTTGGGGGATGTCCTTCCTCGACTTCTGGTTGTATTTGTTTAACTGCTCACAATTACTGCCACTTGATCTGTTCTTTTTAACGGCTTAATTACAACTTCCCTCTTTCAATCCGAAAGATGGGTTTATATCTCTTCTGAGATTCGTTGTTGGCCAGAATCATTTCCGCGTCGGTTTTGCAACTATCTCAAGAATTATTTTTAGCAATAATTCTTGACAACAATGTGCGAAATTTGCTCTTCTGATTTGAGCGCGATGTTCTACTTATTCGCGCGCAGTTCCACTTATTGGAATGCGGTCACGTTCGTTCTTCTATCTGGGCCACAGTGGTGTGTGATTCACTTGTACTTTCGAGCTTCACAATTAAAGTGCAGCCTAGAAGTATGTGTTACCACAAGTTAAGCATTGTTAACTAGTGGGCCGAAAGGTATGTGGTGATAACAACGTTAAGCGTTGTTATTACCAGAGCAATGATTCTGACCTACAACATCCCTCCACCCTCGGGGAAGAAAAATTTAGTATCGTAAAACGATATTAAATTTTTCTTGTACATTTATATTTTGTTGAATTATGGGTGGCGTATGCTTATTATGGCTTTACTTAGTGTATACTTATGTGAATAATGATTAATTATTAGTAATAGTTACAATAATTATAATACAACTATTTATAACAATAATTACAATAAAACCAATTAAAATAATAATACAAATGGTAACTGCACTTCTTCGGTGTCGTCTGTGGGAGGTTGAGAATGATTTTGATGTTGATCTTGACGTTGACGTTCTTGTTGTTGATGATGGTTTGGCTGTTAATGTACACCCCGTTGTGTCGATGTCCTCTTCTCGATGTGTTGTGGGAATGTTGCTGCGGGGTAGCTGACGTGGTAGGTGCTATGCTTGATGATCAGATGCAGCTGTTCGTTGTCGACAGTATCGTTGTTAATAGTGTCGGTTGTCCCACAATTGGGATCAATTGAAGTTCGCTCGAACTGTAGCGGATGGTTGAGATTTCGCCGGGTTCGTTGTTTTAAACAAACATCATCAATCTTCAACATCTTTTCTTGTGATGGTGCGTTTTGAATCGCTGCCGCTTGAGGTAATGCTGTATAGCGTGCCTACCCCGTAAGTTCTAAATGTCGCCGTAAGTCTAACTGTCGAACCCATGACTGTATTAGTGGTTCGTCTACTTGCTGCTATTACGTCGTGATTTTGGTGTCGCATACACGTGACGTAACTTCCAAGGCTGCTGACTATAAGTCATCTCGTCAGTTTCTGACTGTTGCTGCTTTTAAATTTCTTTGAAGGTAACTTCGTGTTTTGCTTTCTTACTTCTGCTGCATTGATCTGTTTGGTTGTTGCAACAATTTTATCCTGGTTTGTGATGGCTGGTGTCGCTACGCTGACCAGCTACCCTTCCCCCTTCGAGTTGGCTGGGCGCTCTTCGTCGCCCTGTTGTTAACATGTTGTGGTGTTTGGTTGCACTTTTGCTTTTGTGATGGGTGTACATCGGCACTCCGGACAGATTCTCTGCATGATGGATTCTTCTTGTATATACGTTATTATGTTTAACTATTTAATTTTATATACATATATTTCTTTTTCCAATCTAGTTTTATGCTATTTACAATTTGTCTACAATTAGTAAGATTTAAATCATTTTTTGAGACGTATATTATTTTAATTTTAATTAGAAATATTTTATTTTTATCAAATTTTATTACATAATTTCTATTAATATATTCAATTCAATACAAATTTTAATTCTTAATGCAAATATCGACGATATTTTATTTGAATGTAATTTATTAGGCTATTGACTATGATTATTATTTTTGAAAAGTAAAAAAAAACTTTTTTTTTCTCTTTACAAGTATTTTAGTGTATTCCCTTTCTACTTTAATATGTAGGTTTTTATATCTATTTCTTTTTCTATTTTTATTATAATTATATTCTTTCTTTCCTTTTAATTTTCTTATTTCTTTTCATTACTAGTTTTATTCTTAGTTTTTATTACTAGTTTCTTAGTTCTATGCATAAGAATGACATGTAGTGTAGTAACACGTGTTTTAACATGTAACCTGTGTTAAAAAAAAATATTTTTTTTTCCTCTCTTATTTCTTTAATATATTTTTGTTTTTGTTTCGAATATTTCGAAGTTATTCCTTATTGTTTTTTGTTGTTGTAACTGACGCTGCATTGTGCTCGCGTTGTGTTGTTCTACTTCTACACCTGCTTTGTTGCAGTGCTTGCGTTAATCGCTTATTTTGCATTTAGTTAATTTAATTTACTTATTTACTGTATATATATTTTGTTTCTTATTATATTAATTTTCATTACTTTTGATAAGTGTAATGTCTTCTATTGCATGTCTCTTATCTTGTCTCTAAATTTCATGATCTTATGTACCTCTCTTATTGTCTAACGATATAGGTGCGTATATGTATATAGTGTAGGTGTGTATGTAATATGCATGAACTACTTCTTCAGGCATATGTTTACATGTGCATTTATTAATATAATAATTGCAAATGCAAATTGGCTGTGTTCTTGAAACGGAACAGCTACTTTACATAAACCGTTTACTATTAATCAAAATTAATACAAACTAAAAAGTTCAATTAAAAAAAAATTATTCAAATATTAACAACGAGTTTACTTTATCATGAGTTTTCTTTTCTTATATTTTTACGCTTAAATAAACAAGTTGTTGCTTATTTAAACGCTATTCTGATTTTCTTTTCTTGTTGAATTTTTCTTAATTTCCTGTCCTAAATAAAAATTTTAAATTTCGCTAATACTCGTGATTTTACGTTCCTTGCAAGTGCTTTTATATCTGTAATATATCCTGCTATATCAAGACTAATGCTCCCTGCTTTGTACCGTGGAAAATTGAGGCACATTGTTTTTATAATCGAAGTGCATGCTAACTGTGTAATTAGCAAGGTGATTAGTAAAACTCTGTATTTATCTTATTTTTGGAAGAATTATCTATTAGTTTTATTGCATTCTGTTGTTAATGTCATATTGTGTCTCTATCTTATTTATAGTTTATAACCCATTCATATCTATTTATTCTATCCTATTATATATTAACTGATTTTGTTCTACTCCTGATAAGGTGCCTATTATGGTTAACTTAATTTTCTCCTAAATCTATTTCCTTATTTTAAGTGATTCTACTGTATTCCTACCTAATTGTCTAGTTAATCCTATTTCATTCTTAATTGCTATTATATAACTTAAGTAAGTTATTGTGAAAAGGTTTTTCCCTTCCCTTAATATTTAAAACTGTAGTAATTGGACTTTTAATTCCTACTACTTTATATGGCCCTATCCATATGGGAGAAAACTTATTTTTCCTAGTTTGATTCTTAATTAATACACTATCTCCTACTTTAAATTCTACTAAATTTATTTTGCTATCGTACTGCCTTTTAGCTATCTCTTTTGCTAAATCCTGATTCTTTCTCACGATTTCGTGAGCCCTTTGTATTTGGAATTTTAGAACTTTATTTGGATCTTCGGCATTATATACCGGACTACACTTTCGTTTTAAGTTAGTCGGCATTTCTGTATCGAATCCAAATAAAGTACGGAATGGCGTTTGCTTCGTCGTAATGTGGGGTGTGTGGTTATGAACATGCATAGCTGCAGTTAACCACTGATCCCAATTCGACCCGTCTTCTTTAGCAAAACTACGTAAATATTCCGCTAATGGTCTGTGGCTTCTCTCTAATGAGCCATTAGCTTGCGGATGGTATGGTGTTATGTGTAATTTTTTTATGCCTAATAATTTGCATGTATCTGAGAACAATTTCGAAATGAAATTAGTTCCGTTGTCTGTAATTAGAATTCTAGGAATTCCGTAACGCGTAATTACTTCGTCATAAAATGCTCTGGCAACAGTACTTGCTTCCGCGTCTGGGATAGCTGTACATGCCATAAATTTCGAGAAGTCATCTTGAAACGTTAAAATATATTTGTTACCCGACACAGTTTCAGGTAGAATACCTACTATGTCCATGTAAACTTTGTCAAATGGCCTCATTGGTGTATCTGTCAGCACCATGGGCATTTTTGTCAATTTTGAGCTTTTGTTAGCTTGGCACTTAGGACAGTTTTTTACATAATCCTTGATTTGTTTTTGCATTCCTGGCCATCTATATTGTTGCCTAATTCTTAAATAAGTTTTCACTGCACCCTGGTGTCCTCCCAGTGGTGAATTGTGAAAGTCCCTTATAACTGTCTCTATTTGTTTTGGGTCTTCTAATGGAATTGTGTTTTCCTTTTGTGTTATGCCCGGCGTGTCAGGTTCTACAGGCGTCTGACTTGTGCTTGTTTTATCACTACTCCCTTGGGTCTTCCTTTCTTTTGTTTTAGAGCGGGTCTGGACCGCTGTTACTGTATTCCGATTTTGAGGAATTCTGCTCAACGCGTCTGCGTTTAAGTTCTTCTTTCCTGGCTTATATAGGATTTCGAAATCATATTCTGATAACTTATGCCTAAATCTCGCCAGTCTTGAAGTTTGATCTTTTAAGTTTGCTATTCCCTTTAATGGCTGATGGTCAGTAAAAATTTTAAAATGTCTGCCCAAGAGATATGCTCTGAAGTTTTTTGTTGCCCACACAATGGCTAAGAACTCTTTTTCTATAGTTGAGTAACGTTTTTCGGCGTCATTCAAGGCTCTGCTAGCGAAAGCTATTGGCTTATCTTCGCCTATTTTACCCTGAGAAAGTACTGCGCCTAACGCTTCGTTACTTGCATCAGTCGTTAGTATGAATTCTTTTTCGAAATCCGGATATGCCAAAACAGGTGGTGTTATTATTGCCTTCTTCAATGCTTCGAACGCTGTCTGGCATTCTTGCGTCCAATTGAACCTAGCGTCTTTCCTTAGTAGTTTATTAATAGGAAGAGCTATCTTTGCTGTACCTGGAATGAATTTTCTGTAATAGTTTACTAGTCCTAAATATGCCTGTACTTCCTTCCTATTTTTAGGCGGCGGAATGCTCTTAACGCATTCCACTTTGCTGGGGTCAGGGAGTGCGCCCTGATCTGTGCATTTATGTCCTAAATAAACAATTTCTCTTCTTAGAAATCTGCATTTTCCTGTATTAAGTTTCAGATTATGTTCACGTAATTTTTGTAATACTGAACATAACCTTTGTTCATGTTGTTTTAAATTCCTACCGTAGATAACTATGTCATCTAAATAAACAAAACAGTCTATTCCTTGTAGACCTGTTAGGATATGATTCATTATCCTCTGAAATGTTGCTGGGGCACCTGTTAGCCCAAATGGCATTCGATTGAATTCGAAGTGCCCTAATCCCGTACTAAATGCGGTTTTTTCCTTGTCCCTGTCATCGACTAAAACTTGGTGATATCCGCTTGCCAAATCTAGCGTTGTAAAATATCTGCTATGGCCTAATTGCTCTAAAATTTCATCAATACGAGGAATGGGAAAAACTTGTTTAATCGTGGCTTCATTCAGTTTTCTGTAATCTATCACTAGTCTCCATTTTTTCTCCCCGTCCTTGCCACTTTTCTTGGGTACTAAAAGTAACGGTGAGTTCCATGGTGAAGTGCTATGTGTAATTATGCCGTCATCTAGGAGTTTATTCACTTGTTTATTTATTTCCTCCCTATGTATTTGAGGTAATCTATATTGTTTTCTATTTATTGGCGTTTGATCTGCGCCTGTTGGAATTTCGTGTTTCAATACGTTTGTGAATGAAAGTTCGTCTCCTTCTAATAGGAAGATGTCATGAAAAGATTTTACTATTCCTTCTATTGAATTCTTTTCTTCCATATTCAAATCTTTATCTAACTCAATTTCATTGAGCAATTTATTTATTCTTCCTTTGGCGTTTATTTTTCCTATGCTATTTATTGCCTTTACAGTACTTTGTATTTTGTAATCGTCAAAATTTGTGAATTTTGGTTGAAATTCTCTATTTATTTCATAATCATATCCCGTCGTATTTAATATTGGAGCATAAACTGTGTTATCTTTCACCTTTACTAGTGTGTCCGCTATATAGATTCCTGGATCTATTTCTTCTTTATGAATTACCACATTCGTAAATTTTGTACGAAGTTTTAATGGTACTATCGTAATTGTTCTTGCATCAACTGGTATGTAATGTTGCTTGCTTTCCTCTTCTATCTGCTGGATAGTTTTTATCGGTAATTCCAAAATAACCTCTTTTCTTTCATTGAAGAGCTTTAAAATCTTTTCCATTGTGTTTATAATGGAGTTGTTCCACAAGTTATCTCTTCCTAATATGCCGTCTGCTGTTACTCCTTGCTTAAGTGACACAACGTGTAGCGTTAAACGTAAGGACTGTACCTCATTATGACATATAGTAGTTGATCCATCTGTAGTCACACAACCTCCAAATGCTCCGCTTAAGTCTTTCCTATTCGACTTGTCTATTATTGTGATATCTTTTATCGCACACTTCTTTATCAGGCTTGTATCTGCTCCTGTATCTACCAGTAAAATGAGTTTTCCATTTATCGCCTCTGCGCAAGGTAATTCGATGAACACGTCATGTAGCTGGGTTTGATTGCAGTTAGATACTCCTGTTTCTATACTTCTAATATCTTGTAACTTCTTTATTGAGCTAGTTACGTTTTGGTTTAAATTTAGGTTTTTCTCGTTCAATTTACTTGGCATCTCTAAATCAACTGTTTCTCCAAACGTATGATTTTTCTCTGTGACGTTGATTCTGTTTTTCTTATTGCTATCAGTCCCTTTCAACTTGATATTAATGTTTAAGTCGCTTGAAGTTGGTAACGTTTCAACAATCGCTTCCGATGTCGGACTTACGGTTACCACTTTATTTGTTAAAGTTGGTAACGTATCCACAATCGGTTCGGATGTATGAATTACTGTTACTCCTTCGTTTGGCCTTAAATTCCTAATATTCTTGGGTTCCCAGATTATTGGCCTGTTCTGGGCCCTTGGTAGTTTCCCGGACTATTGTTTTGCAATGATTCCCAATTCCTTTTTGCCTCGCAATTCTTTATCATATGCCCTGGTCTATTACACCAATGACATAACGTTTGGTTTGCCCTGTTTGTCGGATTCCTCTGTAACTCGTTAAGTGTATTTGGGTTGGGGTTTATTGACCCTTTCTGATTCCCGGTCTGCTGGAACTGGTTCTGAGGCCAATTCTGCTGTGGTTGGTTTGGCTGCCAGTTTCGTTGGACTTGGTTTGACTGCCACTTTTGCTGGGGTGGATTCAAGTGCTGAACTCCTTGAGTTTGATAATTGGGCCCTTGATATGTGTTTCTTGCCACATTTTTCTGGCCTCCCTTTTGGTCACACCTCCAGTTTGCCTCGTGTCCGTATTTTGAACACTTTTGATAATACGGCGTGTTCTTGCGAGTTAAACAATCCTCCCTGGTATGACCTCGCTTGTTACAAAATGAGCAAATTATTCTATCTGCCGCTCCTTGTGGAGTATTTTGTTTCCTATTTGGTTGCCTGACGTTATTTCCCACTGAAGCTCTGCCCTGACTTCCGTGTTGAATTTGTTCTTGTTGCGTAATCGGCATGGTGGCAAGAAGTGATGAATTCATGTTTATGTTTAAGGGGTCTGAGTGGAGGAGGCTACTGTTTTGTATGCTTTCTAGTGCATCGATTGCTAGTTCCACCATTTGTTCCATGCTTTTCTTCGTAACATTGAGCATATAAATTCTCAATGCGGCGTTCTTTAACCCTGTTTTAAATGATTTCTCTACTGCTCCTTCTACCATACTCAAAAGTGCCATATCTCCGTTTCCATTATATTTTGTTCGAACTATCTCTTGTGCCTGTGTTCGTAGAGTGGTTAGGCGTCTTGCAAACTGTCGTATATCCTCGTTGAGTAGCTGGCTACAGCTTTGTATACCTATTATCACTGAGTCTAAGGATACCGTTGGTAAATATGCTCTTTTTATCGTGAGGTAGAATTCATCGAGGCTATTGAAGCGCTGTGACCTCACTAAATCATAGGCATCCCCATGTAATCTCTGCTTAATGCAGTCTATGTAGTCCTGAATGCTGTCTGTACCCACATCTCTTGCGGCTAATTCGCACCCGTGTATGAATTTATAAACTTCGCCGCGTAAGTCTGGCGAATGTGTTCCAGAAAATAGAGGTACCAGCCTATTTGTAATTTTTGCTATCTCTCCTATCCCCATTTTGGTTTGTTCTTTTGTTGTTTTAATTTGTTGTAATGACCTTGCGTTGCCGTCCCTCGGACTAACTGCGGACTGAGCTGGTTCCTTATGAAAAAGTGTCTGATTGTGATCTAGCGACATTTCCTGACTTAGAAGTCTATTCTGCTCCTTTAGCTCTTGTATTCGTTTATTTGCCTCTTCTAAAGAACTACAGTCTTCTCTTGATTTCTGTGCAAATCCCTGTTCTAGCGTTTTATTTAATGTTTCCTCTGTTAAACCCTTCTTCTCTAATAATTTCCTTAGTTGTTCGTTCTCGTCTTCTAAGGTTTTTAATATGTTTTCCTGGAATTGTCTTTCCTTTACATAAGTATCGAACTTATTTTTTAACGCGTTGAATTCTGATAAACAGTCCCTTAAACTTTTATTTTTGTTTTCTACTATATTTTTTAAAAACACTAGCAATTCCTCTATTAGTGCGTCTGCTTTTTCTACAGTTGATATTTCACCTAGTGCGTCTATTTTAGTTTTTATCAATTCTAAATATTCTTTATTGGAAACGGTATTTTTTAAAATGTTCCAAACTTTTGTCACTAGTTCTCCTACCTGTCTCTTCAAGTCCCTATGGTCTTTTTCTAACGCTAAATGTGCTTGTTCTTCAAAAGATTCGGCCATTAATTATCCTATACTTATTTTTCCAAGTATTTATTTTGGATATTTTTGGAATCAATTAAAACTTTAATTGATTCTCTTCAAGCAATTAACTTTTGCTTATTCAGCTTTAATACGGCTCATTGACACCCTTCTTGGCTGAACACGTTGTAAACATTCGTACATTCGTATGCATATATGTATATATTATCGAGCTCGTGGTTCAATTCTGCTCGCCCGGTGCCCGACGTACTTTTTGTTTTTGTTGCTTCGTTAGCGTTTTTGCTACCAGCTGTCGCTCGATAGCAATTTTGTCGCTTCTGACCTTGCTTGAAGTTCAAGCTCAAGTTCGTGACCCACTTCTTTTTGCAATGAATTTCTTGCAATTATGCAGAATCTATTTTATTTATTGGCTTGCAGTTATCGCTGTTAGCCTGGTTGTTATTAATTACTGTGTTATTAAAAAAAAAATACTAACGAATTTGATTGTTGTATCCATTTATTTATTCTTTTCCAAAACTTAAACATAGACCTTATTTCAAATGTGTTTTCTACAGGTGGTTGTGCCTAGCTCAAATTTCTTCTTGATTTGCCCAACAAGTTTATGAAAGTTTTCACTTAACCAAATCTAATATTTAGACATGAGTTGTCAATAGTCTTTCAAAATTTTTCAATTTAAATTCTAATTCTTAACCAAAAATTTTCTATAAATTTATTTTATATGTATTCAATTTTAACTTATATAATTTTACAACAATTTTATTTAGTGTTTGTCGCTGTTCTTCCCACGTTGTTTCTTGTCGTTGGTTTTATAAATTTGGCGGATCTGCCTCAGGAATTCATTCTTTTCCTCTTTAGTTGTGGCTATTGTTGCTAGCCGGTGCAGGTTGGCGACTTCCCTCCGTTGTTTTACTTTTCTTCCGCCGCGACTCTTTGGTGGGTGTGGGTTAACAGTCGTTTCTTTCTTTGCCTCCTCACGTGTTGACTTCTGCCTCTTCCAGTATTCTTCTATACTTATTGGTCTCGGCCCCGCTTGTTTGTCCTTAAGTGCTTCCTCGAGGGATAATACACGTTCCGATGACATCGATATTGATTCTTGATATTTTACTCGTTTATTCTATTTTTAAAAAAGAATTTTTATTCGTTTTGAATTTATTTTATACTTCACTTCAAATTAAAAGAAAAAGCGATCCTTGGATCGTAAAACCGAAAAAACGTTGTATGTTGTTCTATACTTTTCTTTATTGTTTAAAAATACTATTATTCATTTTACTTCACTTGGTTTAAAGGAGCGATCCTCAGATCGTAAAACCGGCTGCGCCAAAATGTTGTATCTAGTATCCTCCAGTAGGATACCAGAACAAACGTAATGTCGTAGATCCTCCCTCGAGAAGGATCACTGACAATGATAGGGGTTGTTGTCGTATATCCTTCGACACGAAGGATCACGGACGGTTTTGCCACGGGCAAGGATCTGCCGACTTTGTGGTCTTACCATTGGGATCCGGCAACCTGCCGTAGTGGATCCCCTCGCCTAGTTACCACGGGCACCAAGGTGCCGCCTTTGTGGTCCTTTAACCTGTCGGGCAATACTGCCGTCTTTCGACAGGTGCTGAAAATAAAGACTTGGGTTAATTTTCCTTACGTTTATTTATTTGTTATTTGGGGGATGTCCTTCCTCGACTTCTGGTTGTATTTGTTTAACTGCTCACAATTACTGCCACTTGATCTGTTCTTTTTAACGGCTTAATTACAACTTCCCTCTTTCAATCCGAAAGATGGGTTTATATCTCTTCTGAGATTCGTTGTTGGCCAGAATCATTTCCGCGTCGGTTTTGCAACTATCTCAAGAATTATTTTTAGCAATAATTCTTGACAACAATGTGCGAAATTTGCTCTTCTGATTTGAGCGCGATGTTCTACTTATTCGCGCGCAGTTCCACTTATTGGAATGCGGTCACGTTCGTTCTTCTATCTGGGCCACAGTGGTGTGTGATTCACTTGTACTTTCGAGCTTCACAATTAAAGTGCAGCCTAGAAGTATGTGTTACCACAAGTTAAGCATTGTTAACTACTGGGCCGAAAGGTATGTGGTGATAACAACGTTAAGCGTTGTTATTACCAGAGCAATGATTCAGACCTACAACACCAAGTTCACATACAAAGATCTTGCTGACATTTATTTTGTTCGGAAGGAGGACGAAGACGTCGTCTGTCATATAACGAAGAAACCATAAAGGACTCATTTTTTCATCAACTACATCCAACACCAAATAAGAGGGATAAAGTTGAATTAAAAAAAATTTAACAACGAGCCCCAAACTCGCAAAAGGGGGTTTGAAATTTTCTCGACACCAACAGAAGAAAAAAATTTACACCGGAGGAAGCATTAGCTCTATTTATGGATTAGAAGTTCACAAAGAATCAATATATACAACTACGCAAGAGCACTAATGAGAAAAAGTGCAACGTTTTTACAAAATATAATGAGATAGTTTGCATTACAAACGAGTCTTTTCCATCAAAGGAAGAAATTAAAATAACCCGGAATTCAGCCGAGGTAAAAAAAAATTTTGAGATAATTAATTTAATTTAATGAAAGTTTTTAAATAAAGTGTTCTTAAAATTAAATATATCCATAATTATTTTATTTGCAAAGATCTCGTTGGATTAAAAGCATTTACGGTACTTCAATTATGCAGAATTAGATAAAAACTGGAGGTGCTCGTGCTCAAACCTAGAGCTAAAAGTTTGATCTATTTAACAAAAAAAACCTCGTTGAAATATTCCCACGCGTTCAAAAGTTATAGGTTTTTGGCCGCCTTCTGTAAAAATCAGCCCACTGTGTGGCGTGGATTTCGTTCAAGTCGAGCCTTCACTTTCCGGACCCTTCGTGGTGATGTTGCTGCTTTTTTTCGTCCACCACCATAGCGTTGGCAATGCTGACTGTATCATTATAACGATTTATGGTGTGATACACAAACTTTCTATTCACTTTGAGATACCTGAGCTCACGAAAAGCTGGTTGTGATTTTCCACTCAAATATAACGCAATCACACTATTACGTTTGAATTCCATTTCGAATAACTTTTGTTCTATAAGATGAAAATGCTTGTGGTAGCTTGTAAGCAATATAAACAGCTGTCATTGGTATGAATTTGACATAGTTGGCAATAGCGCGTTGCCAGATAGTTGTAACCCTGTAAACAAAACTACACACAATAAACATTTAAACAAATTATTAAAGCCCCGATTTTGATTCACCCACACGACCTTTTCGAGGAAAACAATTAATATATAATGAAAGGAGTAAAGGCGCTACAACAGACCGTTGTGTTACCACACGTTTGAGTGATAAGAAAAATAGGACTCAGGCAGTAAGAAAGCGAATCATTATGTGCAGCTTCGCCAACAGGGTAGAGTGGTCCACGGTATCAAATGCTTTTAAATAATCAAGAAGCAGCAGAATGTTACAATATGATCATCCAAATTACGTCTTATGTCTTCATGATTCGGCCGAAATCCTGATTGCATTCTGGAAATCAGCAACTTGTTAAAGATCAAATCGATATTATTAATCAACAAAGTCATGTGTCCGTCAACTGTAGGCATAAAGAAGACAGTCAATCATGTCCACATTGCTTCTGAGAATTTTGTAGTCAATATTTGTGTAGCTGCGGTACATTAAAGTGCATAATACTGCATAATGCATAAATTTCTCCTCAGCATTTATGTATGTACACTGCCGGCAACTACATATTAAAATTCCAACAACATATTCGGCAAATAATACATTTATCCAAATACACAGATTTAAGAAATTATCAGATTTATTAATAAAAGAATTATTAATTCCATCGTTTTCCCTGTCGCATACAATTCCAGTAGAAGAACCATTTAAATGATTATATGCAAAAGCATTACCAAATATCAGGAAGTCGTGTTTTACAACATTTATGGATAATAATTGTTATAATAATAATTGTTTTCAATAATCGTTGTAAAAATAATTGTTTAACGTCAAAAATATATACATACATACATATGTATTTCTGTAAACATAATGTAAAATTAGCAAATTGCCAGCGTTAAAAGAAGGGGGCGAGTAATTAAGGATTAGGAATGCATTGTCATCTAGTTGTGAGCTATGCTCAAATCCCTAGCTCATCGGAAAGTGGGTGAAAGATGGCTTTTAAAATTTTCTCCAAAAGAAAATGACCTAACGTTTTAAAAATGGCAGACGCCGAATCAAGTCCAATGTCAATTGAGTCCAATGTCAATTGAGTCCAATGTCCAATGTCAAATTGAGGCAAATTGTTTGCTGTTATTCCGAAATGTAGAAGTCATACCTAAAAAGGAAAGTTTGTCGGACAGAAATTTTAATAATATTGGGAGGATCACGTATACATATTGAATCACGATCCATAGGCTTCATTCCTACATTAAATATCTTGATATCCACTATATTTTCAACTTTCAGGAGAAGCGCTCATGGCGAAACTTTACAGTTTCTGCTAGATGATAATAATTTTAATTGTAATAGATGGCTTCAGCTTATACAATTATACCCCAAATCTCGGCAACCATATTTATCGTGTCAAAATTATCAACAATATGGTAAAAGCGTACACTTTCAAAAATAAAAATAACACAGCAGGGGTATCCAAAGGATGTTCATTCTCCCGAAAAAAGTTTAAAGCGATTTTTATTATTTGTTTTTTCTATTCTACTGATTTGATTCGTTGGTTTACAAATTTCAGATAGTTCTCATAATTTCGTTTTCGAAAAAAATTAATATCTTTCATTATCTTATAATTCAATGTTTAAAATAATTATTTGATCTAATAATTATTGAGGCAGCCTTTTATTCTAAATCTAATTTAACCCTGCAGACCTTGTCCTTGGGCGCACTTCAAATTTAAGTGATAGCCAAGAATACGTTTGTTGTATTACTATTATAGGGTGGTCCTTGGTTATGGTTAGTTGTCCCTTGACAACTAGTAAAACTCCTTGTTTAAGTGTTACTCTTTTATTATCTTTATTTATTGTTATTTTTATTAACTTCTTTTTAAAACTGCACTTGTTATTAATTACACTTATATTGCGTATTATATTTCTAGGGACACTATGACGTCCTTTCACTACTTTAGAGATAAAACAATTTTTAACTACACAAGTTCCTTACCCTTAATACTTTACTTAAAACTCGTTGTTATTATCTAACACGCGACTTTATACGCGATTATCAACGACCTCGTCGTTCTGATAATATTTTAAGACTCCCGTTCGAATCTTTTGCTTGTTTCCACGTTGGCTTGGTCGACGCACCCGTCGACCGAACCAATTTTTATATTTCGCAATACCAATATCGGCAGAATTAAATTGTTCCCAATTTAACTCTTCCGCGTTTGGTTTTGGATCGTTTTTATTATTTCTTCCAACCAAGCGTTTTATGGTCACTGCAAAGAGCTATGATTTTTATGGTTTGGAAGCTCGCTACTGAGCGCTAGCTTCCACGATCCATACCAATGCTAAACGCTATGGTTGTTGGCTTGGTTTTCCAAAACTTGACTAAAGCTTCTGGCTACCAAACAGAGCGCTGCGGTTGCAGACTTGGCTTTCAAGTTTACTTTAATGAAAGCTTGGATGGAAATTACGATCGCGACATACAACACGTTTCTTGATCACTAAACTCCAACAAAACACAAGGGATGTAAAAATGCTTAACTCAATGTCTGTTTTTAAAGATTTTATAAGAAAAAGTAATATTATTGCAATATTAGTGTCAATGACAGTTTAATAATTTAAGAAAATTATTCGTGGATTTTCCTTGGAAAAACAACTAAATAAGAAATTTAAGGAATTTTTCGGAATATGAAAATTTTTTCATACCTTTATTTTTAAAAAAGTAGATAAATAGATCATAAAACATTAAAGCTTCTCTAACTATAATTCAAAGCATTATGTAATGAAAGCTATGTTAATTTTTGTATTCTTAATTCTGAATCACAACACAAGATTACCTGGTAATCCAAAAGAACCGCATCCAAAAGAGGGGAAATGAAGTTATCTATTACTAGTTGATTATCATTAGAACGTGAAATCCACTCAGAAATAAGGTTAAGAGTTTCTTTTTTCACGCTTGCTTTGCTTTTATAAGCGGTTGATTGTTCACGTTTACACCATTTAGTTCTATAGCATGGATGATATTCTCTGAAGTTATTTTGTATACATTAAGCATATCCAAATAAATTCTTCCTAACTGTATTCCGTATGCATGTCCTAATGCTTTAAAAGCTGCAACATTTGTTTTTAAAATACTACCAAGTTGTTCGACAGCTGTCATATTTTTAAGAAAATCGACATTCTTTGATGCACGAGAAATAATTTCATCCCAAACTTGATTCGGCAGAAACATATATTTTTCTATTAGAGCGTCTTGTTGTATCTGATCAACCTGCGTGGAAATCATATATCCAACAGCTTCGTAAAAGGTGTGAACCTAAAATACGTATATGGCAATTTAATTTAAGAAGGATTTATTAATTTATTATATTTTCCAATATTATTATTTTAACATACCTGTTGTGGTTGCAAATCACATATTATTGTGCTCATAGTACTTAGAATTTCATCTATAAAAGTACCTCCTACATTTTATTGCGATTTTTATGAATGTGTCGCAAGCCATATCTTGGACACCCTCATGAGTTTCATGCATAAATTCAAACAGTTTATTTACAACGGTTTTTAAGAATTTCCAGTGAGCACGTAGAAAACGTGGATATTGGCCTACGACATACATGATATTTGACGCAATAATTGCTTTGTTGTCCTTTCCCCTTTTTTTGTTCACAAAGTCCCAATAAGTCCTTAATTACAGTAACCAAAAACCTTTTTTCATCTTCTTCGCAAAAAGCACCTTTAAATGATGGGATAGTGTTAATGTTTTGGTTTTTTAAATCGAACTGTTTTACTACTTATTCATAACCCAAATATCAATCAATTAATTAAATAAAATTAACCTCGAATTATATATAAAATAAAGTAAAGCTTCATAAAAGAATATTTAAGAACTTTAATAACAAAATGTTTGTATGTTTATAAGGCATTTCGTGTGAAGTGGTTCTCTCCTGAACTGTATACCACCAGCAAGAATTCTTTGACAATCCTTGTTTCTTGGATTTATGAAAAAAGAAGATAAAAACTGCGTTTAGAAAATTAAAACTATATAATTCCTCATCTTATAATTTTAAATTTATGTTTGAACAAACAAACCGGCTGACTGGCTAAGAGACAGACTCCATGGTAGATTAATTCCCTAACATACCCTACGGAAGAGGGTTAAGAAGCTTTTAAACAAAGCCAAATGAAAAAGCGATTATGAAACATACTCTTGAGCTCTAACCAACTACAATAAGGACATTAGAACTACAATAAAGAAAGCCAAAAAATAATACCTGCCAAAAAACCTGCCGTAACCTCTCAGAGTTTCCGTCAGCATATTGCTTGGTGAAGGTATTAGTGGTATTCAAATCCTCTTAATTAGATACATTACCAAAGAAAGAAGGAAGTCTATCTACATACAAATACTCAAAGCTTACGAAAGAGCGTAGAACTCTTGCTTAAATAACATTTTCCTGGGTCGATATTGATTGATCCGGTTGTTATTGACGGAATCGCCCGTAGTAGGATAGATAAATCGATCTATGCAGGAGGAATGGAGAACTGCGAGGATGATGAATAAAGTGAAATTATGATATGGGGGCTGCATCTTCAATCCTTATAAGGGTGTGGCGTGCACGTGTGCGTGTGTGAGTTCGCTGACGAGCGATCATACATACCACACACGTCCGAGCATTAAACTCTAATTAGGTGGAGTCGTCTGGATATCGGATCCTTAACGACGTGACACTTTGTTGCACTCCACTCCAAAGTAAGTTTGCGCATCTTGGCTGGTCGAACGATCGACGAGCCAAAGCAAACAAACACTCGCTATTTACTATTTATTGCTGTAAACGATACAGCAATGCTGAGTGTGCACTTTGACGTCGCCACCGTTTACATTCCGCCGGCTAGACGGATTAGCTACCCGCTGCCGGCGTCGAGTGAACATGCGATCGTCGTGGACGTTCGCCGGTGTCGTGTTCGGTGCTGCTCCCCTTGCTGCCGACGCTGGCAGAAAGCGGAGTAAGTATAAATACGACATCGCGGTCGCGTCGAGGACAAAGTAACGGACAATATGTATCGCTACACAATTGTCGCGTTGATTATTGTAGCCCTCTGCTACGTCGCCGTAAAAGCGTTGCTCAAGTGGCTATGGTGGCATACCTTTTGGGATATGCTGCCATAGCCTTAGAATCAGAAGTTCTTGATCGCTCAAGACTAACACGTCACGGTCTCTCCCGCGAATCAATCAGTGCAGCTGTAGATTGTATTTAAAATAACTATAAAAAACACTTGTAAATAAAGGCTTGCCGAGCAAGCGCGAAACCCATAGACCAAGTGTTTTAATTATTAGGGAAAACAACCCCTAAAAGGGTAAATCGCCAAAAGAGAACGTCTAACTCCAATACTGGACAAAACGTATAAATGGAGCCTAGTGTTCCTAGGAACTGTAGGCACTTTACAAAAGGTAAAGAGCGGGATATCTCAAAATTATCTTTTTCATCGAAAAATATATGACCTAACAAGCCATTATTTGTACTAGATACTTAATTTAATGTGAAAAGTTCTCAGTATGATAGGTTGATAAGAAAATTATATTCATTGTGTTAATGCAATGACGGTAAGAGGACTAACGGATAATCAGCACATCTCTCTCTCTCACTTCATAAAGAGCAGATTGAAATCTCCAAAGACGATTCGTCTCGTATGGTTCGCATTGACTAGACGTGTGCATGTAAACGTCCGCCAACATTTAAATTTTCTGTAAAACCTTCCGGGTCAAAACTTTAAATTCCGCGAAACCCAGTAGTGTTTAAAATATTACAACTTATATGAGTTGATTTCGTGATAATTAATTTATTTTATTAGTTGATACTGCATAATTAATTAGTTATATTTAACATGGCGAAAAGGCTGAAATCGACACCTGCTGAGTCAACGCACGGCATACTTTCGGAGAGTGAAGAAATCTCAAAACCTGTTTTAATGGTAGATGTTCTTGATGATCGCCTTGAAAAGATTAGCAACAGTTTCTTTTTAGAGATCAATGATCTGCTATCTCAAATGAGAGCTGAATTCAGCACAAAAATTGTTGAATTAGAAAAGAGTTGGGGGCACAAATTTCAGTGTGTTAATAAAGATTTAAAAAGCTATAAAGAGAGTGCAAAACAACTGAGTGCTGAACTGAAATTGCTGTGTGCTAAATTAGAGGTTTCGGAAGAGACTCAGAAGGCTCTCTCCAGTCGATGTATGAAACTGGAGTCAGCTCAGCCTTGCTCTCATGATGTTCGTGCTCCTGCTGAGGAAGTCTTCAATGTTCTCAATAGACTTGAGGTTCTCGAAAGAAGGGAAGTTGCTAGTGATGCTGTTGCTTTTTGTGTACCGTATTCACATGGTGAGCAGCTGGCTGATTTCTTCAATACTCTTTGCTCTGCTATTGGTTGTCAATCCATTCTGCCAACAAATATTTTTCGAACTCAAAGAGACAAGCTGTCGCCGATTGTTATTAGATTCAAAAATTCAGTCGAAAGAGCAAATGTGTTAACATCGGCTGCAAATTTTCGCAAGTTAAATAAAAGAGAGCTTACACTACGTGATGCTGGTTTTGATGCAGATGGGAGCCTTTTCTTGAACGAGAGTTTGACAAGAGCAGCGATGAAACTAAAACGACAACATCAATTGATGGCTGTTTTTTCAAGAAGAGGATCAGTTTATGTTATAAAAGGCTCAGGAGGTGAAGCAACTTTAATTAAATGTTTAGAGGATCTTAAATTTATTGGCGTGACTGCGAACACTTGAGCTGCAGAGTAAAGACGTTTAATTCATATTATTATAATGTTATGGAATTGTTGTAGAAACATTAAGTTTAGTATAAAATTTTTATCTTCTCTATCTCCCTTCTTATCTATTACCATATTTTATTACTTGTGACGTTTGTACGTCTCTTGGTGTGTGCCACTGGCAGGGATGCCGATAGTAGTGGACTTGGGGGTGATAGCCACTGGCAAGGATGCCGATATTAGTGGACTTTATAACTTCGAACCCTGGCAAGGATGCCGATGTATGGAAGGTTTCTATGGTCAGGCAAGGATGCCGATGTATTGACCAGAGCCAAGAAAAATCAATAACTATTACTGCTAGGTGTAACTTTTAAGACTACTTTATTCATTAATAAATCGGGCTTTTTATAACAACGAAAATGCTTACAACGCATTTTACATTGATACTCATTACTTGCTAATTCTAGTGTACTATGTATAAAAGGTGAATAACACTTAGCCATGCTTACATTACAATCTGCATTGCTAGCGTTATTCATTATATGGGACATAAGTTCAACAACAGTTGGCTGTGCTTATATATTGCATAGCTTGCATTATTGTGTCGACGACATTCATTATATGGGACATAAGTTCAACAACATTTGGCTGTGCTTATATATTGCATAGCTTGCATTATTGTGTCGACGAATGATATCTGGAGTAAGGTGAACGACCATAAGTTCATTGCACGGTATGTCACACCTCACCCCTAAGAGAACAGAAAAATGTATTTTTAAATAGATTTTTCTTTTTTTCTTCTCTTTTTTTTTTTTTTTTGACGTATTGTTTTCGGTGTCTCATTACATATAAATTACAATAATTAGTTTTATTAATTCATTTTCTTTTAATACTAATTAATTCATTTTCTTTTAATACTAATTTATTTATTAATTCATTTTCTTTTAATCCTAGCTTATTTACTAATTAATTTTCTTTTAATACTAATTAATTCATTTTCTTTTAATACTAATTTATTTATTAATTCATTTTCTCTTAATCCTAGCTTATTTACTAATTAATTTTCTTTTAATACTAATTAATTCATTTTCTTTTAATACTAATTTATTTATTAGTTCATTTTCTCTTAATCCTAGCTTATTTACTAATTAATTTTCTTTAATTACTAATAAATTCATTTTCTTTTAATACTAATTTAATTATTAATTAATTTTCTCTTAATCCTAGCTTAGTTACTAATTAATTTTCTTTTAATACTAATTAATTCATTTTCTTTTAATACTAATTTATTTATTAATTCATTTTCTCTTAATCCTAACTTATTTACTAATTAATTTTCTTTTAATACTAATTAATTCATTTTCTTTTAATACTAATTTATTTATTAATTCATTTTCTCTTAATCCTAACTTATTTACTAATTAATTTTCTTTTAATACTAATTAATTCATTTTCTTTTAATATTAATTTATTTATTAATTCATTTTCTCTTAATCCTAACCCGGGTGTGTATAACTATATTTTATGGTACGTTTATGCCTATGTATATGTACATATTCATTTCATTTCTCCTATATATATGTTTTTTTTTCTTTTTCCCTAGACTCCGTAGAAAGACTTGATTCTGTTTTTATGAACAGTTACTTGCTTATTTCCTACTTTTATGACGCAATTTACTCCCTTTTCACCTATATCTTCGTAAGGACCTGTATAAATTGGGTCCAACTTCTTGCCACATTCATTTTTCAATAATACTAGACTACCTTCTTCAAAGTTCATGGACTTTGTATTGAACTTATTATCGTATTTATCTTTCCTACTCTGTTTCCCCTTCAGCAGTATTTGTTTAGCATCTTTGTTTACGCCAAACACACCGCTCGTCAGGCTGCCTCTCCTGATCTGCCGAAGCCGTGCTCTCTCACGGCCAGACTTCGGCCACTCAGGAGAGGCAAGCTAAAAGCTTGACTGCGAGCTCCTTGGCTCCAGCCTTGGCGATCGGATTTGTTCGACTTCACTTGGCTGCCATCAGTGAACCTTGCCGTGAGCCGTGAAACACGCAGTTCGCAACACATCAAATTCTCTCCAACTTTTTCATAATTACTGTCTAATTAATTCTTGACACAACACTAAATATATTTTGTTAATTTGATAAGGACAGTTTATAATTACGAAATAAATAAATAGTTCTACAAACAATTTACGACTTGACTATATATAACAAAAATAAAGACCACCTTGTGCGGTAAACATTTGGTCCAGAACATTTGGTCCAGTCGCCCTTGGTTGAGGAAAAAAAGGCAAGTTGTTGAATTTCGAATAAAGTTAATATAAATTGCTAAAATAAAATACAAAGTCTTAAATATTGTGATTAACCTGTAAATATACATATACGCAGCACGTATATATATATAGGCACATATACTCCCGTCCACACTTGAAATTAGCGGAATTAATTTCGGTGTAACGGTGCTCCGAAATTTAGAATTGGATCACTTATATATATTACATAAAAGTGCCCTTGAACCCGGTCATATACTTAAATTGACCGGCACGTGTTGCAATTATTTATTCTTCGACGAATACATAATTGCAGCTCGCTCTCGCTTGGGTTTGCGCTCTTCACTTAAAAACCAAAAAAACACCACCTTTTGCTGGCTGGTTTCGTGCTCTCCACAGACACGCTCGCAGCTTACGCTCTTCTGCGCGGTTCACTTAGAAACCAAAAAACCACCACCTTTTGCTGGTTTGTTTGGTTTACGTGCCCTCACATAGGCACGCTCTCAGCTTACAGCCAAGCATAAAACACGTTCTTTCGTTCAACATTGATCGCCCTCTCGGCGTGATACGCTACAAGCGGCGCGTTTTTTCGTTTTAACATTTGTATTCGTACTATCGACGTTAACTTCGAAACGCATAATAGTGCACACTGTACCGTGCTTGCAGCAGAACAGGCGACATATTTACTCACCTACTCAGCGAAAAAAAAAAAAAAAAGTCGTCAACCGTGCACTCGAAACCTGTTTGCTTCGAATACACTTTGAGCAAACCACCGCTGCGGCTCCGTTTAACGTGACAAAGACGTCGACTGCGCATGCACCGTGGGCAAGAAATCTGACTACGTTGTCAAAATACTAAGAAAAATTCTTTTTAAAAATAAAACGGTTGAAAGGTTTTCATTCTTTATTAGCCCATTTTATTATCCTAAGCTAGTTTAGCCCCTGCGTTCTTTGTACCAACGAAAGGTCCTATCGTGTATTCTTTTGCCAAATTTGTAATCACCGTAGCGCACCCACAATGACGCTTCTAGATACGTTCATACGTCTGGCTGACGGATTGGTCGAGTTCGGCTTGGAGTTCGATGAAATGCCGGCTGATACTCACCATTTACACGCTTGATCTCCAAAGAGATGAAATCAAGTCTCAATGGACCCTTATTAAGAGCACGTACGACAGCCTCTTAGCGAATATGAAAGACGATGATGCGTTAGTGCAGAATTTCGAGCTGATTAAACAAAAACGTCGCAAGTGCTACGACATGTATCTACATTGCGCAGGAGTAATTAACGCTTTAGCTGATTCGCTATCCCGTGAACATCGGTCCGATTCCCCAGCATTACTCGCGAAACCGGCCGAACTACCGCCCACCGGGTATAACATTAGCTTGCCTCCATGCGATACAGACAATTTTAAAGGCGACTATCTGTCATGGCCCTCCTTCCGTGACATGTTCACGGCCCTATACACGAACAACTCGCGTCTCAGCCCGGTTGAAAAATTGTTTCATTTGAATCAAAAGACAAAGGGAGAAGCAAAGGAAACCGTACAAAAATCTCCTCTGACGAATGAAGGATTCGAGCAAGCATGGCAAAATCTATCGGATCGATATGAGAATAAACGCGTTCTTGTGAACACGCTCCTTAAAAATCTCTTTGGCCTCGCGACGATTACTAGGGAAACCGGGCACGAAATCAAAAATTTACAGCGGGAATTCAACAATATTCTCGCCGTGTTGGCGCTCCAAGGCGTCAACACGTCACATTGGGACGCTATGATAGTTTTTCTGTGCTCTAGTCGGCTTCCGGAAGCCACCCTGGCGCTTTGGGAACAATCAATACCGAATAAACGTGAAATTCCAAAGTGGTCCGATCTCGACGCGTTCTTGACACATCGGTTTGAAACGCTGGAATCGATACACGAAATCAAAGGCGCACCCGCAGGCAAAACTCGCGCGTCACCCGCTCCAGAGCAGGTGGCCCCCTCGACAAAACGCGTTAACACATTCCAGCTGAATGTGGCATCGACCGTATGTCAATTGTGCTCAGAGCACCACACAATTCGAGTCTGTCCGAAATTTTTGGAAATGACTTCCGGTAAACGTCTAGAGGTGGTGAAAAAGTTGCGTCTTTGCTTGAATTGTCTCGCGCAAGCGCATCAAATACAGAGATGCCCCAGTAAATACAACTGCGCGACATGTCAGGCGCGACACCATACGTTGCTGCATCGCGATAAAGCGCAGAACCGACCCTTGACGAATTCAGCGTCGCGTCCGTCCACTAAGCCAAGTAGAAACGCTGCATTGCAACCCAATCAGCCCCGTATCAACCCACTTAACGCGCGAGCACCCCCCTTTACTGGGCCCTCCACGTCGGCTAACGCCGCCCAAATCAGTCAACAACAAATACAGTCCACTGATCGAAATCAGCCCGATAACCATCAAGTTTGTTTCGCTGCCGCACCGAAGCCAGTTCTGTTAGGAACCGCTACGGTCACCATATTCCACGACGGTACGTGCTATGCCGCGCGTGCCCTCATCGATCCAGGATCCGAAGTATCCTTCATCTCTGACCACGTTCAGAAGATGCTCAAGATCCCCATGCGGCCAGTGAAAGCAACGGTTTCTGGTCTCAACGAAACCATCTCTGCAAAGGTTTCAAAATCTTGTGAGTTTATGCTCAAGTCGCCACGCGACCCCTCGTTTCAAATCCATGCCACAGCGCTAGTTCTGTCGCAAATCACGGGCAGACTGCCCGCCCACTCGTTCGATAGTGCGCTGATTCGCAGCCTCCCCAGTAACATCGAGCTCGCAGACGTCAACTTTGTCAAAAGTCAGCAAGTTGACGTTCTCATTGGAGCCGATCTCTTCCCGGCGATCATACTTGACGGTATTCGCCGCAATGTGGGCAGACTGCCCGCCCACTCGTTCGATAGTGCGCTGATTCGCAGCCTCCCCAGTAACATCGAGCTCGCAGACGTCAACTTTGTCAAAAGTCAGCAAGTTGACGTTCTCATTGGAGCCGATCTCTTCCCGGCGATCATACTTGACGGTATTCGCCGCAATGTGTTAGCACAACAGACTGTGTTCGGCTGGATAATCACCGGACCAGTCCCCCTGCTACAATCAGATAGCCCCAACATAACGGTGGCCTTCTTCAATGAAGTCACCATCGAACAACAGTTCGAACGTTTTTGGGTGGTGGAGGAACTTCCCAAAGCTCGTCACTTATCCCCCTCCGAAAAGTTTTGCGAAGAGAATTTCGTAAAAACAACTCGTAGGAGCCCTGACGGCCGCTACATAGTGACGTTGCCATTCAAAAGCGAAGCCGTAAACCAACACTCACTAGGATATTCACGGCACATCGCCCACCAACAATACCTTCGCTCAGAAGCAAGGTTGGTCAAGAATCATGACCTCAAAAGGCAATATGACGATGTAGTTCAAGAATATCTTGAGTTAGGTCATATGACGGCCGTAGCGCCCCCACAACTCGATGCTGAGCACTATTTTTTGTCACATCATGCGGTTATAAAACCGGATAACACGTCTACCAAGGTCAGCGTCGTGTTCAATGCATCCTGCCCCACGACAAGTGGGCTCAGTCTCAACGATGTGTTACACGCAGGCCCTGTTTTACAAGCCGACTTAACATTTTTAATGCTAAGATGGCGCTTTTTTCGGTATGTTTTTAGCGGTGACATTCAGAAAATGTACCGTCAGATCCTCGTCGACCCGAAACATACCCCCTACCAACGAATTCTTTTCCGAGATTCGAATAGCTCCCAAGTTTGGGACTATGAGTTACAAACGGTAACATTTGGCGTGAATTGCGCCCCCTTTTTAGCGATTCGCACTCTTCTTCAGCTAGCGGAAGACACACAACAACAGTTTCCGCTTGCGGCCGACTTGCCGGAACCCCATCTGCTCAACGCTGAGTTCTTAAAGTTCGAGGACAACAGCACCGCAAAGATGCTCGGTATTCGGTGGAACGCCACCAGCGATGACTTCTACTTCGACACACAGACGATCGACATACAGCCAACGTACACCAAAAGACAAGTGCTGTCGCTCATCGCGAAGCTGTTCGATCCAGCCGGTTGGCTGGCACCTATCATCGTTGCCGCAAAAATGCTGATCCAACAAATCTGGCTAGACAAGATTGACTGGGAAGACCAACTTCCCGCACTGACGCAGCAAACATGGTTGAGTTCCCTTCGAAATTACCACCATATGGCCACGATTTAAATTCCCAGGTGGATTCGATTCACCCCCGACTGCACAGTGGATCTTCACGCCTTTTCGGACGCTTCCGAGAAAGTGTACGCCGGAGTCATCTACCCCCGTGTTCAAATCGGCGACACCGTTCATGTATCGCTACTGTACTCTAAAACAATAGTAGCGCCCCTTAAAACGATATCGCTGCCTCGACTCGAACTCTGCGGAGCTACACTCGTCGCAGACATGCTCGACGCTCTCGTACCCAATCTGCACTATCGTCCCGAGAACGTCTTCTGGCTTAAGAAGCCTCCTTGCGTCTGGGCCACTTTCGTGGCGAACCGCGTTGCCAAAATCATTGAAAGAGCACCACACACTCAATGGTTTCACGTGGACTCGCACGACAATCCAGCAGATTTAGCTAGCCGCGGTGCCACGCCCCAAGAATTAGCTGAGAACACCCTTTGGTGGAATGGTCCACCTTGGCTCCTCCACGACAAGGATCGTTGGCCCGAACTACGAACAGCTGCGGAGTTTGCTACCGCACTTGAAGAAAAGTCTGTAAAGGCTCTTCATATTTACTTCCGACCAGACGAAGACCCACTGGACAGGTTTTCCTCTCTCCCGAGAGCCCTACGCGTCTACTCATATGTACAGCGGTTCCTAGATAACGCGCGACGTAAACGGAACCCTCTAGATGCCACTTTGCGACTCTCAGCGACAGAAATTCGAGACACCAAACGCCGTCTCACAATCATCTGTCAAAAGACACATTTTCCCGACGAATATTACGCGCTCAAAAACAAGCAACCAGTGAGCTCGAAAAGTTGTTTACTCTCACTCAATCCCTTTCTTCATGAAGACAAAACGATGCGCCTTGGCGGGCGGCTGTCTTCATGCCCGAATTTGGCATTTGATGAACGCCACCCAATAATTTTGCCGTACGACTGTCAGTTGTCTCGGTTACTTGTTCTTTTTATTCATCAGATCTCGCTTCACGGTGGTAACCAGCTGATGCTCCGATTGCTCCGGACCCAACACTGGATTCCTCGGGTAAAAAACCTCATCAAGACAACGATCCACCGCTGTAAGCCGTGCATCGTGCATCGGAAGCAGCAAAGAACACAGATTATGGCGGCATTGCCAGAGGAACGCACGACTTTCTTCCGCCCCTTTGCTAACACCGGTGTCGACTTTGCGGGCCCTTTCGACATAAAGAATTACACCGGCCGTGCGTGTTTAATAACGAAAGGCTACACGTGTATCTTTGTCTGTTTTGCGACCAAAGCAATTCATTTAGAGGCTGTCAATGATCTGACCACGGCCGCTTTCCTTGCGGCCTTCTCACGTTTTGCAGCGCGCCGAGGCTGCCCCGCAAAGGTATATTCCGATAACGGCACAAACTTCGTCAGCGCATCAAAAGAGCTCAAACAAGAATTTAAGCAATTCCTTGTTCGAACCCGCGATCGCATCGAAACGAAATATTCGCACCAGAATGTTGAATGGCACTTCATCCCCCCCGGTGCTCCTCATATGGGAGGACTCTGGGAGGCCGGTGTTAAAAGCCTGAAAACGCACCTGCGCAAAGTCGCCCCAACGTCCAAGTTTACATTCGAAGAGTTCTCAACTCTCTTGAGCAAAATTGAAGCATGCCTCAATTCTCGCCCGTTTCATCCTCAATCTGAGGATTCCAACGTTATGGAGGCAATAACTCTTGGCCACTTCCTAGTAGGAGGCCCTCTGCTCGCTCCTGCCGAGCCTGAAACCCTCAACAATCCGCTCTCCATTCTTAACCGATGGAGACGTGTCCAGGCCCTTGCCCAACATTTTTGTCACCGGTGGAAAACGGAGTATTTGCACGAGCTTGCGCGTCGCACCAAGTGGAAGACTCCGCAACTCAACCTACAGCCCAACGACCTGGTCGTTGTCCGTGACGACAACCTTCCTTCCACGTCCTGGCGGCTGGGCCGCATCATCAAGGTGTATAAGGGTCAGGACGCACGAGTCCGCGTGGCCGATGTCCGAACGGCTAACGGCCAACTCAAGCGTTCAATTTCGAAATTAGTATCTTTATCGTGCATGTCTCGAGTTGTTATTAACGCCTTTTTTCTTCACAGATTCAAGATGAAACGCGTTCACCGCCGCGGCGCCCTTTGCCGTCTCGGCCGCATGCTGGCTCCGCCAGCCGCCGTACCATCGGCGCCCCCAAATCCGCATCCCGCCACCGAGATGCCGCAATACGAGCAGCAGCCGCACGAGGACGACGTGCTCCATCTGAGTGTCTCTTACACGGCAGAAGAAGACGGCGCTGCTCAACCGAGCTCACCAGAGCCTCGTCCTGGACGATCGTCTCCACCGGCGATCGCCGGCCCAGTTCGGAGTCCACAACCGCGACCTGCAGGGCTATGCAACGCTATCCGCACTCGGAATAAATTGCATAAGCTTTGGAAAAGAAAATCTAGTACAAGTAACTGGGAGAGGTTTCGAATCGCAAGAAACTATGCTCTACTTGTCACTAGGAAATCGAAACGTAAATTTTTCATGTCAAAATCAAGTCCCGGGCTTACTTCTAAGATCATATGGAGAAACCTGAAAACCCTAGGAATTGCAGCCAGGAGTACAACGGACTGCAACGTGGATCCCGATGAGCTAAACTCCTTTTTTGCTGATACGACTTGTTCTAGTGGCTCTGTAAATCTTATATCAAGCCGCACGGTCCCACAAACTTTCCAGTTTGATCCAGTTAATGAGTTCGAAGTAGGAACCAGCCTCATGAGCATCAAGTCGAAAGCAGTAAGTGAAGATCAAGTATCCTTGCAGTTTCTCAAGATTCTTTTACCGCACATTATTTGCCCGCTTACACATATCATAAACTCTTGTATTGCGTCATCTACATATGCTGACCTTTGGAAAATCTCAATCGTCTTACCGGTAGCAAAAACGTCGCTGCCGAGCAGTTATAATGACTTTAGACCAATTTGTATCTTATCACTGCTATCAAAGGTTTGTGAAAAGGTCATGGCAAAGCAAATTGTTGCTTATTTAGATGATAAACGTCTGCTTTCGCCATATCAATCTGGCTTTAGGCAAGGCCATAGCTGTGCTACAGCATTGGTAAAGATACTTAACGATATCAGACCTGCATATGATGAAGGCGAGGTAACATTGCTTTGCTTGTTGGACTTTACCAAGGCCTTTGATAGGGTTAATCATTCTCTCTTATGCAATAAATTGGAGAATCCCTTTGCATTTAAGGATAGTGCGGTTAGGTTAATAACAAGCTACTTGTCAAATCGGGTACAGAGAGTAAGAGTAAAAAATCGTTCGTCTGCCTATATAAGTATGAAAAGTGGTGTACCTCAGGGATCCATTCTTGGCTCCCTACTATTTTCTTTATACATAAATGAGGTATTCTCATTATGTAAGTATGCATCTATCCATGCATATGCTGATGATATTCAACTTTATCTTTCTCATCCAATTATTTCTATCAGCAGTTTGGTGAGGATTATGAATGAGGACCTCAATAGAATCTTGCAGTGGGCTGGGACTTACTCCTTAGAGCTAAATGCCAGGAAATCACATGCGATCCCGATCTGCAGAGTAAAAGTTTCTCTGAATAACATCCACCACTTATGCTTAGGGCTTAATCGGCTTGACTTTGGGTCTAAGATATCGAACTTGGGGTTTGTTATTAATACCCACCTTACAGTCCTGGAAAGGGGGCTTTTCCAGTGGAAAGTCATGTTGTTTGGGTTACATTCAGCGCCAGCAACTTTCCAAAGGGCACTCGACCAAGTCATCGGGCCAGAGATGGAACCACAAGCATTCGCGTATCTGGACGATATAATCGTGATCGGAAAAACATTGAAAAAACACATGGAAAATCTACGGGAAGTATTTCGGCGCCTACAGGCGGTTAACTTGAAGATCAACAAGGAAAAATTCGAGTTTTTCAAAGAGGATCTGAATCTAGGCCACGTGGTGGGTGGCCAAGGGATGCACACCGACCCCGATAAAGTGGCGATCATTAAGGAGTTGTCGACACCCATAAACGTAAAAGGATTTCGCCGATTTCTTGGAGTCGCATCGTGGTATTGACGGTTCGTACCGGACTTCGCCGATTTGGTAGTCTCACTCACCAGTCTCCTGAAAAAGGGTAAACGCTGGAACTGAGCCGAAGAGCAACAACGAGCGTTCGAGGTAGTGAAGCAGAAACTTACAAAGGCACCAGTACTGGTGTGTACCGACTTTTCAAGAAGCTTCACACTACAAACGGATGCAAGCAACTATGGATTAGGTGCAGTACTCACGCAAGAAGGTGACAGCGGAGAAAGAGTCATTGCTTACGCAAGCCGAGACCTGAACAAGGCCGAGCAGAACCACTCGGCAACCGAGAAGAAGTGTCTCGCCATCGTATGGGGTATCAGGAAAATGCGGCCGTACCTGGAAGGCTACTGATCATCTCTGGCTGAAGTGGACAAATTTCTTAGAAAATCCTTTAGGCCGAATAGCAAGATGGATCGAATTGCAACAATACACTTTCGACGTGAAGTTCCGCAAAGGTTGAATAATAATATGAATTTGTAATAATAAGTGCAAATAAGTAATAAAAACCAAAGGTAGTGTTTAAAAAGAAATTGAAAAAATAAAACTCACAATGAATAAAAAGTGAATAATACCGTTGAAGCACTTTTTATACGGACTATTTAAACAACTCGGAGGTAGGATACAGCACACCGCTGTAGATCAGTGCGTAGCTAGACACGGCATCGTATCCAACCCATCCGTAGCCTGCCTGCATTAAGGAGTTTATTGGCAGGTTTGTCACCTAGCTCGACGACTGTCCCGCGTTGCTCCCGAGAGTTTACGCCAAAGACCACTACATTCAGCTCTCCACTATAGTCAGTGGAGATCTCATGACGTATCCTCTACCTCTGAGGCAGTCCATACCTAAGACTTCCAACCGGGTTATATTAGTGTAGTACGAATACCACGAAAGATATCAGCGTAGTGCCCTCCTTCGGCTCAACGATAACAGCATTCCTACTGTTGCGTTGAGTAGTAGCGATATGTATGTTCTGGCGCAACTGAACAGGGTGCGCCCGGCGGAGCGTGTGGTGCGCTATGTATGGTAGCGACTGCGCTGCCGTGAGGAGCGACTGCGTTGCCTGTGTGGTGCTATGGTAGCGACTGCGCTGCCTGGCGGAGCGTGAGGTTCTCTGCCCGTGAGGCACTGTATGAATTACATGGCGAGCTCTGCCCGTGAGGTTCCCTGCGTGAGGTTCTCTGCCCGCTTGTGTAGTTTGTAGTACTTGATATTGTTGTTGTTGTTGGGAAATATTTTTTATTGCTTTAATTTAATTGCTTTTCGTCATTTTGCTATGTGGTTGTTGTAGATTTAGTACATGAGTTATGGGCATTTCAAGTGGTTGATTGCCTCGCAACCACATATATTGTATGTACAATTATTTCAATCTCGGAATTGGAGTTGACAATTTCGGTACTTCTGCTTACAAAATATTTCTCGGAATAAAAAGTCGTAAATTAGCATCATAATCAGCTTGGCTAGACGCAGTATCATTTGATGCGGTATCACTCAGTTCATCGTAGAGAGAGATGGGGAAGAAAGGGAAAAATCTACACTTTGGTATCAGTTGTAGAGAATTTGTGATACCAACATAGACCCTGCTTCTCTGGGTATCACTTACGCACACAAGTAAGGAGTTTTCAATGGCTCGGCCATAATAAATTCGAAAGGTATAAGTATAAATTTTATTTTTTCTTATGTTACAGATTGATAAATCATCAAAGTACGACCCATTGTAGAAAACTTTATTTATGTAACAGCTGCCTACAGTACTCTCACAATGAGAGTACTCTACAACAACACAAGATTGAATGTGGGAGGACTGTTGCAGAGATGCCGGCAATAGATAAGGCGGTAATTAGTTTTAAGAATTTTGAACGTAGTTTAGACGTACCATTCGTTGTCTATGCAGACTTCGAATGTGTACTTAGTAGCGTAGATTTAGATTTAGCGAGTAATACTAATAATATAAATAAGCATATACCCGTAGCATTTAGTTATTATATTAGTTGTAATTATAATAGTAGGTTAAATAAATTTAAAATTTATTCAGGGGAAGATGCCCCCACAAAATTTATAGTATATTTAGTTAGTGATGTAAGAAATATTTATAATAATTATTTAAGTGTAGTTAGGCCAATGAACTCTTTGTCCAATGAAGAGGTAAAACTCCAAAAAAACTCCAATTCTTGTCATATTTGCGAACAAGAATTGGGGGCTGACAGAGTGGCAGATCATTGCCATTTAACTGGTACAGGGGGCCGGCACATAACGAATGCAATTTAAAATTTCAAATTGCAAAGTTTGTACCTGTATTTTTCCATTATTTTTCTGGCTATGACTGCCACCTCTTCATTAAAGAATTGAATTTATTCGAGGGGGATATTAATGTTATACTCTTGAATAAAGAGTTATACGTATCACTCTCAAAACGTATCAAAGTGGACGAAAAGAAAACCATTGAAATTAGATTCTTGGATTCTTTTCGCTTCATGGCATCGAGTTTGGATGCATTAGCGCAAAATTTATCATCAAGTGATTTCCAAATAGTGCGCCAAATGTATCCAAACGATGATGAGTTTCTGCTCTTAATACGAAAGGGGGTATTCCCTTATGAATATCTCAATTCAATTGATCGTTTAAGAGAAACCAGTCTTCCCAGTCATGATAACTTTTTAGTCGTTTAATTAACCAAAATTGTTCGGTTGAAGACTATCAACACGCCTTAAAGGTTTGGAATGTCTTCAACTGCCAAACGCTAAAAGATTACATGCTGTTATATTTGAAGACCGATGTATTGATGTATTGATCTTAGCAAATGTTTTTGAAAACCTTAAAAAGGTTTGCAAAAACATCTCTAAGCTAGATCCGTCAATATTATACAGCTCCAGGATTATCATGGGACGAATGTTGAAAACAACAAAGATAAACCTGGAACTCTTCACTGATATTGACATGCACCTTTTCGTGCAAAAAAGTATTCGAGGCGGCATTGTCCAATGTAGCACTAGGCATTCCAAGGCAAATAATAAGTACATGACGGAATACGATGAAAGTAAACCGTCAAAATACCTAACTTATTTGGATGCCAATAATCTGTATGGCTGGGCAATGTCACAATATTTACCTTATGGGGGATTCGAATGGATGGAAAATATTGACCAATTCAACGTTCTTGAAAATCCATTCGATTCTCCCATCGGATACATACTCGAAGTAGATTTGGATTACCCACAGAATTTACGTGATGCGCATAATGATTTACCATTTTGTGCTGAGAATAAAACTGTGGGTAATTCAAAATCTAAAAACTTGATTACTGACTTAACCAACAAAACTCGCTATGTAATTAGCCGCATTCAGCGGGTGAGCGCTACCTGATCAGTGATCGCTATGTGTTCCTGAATGGTATGCTACCTGATCATTGAGCGGAAAGATGAAAATAGTAAACAAGACGAGAAAAAAGTTGCCACGTTTGATTTTTCCACACGAATTTCGTATTAAAACTTCAATCGTATCCCAAACTATATATTCTATATATATAATAAAATTTTATAATTATAATTCCTTTGTTGAGTCAGTCTGAGTTCAATAACTTTAAAATTAATTTTATTTCACTTAATAATGCGTTGATTTATTAAGCCAATTCTTTAAAAACACTTTGACGTTTGCTGTGTAAAAAGCGAATTTATTTGTTTTTTTGCTTGCTTGTTAGTAATGCAACTCAGGCAAATGTAGTGTAAAAGTAGCGTAAAACTTTTCGCTACAAAAAATGGCGACCGCTCCGTGAATATGTAAACAATAGGGTACGTTCAGTGACATCAAAACAATTGAGCACTCCCTGAGCGCTCAAACGCTGAATGCGACTATTCATTATAGAAATCTGCAGCAATGTATAGAAAATGGTATGTTGTTGAAGAAAGTATATAAAATACTGAAATTTAAGCAGTCTTGTTGGTTAAGTGAGTATATCGATCTAAATACCCATCATCGCAGTTTAGCAAAGAATACGTTCGAAAAGAACTTTTTCAAATTGCTAAACAATGCGGTGTATGGAAAAACGATGGAAAATGTAGATAAACGAAAAGACATCAAAATAGTAACCGACTGGGAAAGTAAAGGAAGGCGATTAGGAGCCCGAGCGCTAATAGCCAAGCCCAACTTTCCCAGCTGTACTCATTTTACAGAAGATATGGTTGCCATCGCGATGTCTAGGGTCCGTACGGACCCTTCTTGAGTTGTCAAAGTGGAAGATGTATGACTTCCATTATAGTTATATGAAACCCAAATTTGACAACTTGAGGTTAAACTATATGGACACCGATTCGTTTATCTATACAATCGAGACAAATGATTTCTATAGGGATATTCGGAATGATATCGATTCCAAGTTTGATACATCTGAATATCCCATAGATAATCTGTATGGTTTCCCCCTTAGAAATGCCAAAGTCCTTGGTATGATGAAGGATAAGAATAAGGGGGATTTTATGCAAAAGTTCGTTGGCCTTCGATCCAAAATGTATTCAATAAGTATAGCAAATAATATAGTCGTTAAGAAAGCAAAGGGGGTTAAGAAATCCGTAGTAAGTAATTTAAGTTTAAGTGATTATAAAGATAGTTTAGTTCATAAGAAAATTATATATGGAGACATGTATTATACAATTTTAGATCTAAGCTCCAGCAAATATATACCCAACTAGTTCATAAGATAGCATTAAGTTCTAGTGATGATAAGCGATTTATTAGGGAAGATGGTGTAAATACATATGCGTGGGGCATTATAGAATACATTTAGAATTAGAGTTAAGTAGGGATGAAGATATATTTATGGATATAGAATAATATAATATTATAAGAAAATAAACAATATTTGTAAATAGATTTAAGAAAAAAATATTTATTTTCAATAAAAATTAAATAATTAAATATAAAATATATTTTAAAAATTCAAATTGATGTGTTTTATTTATGGATGTAAGATGTTGTTTCTAAGTACCATTGCATTTTCTAGTGCACAGCAACCATTGGCATATCTTTTGTAGTAAGTATGTATCTCTAAGAGTTTCCAGATTCTCGCAGCCAAATTCTTCTACATTCAATATAGGTTTCCCCAAGATTTCTTCAATCCATTTCGATTGTGACCTTCTAATCGCGAAAAGACTGAATTTAATATAGACAGTCTGAACGGACTAAATTTTATTAACATACGAGTACATATATCTGCAAATTATATAAATGACAGTATGAGTACTTGAAGTAGCTATTATTTTTAAATAAAAACATTGGGTTCTGCACAAATTTTAAGACTGTTTTAAAGCAAAAACCAACCCAATAATTATACTCGATGACATAGCTTGAGAGAATTAAAACAACATTCGAGAGTACTTTTGTATGGGCATTGATTGCTTTTTACTCATACCAAACATACTCTCATTTATTCAAATATTCACAAGAATTCCCAACATGCGCGCATTTGATAAGCGACAATGCTAACATGACTATTATGTTTAAGCAGCATGATATGAATATGAAGTACATATACAATGGTCATGTCGCAACAGATATGGCTTATAAAAATTGATTAATGTATGCGGAGAATGTTGGAAAGATAAATATGGATTTCTTGTAACAAAAACAAACCAACTTATAGTGGACGATATAAAATGGGGCGATATAAAATGGGATTTGATATATACATACATTCACTAATTCGCTGGTTACCACTATATTAATATTAGTATGATAACATTCAACTGAATACATTTCATATACCTGTTAAAAAATTGGTCCAAAAAAATGTTAAAAGATCTTTAAAAGCTGTTTAAAGCTGATCATAAGCTGTTCAAAGCTGTTAGAAAGCTGTTCAAAAGATGTTCTAAGATGTTCAAAAGCTGTTCAAAAGGTATTCAAAGCTGTTCAAAAGATGTTCTAAGATGTTCAAAAGCTGTTCAAAAGCTGTTCAAAGCTGTTCAAAAGGTGTTCAGAGCTGTTCAAAAGTTGTTCAAAAGGTGTTCAGAGCTGTTCAAAAGGCGTTCAGAGCTGTTCAAAAGGTGTTCAGAGCTGTTCAAAAGGTGTTCGAAAGGTGTTGTGAGCTGTTCAAAAGGTGTTCAGAGCTGTTCAAAGATGTTCGAAGCTGTTCAAGAGTTGATCATAAGCTGATTGAAAAGTAATCAAGAGCTGATCAAAAAGCTCATATACCTGATCTGATATTACTATCACTAAAATGGATAAGAAAATATTAAAAGATCTAATAAAAAAAACTAGACACAAATTGAAATACAAAAATTAAGCATATAAAATTAGGAAAAGCAGATTTAGAGAATTAACTAGAAAGACATTTAGCCCCATCACAAAACTTCTAAAAAGAAATAATCAAACACTACAATACAAATTATATAGCTAAGGCCAGAATTCGATTTTTCAAGCGAAACTCTTTTCATTAGTTATGAAGATGACGATAGCTTTTTCACTCAAATGGAAGATGCAGAAGTGAATACATCAACCCATACAAAATAATAATTAATAATAATATTAATTTTCTGAACTCGATACTGCCAGAGATTTCATTTCATTTCACTTATTTAATTTATATTGGATGTACAGCAAGAGTCCAGCTCTTTAGTAGTACAGAAAATTAACATTCATACAAAGCAGATAACAAAATGTGTAAATACAATAAATTAACTACAATGACTTAAGAATAAATAGATAAGGATAGGTTGAGATAGAGATTGAAATAGGTTGAAGATACATAGAGGGAAAAAGTAGGAGAATTTTAATATGTGCGTGATTAAAGAAGTTGGGGTGTTATTTTAGTGGACATTTAATTTGAGAAATGTTGAGTGCATAGTTCCTTAAATATTCCTACACTTTTAGAATTTTTTACTGAATTTGGCAAACCATTCCACAATTGAACTGGGTTTACGAAAAATAGCCGCCTAGTGTTAGAATAATTATATTTTGAAGTTATTAGATTGCGAACGCGACTGGATTGACAGAACTGGGGTTTTGCGAATAGATACGTAGGCTGTCCGGTGTGGATTAATCCATGTAAGAATACGCAATTTGTACAAATAAGTTTCCTCGGTTTTTTATAAAAAGTTAGGAATTTATTGTGAAGGAACAGTACATTACATTTTATTCAAAGTATTTTCCATCATTTGCCACTACTTTTCCCCATCTTTCTGGCAACATTCGGATACCCCGTCGAAAAAACTCTTCATCTTTTGACGCTATTCACAAATCTACCCAATTTTTGGTGTCTTCATATGATGTGAAGCGCTGCACAGACAGACCATGTGCCATCGACCGGAACAGGTGATAATCAGAAGGGGCTTAGTCTGATGAATACGGCGGGTGGGGTAAAACTTTCCAGTTGAGTGTTTCCAAGTATGTTTTTACTGGCGCCGCAACATGTGGACGAGCATTATCGTGTAAAATAATAATTTTGTCGTGTCTGGAGTAGTAATGGGAGCGTTTTTCCTTAAGTGCCCGACTCAATCTCATCAATTGTGTTCGGTAGAGAGCCCCAGTAATGGTTTCGCTTGGTTTGAGCAATTCATAATACACGACACCAAGCTGATCCCACCAAATACACAGCATGCCCTTCACGTCAAACTCACCGTTCTTAAGCTTTTGAAACCATTCCTGACAACTTTTCTCACTTAAAGCAGCTTCACCATATGCTTCTAGAAGCAATCGATACGCCTCAGCTGCAGATTTTTTCAAATTAAAGAAGTAAATCAAAAGTTCCTGCAAATGATGCTTATTCGGGACAAAACTTGACATTTTTGCAGGAAAAAAATTACGTGATGCTGATACGGAATCACTAGTACTTTAAGGTTATGGTGTTGCCGGATGACGAAACTTGGGATATTACGGTTTACATCTGACAATTTCTCCATAACCTTCTGGTGGGGCCATCTTTTGACAAACCGCGGAAACTTATTTGTACACCTAATAATAAAATTTTGAAAGCTGCAACCGAGCAATTGGTTTCTGCGGCCCGCCAGGTGATCGAAGCGCCTCAGTCCGTATAAATAGCAAGTCAGATTATTTATTAGGATATCAAGTTTATGGGAAGACGAGGAGTCCAGATTACAGTAGATCAATTCACTGTAAGTTAATATAGGTAGAATGAGCTGAAGGACTAGTTTTTTCCTGATTTCCTTAGGAATGAAATTAGCAGAATAACGCAAGCTTGAGAGAATTGCATAAGATTTGCTTACGGTCTTGTTGACATAGTCGGTGCAGGTTAAGGTGGAGTTGAGGCAGATTCCAAGATTTGTAGTTTTGGTTACAAAGAGAAGAGCTGAGTTTTTCAGTAATATGGTCGGAATACATGCATGATCAATATGACTTTTGGATATGGGTAATACGAAAGATTTCGATGCGTTTAGTTTGAGACCATTATCATTGGACCAGCGAACAATGTTCTCTAAGTCATCGTTCAATCTGGCACATAGATCTTCGAGGAGTCCGATGCGATTGGACAGATACAACTGCAGGTCATCTGCATAAGCTTGAATAGAGGCATAGTGCACTACGGAGAAAATGTCGTTTGGAAATAATTTGAAAAATAAGGGACTTAACACTGATCCTTGGGGGACACCGGTACAAACATGCCTGAAATCCGAGTAGCCATCCGAGCACTTGACTCTTTGGTAGCGGTCAGTGAGATAACTCTTTATCAGTATAACAGCCATAGGAGAGAAATTATACAAAGATCCTAATTTGTTACACAGAATTCCATGGTTTACACTATCAAATGCTTTAGAGAAATCTAAGAGGCATAACAAGGTAATGTTTTGATTATCGTATGCTATACAAATATCGTCAGTTATTTTTAGCAGAGCTGTTGAACAGCTGTGTCTATGCCGAAAGCCAGATTGGCACGGATGCAAGAGGTTATGTTGTAATAAGTAGTTATTAATTTGCTCCGCCATAAGAGCCTCACAGACTTTTGACAGGATTGGCAAAATACTAATGGGACGAAAATCGGCAGGAGTTTTTGAGGATGATTTCTTGGGAACTGGGATTACAGTTGCTATTTTCCATATCGATGGGAGGGAGGAGGACATAAGGACATGGTTAATAATACCAGTTAAGGCAGATAATACGAATGGTAAAATGATTTTGATAAACTTTATAGACATTCCATCCTCTCCAACAGCAGTAGACTTCGAAAGTTTTATACATTTTAATACGTCAGCTTCAGTGATGCTAGTAAAACTAAATGAGTCACGGTCGTCATAAATGTTACTGTGGTCATCATGAATATCAGGTATCGTCCTGTCGAGAAAGTAATCATTTAAGTCATTAGGGGGGAGATTACATGTTGACTTATTTTTTTACGCAATACCTAGACTATTTAGTCTTTTCCAAATTTGCTTAGGTGGAAGCTTGGCATTTAGTTTAGATGCAAAGAAGTCGATTTTTTATCGATTCGATTTTTTTATAAGCCACGTTGTGGCATTGCGTACTTTTCTGTAGTTATCCCAATTTAGAGAATTACGATTCCTATTCCACTTGGAGCGCAAAATATTTCTCTTACGTATTGAATCTCTCACTCTTGCGGTAAACCAGGGACAGGCTTGATTAATAATACTTACTGTGCGTAAAGGTACGAAAGTGTCATATAGGTATCCTATAACATTATTGAAGAACATTAATTTGTCGTTTACGTGCGCGACTCTCCAACATTGTCCCCAATCAATAGACCCTGCTGCGTTAAACAAGGATACAGTATCTATGGCCTTGAAATTACGGAATGAGAAAGAAGAGGTAGCCGCACCCGGATTTAAACGAACGTCAAAAGAGCTGAACAAAAGATCATGATCAGATATAAAATCTATCTGGGAGAACATCAATACCTTCCTAGGATCAGAGACAAAAATATAATCTATTAAGCTAGGGGAATCATTATGGCAGTATCGGGTTGGTGTAAAGCTGTTCAAAAGGTGTTCAGAGCTATTCAAAAGTTGTTCAAACGGTGTTCAGAGCTGTTCAAAAGGTGTTCAGAGCTGTTTAAAAGGTATTCAGAGCTGTTCAAAAGGTGTTCAAAAGGTGTTCAGAGCTGTTCGAAAGGTGTTCAAAAGGTGTTCAGAGCTGTTCAAAAGGTGTTCAGAGCTGTTCAGATCACCGATCTGGTTGATCGGTTGATCTGGTTGAACGGTTGATCTGGTTGATCTAGTTGATCGATTACACTGCAGATGTAGCTATGTATGTGACTATATTTTAGGTATGTAGATTTTAGAATATGGCTCAAAGAAAATGCCCCACCTATAACAATCTCAAATTTAAAAATGTTATCATCAAACCAACAATTGAGTTTGAAAAGCCCTTAATTCCCGTTACTTGTTCATTTCTATTAAAATGATGTTTGTTAGTACTAGTAGATATGTAAAATAGTTTTGAAATATGGTCTGCATTGTTATAATTTGATGCTTCTAATAATAATTGAAGCAATCTAGGTGTAAGTTACCAACTTTTATCGGATATTATTATTATTATTTTATTATGTACTGTGCCAGCGCTAGTTCCGATTTGCCTTTGAAATCCAATCCTTTGTATGGTTCATATGTGGTATCCAACACATTCTGCTATTCCAATTCGGAATAGAGTATTGATTCAGTAGATTTCTGAACAACAATGGGCCTATAGTGGTCAAATTGCAATCAGCACATGATCGCTCCAGCCTCTTACGTTCTGTTGCGGTAATTTGCCGCCAAAAACGTCGTGCCCTTCCACTAAGTGATTTGGAACTTGCAGGCAATGGAAAGGTGCACGTGCAAGAAAGTCTACCTAGATCTCTGCGTACTGTCTTTCGCCATGCGCTTAGCCTCAAACGCGATAAAAAACTTTTAGCAGTTTTAAATCTACATGGAAAAGCTTTTGCACTGTAAAAACCAGCACTGATGGCAACCCTATTTCAGTGAACGACATCGCAAGCATAAACTCTCTCATAAACAGTGGATGATCCTATGCAGTGTAGCCTCTTTAATTGTATTTTCATACGTTTATTTATACTAATATGTATATCTTATAATTTATTGCTATTTATTTTTAAACTCCTTTGTGTTCTCTGTTTCTCTGTCTCTACAATACTGTATTACCGTAGCTCACCGTTCTCTTAATTCTATTTCTCACTTTCTTGCAATAGCTTTCTATCGCTCTTCCTACCATCCCAGTTATAATAATCACCTATCTCTCCTATTTCCTGACAATATTGTGCGTGGCTACAGTGGTGGGATATTGTTATGTTATAATTATATTTATAATTGTTGGTTTCTTAGTATTCCTCCCGCACTATTTTTGGTATTTTCGTTATTTGTGTTATGAGTGCATTCACAGGGTAACAAAACTGTGCTGGCGGAAATCATAAGCTGCTAGTGGATATACTGTGTAAACAGCATGAGGGATTCAATGTTGTGCAATTTAACACGAGAAGCTTAAATCATATTAAATATGACCACATAAAAAATGTTTTTCAACACTCAGACGTTGATGTTATTTGCATATCCGAGACCTGGTTCTGCTCTGATCTCGCTGATTCAAACATTGCAATTCCTTCTTATATACTTTATCGTGTAGATAAAGTCAATAAGCGAGGTGGCGGTGTTGCGATCTATGTGAAATCTTCATATAAATCTGAAGTTATGCTCTCGTCCAACGACTCGGTGGTCGAATATATTTGTGTGAAGATATCTGATCATAGGACAAAGATTCTCGTGGGCTGTGTTTATAACCCTCATAGGAGTAATGACCTTCGATGTGTCTTTGATTATTTCTTAACCAGCTCTCTGACCTACGATATTACGATTATATGTGGTGACTTTAATGTAAATTTTCTACTCAATAACCCTGTATCAGAAAAATTCACCGATTTAGTGTATGCGTCTGGTCTGTCCTTTATTAATGACACCTTGCCAACCCGATACTGCCATAATGATTCCCCTAGCTTAATAGATTATATTTTTGTCTCTGATCCTAGGAAGGTATTGATGTTCTCCCAGATAGATTTTATATCTGATCATGATCTTTTGTTCAGCTCTTTTGACGTTCGTTTAAATCCGGGTGCGGCTACCTCTTCTTTCTCATTCCGTAATTTCAAGGCCATAGATACTGTATCCTTGTTTAACGCAGCAGGGTCTATTGATTGGGGACAATGTTGGAGAGTCGCGCACGTAAACGACAAATTAATGTTCTTCAATAATGTTATAGGATACCTATATGACACTTTCGTACCTTTACGCACAGTAAGTATTATTAATCAAGCCTGTCCCTGGTTTACCGCAAGAGTGAGAGATTCAATACGTAAGAGAAATATTTTGCGCTCCAAGTGGAATAGGAATCGTAATTCTCTAAATTGGGATAACTACAGAAAAGTACGCAATGCCACAACGTGGCTTATAAAAAAATCGAATCGATAAAAAATCGACTTCTTTGCATCTAAAATAAATGCCAAGCTTCCACCTAAGCAAATTTGGAAAAGACTAAATAGTCTAGGTATTGCGTAAAAAAATAAGTCAACATGTAATCTCCCCCCTAATGACTTAAATGATTACTTTCTCGACAGGACGATACCTGATATTCATGATGACCACAGTAACATTTATGACGACCGTGACTCATTTAGTTTTACTAGCATCACTGAAGCTGACGTATTAAAATGTATAAAACTTTCGAAGGCTACTGCTGTTGAAGAGGATGGAATGTCTATAAAGTTTATCAAAATCATTTTACCATTCGTATTATCTGCCTTAACTGGTATTATTAACCATGTCCTTATGTCCTCCTCCCTCCCATCGATATGGAAATTAGCAACTGTAATCCCAGTTTCCAAGAAATCATCCTCAAAAACTCCTGCCGATTTTCGTCCCATTAGTATTTTGCCAATCCTGTCAAAAGTCTGTGAGGCTCTTATGGCGGAGCAAATTAATAACTACTTATTACAACATAACCTCTTGCATCCGTGCCAATCTGGCTTTCGGCATAGACACAGCTGTTCAACAGCTCTGCTAAAAATAACTGACGATATTTGTATAGCATACGATAATCAAAACATTACCTTGTTATGCCTCTTAGATTTCTCTAAAGCATTTGATAGTGTAAACCATGGAATTCTGTGTAACAAATTAGGATCTTTGTATAATTTCTCTCCTATGGCTGTTATACTGATAAAGAGTTATCTCACTGACCGCTACCAAAGAGTCAAGTGCTCGGATGGCTACTCGGATTTCAGGCATGTTTGTACCGGTGTCCCCCAAGGATCAGTGTTAAGTCCCTTATTTTTCAAATTATTTCCAAACGACATTTTCTCCGTAGTGCACTATGCCTCTATTCAAGCTTATGCAGATGACCTGCAGTTGTATCTGTCCAATCGCATCGGACTCCTCGAAGATCTATGTGCCAGATTGAACGATGACTTAGAGAACATTGTTCGCTGGTCCAATGATAATGGTCTCAAACTAAACGCATCGAAATCTTTCGTATTACCCATATCCAAAAGTCATATTGATCATGCATGTATTCCGACCATATTACTGAAAAACTCAGCTCTTCTCTTTGTAACCAAAACTACAAATCTTGGAATCTGCCTCAACTCCACCTTAACCTGCACCGACTATGTCAACAAGACCGTAAGCAAATCTTATGCAATTCTCTCAAGCTTGCGTTATTCTGCTAATTTCATTCCTAAGGAAATCAGGAAAAAACTAGTCCTTCAGCTCATTCTACCTATATTAACTTACAGTGAATTGATCTACTGTAATCTGGATTCCTCGTCTTCCCATAAACTTGATATCCTAATAAATAATCTGACTTGCTATTTATACGGACTGAGGCGCTTCGATCACCTGGCGGGCCGCAGAAACCAATTGCTCGGTTGCAGCTTTCAAAATTTTATTAATATACGAAATTGCGTATTCTTACATGGATTAATCCACACCGGACAGCCTACGTATCTATTCGCAAAACCCCAGTTCTGTCAATCCAGTCGCGTTCGCAATCTAATAACTTCAAAATATAATTATTCTAACACTAGGCAGCTATTTTTCGTAAACCCAGTTCAATTGTGGAATGGTTTGCCAAATTCAGTAAAAAATTCTAAAAGTGTAGGAATATTTAAGGAACTATGCACTCAACATTTCTCAAATTAAATGTCCACTAAAATAACACCCCAACTTCTTTAATCACGCACATATTAAAATTCTCCTACTTTTTCCCTCTATGTATCTTCAACCTATTTCAATCTCTATCTCAACCTATCCTTATCTATTTATTCTTAAGTCATTGTAGTTAATTTATTGTATTTACACATTTTGTTATCTGCTTTGTATGAATGTTAATTTTCTGTACTACTAAAGAGCTGGACTCTTGCTGTACATCCAATATAAATTAAATAAATGAAATGAAATGAAATCTCTTGCAGTATCGAGTTCAGAAAATTAATATTATTATTAATTATTATTTTGTATGGGTTGATGTATTCACTTCTGCATCTTCCATTTGAGTGAAAAAGCTATCGTCATCTTCATAACTAATGAAAAGAGTTTCGCTTGAAAAATCGAATTCTGGCCTTAGCTATATAATTTGTATTGGAGTGTTTGATTATTTCTTTTTAGAAGTTTTGTGATGGGGCTAAATGTCTTTCTAGTTAATTCTCTAAATCTGCTTTTTCTAATTTTATATGCTTAATTTTTGTATTTCAATTTGTGTCTAGTTTTTTTTATTAGATCTTTTAATATTTTCTTATCCATTTTAGTGATAGTAATATCAGATCAGGTATATGAGCTTTTTGATCAGCTCTTGATTACTTTTCAATCAGCTTATGATCAACTCTTGAACAGCTTCGAACATCTTTGAACAGCTCTGAACACCTTTTGAACAGCTCACAACACCTTTCGAACACCTTTTGAACAGCTCTGAACACCTTTTGAACAGCTCTGAACGCCTTTTGAACAGCTCTGAACACCTTTTGAACAACTTTTGAACAGCTCTGAACACCTTTTGAACAGCTTTGAACAGCTTTTGAACAGCTTTTGAACATCTTAGAACATCTTTTGAACAGCTTTGAATACCTTTTGAACAGCTTTTGAACATCTTAGAACATCTTTTGAACAGCTTTCTAACAGCTTTGAACAGCTTATGATCAGCTTTAAACAGCTTTTAAAGATCTTTTAACATTTTTTTGGACCAATTTTTTAACAGGTATATGAAATGTATTCAGTTGAATGTTATCATACTAATATTAATATAGTAGTAACCAGCGAATTAGTGAATGTATGTATATATCAAATCCCATTTTATATCGCCCCATTTTATATCGTCCACTATAACTTGGATTATTTTTGTTACAAGAAATCCATATTTATCTTTCCAACATTCTCCGCATACATTAATCAATTTTTATAAGCCATATCTGTTGCGACATGATCATTGTATATGTACTTCATATTCATATCATGCTGCTTAAACATAATAGTCATGTTAGCATTGTCGCTTATCAAATGCGCGCATGTTGGGAATTCTTGTGTATATTTGAATAAATGAGAGTATGTTTGGTATGAGTAAAAAGCAATCAATGCCCATACAAAAGTACTCTCGAATGTTGTTTTACTTCTCTCAAGCTATGTCATCGAATATAATTATTGGGTTGGTTTTTGCTTTAAAACAGTCTTAAAATTTGTGCAGAACCCAATGTTTTTATTTAAAAATAATAGCTACTTCAAGTACTCATACTGTCATTTATATAATTTGCAGATATATGTACTCGTATGTTAATAAAATTTAGTCCGTTCAGACTGTCTATATTAAATTCAGTCTTTTCGCGATTAGAAGGTCACAATCGAAATGGATTGAAGAAATCTTGGGGAAACCTATATTGAATGTAGAAGAATTTGGCTGCGAGAATCTGGAAACCCTTAGAGATACATACTTACTACAAAAGATATGCCAATGGTTGCTGTGCACTAGAAAATGCAATGTTACTTAGAAACTTCATCTTACATCCATAAATAAAACACATCAATTTGAATTTTTAAAATATATTTTACATTTAATTAATTAATTTTTATCGAAAATATATATTTTTTTCTTAAATCTATTTACAAATATTGTTTATTTTCTTATAATATTATATTATTCTATATCCATAAATATATCTTCATCCCTACTTAACTCTAATTCTAAATGTATTCTATAATGCCCCCACGCATATGTATTTACACCATCTTCCCTAATAAATCGCTTATCATCACTAGAACTTAATGCTATCTTATGAACTAGTTGGGTATATATTTGATGGAGCTTAGATCTAAAATTGTATAATACATGTCTCCATATATAATTTTCTTATGAACTAAACTATCTTTATAATCACTTAAACTTAAATTACTTACTACGGATTTCTTAACCCCCTTTGCTTTCTTAACGACTATATTATTTGCTATACTTATTGAATACATTTTGGATCGAAGGCCAACGAACTTTTGCATAAAATCCCCCTTATTCTTATCCTTCATCATACCAAGGACTTTGGCATTTCTAAGGGGGAAACCATACAGATTATCTATGGGATATTCAGATGTATCAAACTTGGAATCGATATCATTCCGAATATCCCTATAGAAATCATTTGTCTCGATTGTATAGATAAACGAATCGGTGTCCATATAGTTTAACCTCAAGTTGTCAAATTTGGGTTTCATATAACTATAATGGAAGTCATACATCTTCCACTTTGACAACTCAAGAACAACAAAACCTAAATATATAGGTTTGTTGTAAACCGTACGGACCCTAGACATCGCGATGGCAACCATATCTTCTGTAAAATGAGTACAGCTGGGAAAGTTGGGCTTGGCTATTAGCGCTCGGGCTCCTAATCGCCTTCCTTTACTTTCCCAGTCGGTTACTATTTTGATGTCTTTTCGTTTATCTACATTTTCCATCGTTTTTCCATACACCGCATTGTTTAGCAATTTGAAAAAGTTCTTTTCGAACGTATTCTTTGCTAAACTGCGACGATGGGTATTTAGATCGATATACTCACTTAACCAACAAGACTGCTTAAATTTCAGTATTTTATATACTTTCTTCAACAACATACCATTTTCTATACATTGCTGCAGATTTCTATAATGAATAGCCGCATTCAGCGTTTGAGCGCTCAGGGAGTGCTCAATTGTTTTGATGTCACTGAACGTACCCTATTGTATACATATTCACGGAGCGGTCGCCATTTTTTGTAGCGAAAAGTTTTACGCTACTTTTACACTACATTTGCCTGAGTTGCATTACTAACAAGCAAGCAAAAGAACAAATAAATTCGCTTTTTACAGAGCAAACGTCAAAGTGTTTTTAAAGAATTGGCTTAATAAATCAACGCATTATTAAGTGAAATAAAATTAATTTTAAAGTTATTGAACTCAGACTGACACAACAAAGGAATTATAATTATAAAAATATAGAATATATAGTTTGGGATACGATTGAAGTTTTAGGTTTGGGAATTTTCTTTTTGTGGGATACTTGAAATTCGTGTGGAAAAATCAAACGTGGCAACTTTTTTCTCGTCTTGTTTACTATTTTCATCTTTCCGCTCAATGATCAGGTAGCATACCATTCAGGAACACATAGCGATCACTGATGAGGTTGCGCTCAAAGAGCGCTTACCCGCTGAATGCGGCTAATTACATAGCGAGTTTTGTTGGTTAAGTCAGTAATCAACTTTTTAGATTTTGAATTACCAACAGTTTTATTCTCAGCACAAAATGGTAAATCATTATCATTATGCGTAAATCATTATGCGCATCATGTAAATTCTGTGGGTAACCCAAATCTACTTCGAGTATGTATCCGATGGGAGAATCGAATGGAATTTCAAGAACGTGAATTGGTCAATATTTTCCATCCATTCGAATCCCCCATAAGGTAAATATTGTGACATTGCCCAGCCATACAGATTATTGGCATCCAAATAAGTTAGGTATTTTGACGGTTTACTTTCATCGTACCCCGTCATGTACTTATTATTTGCCTTGGAATACCTAGTGCTAATGTAGTACTAATGTGCCAATGTGGACAATGCCGCCTCGAATACTTTTTTGCACGAAAAGGTGCATGTCAATATCAGTGAAGAGTTCCAGGTTTATGTTTGTTGTTTTCAACATTCGTCCCATGATAATCCTGGAGCTGTATAATATTGACGGATCTAGCTTAGAGATGTTTTTGCAAACCTTTTTAAGGTTTTCAAGACATTCCAAACCTTTAAGGCGTGTTGATAGTCTTCAACCGAACAATTTTGGTTAATTAAACGACTAAAAAAGTTATCATGACTGGGAAGACTGGTTTCTCTTAAACGATCAATTGAATTGAGGTATTCATAAGGGAATACCCCCTTTCGTATTAAGAGCAGAAACTCATCATCGTTTGGATACATTTGGCGCACTATTTGGAAATCACTTGATGATAAATTTTGCGCTAGTGCATCCAAACTCGATGCCATGAAGCGAAAAGAATCCAAGAATCTAATTTCAATGGTTTTCTTTTCGTCCACTTTGATACGTTTTGAGAGTGATACGTATAACTCTTTATTCAAGAGTATAACATTAATATCCCCCTCGAATAAATTCAATTCTTTAATGAAGAGGTGGCAGTCATAGCCAGAAAAATAATGGAAAAATACAGGTACAAACTTTGCAATTTGAAATTTTAAATTGCATTCGTTATGTGCCGGCCCCCTGTACCAGTTAAATGGCAATGATCTGCCATTCTGTCAGCCCCCAATTCTTGTTCGCAAATATGACAAGAATTGGAGTTTTTTTGGAGTTTTACCTCTTCATTGGACAAAGAGTTCATTGGCCTAACTACACTTAAATAATTATTATAAATATTTCTTACATCACTAACTAAATATACTATAAATTTTGTGGGGGCATCTTCCCCTGAATAAATTTTAAATTTATTTAACCTACTATTATAATTACAACTAATATAATAACTAAATGCTACGGGTATATGCTTATTTATATTATTAGTATTACTCGCTAAATCTAAATCTACGCTACTAAGTACACATTCGAAGTCTGCATAGACAACGAATGGTACGTCTAAACTACGTTCAAAATTCTTAAAACTAATTACCGCCTTATCTATTGCCGGCATCTCTGCAACAGTCCTCCCACATTCAATCTTTTGTTGTTGTAGAGTACTCTCATTGTGAGAGTACTGTAGGCAGCTGTTACATAAATAAAGTTTTCTACCATGGCTCGTACTTTGATGTTTTATCAATCTGTAACAAAAGAAAAAATAAAATTTATACTTAATATAAAAGTTTAATATAAAACAAAAAAAATTTATTTAAATTGCGATATAATTATAATTACCTTGAAATATTTTTAAGGTAAGGTATTGATATTTAGTGCAAATTTTAGAGCACTTTTCTTTTAGTAAAAATTAGATCTTTACTCTTTGGCGACACTTTTACAATTGATTCTTTCTTCTCGCTGGAGCTTATTTTATGCTCGCGGATCGAGCTGCAGAGACCCCAACCACAATAAATTATTTGCCTATTAAAAAAAAAAGAACAACAACAACGACTCTATATCCTGTCATCTGCATCCACTCAAAGTTCAATATACAAACAAATTCGTCCATATTCTGAATGACCACTTGTGTTTGTTTACATTATGATTCTATACAAAAACAAAAATGTTTAAAAGTCCGTTGAGAAAAGAAAAAGAACAACAGCAACGACATGGCAAAACTACTACCAAGCCAGCTGTATTTGCATCCACCACCATCTGTACTGAACATTAACAATACTCCTATTAAAAGCATTTTGAGTATCCCTATATTCTCCAGCCGATTATTCCCATTATGATGCTAATTTACGACTTTTTATTCCAAGAAATATTTTGTAAGCAGAAGTACCGAAATTGTCAACTCCAATTCCGAGATTGAAATAATTGTACATACAATATATGTGGTTGCGAGGCAATCAACCACTTGAAATGCCCATAACTCATTTACTAAATCTACAACAACCACATAGCAAAATGACGAAAAGCAATTAAATTAAAGCAATAAAAAATATTTCCCAACAACAACAACAATATCAAGTAGTACAAACTATACACAAGCGGGCAGAGAACCTCACGGGCAGAGCTCGCCATGTAATTCATATAGTGCCTCACGGGCAGAGAACCTCACGCTCCGCCAGGCAGCGCAGTCGCTACCATAGCACCACACGGGCAACGCAGTCGCTCCTCACGGCAGCGCAGTCGCTACCATACATAGCGCACCACACGCTCCTCAAGCTAACACACATCTAAAACAATTATCTTCGTAAAATTCATTTATAAGAGTATGCTTGAATATGTTATGTGTGTGCCATTTAAGATTTGTGTCAACTATATATAACTCCTAGACATTTATGTTTCCCTACGATTTCAATAATGTTGCAATTATCATCAGTCTGGCTTAGAATTAGGTTCATATGTAAACATTCGTTGTTGCGAAGCTTGATTTTGATTTCTCTAAACCGAGCTTTTGAGTTATGAAAGTGCATAATTTTAGTTTTTTCTGCGTTAATTGCGAACCCGCTGTCATTCGACCATTTCGATATAATATGTATCTCCCCTTGCATTATGTCAGTTGCAATATTGCGATCTTTGTGTGTTACAACGACAGCGGTATCATTGGAATATACATAGGTTTTACTATTTTTTAGCGCCTTATAATTATCTATCCATTTTAGGCAGTCGCCTCGGAGGTCGATTTTGTGAAGAGATTCTAGAAGAGTTTTATGTGACAGGGTGTCAAACGTTTTACTGAAGTCAAGGAACAGAACTAGACCATGATAATGTCTACTCATTCTTTAATTGAGGTCGCTTGTGAATGTGCCTAGTAACTGGTTTATATTTTTTCCTTTTTGGAAACCATACTGATTTTTATCAATAATTTTGTAGTTTTCAATAAAGTTATTTATTCTTTGAACAACAATTTCTTCCAATACTTTGTCTATTGCAGGTAATACTGTCGGTCTATAATTAAAAGAAATCATTTCCTTGTAGCAGGCTGTAGTGTTGTCGGATTTGTGGAGATCAATGTTCATATCTCCTAATATAATTATGTTTTGCCTTTTTTCGACCGTATTAATAATGCTATCTAATTGTTCTACGAAAGTATTAACACTTTTGGAAGGGGGGCGATAAATAGCAAAAAGTACATGGGGATGTTGGTTTATTCGGATCCTAAATGATATCGTTTAAAATGACAAAGTTAGTGCAGCTGGCATTCGTACGGTATTGTTTCCTTTATATACACTGCAATTCCGCCACCTTTACGATTGAGAAATTCCACGTTGAAGCCATTTATTAAAAAGAAACTATTTTCTTCGTTAGAAATATTTGTCTCCACCAAAACGATAACGTCAACAAATTCGATTACTCTGTTAATTTTAGCTAGAAAATTTGCAAAGTTTTGACGTACTGAACGAATGTTTAAATAAATGCAGGACAAGTGATAACTTTTTCATTCCTTAATATTGAGATTGTTAAAATTCTGATAAGTATTTGTAGTAATATTATTCATGATTTATTTATCTTATAAAAATTAGACGAGATCTTAATTTAGTTTATGGATTCAATATCTATTTCAGCGGCAATTTGAAATGTTGTTGATGATTCCAGTTTTTTTGCTACAATTTTCCCATCGTGCACCCACACAAACTTCCAGTTCAAGGTTTTAGCTTTCTCTTTGGAAAGCCACAGTAAGCGCCGATTTAAAGAGGTTAATTGTTCTTTGATAAATATTTTTGAGTTTTGTTCATTACTCCCGTCCCGTGTACCGTCATTGGTTTTTTTACTTTTTGCTTTTCTAATGATCTCCTTCTTCATGCTTATCGACGAGAGTTTGGCCACGATGATGTTCTTGTTTAAAATGCGATAGGCACTGTTTATATCGCTCTCTTCTAATTTGACATCCAGATTCTCTGCGGTATTTTTAACAATTTGCTTTAAGTTTTCATTTTCTCTCTTCGGAATATTTTTTATTTCTATGTTGTTTTCGAGTGATCGCTGCTCGAGAGAATTAATTTTCTGCTCCATTGTAGCCAGCGCACGTCTTTCTCTTTATCCCTGCTAACTAGGTCATTCATTTGCAGCACTAGTTGAGAAACAGTTTCGTTTATGTTGCACAAGTTATATATACTTATATAACTATAACCTATAACAAGTTGACATTTCCTTCCTCAGTTCCTCCTAAGATGAGACAATGCGGGTTCCGAGATCAGCAATTACTTGTTTTAATTCTCTCATATTCATTTTGAGCTCGGCTATATCAGGCTGCGTGGTGTTTGAGTAGTTTGGGAGGAATCGTTTTGCTTGGATGGCATCTTCCTCATCATCTTCACGCTGTTGTTTTTGGGATTGCTGTCGTTGATTATTTTCCATCGTTGAGCTGGTTGACTTTGATCTTTGTCAGTTTTTGGCATTCTTACATTTTGGCATTTCCACTCGATCCGGCGCTCGTTTGCCATCCGCGAGTATGTAGATTCCGAGAGAGTCGAAATGGCGAATAGTGATAATGCGAAGAGCAGTTGTAACATATTATAAAATCACCTGTAGTTGGGAGAGGTTTGGCACATTCATTGCAGATAGATAGATTCATTGTCTTGGGAAATTACAATTTAGAAATGAAACTACTAAACTATAAAATCCAGGAAAAGTATACGTATATGAGGTTGGATTAAATAAACAGTCTCCTCACTATTAATTTTCACAAATTACTGCACTTTTTAATATATGCAATATGATTAAGTTTAAGATTCCAATAAGCTGCAGAAAAAGCACGTCCGTTCTCTTTGACACTTGACGATGTTCACTTCTCTAATGTTATTTAATTATTTTCTAATTTTTCACAAATATTATTTTAAATTTACACCTTGATAAAAAGATGTTCTTTAGATTAAATTAAACTTACAATATTAGATGACGCGCTGGATGGTTCCGTTTTGTTCGGGGTTCTTTCTGTTCCCTTGATGAGTCCAGATCCTTGGCACCGCGCTCGCCTGTGTCCACCGACGTGAGCGATTTCACAAGACCGGAGATTATCTTTGTAGACCAGTCGGGTGCAAGGACTACAAGACTGGAAACTCCTCTTATTTCGTGAGGGAGCTCAAAAAAATATCCGTCCGCATGTGTATGTATGTGTACAGTGTATGTGAATTTTATGGTGAAATTTACTTGCAAAATATTCAATATTGTGCAACTATATGACTTAAAAAAGGTTTCGTGTACATTTCTAGAAGCATGCGTTGGTTTTAAAACTGTCCTTGGTCTGTTTTACGTATTTGAAAGATCATATTTCTGGCTTATTGCTATGAAGAAGAACAAGAGTTGCATTCCTCTCTCAAAATATTTTGTAAACAAATTCCCGAACTGTCAAAAATCGTTCCCGAACCGTCAAAATTACATGCGTTTTGTTTTTGTAATCTACGACACCCAAGCCTGATTTCACCAACACATTCAAAGCGAAAAAAGAGTATCCAGTCTTGTAGTCTTTGGTCAGGTGGAAGAGCTTTTGCTGATTTTTCAGAGAGCCTTTGTCCTCGTGTGAGGTGTTGGTTTACCGTAGTTGATGGTGGTGTGATCTGTGTTAACTTATACAGGGTATAAAGCATAAGGTGGTAAAAAAACTAGGACGTTTAGGTTGGTCGAGACAAGAAAAAAAATCGTGTTGAGAGGGCATTTCCCCCCATACAATCACCTTCCCGGGCGGGAGGGGCCAGTTTCTAAAAACTCAACTTAAAATCAAAAAACACCGAGATGGTTTATACTGAATTTGAAAGCCACATAAGTAGTGGTTATAGGCCGGTTCTGGCCCAACGTAGCGACTGCGCTGCGTGTGGTGCGTGTGGTGCGCTATGTATGGTAGCGACTGCGCTGCCGTGTGGTGCTATGGATATGTGAGAGTGAGCGAGAGGGCGATAGTTTGAAGGGAGTGGGAGGAAGGGGAGGGAGGGAGGAAGGGGAGGGAGGAAGGAAGGGGAGGGAGGGAGGAAGGATTGGGAGGGAGGAAGGATTGGGAGGGAGGGAGGGATGGTGGAGGGAGGGGAGGGAGGAAGGGGAGGGACAGACGGACATACATACAGACAGACAAACAGACAGACATACATACAGACGGACAGACCGACAGACATACATAGCTCAGCGTGCTGACTGTTGCGATTGTGGTGTGTTCCTCTGCCTTGATCTCTGCCCGCTTGTGTATCGTTTGTGGTACTTGAGTGTCGTTGTTTTTGTTTGCGTTTTGGGGTGTACTCTTTGTTGTTGGAACTTTTATTTCTTTTTAATTGCTCTCATTTAATTGCTATGTGGTTGTTGTTGTTGTTCTTTTTCTTCAGCTGGCGACGGACTTTTAGAAATTTTTGTTTTTGTTTGCGTTTTGGGGTGTACTCTTTGTTGTTGGAACTTTTATTTCTTTTTATTGCTCTGATTTAATTGCTGTGTGGTTGTTGTTGTTGTAGATTTAGTAAATCAATTCTGAGCATTTCAAGTGTTCGATTATCTCGCGACCACAGTGCATATGCAATTATTTCAATCTCGGAATTGGAGTTGACAATTTCGGTACTTTCCGTTTACAAATATTTCTCAGAATAAAAAGTCGTAAATTGGAATCATAAATGTAAACAAATGCAATTGGTCATTTAGTACATGTATAAACATAAACGAATTTGTTTATTAATAAGGATGGAGAATGTGACTATGACGAGTTTTTAAGAACCCAAAAAAGAAATTTTGCTTGATGAGCATTTAGATGAAATGCTGAATTAAACCATTATAAACATCAAGATTATTTAGAATCTATTCATGGAAATCAATAGTTGGATAATAAAAATTTTACGATTTTTGTTTTGTCCGCGCTTAATAATTTGCTGATCGAAGCTTTCGTTTTGCCGGATCCCAGTATAAATGCGCTCGTCGTGGTCAGAATTTTATTCATTCAAATTTTACATCTTCGAGTTTTAGGAGTATCTAAGTTTGAAATGTCGAGGTACACAATTGAGGAGTATATTTTTCCATTAAGTTTAAATGTTGGTGAAGCGTTGACCGAGATCCAGGTCAACGCTTGGGATTTGCAGCCACTGGCTCCCATGCTGATGGAGATGCAAAGAATATTTGACGTCAACCCAAGCTTGGAGTGGTTGAGGCTCATCGTGGGAATATTAAAAACGATGCAACATCTCCGGCCTGGGTTTCCAGTCTACCCGTGTCTGGAAGAGCTTTTGTAAAAGCTATTATATTATTGTCTTATATTATGTGCTTATGTGTTATATTATTATAACATAATACAATAAAATTTTAAAAAAAAAATTCTGCAGTTCCGTCTTTTTTCTTAATCTCAAGAAACTTTTAGAAATTTTCGTTTTTACACGAATTTTGTTCTTGTTCTTGTAGGAGGTTGGCTTATGTTGTTTTTTGTATACGATTGATTCTTGCTGTCTAGTTTTATTTTTAGGAATAGAAACGCTTGTTAATGATATTGAAGTGTAGAGAGGATTGAGTAGGTAAACCTAGGATGTTCCACTTATTCTTTTTCTTCATTGTAAAGCTTCTGTTAGAATAAGCATTTGATGTCCGTGCGAGAAGAGTTAATACATCAAATATATGGATTTCTTTTTATACACATGAAGTAATATTTTGACGAAGATGTTTATGCTTTTGCGTTAGGAATATGCTTGGGTATGCTATACTTGTTTTTCAAACAAACGCAATTAGTCAGTTAGAACATGTATAAACATGAACGAACTTGTTTATTAATAGGGATGGAGAACGTTACAAGAACGAACGTGTCGGAATTATTAAAACGTGTTGACGAGTTTTTAAGAACCCATAAAGAAATTTTGTTTGATGAGCATTTGGATGAAATGCTGGACTGCTACGCAAAATTAAGCCACTATAAACATCAAGTAATAAAGGAAACCAATCATGGAAAACACTATAAATCTTGCTGTTGGTCTTCGGATACATGTTTGGATGGACCAGATACGTGTGCGTGCTATATGTTGGTGAATAAAATCTTACGAATCAATAAATTAATGCTATTATATTCTAAATTGAAAAAATAAAAAAGAAATCTATTTTTTAAATTATAAATTAAGTTTTTATTTTATTTATTCATCCAACATTTTAGAATACAAAGTTTTCACATTTGATAATACATTGCTTGTGTTAAAGGAAAGTCAACCAGAACCTCCAAGCGAAAGTCGTCAGTATCTTCCTTCATTATTTTACACAAATAGTAAGCTCCGTTTGAGAATTCTTGTATTGTCTCATCGCTGATGTTGTTAAATCTTTGTGGCAGAAAAATTACATTCTCTTCCAACTCCATCAAAACTCGGGGTCCATACTTAGTTTTCGTTTTCCGGACATTTTTAATTGAATACGATTTGTTTGGCTCCATATCCTTAACTGCTAATATGGTTTTTTGGACACTGTTGTTTCGATTAAAATCGTCCATAGCTGCGACGGAAAAAGTTGATGATCCTTGACGTTGGTTCAGATTCATTTTCAAATTTTTTATTTCGTAATTTCTTGATAGGTAGCACTATAAAACTAATAGAAGAGCTATTAACTGCACCGATCGAAAGATGAACTAAAACTGAATATATGCAATCAAAGAAAATAGTATTTATGACAAGAAATTTAAATTTTTAGTTTAGTTTGTAGTTAGAATTTACAGAGCACAGAGAGAGAGAGAGGGAGAAAGAGAGAGAGTGTTTCACAATGACAGAATCTTGGACAAAGAAGATGCAAAATGAAAAATCCATTTAAATCAGACAAGGAGTGGAATACCTCTTCATCATAATCATCATCATCGGCATCAAAATCAAATATACCTTATAATAAATACAAATGTATTATATACTAAACACATAAATATGTATTATATACTAAACACATAAATAAAACACAATTGGATTTCATTTTAATAAACTTTATTCGTTATTTCTCGTAAAAATTAAATTATAAAGAAATGTTAGACATAAATGACCGCAGTTAAATGAATTATAATCTTGATGTTGAGTGTAGTTGTAACGTATTCCATCACCCAAGTATTGGATTACTTCATACGGTGGTTGCAAGTTTCCAAAACTATCAAAATATTCCTTCTGATTCTTATTTTTATAATATGCTACCCAATGAGTAACAGGTCCCTCCGATCTATCAAGATTAACGATCCCACATTCTTGATGATGTGGATGCCTTGGTAAGGTATCTAACATAAAAATACCTCTAAAGTGTGGTAGATTCGTTGTATATTTCATTAGGTCGATATTTGTGAGGGCTCTGTTGGGTAGCTTCTTCAAAAGTTTTTTGGTTGAGGGCTATAATATAATCCCAATCCTTTTTTGTAGGGTTTAAGATACAATCCTTTACCAATAGCAATGGCTTCCATAGTTTGATTATGTCGATTTGCTTCATTCAATTGTTTTCTTGCAGAGTTGGCTTCATTAATTGCTTTCGCGATTGCAGCACCACCAGATGCCAAACCACCAACGGCTCCAAGGGCTGTTAAAATGGGTACTAGTGGTAGAAAACCTCCTACTTTGGGAATAGGTATAACACGTGGAATATCTATCATGGATTTTTTACGTCCAAAAGACTTTTTGATTACACCTTGTGCCATTTTAATAGCATTGGTGATATCTTCTGGTTTTCGTTGCTTGATAATTTTCAATGCATTTTTAACAGTTTTTGTAAAAATTTTCTTTACACAGCACTTTTTCACCTTTTTCTTTATTTTCTTAAGGTTCTTATTTAGCTTGTTCCCCATACCGAATTTGACTTTAGCTTTCATTGTTTTGGCTACTAACCATGCGTTTATTCGCTCACTATATTTACTATCGTTTGATTTTGCTCTTTGCAACGCCTTTTCAACTAATATTTTATCTGCTTCGTGACGCTCATCCAAGTTCTGTGTATTACTATAAGCAATGTCGTGCTCTCTACATGCAGCGTCCAGTGGATTGATTCCTTTATCACCTCTTTCTATACGTTTTTTTAGTTTAGTTCCTGGACCACAAAATTGATAGCCCGGTAAATGAAGTTCAACTGGTAGAGAATTTATAGCTTTATTTAAAAGACCTTTTCCAATTACTGGTTGACCAAGACTGAAATTATTTTGGTAAACGTTGGTCATTTATACATCTTTCCAATTGAACTGTTTCGATATAAATGAATATAAAGGTGTGATTATTACGTATTTATATCATAAGCTAAAATGCGGTTCGTCAAGCAAGACAAAAATATTACTGTGAAAAATATGGATCTTGTTACTAATAATGCAACGAAACTCAGACACAGTTCCCTTCTGCCGAATTCAATTAGATGTCTTATTGTGGGACCCTCGAATTGCGGAAAGACTAATGTCATGTTGAGTTTAATAGAAAGTCCAAATGGTCTAAAGTTTGCCAACATATATTTGTACTCAAAATCATTATATCAACCTAAATATGAATATCTAAAACGGTTAATAAAACCAATTCAAAATATGGGATTCTTTACGTTTTCCGAGAACGAAGAAGTGCTCAAGCCGAATGAAGCAAAAACCAACTCAATAATGATATTCGATGATGTAGCTTGTGAGAAGCAAAACAACATTCAAGAGTACTTTTGTATGGTCAGACACAAATCTATTGATTGCTTTTACTTATGTCAAACATATACAAGAATTCCCAAGCATTTGGTGCGCGATAATGCCAACATGATTATTATGTTTAAGCAAGATGAGATGAACATGAAGCACATATACAATGATCATGTCGGAACAGATATGGCTTATAAAAAATTTATTAATATATGCGGAGAATGTTGGAAAGATAAATATGGATTTCTTGTAATAAGCAAAGACGATCCAATTGATGGTGGACGTTACAGAAAGGGATTTGATACATACATTCACCTATAATATGGATGGTTACCATTATATTCATATTAGTATGTTACTTAGCTTTCAACTGATAACATTGATATAACTAAACTGTTCAAAAGGTGTTCAAAGCTGTTCAAAAGGTGTTCAGAGCTGTTCAAAAGGTGTTCAGAGCTGTTCAAAAGGTGTTCAGAGCTGTGCAAAAGGTGTTCAGAGCTGTTCAAAAGGTGTTCAGAGCTGTTCAAAAGGTGTTCAGAGCTGTTCAAAAGGTGTTCAGAGCTGTTGAAAAGCTGTTCAAAAGCTGTTCAAAAGGTGTTCAAAAGGTGTTCAGAGCTGTTCAAGAGCTGTTCAAAAGCTGTTCAAAAGCTGATCTTATATATTGTATGTTGTTGCTAAAATGGATGACAAAATATTAAAAGACCTGATCAAAACTAGACGTATATTAAAACAGAAATTTAAGAATATAAAATTAGGAAAAGCAGATTTAGAGAATGAATTAGAAAAGACATTTAGCCACATCACAAAACCTCTAAAAGAAATAGTCAACCACTCCAATACAAATTATAATAAGGACAAGCATAACATTAAAAACAATAAGGTACCGCTAAAAGTAAAAACAAGTACTCCAGCTAAAGCACGAAAAGTCGATTTCTCAAACGAAACTCTTATCAATAGTAATGACGATGAAGACGACGACTTTTTCTCTCAAATAAAAGATGCAGAAGATATAGTGAATAAATCAAGCGAAACAAAATTATTTTCTGAACTCGACGATCCAAAATCTACTGAATCAATACTTACAAAAGTATTTTAGTAAATACTAGTGCTCACAAACTTAATTTTAACAGCAATGCACGAGCAACGGGAAGCAGAGCTCTCAAATACACCGACATCATAAAGCCATTATTCAGTGAGACAACTCCATCGACTACCTCACAAAATCAAACTAAGGGGAGCGGTTTAATGATTGTTAACAAGCAAAAGCCAAACTATATATATTGGGATGATCCAAATGAGTTCGTAGATAGGTTAAGGCTATTAGTATCATCACAATCTGCAGGACACACCAATCACAAGAACGAAATAGTTTCAATACTCGAAGAACTTAGGGAAGCTAATATAATTGCATAATTATCATATAAATAACAGCAATTTTCATAAATACATATAATTTTAAAATGAGCGTCGACAAGTTCGGTCATTATTCCATAGAGAAGTCATTAACCAATAAATTAAAAAGAAATTTTACAAGAGCCTTGGGATTCAATTTGGACAATGATAAAAACTTGGATCTCCATTGGAAACGCTTAAGGAATATTAATGCTCCTGTCGAAGACAATGATGCAGTAACAAAATCATTTGTTGTAGATAGTATGAATCGAATCAAAGTGGAATTTCAAAGAGAAAACAATTTACTAAAGCAAAATATTTACAAAGAAATCAAACAGACTCACATGCAAATTCAAGCAGAGAACTCATTGGTAAAGGAAAAAATAGATAAAGACATTGAAAAAGTTAACAAAAATCATCAATTACTTGTTGCTGATAGTATTAAACAGATAAAGGTTGAATTTAAAGAAGAAAACGATATACTAAGGGAAAAAATAGACAACGACATTAAGCAAGTCATACAAAATCTGCGGTCACTTGTTGAAAATAGTACTACTCAGATAAGGGATTATTTTAAAAACGAAATCCATATACTAAGTGATAGAATACTTAGAGTCGTTACAATAATATATGTAAAATTCCGAAACAAGAACCAAAACGTCGACAGTAATAACAAGAATTATGTAGATGATATAAGCGAAGGGCTTGAGCGGTTTACAAGTATCGTAAATGAAGAACTAAATAAAGGAAAGTCAATAGCTGAAATAGAAAAGAAAGTTGGCGATTTAATCTTAAATTTAGCAGAAAATGAAGAGAGGTTTAGTAGAGGAGCTTCACAGACAAGCTCGTAAGAACTTTAAGCGAAGGCGAGTAATAACCAAGGGAATAGATGACCTCTGGCAAGCAGATTTAGTGGAAATGGGTAGTTATTCTACACATAACGATGGATACCGCTTTCTTCTAACTGTAATAGACACATTCTCGAAATATGGCTGGATTGTACCCTTAAAATCTAAAAACGCTATTGATGTTACTAAAGCCATGAAATCCATACTCGATTTAAAACGAAAACCAAGCAATTTACAAACCGATGACGGCAAAGAATTCTTCAATGGAAAATTTCAAAATTTAAAGAAAGAATATAACATCAACCATTATTCTTCGTACAGTGTTTTGAAGGCTTCAATTGTTGAACGTTTTAATAGAACGTTAAAGCAAATGATGTGGAAGGAATTTAGCTATCATGGATCATATCGATGGATTGACAAGTACAAAAGTTTGATTAACGAATACAATCATAAAAAGCATCGAACCATTAATATGGCTCCATCTGAAGTGAATCGAGCCAATGAAAAGTTATTATTAAATACTGCCTACAACAACTTGAAAATATTTAGAAAGCCAAAGTTTCGGGAAGGAGATTATGTGCGTATAAGTAAATATAAACACATTTTTGAGAAAGGCTATACACCGAACTGGACAACAGAAATATTCAAAATTAAAAATATAAGAATTACAAACCCAACAACGTATATTCTTGAAGACTACCAGGGGAATCCAATTAGAGGAGGATTCTACGAAAGTGAACTACTGAAAACAAAGTATCCCAGCATATATCTGGTGGAAAAAGTTCTTAAAACTAAAGGAAGGGAAATTTTTGTCAAGTGGCTAGGATTTAGCAATGATCATAATTCTTGGATCGATAAAAATGAAATTTTATAAAATTGTAATAAATATATTTTTTAAATATGTACATTGTTCATATAGTAATAACATTATTATTATTATTAAAAAAAAAAAATTATAAATAAAAAAGATTGCATCTGACTTTTCATTTCATTACTCAACCAACTTTCAAGATGTCAATAACTCTTACTTTAAGTGGAAATACTTATCACACTATACCGAATGTTGATTACGAAAATAATTTATTTCACATTGGCGATAGTAGCATTGAGATTCCTGTCGGTTCATACGAACTTGACGACATGTCTGAATTTATTCAAAATAAATATTTTAGTATAGACCCACATGAGAAACTGGAAATTTCCGCCAACTCCAATACACTGCAAGCAGTCGTAGGATCCAGTAAAAATAACACTTTCTTTAATAAGGAACGCACCATTGGTTCACTATTGGGTTTCAGTAAAAAAGTATTGAAAGCAGGAAAACTGCACACATCAGACTTACCCGTGTACATAACGAAAATAAACGCAATACACATTGAGTGTGACATAATTAGCGGCGCCTACATTAACAACATACCAGCTCATACAATCCATATGTTTGCATTAAATGTTAGTCCTGGCTATAAAATAGACGAGATCCCTAAAAATGTAATCTATTTGCCAGTAAACAGCAGACAGATAAGTTCAATTACTGTGAAAATCGTTGACCAAAACGATAATCTAATTAATTTTTGTGGAGAAACCATAACACTCAGACTTCACCTAAAACCGCAGGAACAATGATTGTGTATAATAAAAGCGCATACTCAGGTGCATCTACATTCACTTCTTCTTTACCATCTGAACTGACAAGGTCGTCAAAGTCACAAACAACTCAAAACGCTCTACAACGTAAAAAGCTGTCATTTGAAAATAAAGAGTTCCTAAAATCTTTGGGTTTAAAACTAAAGACAAACTGAAATTAAAATGAGTCAAATACTTGATGTTCTACAAACGCCGCTCTACGATGACAGTATTATTAAAAAGGAATACCATAGCTATTCACCAAATTTACAATCATATAACAGCAATGACGAGATACGGATAGCCGTTCAAAATCAAGATCTTTACCAGTGAGAGTTTAATTTACATTGAAGGTACAGTTACCTTAGAAAATGGAGGCGCAACAGCCAATGTAAAATTAAAAAACAATTGTGTTGCATTCATGTTTGATGAAATTCGCTATGAAGTTAATGGATTAGAGATCGATCGTACGCGTCACTTGGGTGTAACTACAACAGTAAAAAATTATGTCTCATTAAATTCGATTCGAAGTAACATGCTCAAAAAAGCTAGATGGTTTTCAAAGAATGAACTTGAAATAAAGAACGGATATTTTAATTTCTGTATACCATTGAAAATGCTATTGGGATTTGCTGAAGACTTTAACAAAATTATTTTAAATTCTAAACATGAACTTATACTACTGAGATCGAAATCCGATGAAAATGCTGTTTATTCAACTGTTGCCACCGAAAATATAAAATTAACTATAACTAATATCACATGGAAAATTCCCCATGTACAGTTGGCTGATTTTGCAAAACTACAACTCTTTCAAACGATTCAAAGTGCAAAACCTTTATTAATAGCATTCCGTAGTTGGGATTGTCATTTTAATCCGGTACTCACTCAAGGAAACAATCATCTGTGGAATGTAAAATTATCACCGCAGAATGAAAGACCACGCTTCATACTTATTGCCTTTCGACGAGATCAAAAATTTCAACATTGTCATCTAACCGATGTAAAAGTGCACTTAAATTCTGATACATATCCCTATGATGATCTCAATCTGAATTTTGACCGTGATCGTTATGCTCTGCTTTATGATATGTATTTGAAATTTCAACAAAATTACTTTGCACGCGATTCCCAACCTCTGTTGCTGCCTGAAGACTTTAAAGATACAGCTACGATAATAGTGGTGGATGTAACTCATCAAAACGAAGCGATAAAAACTGGACCAATTGATATTCGAATTGAATTTAAAACATCAAAGAATATTCCAGCCAATACATCAGCTTATTGTATACTTATACACGATAAGTTGATTGAATACACTCCAGTGACTGGCGAAATTAAAAAAGTTGTCTAAGTGCAATGGAGCAACAAAAATTTGTAACCTTGGATGTGCAAGGCTTCAAAGGAAATTTTAATGAGTTTATAGTTAAAGAGTTGGCAGTAACCTTCAGCTCTAGTGAATATCAAAACTTTATCATCAAACCACCATTTGAATTTAGAGACTTATCTTTAAAATATAAAAAGCAGGCGAATTGGCTGTATCACAATCACCATGGATTTCGTTGGAACGATGGATCTATCTCTTTTAATAGCGTTGAGAATTTCTTGAAATTAAATATTAAACATAAACTTGTATATGTGAAAGGAGTTGAAAAATCTAAATGGATTGAAGAAATCTTGGGGAAACCTGTATTGAATGTAGAAGAATTTGGCTGCGAGAATCTGGAAACTCTAAGAGATACATACTTACTACAAAGAATATGCCATTCCCATAATGGACACTGCGCGCTGGAAAATGCAATCCTACTCCGAAATTTCATTGATAATAAATAAAAGATTATAATGCAATGCAAAAGATTTAAATGTTAATATATAATTTTATTGATTTAAAATAAATGTTTTTCTTAAATCTATTTACAAATTTTTTCTTATTTATTTTTATAATAGTTATAATTAATATTCTATATATCTATATCCATAAATATATCTTCATCTATATCTAACTCCTGCTCTAAATCTATACGATAATGCCCCCACGCATATGTGTTTATACTATCATCAATTTATCATGGCTGGGAAGACTGGTTTCTCCTAAACGACTAATTGAATTGAGGTATTCATATGGGAATACCCCCTTTCGTCTTAGTAGCTGAAACTCATCATCGTTTGGACGCGCACTATTTTGAAATCACTTGATGACAAATTTTGCGCTAATGCATCCAAACTCGATGCCATGAAACGAAAAGAATCCAAGAATCTGATTTCGATTGTTTTCTTTTCACTTACTTGTATACGTTTAGAAAGGGATACATACAATTCCTTATTTAAGGGGATAACATTAATATCACCCTCAAATAAATTCAATTCTTTAATGAAGAGGTGACAGTCATACCCAGAAAAATTATGGAAAAATACAGGCACAAACTTTGCAATTTGAAATTTTAAATTGCATTCGTTATGTGCCGGCCCCCTGTACTTTCCAGTAAGATGGCAATGGTCTGCCACTCTATCAGCCCCCAATTCTTGTTCGCAAATATGACAAGAATTGGAGTCTTTTTGGAGTTTTACCTCTTCATTAGACAAAAAATTTATTGGTTTAATTACACTTAAATAATTATTATAAATATACCTTATATCACTAACTAAATATTCTACAAATTTTTTCGGGGCATCTTCCCCTGAATAAATTTTAAATTTATTTAAGCTACTATTATAATTACAACTAATATAATAACTAAAACCTATAGGTATATGCTTACTTATATTTCTAGTATTATTCGCTAAGTCTAAATCTACGCTACTTAGTACACATTCGAAGTCTGCATAGACAACGAATGGTACATATAATTTATGGTTATAATTTTTAAAACTAATTACCGCCGTGTCCATCGACGGCATTTTTGTCACCGTCCTTCCGCACACAAGCTTGTGTTGTTGTAGCGTACTCTCATTCCTTGAGTATTGCAAGCAGAAATTGCAGAAGTATGCTGCATGAGCATTTCGTGATACTTGCGAGCGTATCAATCTGGAAAACAAAAGACAAAATAAAATTAGTTGGAAAAATTTATATTTAATATAGTACTTAATATAAGTAAGTTAATATAAAAACAAAAATTTAAATTGTTATATAATTATAATTACCTTGATATATTTTTAATCCATACATAATGGAACCGCTCTCCTTCCTGCAGCAGCAACAGGTTTATATGCTGAACCTTTTCCTGCTTGGTGCAATGATAAGGTCCCTCGATGTTTTTCGAAGCTTCATCAAATCCAAACACGTTGATGCTTATGTTAGGATTCTGCTTCTCAAAATGTTCGATGCTGCTTATGGGGAGGGGGAACGTCAATCTCTTAAAATGCACTTTAGCTCCATTGTGTAGCACAATTTCCTCTGCTTCGATGCTGTTGATCCCATAATTTTGCGGTCTTTGGGAATTGTTCTCGGTGGGGCTTAAAGCTGAGATGATCGCCCATTTGAAGCAGTACGGATCGTCATTTTGTATGTTGACGCAGGCATGCTTCTTCTGCAGGGATTCTGGGAGCGGGATGTATGAGGATCCCTTCAACGGTCTATATTTGTTGATGTTCACCTCCAGGTGACATATTCGGAGTAGGGCCCATCCACTGTCCCTTTCCTGGAACTCACCCATTTTAGAGCTGATCTGTTGGCACATGTCATTGTATATGTCGCTTATCTCTTCATATTTTTGAATTAATTTCATTTTGGTTTGAAATGACTTGATTTCAACCACCATTTCATCGTCATCCACGACTTTGAAATATTCAGCATACAATTCCATGTTGAATTTATATGATGTATGCTTCTCTAGCATTTTCAATAGCTCTTTGGCTACTATATTTTGAGCCTTCTCAAAAAACTTTTCCGGAATGACAAGACCCTCATCCTCATTTTGGAATATCAGGGTTTGAATTCTATTCCGGAAAGATGATGTTATGCATTTGAGAGCACCGTCAATTGTCATCCAACAATTCCTCTTATGCTTCAATGTTTTGATGTGATGGTTCCAGTCTCTTCGAGAAACATCTTCATTGCAATTTGGACAACGAACGATCTCTTTAGCTTTAACTGGTAGCCATTGTACTGCTCTTGATGTTGATGATGATGATGGTGTTGCTGTTGATGATGATGATGATGATGATGATGGCGTTGCTGTTGATGATGATGATGGCGTTGCTGTTGATGATGCTGCTACAGATGTTGATGATGATGATGATTCCGAGTGGATCAATTTTATGTGCCTGCGCATAGCATCCAGTCGAGCAAAATTTTGGCCACAATGTTCGCACTGGTATGCCACACTTTCATGCTTCCCTTGCACATGCCTTTTGAGGCTGCGCATTGCAGTGAATTCCTGTTCACAAACATTACACATGAAGCTCTTCATTTTTCTTTTCTTGTAAATATTTCACTTGTTTTAGATTAGAATGATCAGATCAGATTGTATGTTGTATTAGAACACTTTTCTTTTAATTGTTCTTAAATTTGTTTATATTTTAGTATTAGGTGTACAAATAAGTTTCCGCGGTTTGTCAAAAGATGGCCCCACCAGAAGGTTATGGAGAAATTGTCAGATGTAAAACGTAATATCCCAAGTTTCGTCATCCGGCAACACCATAACCTTAAAGTACTAGTGATTCCGTATCAGCATCACGTAATTTGTTTCCTGCAAAAATGTCAAGTTTTGTGCTGAATAAGCATCATTTGCGGGAACTTTTGATTTACTTCTTTAATTTGAAAAAATCTGCAGCTGAGGCGCATCGAGTGCTTCTAGAAGCATATGGTGAAGCTGCTTTAAGTGAGAGAAGTTGTCAGGAATGGTTTCAAAAGTTTAAGAACTGTGAGTTTGACGTGAAGGACAAGGAACGCAGTGGAAGGCCGAAGGAGGAAGATTCGTCCCAAACGCAAAAAGAACTTGCACTTACATTACAAGTGACTCAACAAGCAATTTCACATCGTTTAAAATCGTTAGGAATGATTAAAAAACAAGGAACTTGGGTTCCATATGAACTAAAGCCGAGAGACGTTGAACGCCGATTATAAAAACATACTTGGAAACACTCAACTGGGAAGTTTTACCCTACCCGCCGTATTCACCAGACTTAGCCCCTTTTGATTATCACCTGTTCCGGTCGATGGCACATGGTCTGTCTGAGCAGCGCTTCATATCATATGAAGACACCAAAATTTGGGTAGATTTGTGGATAGCGTCAAAAGATGAAGAGTTTTTTCGACGGGGTATCCGAATGTTGCCAGAAAGATGGGGAAAAGTAATGGCAAATGATGGAAAATACTTTGAATAAAACGTAATGTACTGTTCCTTCACAATAAATTCCTAACTTTTTATAAAAAACCGCGGAAACTTATTTGTACACCAAAAGAACAACAACAACAACCACATAGCAATTAAATGAGAGCAATTAAAAAGAAATAAAAGTTCCAACAACAAAGAGTACACCCCAAAACGCAAACAGAAACAACGACACTCAAGTACCACAAACGATACACAAGCGGGCAGAGATCAAGGCAGAGGAACACACCACATTCGCAACAGTCAGCACGCTGAGCTATGTATGTCTGTCTGTCGGTCTGTCCGTCTGTATGTATGTCCGTCTGTTTGTCTGTCTGTATGTATGTCCGTCTGTCCCTCCCCTTCCTCCCTCCCCTCCCTCCACCATCCCTCCCTCCCTCCCAATCCTTCCTCCCTCCCTCCCCTTTCTTCCTCCCTCCCCTTCCTTCCTCCCTCCCTCCCCTTCCTCCCTCCCTCCCCTTCCTCCCGCCCTCCATCCCTCCCACTCCCTTCAAACTATCGCCCTCTCGCTCACTCTCACATATCCATAGCACCACACGGCAGCGCAGTCGCTACCATACATAGCGCACCACACGCACCACACGCAGCGCAGTCGCTACGTTGGGCCAGAACCGGCCTATAACCACTACTTATGTGGCTTTCAAATTCAGTATAAACCATCTCGGTGTTTTTTGATTTTAAGTTGAGTTTTTAGAAACTGGCCCCTCCCGCCCGGGAAGGTGATTGTATGGGGGGAAATGCCCTCTCAACACGATTGTTTTTCTTGTCTCGACCAACCTAAACGTCCTAGTTTTTTTACCACCTTATGCTTTATACCCTGTATAAGTTAACATATGTGCTTCTCAATCTTCTTTTTGAATTACGTTCCTATGTCAAACACTTTTTGAGAAAATTAATCTCAAACTTCAAGTTAAAAAAAAATTGAGAAGAATTGGAAAATTAATGGCGACAACTTCGGCCCCAACATAATTACAACCGAGGGTTTGGAATTCATCTAAGCAAGTCGTGATTTTTTCTGTTCTGAGAAAAAAAAATTAAATTTTGCTACATATTTTTTCTTTGAAAATTTTTTCAAATTAATTTTTTTTAAAAATAATTTGTGATAAAACCACTAATTTTGGTGTAATCCCATTTTGTATGTACTCGATTCCACTCCCTATGAAGGGGAACATTGGTTTAAAAAAAGTACCGCCAGACAAGTTTGGGAGAAAACTCATCGATGCCGTCCGGAAAAAAAATGCAAATATCTCACCGATACCACCAGACAAGTCAGGAAGAAAAGATATCTCACTGGGTCAATGTTTTTACAACGCCTGCTTCGAGGATAGTGCTCAGGGCCGTGATTAATATAAAATATTAGCAGCGATTTCCAAATTCCTAATACGTTTGGAATCAGCAATAATAATCTTCCAGCTTCTGTTTTGGCGCCCCCAATGGTAGCACATTCACCAGATTCTATGGATTGCATGGATCTCAATGATCCCAAAATTATTGAGAAAGCGGATTTGAAACGCCGAAAAACTTCAGACAACATAGAAATCGATTTTTCATCGTTCGCTACAAAAAACCAGCACCAGCCATTGCATTCAAAACAGATAAGTTCTCACAATAGTTTTGCTATATTAGGTGAACTAGATATTGAGTATGATCCGACTGTGATTACGACTGTGAACAAACGCCACCAACACAAAGCCCACGCAAAGGAGAGGGACATTACCTTTTGCCCACCGATTTTTATGTATAAAGTAGATATTAAAAATTTAGTAACTCAATTAAATGAAAAAAAATATTTCATTTAAGATTGTTAATAAGAACAAATATAAAATAAGCTTTACCTTAAAGATGCATCAGTTCATACTGAAATGATGCAGCTTTTAAAAGAAAAAAATGTGGAGTCGTACTCTTACACTCCTGAACAATTAAAACACGTAAAGTTAGTTGTGCGGGGTCTGTACTATAAAACAGAAACTGAAGAGATTAAAAATGCAATTGATTTCTTAGTCCCAAACACAGTAGCCGAGGTTTCAAAATTCTCAACAGATTTTTCGAGAAAAAACAACATCGACACCAGTTTATTTCTTGTTACACTTATACTAGGAAAGCCATCGAATGAAATAACCGCTTTTAGATCACTTCTGAATCAAAAAGTCTCTTGGGAATCACCCAAAGATTCTAAAAAAGGAGTACAGTGTTGTAGATGCCAGAAATGGGGCCACATGTCTAAAAACTGCAACAGGCAGTAGTGGTTATAGGCCGGTTCTGGCTAGCACTGCGCTGCGTGTGGTGCGCTATGTATGGTAGCGACTGCGCTGCCGTGTGGTGCTATGGTAGAGACTGCGCTGCCGTGTGGTGCTATGGATATGTGAGAGTGAGCGAGAGGGCGATAGTTTGAAGGAAGGGGAGGGAGGGAGTGGTGGAAGGGAGGGAGTGGAGGGAGGGAGGAAGGGGAGGGAGGAAGGGGAAGGACAGACGGACATACATACAGACAGACAAACAGACGGACATACATACAGACGGACAGACAGACAGACAGACAGACAGACATATATAGCTCAGCGTGCTGACTGTCGCGATTGTGGTGTGTTCCTCTGCCTTGATCTCTGCCCGCTTGTGTATCGTTTGTGGTACTTGAGTGTCGTTGTTTTTGTTTGCGTTTTGGGGTGTACTCTTTGTTGTTGGAACTTTTATTTCTTTTTAATTGCTCTCATTTAATTGCTATGTGGTTGTTGTTGTTGTTCTTTTTCTTCAGCTGGCGACGTACTTTTAGAAATTTTTGTTTTTGCACAGATTCATAATGTAAACAAACGCAAGAACGGTCGAATAGACAGATGGACAGTGAACATACACAAATTGAATTGTTCATAAATCCAGTGTCATAGTTAGCTAGGAGATCAGCTTGATGGCAAAAGTGGTTGGAGGGAAGAGGGAATGGGAAAGTGTAGGGTGGGAAGACGAACAGAAATAGACACATACACACATATAGACGGACATACAAACATACATACATATAGACGGACATACAAACATACGTATATATAGACGGACAGACTGACAGAGACAGTGATCATGCACGAATTAAAATTCTTTTGTTTATTTTGTTCTTGTTCTTGTAGGAGTTTGGCTTATGTTGTTTTGTATACGATTTATTCTTGCTGTCTTGTTTTATTTTTAGGAATAGAGACGCTTGTTAATGATATTGAAGTGTAGAGGAGAGGATTGAGTAGGTAAGCCTAGGATGCTCCACTTATTCTTTTTCTTCATTGTATAGCTTCTGTTAGAATAAGCATTTGATGCTCCTGCGAGAAGAGTTAATACAACAAATGTAGGGATTTCTTTTTATACACATGAAGTAATATTTTGGCGAAGATGTACAATGTTTATGCTTTTGCGTTAGGAATATGCTTGGGTATGCTATACTTGTTTTTCTTTTATTTAATCTAGTTTTTATTTTATTTCTTTCCGGGTGTAGATTTTTTTTTTTTCTTGTTATATTGATACTAAATGAACATTTCAAGTTCATTTTAGTTTGTAGCCTCATAGGTTATTACTAATATGGGTTATTTAATTTAATGGTTAGCTAATCTACCGATACAGTTATGGAACAATTTTCTGTATGAGTTTGCTTATGTTGTTCTTCTAGGAGTTTGATTTATGTTATTGTTGTTGTAGTAGTAGACGATTTATTCTTGCGGTGTTGTTGTTTTTATTTTTAGGAATAGAGACGCATGCTGTCGATATTGAACTAGTAAAATGCAGGGCTTAAGCAGTTAAATCTAGAATATGTTCTTATAGTATTATTACTTTAATTCTTATTTTCTTTGCTGTACGATAACAATTTAATTAATTGATAGTTAATTTTAGTGTAGGAGACAGACTCACATATTTTAATCGCTTATTATTTTTTTTCTTTTTGTTTTCATACTGAGACATTTAGAAAATGCTATGATTATATTTTGAATATGGTTGTATATAGTTCATAAATTTCAATATGAGTATATGGATTAATGAAAATTTGATGACATGATTTTTGCTGTAATTTGTTTGTAATATATTTTTAATTTCAGTGTTTTAAATAATATTTCTTTAACGCTAATTATTATTGCTTTCAGGTGTAAGAGATTTGTTTGATAGGGTTTAGTTAGTTAATGAGCGATGCGTTTGAGAAAAGAGTTATTGAGAGACGCATGTTATTTATATTGAAGTGTAGAGGCTTGGGTTGGTAAAGCTAGGTTGCCATTCTTACTTCTATTTTATTTTTCTTCTTCTTTTTTCTTGTTCTGTTTTCATTACTATTATTATTGCTTCTAATTCTTTTTCTTCTTTTTCCGCGTGTATACAAATCATAAAATAGTCATATAAAGTATAAGCAAATAGTCAAAACGTTATTTATATATTCGTCCTCAACGAAACAGTTAAGCACTCTTCAACGTATCACATCTAACTCTAAATTTGAAAGAAAAGACGGACAGCCTAACAGAGGTAAAGGACAGGCGGATAGTCTAGATGTAGCGACAGAGACGGATTCAGATGGTTGGTAGGATTTTGGGTGGGACTATGCTTAGCGTATTCATTATTATTATTATTCATTTATATTGTTTATTATTTATCGTAATTTTCTGATGTTTAATACATATAAGTAGAATTTGAACATACATATAAGTACAATAAGTTAATATAGTAGATGTAGATATATAGTAAAAATATAATATATATATATATATATAGTAAATGTATCATGTTGTTGTTGTTGTTGAAATTTTTAAGGCTAATCTAGCAATAGACTGATGAAGCAGTAGAACCGGGTGTGTAGGAATTTTGCTTGTACTATTGTTGTAGGAGTTTGGTTTATATTGTTGCAGTAGTAGACGATTTACTCTTGCTGTATTGTTGTTTTTTTTTTTTGTTTTTTAATTTTAGTAATAGAGATGCATGCTCTTGATATTTAAATGGTGACATGCGTGGCTTAAACAGGCAAACCTAGGATGCCATTTTCTTCTTCTTCTTCTTTTTATTCGTTGTATAGATTCTGTTAGGATAAGCATTTGATGTGCGTGTGAATTTTTATGTCGATGAAAGACACACATATTTTATTCGCTTATTGTTTTTTTCTTTTTTCTTTTATACTGACATATATAGAAAATGTTGAGTAGATTTTCAACATGGTTATTGTTCATCAATTTGAATATTACTATACTATAATACTAGTACTACTACTAATGGTTTCATGAGCATATGATGACATGATTTTCCTTTTATTTCTTCTTGTAATATATTTTTTAATTTCAGTGTTTTAAATAATATTTCTTTAGAGCTGATTATTATTGCTTCTAGGAGTAAGAGATTTGTTTGATAGGGTTTAGTTAGTTAATGAGCACTGGGTTAGTAAACATAGGTAGGTTTAACATAAAGTAGGTTAGTAAACATATCTTTAAGAAAAGAGATATTGTTGTTGTTTAAATTTTAGGAATAAATTTGTGATTAAATGTTGTCTAAATTATTAAATTTTAGGAAACAAAAGCCTCTTAACATTGAAGTAAAGACATGAGAGGCTTGAGTTGGTAAAGTTAGGATGTCATTCTTACTCCTATTTTATTTTTCTTCTTCTTTTTTCTTTTTCTTGTTCTTTTTTATTTTATTACTATTATTATTAGTTCTAATTCTTTTTCTTTTCTTCTGCGTATAGCCGAACCATTAAAAAATAGTCATACCATAATTCAGTTTAAAACTATTAAAAACTATTACCAAAATTTAGCTTATATACTATGAACAATGTTTAGTCTAAATGGTAACAACTTCTTATTTCAATATTAAATGTTAGGGATTTGTGTAGCTTAAATTATTTCTCTTGTAAAGAATTCTATTGAACCAACAAAATAGCTGCTTGAATGAAGCTTGACTACAACCTTCTATACTTTGGAATGGACAATAAGAATTTTCTTTAAGCGATAAAAATACTGGATTTTAGTTAGGGATCATATATAGTCTATAAATAACCGAAAACGATATCTATATATTCGACCACAGCGAAACACTTAAATACCCTACAACTTATGATGTCTAACTATAAATTTGAATGGAAAATGCTAAGGTAGCGTTCCAACATATTAAACTCTAACTTTAAGGGAAACCTATAATTATTACGAAACAATAAAAGAAACATATTGATTTGTACATACACAGAAATAGCGAACTCCTACATTTTTGTTAAATTTCATTCCAATAGCTTAATGATTTCTAATGCGATCATGATTCCATCAGAGAGACGAACAAGGCTTAATCTCAATGAATCTCATTTGCACCATAAAATTTTTCATATCATTCTTTTTAGGACATAAATTTAAAATCATTAAAGACCATAGGCATTTAACTCAAAACCCAACTCCAAATTAATAAGACGGAGAAATGAAATAGACATTAATATGGAAATATAATATAATGCAAATAGATATAAACACTACTTCTTATTATAATGAGTCACCAGATAAAGGTTCGACAATGATAATAGAAACAATCTTTAGAAACCATCAACAAGGGACTTTGAGGATAGAAAAATGGATAGAAAAGTCAAAGAAACATCTACAATATCGTTCTAGTAATTTTATGAGCCCAGTTGTGTATATCAGTATGATAACATAATTGCAACTCATAAACCAAAATTCACTTAAACATCGACACACTAGCAATATAACTCAACAAACTATTAGTGAAACAATCAATTAAAATTATATTAACTCCTAATAGAGCCAAGAAATACATAGTATTCATACTTAAACAATCCACAAATTTAGTTTCTTAAGAAAGCACATACGAAATAATAGACCTACATGCCCACTACAGTAACACAAATATTATTTTAGCATCAGAATCTCCACACAACACATTCAGTGCTACATTTATATCCACTTCCTATCAATAAAACAAAGGAAATTATTACAATAACACAACTAGAATTAATAGAATTAATAAATGAAATTAAAATACTTACTTTAGCTTCAATAACAAAATATACAACTGGAAATATAAATATGTCTATGCCGCAAACAAATAAATGGAGCGGAATAAAACAAACCATTTGAAACAAAATAAAAACATAAGACTCTAATCACGTTACAAAAATAAATATAACTATAATATATCTATAAATCTGAAATCAAATAAATATAAATAATAAAAAATAAATCTGAAATCAAATAAATATAAAAATAGGTAAAAATAAATACTATATGGATAAATAAATATAACGAAATTAATTAAATAAAGCATGTATAAGACACAATTCACTACCACCGAATTCTATAAGAGAGCCAACATGCATTTGTTGGCCCTTCTAATCGCGAAAAGACTGAATTTAATATAGACAGTCCGAACGGACTAAATTTTATTAACATGTACTCGTATCTGTAAATTATATAAATGACAGTATGAGTACTTGAAGTAGCTATTATTTTTAGATAAATACATTGGGTTCTGCACACATTTTGAGACTGTTTTAAAGCAAAAACCATCCCAATAATTATATTCGATGACATAGCTTGAGGGAAGTAAAACAACATTCGAGAGTACTTTTGTATGGGCAGACACAAATCTATTGATTGCTTTTTACTCATACCAAACATACTCTCATTTATTCAAACATATACAAGAATTCCCAACATGCGCGCATTTGATAAGCGACAATGCTAACATGACTATTATGTTTAAGCAGGATGAAATGAATATGAAGCACATATACAATGATCATGTCGCAACAGATATGGCTTATAAAAATTGATTAATGTTTGCGGAGAATGTTGGAAAGATAAATATGGATTTCTTGTAACAAAGACAATCCAAGTAATAGTGGACGATATAAAATGGGGCGACATAAAATGGGATTTGATATATACATACATTCACTAATTCGCTGGTTACCACTATATTAATATTAGTATGATAACATTCAACTAAATACATTTCATATACCCGTTAAAAAATTGGTCAAAAAAAAAAAATGTTAAAAGATCTTCAAAAGCTGTAACAAAGCTGAACATAAGCTGTAACAAAGTTGTTCAAAGCTGATCATAAGCTGTTCAAAGCTGTTACAAAGCTGTTACAAAGCTGTTCAAAAGATGTTCTAAGATGTTCAAAAGTTGTTCAAAAGGTGTTCAGAGCTGTTCAAAAGGTGTTCAGAGCTGTTCAAAAGGTGTTCAGAGCTGTTCAAAAGGTGTTCAGAGCTGTTCAAAAGGTGTTCAGAGCTGTTTAAAAGGTGTTCGAAAGGTGTTGAGAGCTGTTCAAAAGGTGTTCAAAAGGTGTTCAGAGCTGTTCAAAGATGTTCGAAGCTGTTCAAGAGTTGATCATAAGCTGATTGAAAAGTAATCAAGAGCTGATCAAAAAGCTCATATACCTGATCTGATCTATCTCTAAAATGGATAAGAAAATATTAAAAGATCTAATAAAAGAAAAACTAGACACAAATTGAAATACAAAAATTAAGCATATAAAATTAGGAAAAGCAGATTTAGAGAATTAACTAGAAAGACATTTAGCCCCATCACAAAACTTCTAAAAACAAATAATAATCAAACACTCCAATACAAATTATATAGCTAAGGCCAGAAATTCGATTTTTCAAACGAAACTGTTTTCATTAGTTATAAAGATGACGATAACTTTTTCACCCAAATGGAAGATGCAGAAGTGAACACATCAACCCATACAAAATAATAATTAATAATAATATTAATTTTCTGAACTCGATACTGTAAGAGATGTTCAGAAATCTACTGAATCAATGCTCTATTCCGAATTGGAATAGCAGAATGTGTTGGATACCACATATGAACCATACAAAGGATTGGCTTTTAAAGGCTAATCGGAAATAGCGCTGGCACATTACATAATAAAATAATAATAAAATCCGATAATAGTTGGTAACTTACACCTAGATTGCTTCAAGTATTATTAGAAGCATCAAATTATAACAAAGCAGACCATATTTCAAAACTATTTTACATAACTACTAGTACTAACAAACATCATTTTAATAGAAATGAATAAGTAACGGGAATTAAGGGCTTTTCAAACTCAATTGTTGGTTTGATGACAACATTTTTAAATTTGAGATTGTTATAGCTGGGGCATTTTCTTTGAGCCATACTCCTAAATCTACACACGTAAAACATAGTCACATACACGGCTGAATCTGAACTGTAATCGATCAACCAGATCAACCTGATCCACCAGATCCACCTCATCAACCGATCAACCTGATCCAACTCATCAACCGATCAATCGTACATCTAATCAATCGATCTATCGATTGACCTGATGAACGGTTGACTAATTGGTTGATTAGGATGATCGGTTGATCTGGTTGATGAGGTGGATCTGGTGGATCAGGTTGATCGGTTACAGTTCAGATTCAGCCGTGTATGTGACTATGTTTTACGTTTGTAGATTTAGGAGTATGGCTCAAAGAAAATGCCCCAGCTATAACAATCTCAAATTTAAAAATGTTGTCATCAAACCAACAATTGAGTTTGAAAAGCCCTTAATTCCCGTTACTTATTCATTTCTATTAAAATGATGTTTGTTAGTACTAGTAGTTATGTAAAATAGTTTTGAAATATGGTCTGCTTTGTTATAATTTGATGCTTCTAATAATACTTGAAGCAATCTAGGTGTAAGTTACCAACTATTATCGGATTTTATTATTATTTTATTATGTAATGTGCCAGCGCTATTTCCGATTAGCCTTTAAAAGCCAATCCTTTGTATGGTTCATATGTGGTATCCAACACATTCTGCTATTCCAATTCGGAATAGAGCATTGATTCAGTAGATTTCTGAACATCTCTTACAGTATCGAGTTCAGAAAATTAATATTATTATTAATTATTATTTTGTATGGGTTGATGTGTTCACTTCTGCATCTTCCATTTGGGTGAAAAAGTTATCGTCATCTTTATAACTAATGAAAACAGTTTCGTTTGAAAAATCGAATTTCTGGCCTTAGCTATATAATTTGTATTGGAGTGTTTGATTATTATTTGTTTTTAGAAGTTTTGTGATGGGGCTAAATGTCTTTCTAGTTAATTCTCTAAATCTGCTTTTCCTAATTTTATATGCTTAATTTTTGTATTTCAATTTGTGTCTAGTTTTTCTTTTATTAGATCTTTTAATATTTTCTTATCCATTTTAGAGATAGATCAGATCAGGTATATGAGCTTTTTGATCAGCTCTTGATTACTTTTCAATCAGCTTATGATCAACTCTTGAACAGCTTCGAACATCTTTGAACAGCTCTGAACACCTTTTGAACACCTTTTGAACAGCTCTCAACACCTTTCGAACACCTTTTAAACAGCTCTGAACACCTTTTGAACAGCTCTGAACACCTTTTGAACAGCTCTGAACACCTTTTGAACAGCTCTGAACACCTTTTGAAAAGCTCTGAACACCTTTTGAACAACTTTTGAACATCTTAGAACATCTTTTGAACAGCTTTGTAACAGCTTTGTAACAGCTTTGAACAGCTTATGATCAGCTTTGAACAACTTTGTTACAGCTTATGTTCAGCTTTGTTACAGCTTTTGAAGATCTTTTAACATTTTTTTTTTTTGACCAATTTTTTAACGGGTATATGAAATGTATTCAGTTGAATGTTATCATACTAATATTAATATAGTGGTAACCAGCGAATTAGTGAATGTATGTATATATCAAATCCCATTTTATGTCGCCCCATTTTATATCGTCCACTATTACTTGGATTGTCTTTGTTACAAGAAATCCATATTTATCTTTCCAACATTCTCCGCAAACATTAATCAATTTTTATAAGCCATATCTGTTGCGACATGATCATTGTATATGTGCTTCATATTCATTTCATCCTGCTTAAACATAATAGTCATGTTAGCATTGTCGCTTATCAAATGCGCGCATGTTGGGAATTCTTGTATATGTTTGAATAAATGAGAGTATGTTTGGTATGAGTAAAAAGCAATCAATAGATTTGTGTCTGCCCATACAAAAGTACTCTCGAATGTTGTTTTACTTCCCTCAAGCTATGTCATCGAATATAATTATTGGGATGGTTTTTGCTTTAAAACAGTCTCAAAATGTGTGCAGAACCCAATGTATTTATCTAAAAATAATAGCTACTTCAAGTACTCATACTGTCATTTATATAATTTACAGATACGAGTACATGTTAATAAAATTTAGTCCGTTCGGACTGTCTATATTAAATTCAGTCTTTTCGCGATTAGAAGGGCCAACAAATGCTTGTTGGCTCTCTTATAGAATTCGGTGATAGTGAATTGTGTCTTATACATGCTTTATTTAATTAATTTCGTTATATTTATTTATCCATATAGTATTTATTTTTACCTATTTTTATATTTATTTGATTTCAGATTTATTTTTTATTATTTATATTTATTTGATTTCAGATTTATAGATATATTATAGTTATATTTATTTTTGTAACGTGATTAGAGTCTTATGTTTTTATTTTGTTTCAAATGGTTTGTTTTATTCCGCTCCATTTATTTGTTTGCGGCATAGACATATTTATATTTCCAGTTGTATATTTTGTTATTGAAGCTAAAGTAAGTATTTTAATTTCATTTATTAATTCTATTAATTCTAGTTGTGTTATTGTAATAATTTCCTTTGTTTTATTGATAGGAAGTGGATATAAATGTAGCACTGAATGTGTTGTGTGGAGATTCTGATGCTAAAATAATATTTGTGTTACTGTAGTGGGCATGTAGGTCTATTATTTCGTATGTGCTTTCTTAAGAAACTAAATTTGTGGATTGTTTAATTATGAATACTATGTATTTCTTGGCTCTATTAGGAGTTAATATAATTTTAATTGATTGTTTCACTAAGAGTTTGTTGAGTTATATTGCTAGTGTGTCGATGTTTAAGTGAATTTTGGTTTATGAGTTGCAATTATGTTATCATACTGATATACACAACTGGGCTCATAAAATTACTAGAACGATATTGTAGATGTTTCTTTGACTTTTCTATCCATTTTTCTATCCTCAAAGTCCCTTGTTGATGGTTTCTAAAGATTGTTTCTATTTTCATTGTCGAACCTTTATCTGGTGACTCATTATAATAAGAAGTAGTGTTTATATCTATTTGCATTATATTATATTTCCATATTAATGTCTATTTCATTTCTCCGTCTTATTAATTTGGAGTTGGGTTTTGAGTTAAATGCCTATGGTCTTTAATGATTTTAAATTTATGTCCTAAAAAGAATGATATGAAAAATTTTATGGTGCAAATGAGATTCATTGAGATTAAGCCTTGTTCGTCTCTCTGATGGAATCATGATCGCATTAGAAATCATTAAGCTATTGGAATGAAATTTAACAAAAATGTAGGAGTTCGCTATTTCTGTGTATGTACAAATCAATATGTTTCTTTTATTGTTTCGTAATAATTATAGGTTTCCCTTAAAGTTAGAGTTTAATATGTTGGAACGCTACCTTAGCATTTTCCATTCAAATTTATAGTTAGACATCATAAGTTGTAGGGTATTTAAGTGTTTCGCTGTGGTCGAATATATAGATATCGTTTTCGGTTATTTATAGACTATATATGATCCCTAACTAAAATCCAGTATTTTTATCGCTTAAAGAAAATTCTTATTGTCCATTCCAAAGTATAGAAGGTTGTAGTCAAGCTTCATTCAAGCAGCTATTTTGTTGGTTCAATAGAATTCTTTACAAGAGAAATAATTTAAGCTACACAAATCCCTAACATTTAATATTGAAATAAGAAGTTGTTACCATTTAGACTAAACATTGTTCATAGTATATAAGCTAAATTTTGGTAATAGTTTTTAATAGTTTTAAACTGAATTATGGTATGACTATTTTTTAATGGTTCGGCTATACGCAGAAGAAAAGAAAAAGAATTAGAACTAATAATAATAGTAATAAAATAAAAAAGAACAAGAAAAAGAAAAAAGAAGAAGAAAAATAAAATAGGAGTAAGAATGACATCCTAACTTTACCAACTCAAGCCTCTCATGTCATTACTTCAATGTTAAGAGGCTTTTGTTTCCTAAAATTTAATAATTTAGACAACATTTAATCACAAATTTATTCCTAAAATTTAAACAACAACAATATCTCTTTTCTTAAAGATATGTTTACTAACCTACTTTATGTTAAACCTACCTATGTTTACTAACCCAGTGCTCATTAACTAACTAAACCCTATCAAACAAATCTCTTACTCCTAGAAGCAATAATAATCAGCTCTAAAGAAATATTATTTAAAACACTGAAATTAAAAAATATATTACAAGAAGAAATAAAAGGAAAATCATGTCATCATATGCTCATGAAACCATTAGTAGTAGTACTAGTATTATAGTATAGTAATATTCAAATTGATGAACAATAACCATGTTGAAAATCTACTCAACATTTTCTATATATGTCAGTATAAAAGAAAAAAGAAAAAAACAATAAGCGAATAAAATATGTGTGTCTTTCATCGACATAAAAATTCACACGCACATCAAATGCTTATCCTAACAGAATCTATACAACGAATAAAAAGAAGAAGAAGAAGAAAATGGCATCCTAGGTTTGCCTGTTTAAGCCACGCATGTCACCATTTAAATATCAAGAGCATGCATCTCTATTACTAAAATTAAAAAACAAAAAAAAAAAACAACAATACAGCAAGAGTAAATCGTCTACTACTGCAACAATATAAACCAAACTCCTACAACAATAGTACAAGCAAAATTCCTACAAACCCGGTTCTACTGCTTCATCAGTCTATTGCTAGATTAGCCTTAAAAATTTCAACAACAACAACAACATGATACATTTACTATATATATATATATATATTATATTTTTACTATATATCTACATCTACTATATTAACTTATTGTACTTATATGTATGTTCAAATTCTACTTATATGTATTAAACATCCGAAAATTACGATAAATAATAAACAATATAAATGAATAATAATAATAATGAATACGCTAAGCATAGTCCCACCCAAAATCCTACCAACCATCTGAATCCGTCTCTGTCGCTACATCTAGACTATCCGCCTGTCCTTTACCTCTGTTAGGCTGTCCGTCTTTTCTTTCAAATTTAGAGTTAGATGTGATACGTTGAAGAGTGCTTAACTGTTTCGTTGAGGACGAATATATAAATAACGTTTTGACTATTTGCTTATACTTTATATGACTATTTTATGATTTGTATACACGCGGAAAAAGAAGAAAAAGAATTAGAAGCAATAATAATAGTAATGAAAACAGAACAAGAAAAAAGAAGAAGAAAAATAAAATAGAAGTAAGAATGGCAACCTAGCTTTACCAACCCAAGCCTCTACACTTCAATATAAATAACATGCGTCTCTCAATAACTCTTTTCTCAAACGCATCGCTCATTAACTAACTAAACCCTATCAAACAAATCTCTTACACCTGAAAGCAATAATAATTAGCGTTAAAGAAATATTATTTAAAACACTGAAATTAAAAATATATTACAAGAAGAAATAAAAGGAAAATCATGTCATCATATGCTCATGAAACCATTAGTAGTAGTACTAGTATTATAGTATAGTAATATTCAAATTGATGAACAATAACCATGTTGAAAATCTACTCAACATTTTCTATATATGTCAGTATAAAAGAAAAAAGAAAAAAACAATAAGCGAATAAAATATGTGTGTCTTTCATCGACATAAAAATTCACACGCACATCAAATGCTTATCCTAACAGAATCTATACAACGAACAAAAAGAAGAAGAAGAAGAAAATGGCATCCTAGGTTTGCCTGTTTAAGCCACGCATGTCACCATTTAAATATCAAGAGCATGCATCTCTATTACTAAAATTAAAAAACAAAAAAAAAAAAACAACAATACAGCAAGAGTAAATCGTCTACTACTGCAACAATATAAACCAAACTCCTACAACAATAGTACAAGCAAAATTCCTACAAACCCGGTTCTACTGCTTCATCAGTCTATTGCTAGATTAGCCTTAAAAATTTCAACAACAACAACAACATGATACATTTCCTATATATATATATATATATTATATTTTTACTATATATCTACATCTACTATATTAACTTATTGTACTTATATGTATGTTCAAATTCTACTTATATGTATTAAACATCCGAAAATTACGATAAATAATAAACAATATAAATGAATAATAATAATAATGAATACGCTAAGCATAGTCCCACCCAAAATCCTACCAACCATCTGAATCCGTCTCTGTCGCTACATCTAGACTATCCGCCTGTCCTTTACCTCTGTTAGGCTGTCCGTCTTTTCTTTCAAATTTAGAGTTAGATGTGATACGTTGAAGAGTGCTTAACTGTTTCGTTGAGGACGAATATATAAATAACGTTTTGACTATTTGCTTATACTTTATATGACTATTTTATGATTTGTATACACGCGGAAAAAGAAGAAAAAGAATTAGAAGCAATAATAATAGTAATGAAAACAGAACAAGAAAAAAGAAGAAGAAAAATAAAATAGAAGTAAGAATGGCAACCTAGCTTTACCAACCCAAGCCTCTACACTTCAATATAAATAACATGCGTCTCTCAATAACTCTTTTCTCAAACGCATCGCTCATTAACTAACTAAACCCTATCAAACAAATCTCTTACACCTGAAAGCAATAATAATTAGCGTTAAAGAAATATTATTTAAAACACTGAAATTAAAAATATATTACAAACAAATTACAGCAAAAATCATGTCATCAAATTTTCATTAATCCATATACTCATATTGAAATTTATGAACTATATACAACCATATTCAAAATATAATCATAGCATTTTCTAAATGTCTCAGTATGAAAACAAAAAGAAAAAAAATAATAAGCGATTAAAATATGTGAGTCTGGCTCCTACACTAAAATTAACTATCAATTAATTAAATTGTTATCGTACAGCAAAGAAAATAAGAATTAAAGTAATAATACTATAAGAACATATTCTAGATTTAACTGCTTAAGCCCTGCATTTTACTAGTTCAATATCGACAGCATGCGTCTTTATTCCTAAAAATAAAAACAACAACACCGCAAGAATAAATCGTCTACTACTACAACAACAATAACATAAATCAAACTCCTAGAAGAACAACATAAGCAAACTCATACAGAAAATTGTTCCATAAGTGTATCGGTAGATTAGCTAACCATTAAATTAAATAACCCATATTAGTAATAACCTATGAGGCTACAAACTAAAATGAACTTGAAATGTTCATTTAGTATCAATATAACAAGAAAAAAAAAAAATCTACACCCGGAAAGAAATAAAATAAAAACTAGATTAAATAAAAGAAAAACAAGTATAGCATACCCAAGCATATTCCTAACGCAAAAGCATAAACATTGTACATCTTCGCCAAAATATTACTTCATGTGTATAAAAAGAAATCCCTACATTTGTTGTATTAACTCTTCTCGCAGGAGCATCAAATGCTTATTCTAACAGAAGCTATACAATGAAGAAAAAGAATAAGTGGAGCATCCTAGGTTTACCTACTCAATCCTCTCCTCTACACTTCAATATCATTAACAAGCGTCTCTATTCCTAAAAATAAAACAAGACAGCAAGAATAAATCGTATACAAAACAACATAAGCCAAACTCCTACAAGAACAAGAACAAAATAAACAAAAGAATTTTAATTCGTGCATGATCACTGTCTCTGTCAGTCTGTCCGTCTATATATACGTATGTTTGTATGTCCGTCTATATGTATGTATGTTTTTATGTCCGTCTATATGTATGTATGTTTGTATGTCCGTCTATATGTGTGTATGTGTCTATTTCTGTTCGTCTTCCCACCCTACACTTTCCCATTCCCTCTTCCCTCCAACCACTTTTGCCATCAAGCTGATCTCCTAGCTAACTATGACACTGGATTTATGAACAATTCAATTTGTGTATGTTCACTGTCCATCTGTCTATTCGACCGTTCTTGCGTTTGTTTACATTATGAATCTGTGCAAAAACAAAAATTTCTAAAAGTACGTCGCCAGCTGAAGAAAAAGTACAACAACAACAACAACCACATAGCAATTAAATGAGAGCAATTAAAAAGAAATAAAAGTTCCAACAACAAAGAGTACACCCCAAAACGCAAACAAAAACAACGACACTCAAGTACCACAAACGATACACAAGCGGGCAGAGATCAAGGCAGAGGAACACACCACAATCGCGACAGTCATCACGCTGAGCTATATATGTCTGTCTGTCTGTCCGTCTGTATGTATGTCCGTCTGTTTGTCTGTCTGTATGTATGTCCGTCTGTCCTTCCCCTTCCTCCCTCCCCTCCCTCCCTCCCTCCCCTTCCTCCCTCTCTCCACTCCCTCCCTTCCCCAAATCCCTCCCCTTCCTACCTCCCCTTCCTCCCACCCCTTCCTTCCTCCCTCCCTCCCCTTCCTCCCTCCCTCCCCTTCCTTCAAACTATCGCCCTCTCGCTCACTCTCACATATCCATAGCACCACACGGCAGCGCAGTCGCTACCATAGCACCACACGGCAGCGCAGTCGCTACCATACATAGCGCACCACACGCACCACACGCAGCGCAGTCGCTACGTTGGGCCAGAACCGGCCTATAACCACTACTACAGGCCTTTCTCCTGTGTTAAATGCGATCAAAAGCATCTGCCAGGGGGGATGTCAATTTGTATCAAATGCAAATAATTTGCCTTACTGCGTGAATTGCCAACAGTTTGGTCATCCGTCAAGTTTCAGAGGTTGCTCAGTTTACAAAAGATTTGTTGATATTAAAAGTAAACGTAAGAGTGACTTTTGAAAGGAACATTTTGGCCTCAGCTAATGTTATGCGTTCAATTAAAAATTCTAATTTTAAATCACCCAACAAATCTTTTGCTAGCCTTTTCATAAATTCTGATGCCAAAAGAAATCTGAAACCTCCTTTAATTGAGGAATTTCTAAAAATCGCGAAATTACTTTGTCAACCAGAGGAACTGTCTCTTGAAGACAAAATTAAGTCATTCTTAATGGATTACAAAACTTTATCGAAAGTAGATGCCAAAAAACGTTGCATGAATCTTTTGCATGAAGTACGCGATTCTTATGGTCCGTAATTTACTGAACCTTCTGTCATTTAATGTGAGGTCACTCATTGAGGTGAGCCGCAGACTCGAATTACTGCAATTATTAAAATTAAATAGCATTGACATTGCTTTTGTTCAAGAGACACATCTAAGAACAAGTCAAAAAGTTTACTTAGAGAATTACACATTTCTTCGGGATAAAAGTCAACTTGGAGTAGGTATAGTGCTAAGGAAATTCTTTAAATTTTCGAAAATTAACGTTGATGGTTTGAATTTTCCAAATTTATTTATAGCAATTGACACATTAGTAAATGGTGTTCTTAAAAAATATTTGTTTGGTTCGATTTACTTTCCGTATAACTCCCAGCATTCCATCATTTATGATGGTCTTTATATCATAGGGCGCTTGTCCCAAAATTTTGATGGGACGTTTGTTGGAGGAGACTTGAATGCAAAAAATGTACACTGGGGTGATTCGCTCAATAATGTAAATGGCAATGCGCTTTTGAGTTGGCTACAACACAATTATCTTAATTTGGCAAGATTTTCGGACTCTACTCCTTCTTATCCTAATGGTTCATCATTTCTGGACCACTTTTTAATTAGTTCAAATATTGTAAACACCATAAATCCAAATTTCAAAGTTTCGACCCTTGCTTCTTTTTCAGATCATTTCCCTATTAAATTGCAAATAAAGTTCACTGAACCTGAGATTTTTTTTCATCCTCCAAATTATTTCACCTCCTTCTAAAGGACCAATTGGGATACGTTTAGAAATGATTTTGTTGGTGAAATACTAAATCATTTTCCTTCCTCTTCTCGAAACTTAAGTAACCCTGAAATAGACACAGTTTCACAGTTCACCAGTTCTTTAAACTCAATAACTGCACTTCATTCAGATGAAATTCTTAGTCGGGGCCAAAAAATGGTTATTTCTGACAATGTCAAACATTTGTTGAAAATCAAGCATCGTTGGCAGAAAAATTTGAAACGTATTTACCACAATAATATGAACCGTTCAAGCCCAGACTACCTACTTCTGTCTAAACAGATTCAGTTATTGAATAATATTATCAAAAGACAAGTAGAAATAGAGCAATCCAAAATTTTTAGCGATAAGTTGAGCCAAATTATTCCAGGGCCTAGGGCTCATAAACAAATTTATAATTTAATAGGAGGTAGGAAAAAATCTTCAATGAAAAACCTTTCAATTAACGATATCGTTATTGATAATGACGAAGAAAAATTGCATAATAAGTAATAATTTATCAGCACTTAATGAACGCCATCTCCCAAATTTGACATTTATGGACGAAGTTATTACTTTTGCTAATAATCTGAATAATAAAAAATCCTCTGGATTGGACAAAATTCCAAATTTCTTACTTAAGAAGTTTCCCATGAAGGCTTTTGAATATACAGCCGAAGTTCCCTATCCTGAATCTCCCCGGGACAGAGAATTATTTCACTATATAGAAACTTCATTATACAGAAATATATTTTTTTTTTTATTTATTTAAAATAATCAGGTATTTTTGTTTGAACTACATTTTTCCATTTTTCTTTATCAATAAAAGCTTCAATTACATTAAGACATTTAAGTACATTTGTCGGAACGTTGCTCTCAATCTCCAAAAAAGTTAGTAGTACATCAAGTGAAGAGGAAACGTGTTCTAATGTAGGTGATGTTTTATCAATATTTGCCATTACTTCACCGCCCAAGTAGGTGGTATATGGGGGTTCTGGGCCAACGTAGCGACTGCGCTGCCCGGGCGGTGCGTGCGGTGCTATGGTAGCGACTGCGCTGCTCGTGCGGTGCTATGGTAGCGACTGCGCTGTCCGTGCGGTGCTATGGATATGTGAGAGTGAGCGAGAGGGTGATAGTTTGAAGGGTGGGGGAGGGAGGGAGTGCGGAGAGAGGGGGGGGGAAGAAGGGAGGTAGGAAATGGACGTGACAAAACTGACAGACAGACGGACGGACACACTGATAGACAGACAGCCATACATACATATAGACGGACAGACATACAAACATATGGACGGACAGACTGACAGACAGACGGACATACATACATATATATCGACAGACAGACATACATAGCTCGGCGTGCAGACTGTTGCGAGTGTGATGTTGTCCTCTGCCCGCCACTGTATCGTTTGTGGTACTTGAGATTGTTGTTGTTGTTGTTCTGAATATGCGTAGCGTTGTTGTTGGAAAATATTTTTTATTGCTTTAATTTAATTGCTTTTCGTCATTTTGCTATGTGGTTGTTGTAGATTTAGTAAATGAGTTATGGGCATTTCAAGTGTTCGATTGCCCCGCGACCACACTTATTGTATGTAAATATATATTAATACAATTATTTCAATCTCGGAATTGGAGTTGACATTTTCGGTACTTCTGTTTACAAAATATTTCTCATGGTCTGATAGACAGGCGGACATACATTAGACGGACAGACGAACGGTCGAATAGACAGATGGACAGTGAACATACATAAATTGAATTGTTCATAAATCCAGTGTCATAGTTAGCTAGGAGATCAGCTTGATGGCAAAAGTGGTTGGTGGGAAGAGGGAATGGGAAAGTGTAGGGTGGGAAGACGAACAGACATAGACACATACACACATATAGACGGACATACAAACATATAGACATATAGACGGACATACAAACATACGTATATATAGACGGACAGACTGACAGAGACAGTGAACATGCACGAATTAAAATTCTTTTGTTTATTTTGTTCTTGTTCTTGTAGGAGTTTGGCTTATGTTGTTTTGTATACGATTTATTCTTGCTGTCTTGTTTTATTTTTAGGAATAGAGACGCTTGTTAATGATATTGAAGTGTAGAGGAGAGGATTGAGTAGGTAAACCTAGGATGCTCCACTTATTCTTATTCTTCATTGTATAGCTTCTGTTAGAATAAGCATTTGATGCTCCTGCGAGAAGAGTTAATACAACAAATGTAGGGATTTCTTTTTATGTTGTTGGTTGACCAGTTGATCTGGTTGATCGGTTGATCTGGTTGATCTGTTTGATCGGTTGATCTGGTTGATTGGTTGATCGGTTGATCTGTTTGATCGGTTGATCTGGTTGATCGGTTGATCTGGTTGATCAGTTGATCTGGTTGATCTGGTTGATCAGTTGATCGGTTGATCTGGTTGATCGGTTGATCTGGTTGATCAGTTGATCTGGTTGATCAGTTGATCTGGTTGATCAGTTGATCGGTTGATCTGGTTGATCGGTTGATCTGGTTGATCAGTTGATCTGGTTGATCAGTTGATCGGTTGATCTGGTTGATCGGTTGATCTGGTTGATCTGGTTGATCAGTTGATCGATTACAGTTCAGATTCAGCCGTGTATGTGACTATGTTTTACGTGTGTAGATTTTAGAGTATGGCTCAAAGAAAATGCCCCAGCTATAACAATCTCAAATTTAAAAATGTTGTCATCAAACCAACAATTGAGTTTGAAAAGCCCTTAATTCCCGTTACTTGTTCATTTCTATTAAAATGGTGTTTATTAGTACTAGTAGTTATGTAAAATAGTTTGGAAATATGGTCTGCTTTGTTATAATTTGATGCTTCTAATAATAAATGAAGCAATCTAGGTGTAAGTTACCAACTATTATCGGATATTATTATTATTTTATTATGTACTGTGCCAGCGCTATTTCCGATTTGCCTTTAAAATCCAATCCTTTGTATGGTTCATATGTGGTATCCAACACATTCTGCTATTCCAATTCGGAATAGAGCATTGATTCAGTAGATTTCTGAACATCTCTTGCAGTATCGAGTTCAGAAAATTAATATTATTATTAATTATTATTTTGTATGGGTTGATGTGTTCACTTCTGCATCTTCCATTTGGGTGAAAAAGTTATCGTCATCTTTATAACTAATGAAAACAGTTTCGTTTGAAAAATCGAATTTCTGGCCTTAGCTATATAATTTGTATTGGATTGTTTGATTATTATTTGTTTTTAGAAGTTTGGTGATGGGGCTAAATGTTTTTCTAGTTAATTCTCTAAATCTGCTTTTCCTAATTTTATATGCTTAATTTTAGTATTTCAATTTGTGTCTAGTTTTTCTTTTATTAGATCTTTTAATATTTTCTTATCCATTTTAGTGATAGTAATATCAGATCAGGTATATGAGCTTTTTGATCAGCTCTTGATTACTTTTCGTTCAGCTTATGATCAACTCTTGAACAGCTTCCAATATCTTTGAACAGCTCTGAACACCTTTTGAACACCTTTTGAACAGCTCTGAACACCTTTTGAACAGCTCTAAACACCTTTTGAACAGCTCTGAACACCTTTTGAACAGCTCTCAACACCTTTCGAACACCTTTTAAACAGCTCTGAACACCTTTTGAACAGCTCTGAACACCTTTTGAACAGCTCTGAACACCTTTTGAACAACTTTTGAACATCTTAGAACATCTTTTGAACAGCTTTGTAACAGCTTTGAACAGCTTATGATCAGCTTTGTTAGAGCTTTTGAAGATCTTTTAACATTTTTTTTTAACAACTTTTGAACATCTTAGAACATCTTTTGAACAGCTTTGTAACAGCTTTGAACAGCTTATGATCAGCTTTGAACAACTTTGTTACAGCTTTTGTTTAGCTTTGTTACAGCTTTTGAAGATCTTTTAACATTTTTTTTTTTTGACTAATTTTTTAACGGGTATATGAAATGTATTCAGTTGAATGTTATCATACTAATATTAATATAGTGGTAACCAGCGAATTAGTGAATGTATGTATATATCAAATCCCATTTTGTATCGCCCCTTTTTATATCGTCCACTATTACTTGGATTGTCTTTGTTACAAGAAATCCATATTTATCTTTCCAACATTCTCCGCAAACATTAATCAATTTTTATAAGCAATATCTGTTGCGACATGATCATTGTATATGTGCTTCATATTCATTTCATCCTGCTTAAACATAATAGTCATGTTAGCATTGTCGCTTATCAAATGCGCGCATGTTGGGAATTCTTGTATATGTTTGTATAAATGAGAGTATGTTTGGTATGAGTAAAAAGCAATCAATAGATTTGTGTCTGCCCATACAAAAGTACTCTCGAATGTTGTTTTACTTCCCTCAAGCTATATCATCGAATATAACTATTGGGTTGGTTTTTGCCTTAAAACAGTCTCAAAATGTGTGCAGAACCCAATGTATTTATCTAAAAATAATAGCTTCTTCAAGTACTCATACTGTCATTTATATAATTTACAGATACGAGTATATGTTAATAAAATTTAGTCCGTTCGGACTGTCTATATTAAATTCAGTCTTTTCGCGATTAGAAGGGCCAACAAATGCTTGTTGGCTCTCTTATAGAATTCGGTGATAGTGAATTGTGTCTTATACATGCTTTATTTAATTAATTTCGTTATATTTATTTATCCATATAGTATTTATTTTTACCTATTTTTATATTTATTTGATTTCAGATTTATTTTTTATTATTTATATTTATTTGATTTCAGATTTATAGATATATTATAGTTATATTTATTTTTGTAACGTGATTAGAGTCTTATGTTTTTATTTTGTTTCAAATGGTTTGTTTTATTCCGCTCCATTTATTTGTTTGCGGCATAGACATATTTATATTTCCAGTTGTATATTTTGTTATTGAAGCTAAAGTAAGTATTTTAATTTCATTTATTAATTCTATTAATTCTAGTTGTGTTATTGTAATAATTTCCTTTGTTTTATTGATAGGAAATGGATATAAATGTAGCACTGAATGTGTTGTGTGGAGATTCTGATGCTAAAATAATATTTGTGTTACTGTAGTGGGCATGTAGGTCTATTATTTCGTATGTGCTTTCTTAAGAAACTAAATTTGTGGATTGTTTAAGTATGAATACTATGTATTTCTTGGCTCTATTAGGAGTTAATATAATTTTAATTGATTGTTTCACTAATAGTTTGTTGAGTTATATTGCTAGTGTGTCGATGTTTAAGTGAATTTTGGTTTATGAGTTGCAATTATGTTATCATACTGATATACACAACTGGGCTCATAAAATTACTAGAACGATATTGTAGATGTTTCTATGAGTTTTCTATCCATTTTTCCGCTCAAAGTCCCTTGTTGATGGTTTATAAAGATTGTTTCTATTATAATTGTCGAACCTTTATCTGGTGACACATTATAATAAGAAGTAGTGTTTATATCTATTTGCATTATATTATATTTCCATATTAAGTCTATTTCATTTCTCCGTCTTATTAATTTGGAGTTGGGTTTTGAGTTAAATGCCTATGGTCTTTAATGATTTTAAATTTATGTCCTAAAAAGAATGATATGAAAAATTTTATGGTGCAAATGAGATTCATTGAGATTAAGCCTTTTTCGTATCTCTGATGGAATCATGATCGCATTAGAAATCATTAAGCTATTGGAATGAAATTTAACAGAAATGTAGGAGTTCGCTATTTCTGTGTATGTACAAATCAATATGTTTCTTTTATTGTTTCTTAATAATTATAGGTTTCCCTTAAAGTTAGAGTTTAATATGTTGGAACGCTACCTTAGCATTTTCCATTCAAATTTATAGTTAGACATCATAAGTTGTAGGGTATTTAAGTGTTTCGCTGTGGTCGAATATATAGATATTGTTTTCGGTTATTTATAGACTATATAATGATCCCTAACTAAAATCCAGTATTTTTATCGCTTAAAGAAAATTCTTATTCTCCATTCCAAAGTATAAATGGTTGTAGTCAAGCTTCATTCAAGCAGCTATTTTGTTGGTTCAATAGAATTCTTTACAAGAGAAATAATTTATGCTACATAAATCCCTAACATTTAATATTGAAATAAGAAGTTGTTACCATTTAGACTAAACATTGTTAATAGTATATAAGCTAAATTTTGGTAATAGTTTTTAATAGTTTTAAGCTGAATTTTGGTATGACTATTTTGATGGTTCGGCTATACGCAGAAGAAAAGAAAAAGAATTAGAACTAATAATAATAGTAATAAAATAAAAAAAAGAACAAGAAAAAGAAAAAAGAAGAAGAAAAATAAAATAGGAGTAAGAATGACATCCTAGCTTTACCAACTCAAGCCACTCATGTCTTTATTTCAATGTTAAGAGGCTTTTGTTTCCTAAAATTTAATAATTTAGACAACATTTAATCACAAATTTATTCCTAAAATTTTAAACAACAACAATATCTCTTTTCTTAAAGATATGTTTACTAACCCACTGCTCATTAACTAACTAAACCCTATCAAACAAATCTCTTACTCCTAGAAGCAATAATAATCAGCTCTAAAGAAATATTATTTAAAGCACTGAAATTAAAAAATATATTACAAGAAGAAATGAAAGGAAAATCATGTCATCATATGCTCATGAAATCATTAGTAGTAGTACTAGTATTATAGTATAGTAATATTCAAATTGATGAACTATTCAACATTTTCTATATGTGTCAGTATAAAAGAAAAAAGAAAAAAACAATAAGCGAATAAAATATGTGTGTCGTTCATCGACATAAAAATTCACACGCACATTAAATGCTTATCCTAACAGAATATCCTAGAAGAACAACGAAAAAGAAGAAGAAGAAAATGGCATCCTAGGTTTGCCTGTTTAAGCCACGCTCTATTACTAAAATTAAAAAACAAAAAAAAAAAAAAAACAATACAGCAAGAGTAAATCGTCTACTACTGCAACAATATAAACCAAACTCCTACAACAATAACACAAGCAAAATTCCAACAAACCCGGTTCTACTGCTTCATCAGTCTATTGCTAGATTAGCCTTAAAAATTTCAACAACAACAACAACATGATACATTTACTATATATATATATATATATATATATATACTATATTTTTACTATATATCTACATCTACCTCTGTTAGGCTGTCCGTATTTTCTTTCAAATTTAGAGTTAGATGTGATACGTTGAAGAGTGCTTAACTGTTTCGTTGAGGACGAATATATAAATAACGTTTTGACTATTTGCTTATACATTATATGACTACCTTATCATTTGGCTACACGCGGAAAAAGAAGAAAAAGAATAAGAAGCAATAATAATAGTAATGAAAAAAGAACAAGAAAAAAGAAGAAGAAAAATAAAATAGAAGTAAGAATGGCAACCTAGCTTTACCAACTCAAGCCTCTACACTTCAATATAAATAACATGCGTCTCTCAATAACTCTTTTCTCAAACGCATCGCTCATTAACTAACTAAACCCTATCAAACAAATCTCTTACACCTAAAAGCAATAATAATTAGCGTTAAAGAAATATTATTTAAAACACTGAAATTAAAAATATATTACAAACAAATTACAGAAAAAATCATGTCATCAAATTTTCATTAATCCATATACTCATATTGAAATTTATGAACTATATACAACCATATTCAAAATATAATCACAGCATTTTCTAAATGTCTCAGTATGAAAAAAAAAAAAAAAAAAAAGACAAAAAATAATAAGCGTTTAAAATATGTGAGTCTTTCTCCTACACTAAAATTAACTATCAATTAATTAAATTGTTATCCTACAGCAAAGAAAACAAGAATTAAAATAAGAATACTATAAGAACATATTCTAGATTTAACTGCTTCGGCCCTGCATTTTACTAGTTCAATATCGACAGCATGCGTCTCTATTCCTAAAAATAAAAAAACAACAACACCGCAAGAATAAATCGTCTACTACTACAACAACAACAACATAAATCAAACTCCTACAACAACAACATTAGCTAACCATTAAATTAAATAACCTATATTAGTAATAACCTATGAGGCTACAAACCAAAGTTCACTTGAAATGTTCATTTAGTGTCTATATAACAAGAAAAAAAAATCTACACCCGAAAAGAAATAAAATAAAAACTAGATTAAATAAAAGAAAAACAAGTATAGCATACCCAAGCATATTCCTAAAGCGAAAGCATAAACATTCTACATCTTCGCCAAAATATTACTTCATGTGTATAAAAAGAAATCCCTACATTTGTTGTATTAACTCTTCTCGCAGGAGCATCAAATGCTTATTCTAACAGAAGCTATACAATGAAGAAAAAGAATAAGTGGAGCATCCTAGGTTTACCTACTCAATCCTCTCCTCTACACTTCAATATCATTAACAAGCGTCTCTATTCCTAAAAATAAAACAAGACAGCAAGAATAAATCGTATACAAAACAACATAAGCCAAACTCCTACAAGAACAAGAACAAAATAAACAAAAGAATTTTAATTCGTGCATGTTCACTGTCTCTGTCAGTCTGTCCGTCTATATATACGTATGTTTGTATGTCCGTCTATATGTCTATATGTTTGTATGTCCGTCTATATGTGTGTATGTGTCTATGTCTGTTCGTCTTCCCACCCTACACTTTCCCATTCCCTCTTCCCACCAACCACTTTTGCCATCAAGCTGATCTCCTAGCTAACTATGACACTGGATTTATGAACAATTCAATTTATGTATGTTCACTGTCCATCTGTCTATTCGACCGTTCGTCTGTCCGTCTAATGTATGTCCGTCTGTCTATCAGACCATGAGAAATATTTTGTAAACAGAAGTACCGAAAATGTCAACTCCAATTCCGAGATTGAAATAATTGTATTAATATATATGTACATACAATAAGTGTGGTCGCGGGGCAATCGAACACTTGAAATGCCCATAACTCATTTACTAAATCTACAACAACCACATAGCAAAATGACGAAAAGCAATTAAATTAAAGCAATAAAAAATATTTTCCAACAACAACGCTACGCATATTCAGAACAACAACAACAACAATCTCAAGTACCACAAACGATACAGTGGCGGGCAGAGGACAACATCACACTCGCAACAGTCTGCACGCCGAGCTATGTATGTCTGTCTGTCGGTATATATGTATGTATGTCCGTCTGGCTGTCAGTCTGTCCGTCCATATGTTTGTATGTCTGTCCGTCTATATGTATGTATGGCTGTCTGTCTATCAGTGTGTCCGTCCGTCTGTCTGTCAGTTTTGTCACGTCCATTTCCTACCTCCCTTCCTCCCCCCCCCTCTCTCCACACTCCCTCCCTCCCCCACCCTTCAAACTATCACCCTCTCGCTCACTCTCACATATCCATAGCACCGCACGGACAGCGCAGTCGCTACCATAGCACCGCACGAGCAGCGCAGTCGCTACCATAGCACCGCACGAGCAGCGCAGTCGCTACCATAGCACCGCACGCACCGCCCGGGCAGCGCAGTCGCTACGGTGGCCCAGAACCCCCATATACCCACTACTCGCCCAGTTCCTCTTCATCGTCATCTGATATAATCTGCTGTAATCCACGACTTTCTAAAACACTGCTTAGAATATCATCATCGGGCTCGGTCAACTGATGTTAATAGTCAAATCATTAACTTTTTCGTTTTCATTTTCAAATTTTGGGAATCCCAAAAATATTACTTATTTTCTTTATAAATAGTGTTGCCAACAAGTGTAAAATAAAGCTGCTAAAAATAGCAGCTCCCTATATGGAGACAAAAACACACGTAAAATGTATTTTTGTGTCCAAAATTTTGTTCATTGTAAAGAAAAATTCACTGTATGGAAAATCATTATACGGAGATCACAATACATTGAAAGTGGAACGAAAAAGCTGTGTTCTTGACTTTAGTTCATAATAAGGAAAACTTCATTGTATACAAGTTCACTATAAGGAAGTTCGACTGTATTTTGATAATTTTTAATAATTGCTTGAGCAATTTATATATTCCTGACTCTTGGAAAACCTCTAAAATATTCCTATTCCAAAAAAGGCTAACAACTTTGAGATAAATAATTTGAGACTAATCTCTTTGTTGTCTAATCTAGGAAAACTTTTCGAAAACATAATCCTGGAAAAAATGGACAGCGGTTTAGACTCATCTTATATTCCAAATTTACAGTTTGGTTTTAAAAAGGCCACTCGATAGTTGACGCTTTATTAAAATTCCAAAATGATATAGTGTCCAACTTACGCAATCGTCGATGCACTCTCAAATTATGTAAGCTCCGGGAGCAAGAGCGATTTTTTATTCTCAAATTATTGTTAACAGCAATTTATCTCTTTATCCTTAAGTGAGATACTGTTTTGTTAGATGTTTTTCAGACAATACGTTATAGTCTTTAATTTTATTTACAATTTGTTAATTGAATTAATAATATTATGTATAACGTTATACAAAAATAGGCTCAATAAAACTTCAAACTTAAAACTTCATAATTACAACCAAGTTAGCTACCCAGAAACAACATTCCGACGCAACAAATCGAGAGGCACACATCAGCAGAACGGGGTGTACATCCACGTTAACAGCAACATACTTTATTTCATACAACAACAAGTATATTTATTATTATTATTATTACACTTGCTTTTATATTAATTCTATTACCAAAGTTATATTATTACTCACCAAAAACAAAAAGTTGCGTAAGCCATCTAAAATTAGCCAAACAGAAATATACACGAAAAATTTAATATCGTTGTACGATACTTCCAGGCTGCACTGTAATAATGGCTATTAGAAGTAGCATAGTTAAACTACACGTGTCACCACAGTCTATGGCCTAGATAAAATCAAAAGCGATCGCATTCCAATAAGTGGAACATCGCGCTAAATTAAAACAAGCAATAATTTGCAATTTATTATTCAGAATTATTAATAGTACTCAACTAGCACTATAAAAAAGAGAACAACTAATCCGTGGATGAGCAAAGAGATACTTAGATTAGGCAAACAGAAAGATTAACTGAATGTGGAAGCCAAATCCTAAGGGAATAATAAGACAAATAGAGTATAAATCGTTTAGAAACATGGTAAACAAAAGAGTGGAATATGCGAAAAATAGCTTCTACAAATTCTAAAAATTAAATTAAAACAACAAAGGTGACATAAGGAAAATCTGGCAAACACTTAATGAAATATTAGGCAAGAGAGCAACAAATCTGGATGAAATTATAGTAAAAAATATGAAAAATATGAGTGCTAATGATATAGCAAACAGATTTGCAATAAACTTGCGCAAGAAAATAGATGAAACCATTCATGAATGACACATAAATACACTTCAATATCAGCAAAACACCTTGCAAAATTCTACATTCTTAGTAGAAGCTAGTGAAATTGAAGTAATGAATATACTGCACAACCTAAAAATCAAAGGACCTGGAAGAGATGGCATAAGACCGAAAAACCCTAAAATGCATGCAGATATAATGGCGCCGGTAATAACAAAATTCATAAATATGAATCTTGATGAGAAGAAATTACCCAGCTGTTTAAAAACGTCAATTATACGCCCAATCTACAAAGCTGGAGCTAAATCTGATTTTGACAACTACAGGCCCATAGCCGTACTCCCGGCCATAGAAAAAATATTGGAAGAAATTATAGTCAGAAGGTTAACTAAGGTTATTAATCATAATCTTAGCAAAATCTTACACAGCCTTGTGCTCTTCGTCGACTTCAGTAAGGTATTTGATATGCTATCATACGAAAAGCTAATGTCAGACCTATATAACGCAGGCATACGCGGAAACTGTCTCGAGTGGCTTAAGGATTATTTAAGGTTAAGAACGTATCGGGTTAAAATAGAAAATTTCTCTAGCGAAGAGATAGCGATAACACACGGAGTGGCTCAAGGTTTAAAATTGGGTCCAATTCTGTATATTATTTACGCGAATGGTATGCTGCATCAGCTAAAAAAGAGTACAACCTTGGCTTATGCAGATGATACTGCAATTGTATTATAGTAACACACAAATAACTCACTAGTGTGACCTGCATGATGCAAGGATAGATCAACATAATTACAAGGTGGGCCCATGATAATGGTCAGCCAACACCGCTTAATGCTCCTAAAAGAGATAAATGTGACACTGAAATAAAACCTATAAATATTTAGGAGTAATAGTCGACTCAAACCTAAAATGGACCGAACTCATATAGCACTTAAGAAGGAATTTGCAAAGATCGTCCTTTATGATATTCCATTTAAGAAATTGCTGTAACGAAAATGTGTAAAGACAGGCATATTTTTCACTAGCCGAGTAATACATGAGGCACGGCATAACATCATGGGGCAGTTCTCCATACTGCAAAACGCTGCAAGACCCCCAGAACCGAATACTGGAGATAATCAGAAGAAGTGCGAATGAACGGCTTCAACAAAACATCAGCAAGCAACTCAAGATCCTTAATGTTGCAGGGCTATATAAGTCAACGCTCATAAATGAATTTTACGAAGAGCCACAGTTTCGCGTAGATCTAAGTCATACTCACAACACAAAGAGAAAAGCCACAGGAAAGTATCAGACTTCCCTAATAAGTAAGAAATATGGCGGACGTACACTAGAAGCAGTTATCACCCGAATACTCAATAGTTTACCACAAAATCTGGTGAACATATATTAATAGCGAAACTAGGAAAAAACAATTGAAAAATCAACAGCTTCGAAAACTGATACAACAAAAACCACCAACATCATAAATGTAGGGGCAACAACAACAACAATAACAGTACTAAAACAATACGAGCAACGGAGGTCATACCAGCAAAAACTAATTAACATCAACAGCCACCAATAGCACCAAATCCATAACCGAGAAAACACAAATCGACTAAACAGTAACTACAAGCAACTATGACAGCAAATAATTATTTGGGATTATAATTATTAATTTATTTATTATTTAAAGCTATAGTATCTACTTCTGCAGACAAGCCCACGCGGCTTCGCGGAAGATATAGATTACACTAGATGCATTGCCTATACTAAATATTAGAAGCAAATGAATTTTTTTATATATTATAAATAACATACTGATGTAAACACTGAAAATAACTAAATATACTAGAAATAATTCTTGAGATAGTTGCAAAATTCGATGCGGAAATGATTCTAGTCAACAACGAATTCAAAAGATATATAAACCCATCCTTTGGATTCAAATCGAGAGTTGCCAATAAATTAACGAGCAAAAACTATAAGTTCACCAAGAACAATTGGAATAAACAATATAACGTAAGAACATGAACTAACGCAACATACATTTAATTTCAGCTCTCTGTCTGATTCGGCACTCCTGCCTGACGTGGGAAAAAGTCCACAAGTTCGGCACTTTAGTGCCTGTGGAGAATTTGGTATAGGGATTTAACTTCGGCACATCTGCCGGATCCCTATAAAAATCCACAAAAAACCTTCAGTTTATTTAATCGATTTATTTTATTTATTCATTTAATTTAATATTTTATTTTATCAGTTTTATTTTATAACTGATTAAATTTATACCATGACAAAGGTTTTTGTTTTCCTCATTTCTATTTTCATATTTGTATATTTCTAAAAAGATATTTAAAAGATTCCTAACTTAATCTATTCCTGTTTTGTTTCCTACTGTCTTGACTTCTGCCTCTTCCAGTATTCCTCGATTGTTATCGGTCGGACTAGTCCTTGTCAGGCAGAAGTTAGACCGAATTAGACAATGAAATGAGAACACATGCAGGCGATAATTGATATTCTTAAGTTTATTGTTGCTTTTCCTAACCGTCTCGGTGAACTTGTTGTTAACTACTTGTTAACTGACTGTTAAACTCGTTAATTGATTGTAAATAAACTTTTTGAATGAAGATGTGTTTATATGTATATCTTCTGCATTCGTTGTTGGCGAGAATCATTTCCGCATTGCTTTTTGCAACTACCTCGTGAAGAAATTTTATTATTATTAAATCTTAATAACAAATTGCAAATTATTGCTAATTTTAATTTAGCGCGATGCTTAAATGCGTTCCTGTTATGTCCCGTATCCTTCGTACAGAAGAGCAATAGAGGATAGAATAGAGCAAACGTCATAGGATCCTCCTACAAGAAGGATCACGGACATTGGTGGAAGAAAAAAGTTTTAGTCCTTGATCCTTCGACGTGAAGGACCATGGACAATGGTGCCGCCGCACAGTGGCCGGTTTTTCAACTTAGCGGTCAAAAATCCATATCTTTTGACTCTCTTAGAATATTTTATTCCGGGTTTTTTTGTTGGATTCTTCTTTTGTTGGATTGTTGAAAACCAGAGATATGAGAGTTTCAATCAGGGTACCTACTAAAATTTTCTTAAAAGCCTCAAAAAAGTGATTATAAAAATAATATGTTTCCTCTCATGTAATGATTAAAGGCTTTTTATTTTCAATAACGAACATATTAATAAAATACATTAATAAAAATAAGGTAATAAATAAGGAACTAATGCAAATGAAACAATTTTTTCAAAACATTCATTGATAGAATTCCGCTCATCTAGTAGTAAATTTTGTGCATCACTATCTAACTCGATTGAGCTAGATTTCCATTTTTTGCGCATATTTGAAATATATGGATCCAATGTGCACAGCAAAACAGCAAAAAAAAAAAAAAAAAAAAAAATGAGAGATCCTCATTGGTACAATATCTTGAAATTTTTCTTGTGTTGTGTTCACGAAAGAATCTGTAATCCTTGTTTTTTTTTCTTGTGATTCTTCAGAAAGATCTTGGACCAATTGGAAGTATACTATTTTCAATAATTTCAATTTATACTATTTTTCATAATTTCAAGAATTTTCAGGAACTGAAAAAAATCTTCTAGCCGTGTTTCCATCATTCGTATTTCCCTCTCCTTGTTTTGGCTGATCAATTATTAGCCCTATTTCACGATATTGTTCCTGTATTTGGCTTTTTTTCAGCTTCCGTTTCTCCATATTCACTGCATTTTGTCTAACCGTTTCTCCGAATTCTAAATCATAGCCCAATTCGAGTATATGTTCCATGAAACGAATTCTAGTGTGAAGAGGCGACAATCCGAATTCGTATGCCTCTTCAGAATAATTGGCATCTGCTGGTACTTGGCTTAGTGTACTCGCGGTTTAATGCCTTAGTATCAGTTAAGGAATAATATGAATAATATTGAATAATATGGCCACGATACTCAAATAGCCGCGGCTGAAGTTCAGCAATTTGCCTCCTAATTTTATTAACTTCTTCGGTTATCACATCTTCTATCACATCACTTACAAAGGCCAAGACTTTTCACATATTTCTCTTCCAATGAAAGCAATAATCTGTTCACATTTAGAGTACATATGCAATAAGAGCTAATTACCTGATAATTAAAAAAAAACCTAATTACTGCAAACTATGTCAGTACCTTTCAATACTTTGAAATATATATAGATTTTGAAAGAAAAGTGTAACACTAACAAAGAAAAAATAACGGAAAACATGTTAAAAACGTTTAGTGTGTGACTTTGACTCATATAATGGGCTCTAGCGTCCGGTGGGGCAAACCGATGCAAACATAATGGGTATGGGCTTTTAGAGAAAACTCAGCTTTACAATGGTGTAAAATTCGTTTTGGAGCGTTTTGGAGCACAAAAGTCCTGCTCCAAAATACGAAGAATTTAACCAAATTTGGAGCATTTCTGGAATTCTTGTTACGTAATAACTATACCACAGTTTTACTCAATTGTAACAACATTTGACATTGTAACAACATTTGACAACGAATATATCCAAGAATTTAATAAAAAAAACCGGAACTTAATATCTGAAATATTGACAGAGATAAGGATATCTAAATCGGGGAAAAGTTAAAAAAATGTGTTTATTTTAGTTGAAAATTAAAAGTGCTGTTTTTTATTGCATAGTTACTAATGAAATTTTAAAAAAAAACCTAATTACTGCAAACTATGTCAGTACCTTTCAATACTTTGAAATATATATAGATTTTGAAAGAAAAGTGTAACACTAACAAAGAAAAAATAACGGAAAACATGTTAAAAACGTTTAGTGTGTGACTTTGACTCATATAATGGGCTCTAGCGTCCGGTGGGGCAAACCGATGCAAACATAATGGGTATGGGCTTTTAGAGAAAACTCAGCTTTACAATGGTGTAAAATTCGTTTTGGAGCGTTTTGGAGCACAAAAGTCCTGCTCCAAAATACGAAGAATTTAACCAAATTTGGAGCATTTCTGGAATTCTTGTTACGTAATAACTATACCACAGTTTTACTCAATTGTAACAACATTTGACATTGTAACAACATTTGACAACGAATATATCCAAGAATTTAATAAAAAAAACCGGAACTTAATATCTGAAATATTGACAGAGATAAGGATATCTAAATCGGGGAAAAGTTAAAAAAATGTGTTTATTTTAGTTGAAAATTAAAAGTGCTGTTTTTTATTGCATAGTTACTAATGAAATAATCAAGATAAAGCTGTAATTTTTTGGCTCCCTAGGTTCTCAGGTTTCTACTTTCATTTGACCTAACCCATTTTGAAATCGGTGACATTGAAAAAAATGACTTTTGGCCGCTAAGTTGAAAAACCGGCCACTGTGCGCCGGCAAGGAGGTGCCGAAGTTGGATCCCTTTACCTAATTCAGTACAGGTACTAAAGTGCCGAGTTTGTGGACTTTTCCTATATAAGGCAGGATTGCCGAATTAGACAGGGAGCTGTAAAATAAAAAGATTTGGTTATTATTCTTACGTTTATAGGGTGTATTCTTCTCCTATGCTATCGTTGCACGATTGTTATATCTCATTAATTACTTTTTCATATCTAACTTTTTGAATCTTTTGGATTCATTGTTGGCCAGAATCAATGAATCCCGCACTGCTTTTTGTAACTATCACAAGAATAAAAGTTTATTAATTAATTAGTTAACAATCAATTTTGAATTATTGCTATTTTGAATTCGATGTCAGGTTGTGCACTGTCTGTGTGCGTCCAAAAGCGCTTTCAACGATCGCCTGCTGCCTTCGGTCAACTCTCCGTTTCCTAGGCATATGGTCTGTGGCACTGCCGGGTGCGTGGCATCAGCTTTCTCATCCTAGTTAGTCATTTGTGTTCTCGATTTTGGTGTAGAGTTTCCTCCTAAAAGTCTTCTTGGTAGCTCTGATATCTGTTTTGTACTCCCGAAGTAGAAGTAGGCAGCTTTGAAGATATCTCGTAGGTTGCGCCTTCCCTCCCCTAGTCTTTGTTCCACCAGGGAGGTTTGTTCTGCCGTCCAAGTCTTGTATTGCGACAAGCTGTTTTACAGGAAATCATTAATGTCTCCACTACTTTTTCTACCGAGTTTTCAAGGTCACTCACTACTAATTGGTCCAACACTACTAATTGGTGCCGGTAGACCTACTTTCTTGTTTAAAACCTCTTCGAATGTGACCAGTCTGTATTTCAGGGATTTCTATAAGCTTCAAAGGTATTATTTGTATTGTGAACGCGATGTAGCTGTGGTCTGAGAAGGAGGGTTGTGCGAGCACTCTCCAATCCCTGACCACGTCAATGTATTTGTTAGAAATAGTGACATCGAGCACACTCTCGGAGAGCAGATCCGAAATCAGGTTAACTAATTTTTACGATTCTTTTCTTGAAGCTGTTAACTGTGAAGAAATTTCAAACTCTTTTTCTGAAATAGAAAGTCCTTCTATTTCAAGAATAGAAAAGTGGTCGAAGTAGTGAAAAATAATTAGATTCTATGAATAAAAATATTAGCCGCATTCAGCGGGTGAGCGCTCCTTGAGCGCTACCTGATCAGTGATCGCTATGTGTTCCTGAATGGTATGCTACCTGATCATTGAGCGGAAAGATAAAAATAGTAAACAAGACGAGAAAAAAGTTGCCACGTTTGATTTTTCCACACGAATTTCAAGTATCCCACAAAAAGAAAATTCACAAACCTAAAACTTCAATCGTATCCCAAACTACATATTCTATATTTTTGTAATAATAATATAATTCCTTTGTTGAGTCATTTTGAGTTCAATAACTTTCAAATTAATTTTATTTCACTTAATAATGCGTTGATTTATTAAGCCAATTCTTTAAAAACACTTTGACGTTTGCTCTGGAAAAAGAGAATTTATTTGTTATTTTTGCTTGCTTATTAGTAATGCAACTCTGGAAAATGTAGCGTAAAAGTAGCGTAAAAACTTTTCGCTACAAAAAATGGCGACCGCTCCGTGAATATGTAAACAATAGGGTACGTTCAGTGACATCAAAACAATTGAGCGCTCCCTGAGCGCTCAACCGCTGAATGCGGCTATTGATTTACAGCATTATTTATTAGATTTCGTTACACATGCTTCAATTGAGTTGTTTTGTAAATTTTTTGACACCTGATGACAGGCTGATTCCAAATATAATTTTTTATCGTATTTCCTTCGCATTTATTTCAAAGGTAAAGGTGCATTTGCACGGTCGTGCAATTTACTCCAACTGATTTATACATGCGATAGGCGCAAATGTGCTGAACGCGATGTTGATGTTCACACATTCAGTTTTGCATTCAAGCATCTGTACTGCTTGCAGTTTTTTGGAAAACAGCTTTCAATAAAATCATTTGAGCTGGAATTGAAAAATGTATAATAAAAAAATACTTCTGTCTGTGGCTGCAGTTTGCATTTAAAAAAAACATTGCGATATTTGGCAACAGGCAGAAGCTATGAAGATTTAAAATTTTCCACATGTATTTCTAAATCAGCGCTTAGGATCATTATTCCAGAAACATGTGACCCTATTTACAAAGTATTAAAACGCAAATATTTTATTAGGTCATTAAGTATGAAATGTCCGATTTTCATAAGAGCTGAGTTTGAGAGTTGATATCTTTGACACGTGACTATAACGGTTTTTATGTTTTTTCTTATCATGAAGGTGCATCATTACTCTTTCAATCTCATAATGCAAATCGTAGTTCCTTTTTGAATCTTCTGATATAGAGTACCTTTCATAAGAGAATGGAATTTCCATTTCCATTTCCATTATGGAAAGTAACGGGTAATTTTCGAATATGAGTTTCGTCGCGGAACATCGCAGGCAGCTCGAAACATCAATGAAGTATTTGGGGAAGGTGTAGCTAATCATCGGATCTTACGTCGTTGGTTTGATAAATTTCATTGTGGTGATTCTAGCCTTGCAAATGAACTTCGTGGAAGACCGGCGAGTAAGTTCGATAATGATACCCTGAAAGCTATAGTGGAAACAGATACGTCTCAAACTACGCGTGAACTAGCAGCAGCGTTTAACGTTTCTATTCCAATAATTTTGGATCACTTAAAACAAATAAACAAATTGATAAGGTAAAAAAGCTGAATCGATTGGTTCCATATGAGTTAAACGAGCGACAAGAAAGAAATCGTTTCAAAGCTTGCCTTTCTTTACTGTCACCTTTTATACACCGTATTGTAACGGATGATGAACAATAGATCTTATTCGACAATCGAAAACGTTCGGCACAATGGTTGGATAAAAAAAAAGGTTCCGAAACAGAGCCCTAAACCAAACATCCATCAGCAAAAGCTTATGGTGTCTGTTTGGTGGTCATGCGTCGGAATTATCCATTACAGCTTTATGAGACTTGGTCAATCAATAACAGCCGATATCTACTGCAATCAGTTGGACGTAATGCTGAGAGAGCTTTCCATTAAATAGCCTAGATTGGTCAACAGAGACCGTCTAATCCTCCTACAAGCAACGCGCGATCACATGTTGCTCGAACAACGCTAGTCAAATTACAGGAGCTAGGCTTGGAAACTCTCTGTCACCCATCGTATTCACCAATCCTTGCACCAACGGACTACCACTTATTCCAGGCATTGGACCAAATCTTACAAGGAAAATCCTTAAGTTCTCAAGAAGCTGTGAAAGATACCTTTTCGGATTTCACTGCCTCTTGCCCCGCAGACTTCTTCGCTGCAGGCATAAAAAAGTTACCGTTAAAATGGCAAAACACCATCGATAGCTTAGGCGCATATTTTGATTAATCATATTGTTTCTTATTAGAGATCAAATAAACTAAACTTTCCTTTCAAAATCGGACATTTCATACTTAATGAGCTAATAAGATATATTTATAAGTGTATTTGAAAGCATTGATAATAATTAACAATAATAATGAAAGCATTGGTAAGTATTGTATTGAAAACTGGTCAAGAGTGAATCCTCAAGTTCATCGTCGGTATCTGTATCGTTTTTAACGTTCATATTCTTGCATGGTTGAAGAGGTCGCTGTGGTTGCGTGGGAATTACACTACAGGCTGTCCCCAAAATCCCCAATTGTGCTTCATAAAATATATAGGTTATGTGTGTTATACGACCTTTTCCTTGAATGTAGTAGGACTTAATGCAGAGCTGCCGTAAGTGGATATACTGCCACGCTCTCATGCATCATGATTAACAAAAATTTTCTGTTCTGGCTGCAAGTCAAATGCTGCTGATGATAGGCTACCTTTCTTCGCGAGACTACTGTACTACTGCTACTGTTGTTGTGGAGGTTTCAAAGCTATAGGCGGTTATGTGTATCTGCCATCAGCTATCGTGTAGTCATTTTCAGGTTCATGTAGGTCACACTCATTGCTCTGGTAATAACAGTGGTTAACGTGTTATTACCACATATCTTTTGGCTCAGTAACACATACTTCTAGGCTGCACAGTAATAGTGAAGCTTAGAAGTAGCAAAGTTTAACTACACGTGTGTAGTTTGTAGACCACAGTCTATGGCTTAGATAAAACAAAAAGCAACCGCATTCCAATAAGTGGAACATCGCGGTAAAGTAAAACGAGCAATAATTTGCAATTTAACAATTACAAAAATTTAACAAAATCTTTTCATTTTTAGCTCCCTATCTAATTCGGCAGACCGAGTAAGTAAAACGGATCCAAATTCGGTACTTTTGCCGGATCCCTATAAGAGTCCACCATTTCGGAATCTCCTTTCGGTGGTACTCCGTGGTCCTTCGTGGTCAAATGATCTAGGAAATAACGTGTTGCTCTGTTCCGTTCTGGACGAAGGATTCATTAAAAAAAATAAAATGAATAACAAAGTTTCTTGATGTATAAAAACCTATAGAAATTCAACAAACGATATCCATGTCATCGCAACCGCTCACAGCTCTTGAAGAAGCCCTGAAGGACAAGAAAGCTGTACCAAGACTGATAACGATAGAGGAATACTGGAAGAGGCAAAAGACCACAAAGGAGAAACTAAACCAGGAACAAAGCAGCGAACCCCAAGCACCTAAGAGACGCGCCGGGAAGAAGGTAAAATAAGTTGCTAACTTTCACCGGCTAGCTGCAATCGCCGTTACCCAACAGGGAAAGAAGATGTCAGAAGAAGATGTCAAGAAGAAGAAGACAGATCAAGCAGATCTACAACAACAGTGACGGTAGCAGAAAAACACCAACCAACAAATGAATATACATGATATAATTGTAATGTTTATATTTAAGGTATATACGATGTTTATATTTAAGTTATAATTTTTGTAAAATAACATATTAACATGTAATATACAAATTAAAAGAAGAAATAAAACAAATCAATGAAATAAACAAAGAAAATGTATTTTGAAAAATTCTCTTTAGTAAAAAAAAATTTATTTCATAGCAGATAGAATAGCTGGAGGAAATAAAAAATACAATTCTGCTTAATTGCAAGATATTAATTGCATTAAGATGAAGTAGATCAAAGCCTTGAACTTGAGGGAACTAACAAATTGATAGCGAGTACCACTTGGCAGCGAAAATGCTGACAAAGTTAAAACAAACAATAAAAGAAAAACCAACGAGTTCATACTTCCTCGCTCGAAACAATTAAGCTTGTACAAACAAAAATTAAATTTTCTTAATTTATTATTACAAACAAAATAAAATAATAATTAAATTAAAATAAAGCGTACGTACTTGAAAACAGATATGCGCAAATGTTTACAACGTGTCAGGTAAACGGGGTGTTCAGTGTAACATGAACACTGTTAAGAAACTTAATGCTTAATAACCAATAGTTAAGTGCTAAACTAAAATATGTTTGAATGCGGAGAATAAATTAAAACTTGCGGTTATTATAATGAGTTGTAACGAGGTTTTTCCTCTCTCTAGCCTGGATATACCCGCGGATGTCCAAAGGTTTTCCGCAAACAATAACGAAATAGGTTTTTATTTCAATTCTTCGTTTATTTAAATTTATATGTTTATTAACTATTACTATTACACCGAATATTTATTATTTTTCTTTAAATGCAAAAATTCTACTTACTTTACCCTGTGGAGAAAATGTTATCTGTATATTGTTAGTGTATGTATTATGTATGCTAGTGTATCTGTGCTTTTGTGTGTGATACTGTTGTCCGCGTGCTAGCCTGACGACAAACCACCGATCAAGGATTCTACGTTTGATATTGACGTTCGCGTGGTAGCTTAACGTCACGTCACGATCAAGGATTCTAGGTTTGGAAATTGACGTTCGCGTGGTAGCTTAACGTCAAGATCAAGGATTCTAAGTTGGGATATTGACTTTCGCGTGGTAGCTTAAAGTCAGGATCAAGAATTCTACGGTGGGGATAAAGTATTAAAAAGTTCGCTTACCGTTTTGTTCGCTATCTTCCAAGGAAGTGACTTTGTACTGATCGGTGGCTCCTTTTATATGCCACGGGTAGCGGTACTTGGCTACCTTTTTGTTGTTCCTCTGGGTTAACGCTCCTTTTGCTTACTTGCTTGTGGTTGTTGTCGACTAGCCGTGGCCTTGACTTAATCCGCTTGTCTTATTTGTTGTAGTAGCGGCTCCAGTTTTTTCCAAGTGTAAGTTTTTGTTCTGTTTGTCAAAATTCTGTTTGTTATTGGCTGTTATTTGGCGAAGTTTTTGATCGCTAATCACCTTGATTTATTTGTTGTGTTTCAGGCTCTCAGTAATTGTCGCTGTCGTCGTTAAATTTCTTTGTGTGTGGAATGTTGTTCTACTAATCCCTTTCTACTAATCCTTTGTGTATTTCTTGTAAATTTATTTTCCTTCTCTGATGTGGTGTTGTTGTTGTTGGTATTATTGTAATAATATTTTACTAATCCTTAGTGTATTTGTTGTCAGAGTTCCATGCACTTGTGGTTGTACTAAAACGAGTTTATTATTATATTTATGTTATACATGTATTTATTTATGTTATACATGTATTATATTATATGTTTGTTCAATGTAAATCTTGCCTGGTGTAGTTGGTGTAATTTTCTATGTGTATTCTATTTTGATGTTTGTAGTTTTCTGTTCTCCCGCTTTCGTGCATGTTTTTGTTGTTGAAACAGTGGCTATGTACTTTTGTTTGTGTATTTGAAATTCCGGTTTGTGTTCGGCTATTGTTTTTTTTTTCGTTGTTCTTGGGGCTATGTATTTTTTGTTCTTTTTATTGGTTTTGCTTAACTCCCAGTTATATAAGTGTGATGTTCGAAGTTGCTTCGTTTGTTCTAGGTGCGATGTTGTTTCGTTTATCTTCATGTTCGATGTTCCTTCGTTTGTTTGTGGTTCGATATTGCTTCGTTTGTTTGAGGTTCGATGTTGGTTCGTCTGTTTTGATGTTCGACGTTGCTTCATTTGTTTGTTTTCATGTTCGACATTGCTTCATTTTATTTGCAATGTGATTGCAATTTACTTGCTGTGTTTGCAAATTATTTTCTTTGTTTGTAAATTGTTTGCAATTTGTTTGCTGTGTTTGCAAATTGTTTGCAATTCGTTTGCAGATTTAAATCCACCTCAAGTTGGGACCGCACAACTCGAAGTTACTGCATCCCTTGAAACGATTTTCCCGGGATCAGCTCAGGTGGGGTGTAGTCCAGGTTCTACACCCGTGTTTGTAAGGCACATTTTTATTTTCCTTACACCCCCCCTTCTTCACGGGGCGGTAATGATGGTGATGAGGGCTTTGGTGAGCATTATCCTGTGGTTCTTGTACCGGAACTGGGTCCGCTTGCTCCGGAAGTCCGAGTTTCTGAACCGTGAGGCTCGTCGTCGAATTTCGCCGATCAGGTCTTGACTCATCCGGGCCCGGGTTTTGCGTCTATTACTTACTCACCGGATAGCGAACCCATGATGATGGCGCCACCTCAAGGAAAAAAATCTGTGGATGAAAATTAGCCAAAAGGTAAAACTAAATCTAATAATCAATATAATTATTTAATTTATATATTAATTTATAATTTATATCCATGATATAAATTAATGAATCCAGAAAAAAACCAAGCATTTAATAAACCTTTAAATTAGGTTTAAATCTCTATCGATGTCTATGCATATTAATTCTTCATTTGCGGTATATACATAATTAGATTTTCGCCAGCGAAAACAAACAAACCGATTTACATTCGAATTAAGTATTTGAGATTACAATAAATTCTAAGGAGCTTTAAAAACAAACAAATGCGAGTTAAAGCATTTTTAATTATTTAAATTTTTATGTAAACTGACTAATTTTTACTTGTTTTGCCATTTTATATTATTCTAAATGGCTTTACGAAAGATTCATTTAAGTTTTGTTATTTAGTATTATTCTTAAATATGCACGAATTTAAAACTTGTAAAAAAAAACTTTATGATACTTGTTTAGAAAATATTATTAAATTTTAAATCACTGTCTCATAACATGTCATTTTAGGTGTAGTTGAAAAACTTTAGTTTAACTTCAATTCGTATAGTATTAAATTTAATTTGTAATCATAATTATGTGCACATTTAGAAAAAATGAGTTTATTTTTGGTTAAAGAAAAATTTACTGATTGAGACTTCGAAAAAATTTACGCTCAAGTAATGCAATTTCATTGAAATCGTCATTAATGAAATCATTAATTCTCATTTAAGTGCATCACTTAGAATTTACGTTTTCAATTTAAGGCCAAAAGTTCCTGTAAGGCAAAATAAGGTTTGACATGATAGAATGGTTTAAAATATGTACTTGAGAGTAAAAATAAGGTTTGTAAACGGCTTGCGTGCTGTTCCTGTTCAATAATCTCAACTTTTCTAGAAAAACTACTCTAGAAACTTGTGACTCGAAGCTTTTCGTCTTCTGGTCTTCGAAGTCTTAGGATCCTGGTTTCACTTCAATTTGATCCTTAAATTCGGGGTCGATGCAGTCTTTAGAACTGATCATAGCGAAGTATTTGCGCTGTGACTATTCTGGACAGCTTCAGTTAGTTAGTAGTTCTAGGTTAAATTCGAAGATTAACAAATAGTAGAAAAAGAACACGTTTCTACATTTGCTTGTGTATTTGTTGTTGCATGTTTTTGTTGTCTATAAACTAAACAAATACCATTCGCAGTGGTACACAAACCTTAAACACGTTTTAATTAGTTTTATATTTTCAACTTTCATTACTGATTGCATCAACAAAACGTCACACACAAGGCAAGTACGGCAAAATGATTCAAGTCAGCAAGTTAAAAGCAAGCATTTACAAAACAGTAACGCACAAATTTGGATTGTCTTTTTTAAGAAAAACACAAAACAATGAAATCAAAGAACTAATTCCACTATGCACACACACAAATTTATGTGTTTTATCGCTTGTTCTTGAAATAATTTTTAGATGTTCAACTTGATTTTAATCATGTTTTAATGTTTTTAACTCCCGACCATCTACTTCACACTCCAATCACAATTCACCGAATACCAAGCCGATTCGTTTTTTTCTTTTTCTTTCCGTAACCCAGTCACCAGACCTACTGTCGTCTCTCTCGCACCCGCGGCGAACTCCCAGTCAAAAGAGACCCAGCAACACGCGGAACACAGACTACATATAAAAAAAAACCTTCTAAGGCTTTCGGTCACGCGAATTGCCGAATCTCTTCTTCCCACAGCTTCGCCACGGTTGCAGAGATCGACAGCACTTTGATAGCAGGTCCGATGACGTGAAACCACCGGGTGATCTCGACTACAAAAAAAAACTATATCAACAATTCTAATTGGCCGCCCTCACACGGCTTCGGGCTGTCTGTATGTTTGTCCGACGTTATCAGTTCTTTGTTAAACATTAATCTTGGAAACTTGCATTTCCCGCCTCCCTGGGTCGCTGCTAGCCTCTGTATGGCCTTCGCCATCTCCTTCCTCTTTCCTCCCACCTCCCTCTGGGAGAACCAGTTTGGTCGGTGTACCTGCTCGCATCGAAAATCCAAGAAGGGCTCGGCCAGTAATTGTCGGCATATTTCAGCAGAAATACGCCGCAGTCTGTCCCGTTCTGCTGTTGAGGGACCTTCAGCGCTCGCAGCGGTAGTTCCACCTCGTCGAACGTTCGGCGCTTTTCATTGGGCCTACGCACCTTGTACTCGTCCTGTAGGTACTCGCGAAGAACTTGGGTGATCTCTGTCTGTGGCCCTAGCCACGGTATCTTCACGCCCCAGGTACCGTCTTCCTTGGGGCACTCCATCATCTTGGGCCCATTGATACTCGGGAAGCAGATGATGACGAGGAACCAGTGTTGGTTTTCGTTGATGGGTACCAGGAGGTAGTCCTTCTCGAATAAATTGACCGCTTTGGTCTAACGCCTGACCCTGTCGTGTCGTTCCCGTGGAGGACCAGGCTGTCTTACTCGGTCGAAGAAATGGGTGCTGAAGAGGTGGACCCGTGGCTTCATGGGCTCGGCTGCCATTTCTTCCTTTATTACGTGGAGGTAAAACTCCACCAGTACGTCATTCAGAAACCGTCCGCTTGCCAAGCGCCTATCCTCGCACGGACCGTTATTCCGCCACGCCCTGGTGGATGAGTGTATCTAGTAATTCGGTATGATCCTTCGTATTTCGGCGTTAACTTCGCTGTGAATTTATCTATTGCTTTTGACAAGTGGTGAGTCGTGACCAGAACCAGTGTTCCAACGTGAGGATTCCAGATACTCCACCGCAGATTATAATGTCTTGATCCTTCGATGCTCTTTCTAGATTTGTTCTCACGATTTTGAAGATCTCTTGAATTCGGTTTCCTTTGTTCTCCGGGCTCTGTGGTGCTGATCCTGTTCCTATGGTGACCTTGACAGTCCTTGGCAGCTATGGTTCCCAACCCTGGGCTGAATCCTGTTATCTCTGTTGTTATGGTGTAGATTGCCAATGATATTTCTGGAATGACCTCGTCGCACTGTGTTTGCTTGTTGTCTATTACCTGCGCTAGTATTCTCTTGAACTATACGCCGTTGTCCGTGATGAGAACCTTGGGAACTCCGTATCTCGCTAGGATTCTCTCTCGGAAGGCTTTCTTTAGACTATCCATCGTGGCTTGTCGTAATGGCACTATCTCCGTCCATTTCGAGAATTTTTCGAAGAATACCAGGATCATCGTGTTTCCGTGTTTCGATCGTGGCAGCGGTCCAATGAAGTCCGCACAAACCATAGACCAGGGCTCGTCGGGTAACTGCGTAAGCATCTTCACTGCGACCTTGTCTTGCACTGGCTTATACCTTTGACACGATTCACAACAGCGCTCCTGTTTCATGATGTCCCGAAACATGCCGGGCCAGTAGTACTTGTTACTTACTCTGGCTACCGTTTTCCTAATCCCTGTATGACCGGCGCTCGGCTCGCCGTGGTTCTCCATTAGTACTCGACTTCGCAGGTATTTTGGAACGCAGAGTTTCCATGCAGCTCGTCGCCTTGGGATATGTTGGTACAACTGACCATTCTCGATGGTGTAGTCTGCAAATTTCTCCGGATTTTGTCTGATTTCCTCTATGTTCGTTTCGGTCCAGTTGCATTCTTCCTCGTTTGTCACCACCTTGCTGAGTTTCTCTACTGGTTGCCTCGAGAGTATATCTGCGACCACGTCGCACTTACCTTTCCGGTACTTCACGTCGAAAGTGTATTGTTGCAATTCGATCCATCTTGCTATTCGGCCTAAAGGATTTTCTAAGAAATTTATCCACTTCAGCCAGAGATGATCGGTAGCCTTCCAGGTACGGCCGCATTGCCCTGATACCCCATACGATGGCGAGACACTCTTTCTCGGTTGCCGAGTGGTTCTGCTCGGCCCTGTTCAAGTGTCGGCTTGCGAAGGCAATGACTCTTTCTCCTCTGTCACCTTCCTGCGTGAGTACTGCACCTAATCCATAGTTGCTTGCATCCGTTTGTAGTGTGAAGCTGAAAAGTCGGTATACGCCAGTACTGGTGCCTTTGTAAGTTTCTGCTTCATTACCTCGAACGCTCGTTGTTGCTCTTGGGTCCAGTTCCAGTGTTTACCTTTTTTCAGGAGACTGGTGAGTGAGACTACCAAATCGGCGAAGTCCGGTACGAACCGTCAATACCACGATGCGACTCCAAGAAATCGGCGAAATCCTTTAAGTTTGTGCGTGTCGACAACTCCTTAATGGCCGCCACTTTATCGGGGTCGGTGTGCATCCCTTGGCGACCCACCACTTGGCCTAGATACTTCAGATCCTCTTTGAAAAACTCGCATTTTTCTTGTTGATCTTTAAGTTAACCGCCTGTAGGCGCCGAAATACTTCCCGTAGATTTTCCATGTGTTTTTCCAATGTTTTTACGATTATATCGTCCAGATACGCGAATGCGTGTGGTTCCATCTCTGGCCCGATGACTTGGTCGAGCGCCCTTTGAAACGTTGCTGGCGCTGAATGTAACCCAAACAACATGACTTTCCACTGGAAAAACCCCCTTCCCGGGACTGTAAAAGCCATGTATTGTTTCCTATCTGGACTCATAAGAATCTGCCAGTATCCGTTCTTTAGATCCAGACTGCTGATGTACTGCGCGTCGCGTAGTCGATCTAGAATGTGTTGTATTCTCGGGAGTGGGTAAGCATCGGGAATTGATCGCGCGTTGAGCTACCGATAGTCGATGCACAGCCGCCATTTACCATTCTTCTTCCTGACCAGGACGATTGGAGCGCTGTAGGGACTATGTGAGGGTTCGATGCAACCCTTTTCCAATAGATCGTTCACTTCAGAGTTAATTACCTCTTGCATTGCGGGATTTTTAGGATAATACCTCTGTTTTATTGGTCTGTAGTCCTTCATCACGATTTTGTGTGTTGCGATTCTTGAGGGTCCTTTCAATAACTCGAATTTTCCAGTTCTTCTTGTAAGAACTTTTCTATATCCTGTTCAGGGTTTTGCTCGACAATTTTCCTTCTCAGTGTGCTTTCTACTGTTTCTCTCTCCGTCTCTATGGTCTTCTCTTCCGCTGCCGGTTCTGGGTTAGTCGTGTTGGTTGTTAGGAGGGTGGAACATGCTGCTTGTTCTCCTTTGGTGGCTCCTCCCTACCGAGCGTTATTGTTTCGGCTCCACAGCTCATCGAGGCTCCAATGCTTGTCAGGAAATCCAAGCCCAGAATCACATGGTCGGTGACATCTTGGAGAATCAGGAGTGGTAGCCTGCATTCCGCTGTTCCTAACCGGATACTCACTTCCACGGCTTCCTTGATTGCGCGTACTGTGCCATCTGCCATTTTGACACTGACATCAACTTCCACCCTTTTGCTCTCTGTCGTAATTTCCCTAGCTACCAGCTGACTGACAAAACTTCTGGAGGCTCCTGTGTCCAGGGTAGCTGTGACGAGCTCTCTACCCAGCACTACCTTGGCGGAGATTTTTTCTTTGCTGGACTCAAGGCATTTTGTGGGGTACGAGGAGCGTTTGGGTTCTCCGGTTCCAGCAGTCCTCGTCTTTGCTGGACACCCTGTGCGTTTCCCGGTGATTTCTTGCAGCATTCGATGGTTCGGACACCTTCTTTGCCACATTCCCAACAGAACAGCTTTCTTGGTTTGCGGCAATCTCGTCGGAAATGGCCGTTTTCGCCACATCTCCTACAAGCCGTTCGTGGGTCTCTTGGCACTCCGGGTTGTACAGTCGACATCATCCTTTGTGGTTCTGCCTCCATGGTTCTCAGGGTGTCCGTGCGGGTTCGTGTTCTTGGCGAATACCCTTGAAGTTTTCTGCCATCGACACTAGGTCTTCCAAGTCTGTCCTTTTTATGTATAGTAGATACTCTCGTTGGCAATTTCTATAGATTCTTTGCAGCCTCTGTTCCTCTGTGTAGTTCGCGTGTCGCATCAACGTTTGCATTGCCAGCACATAGTCTTTGAATTTCTCTCGGGAACCTTGAATTCGCTTCCTAATATTGTCTTCAAGTTCTTCGAAGTACCTCGTTCGCAGAAAGAATTTCAGGAAGTCTCTCTTGAAAGACCCCCAGGTGGTCCAACCTTTATTGTTGTTTCTGAACCAACACAGAGCCTTTTCTTTTAGTTGCGCCGGCATGGTTCGTGGTAGCAAATCTTTCGGTAGCTCGTATGCCTCGGTGAGCTCTTCAACCCTTTCGATGAAGTTAATGGGGTCTTTGCCTCTATCGTAACTACACGACCACTTCCGTACGGCGTCCATTACATCGGGATACCTGATCGTACTGTGCTCCTGCACCCGTGTCGTCACTCTGCTATCACTCGCGCCCGCGTAATCTCGCGCGTGTTTTATATTTGTATTTTTTCCGACGCGAGCTTCGGTTTCGCTTTCTTTGTTTAATTTTGCCACCGCTCCTTGCAACCCGGTTGGAGGCCCCCTTAACCCCGGCGAAACACTCCGGTTCCACTTCTCCTCTAGTTCGTTTAGCCGCTCTATCTTTTTGTCCGTTTATTCTAACGACGTGGTTAACTCGCCGAGTAACTTGCGAAGCTCATCCACCGTACCGTTAGATTCGATTTCGAACTCCCGTAGAATTTCCTGTAGGCTTTCTTTCGGCATATATAAATCCAACTTTTACCCATTTTGACTTAGTGCTCTTTTTCTGTCTTTCTAACTTTTTTTTTTTGTGTACACTGGATCTCTTTTTGTTTTCACTGTTCCGTTTTTTTGTTGTATAAATATATATATATATATAATAAACTGTTGTATAAATATATCTTATACTGTTAAGTTCGAAATTTCAAATCATTGTTATCGACTGTCTCTGTATATTTAAGGAAACCTTTTTTTTCCCGCAGCTTTGTTGTAAATTTTTTTCCGTCTTCACTTTTTCGCTAGATGTTTCACTCACGTTTTTTTTTTTTTTTGTTACTTCGCAACGAGGTCTTACTGTTATTCCGCTGTTAGTTTAGTTTTATCGTTCGATTTTTATGTTGGTTTCACGGTTGCGATTTTTCTCTATACCGCGTACCGCTTTTTTTCCCCGCGCACTGTTATATAAGCTACTCTGTTAAATTCGAAATTTCAATTCTATGTTTATCGAATGCCCCTGTATATTGGCGTTTTTTCCCTCTTCGCGCCCTTTTTTTTTTTGTACTATGTTAGGTCCGAAATTTCAATCGTTGTTATTGAATGTATATTTTCAATTTTTTCAAAATAGTATATTTTCAAATTTTTTCTTTTCACGCACTGATTGTTTGTCTATGTTCACTGTTTTGTTGCTATTTATCGCTTATTCGCTTTTCTTCGATGTGTTTGTAATGTACCTGTTAATTTTCGTTGTTTTTCCTGCTGTTGATTTTCTAGGGTCCCTGTTCGGGCGCCTCTTGTAACGAGGTTTCCCTCTGTCCTGCCTGGATATACCCGCGGATGTCCAGGGGTTCTTCGCGAATAATAACACAATCTATTTTTGTTCAATTCGTTGTTTCTTTATTTCATTATGTTTATCCACTATTACTATTACACCAAGTATTTCTTATTTTTCTTTAATTTGAAAATGTACTTAAGCTACTCTGTGGAAAGACGTTAGGTGACTATTTGTGGTGTATATTTTAGATTATATTATTAAATTATTATATTTGGTTAATTATCGTTGTTCATCAACGCCTCTGACAGTTCATCGCGCATTTGTGTGGCCATGGCAAGGTTGTGAGAACCAGAAGAAGAAGAACTGAGAAGAAGAGAACTGAAGAAGAAGAGTATGGATCGCTAAAAAGGGAGCGCAATTCACGCCAAATGTTACCGTTTGTAACTTATAGTCCCTAACTTGGGAGCTATTCGAATCTCGGAATAGAATTCGTTGGTAGGGGGTGTGTTTCGGGTCGACGAGGATCTGGCGGTACATTTTCTGTATGTCACCGCTAAAAACATACCGATAAAAGCGCCATCTTAACATTAAGAATGTTAAGTCTGCTGGTAGAACAGGGCCTGCGTGTAACACATCGTTCAAACTGAGCCCACTTGTGGTGGGGCAGGATGCGTTGAAAACGACTCTAAACTTGGTAGACGTGCTATCCGGTTTTATAACCGCATGATGTGGCAAATAATAGTGCTCAGCATTGGGTTGTGGGGGTGCTATCATATGACCTAAATAAAGATATTCTTGAACTACATCGTCATATTGCCTTTTGAGAAATTCTCTTCGCACAACTTTTCGGAGGGGGATAAGTGACGAGTTTTGGGAAGTTCCTCCACCACCCAAAAACGTTCGAACTATTGTTCGATGGTGACTTCATTGAAGAAGGCCCCCCTTATGTTGGGGCTACCCGTTTGTAGCAAGAGGACTGGTCCGGTGATTATCCAGCCGAACACAGTCTATTGTGCTAGAAGTGAACCTAACACATTGTGGCGAATACCGTCAAGTATGATCGCCGGGAAGAGATCGGCTCCAATGAGATCGTCAACTTGCTGACTTTTAACAAAGTTGGCGTCTGCGAGCTCGATGTTACGAGGGAGGCTGCGAAGCAGCGCATTATGGAATGAGTGGGCGGGCAGTCTGCCCGTGATTTGCGACTGCACTAGCGCTGTGACGTGCTATCCGGTTTTATAACCGCATGATGTGGCAAATAATAGTGCTCAGCATCGGGTTGTGGGGGCGCTACGACTATCATATGACCTAAATCAAGATATTCTTGAACTACATCGTCATATTGCCTTTTGAGAAATTCTCTTCGCACAACTTTTCGGAGGGGGATAAGTGACGAGTTTTGGGAAGTTCCTCCACCACCCAAAAACGTTCGAACTATTGTTCGATGGTGACTTCATTGAAGAAGGCCCCCCTTATGTTGGGGCTACCCGTTTGTAGCAAGAGGACTGGTCCGATGATTATCCAGCCGAACACAGTCTATTGTGCTAGAAGTGAACCTAACACATTGCGGCGAATACCGTCAAGTATGATCGCCGGGAAGAGATCGGCTCCAATGAGATCGTCAACTTGCTGACTTTTAACAAAGTTGGCGTCTGCGAGCTCGATGTTACGAGGGAGGCTGCGAAGCAGCGCATTATGGAATGAGTGGGCGGGCAGTCTGCCCGTGATTTGCGACTGCACTAGCGCTGTCGCATGAATTTAGAACGAGGGGTCGACTTGAGCATAAACTCACAAGATTTTGAAACCTTTGCAGAAATGGTTTCGATGAGGCCACAAACCGTTGCTTTCACTGGCCGCATGGGGGTTTTGAGCATCTTCTGAACGTGTTCAGAGATTGGGTTGCAATGCAGCGTTTCTACTTGGCGAACACTTTGAATGTTTAGTGGACGGACGCGACGTTGAGTTCGTTAAAGGTCGGTTCTGCGTTGGCTCGCTATGCAGCAACGTATGATGACGCGCGTGACATGTCGCGCAGTTGTATTTACTGGAGCATCTTTGTATCTGATGCGCTTGCGCGAGACAGACTCGAATTGTGTATTGCTCTGAGCACAACTGACATATGGTTGATGCAACATTCAACTGAAATGTGTTGAACCGTTTTGTCGAGGAGGCCACCTGCTGTGGAGTGGGTGACGCGCGACTCTTGCCTGCAACCGCGCCTTTTATATCTTGCACTGTTTCCAGCGTTTGAAACCGATGTGTCAAGGAAGCGCCGAGATCGGACCATTTTGAAATTTCAAATTTATTTTAATGTAATGTTCTTTTGTTCTGTTGCGTGGGAATTGTGTTTGAAGAGTTCTACGTGATTATATTATAATAATTTAGATTTGTCGTCTTTTAAAAAAAGCGTAAGTACTTACTGAGCTCTTCAGCCGAATATTTACATGCGCCATCTTTTTGGTCGCACGACTTTTAACTGAGCTCTTGAAGGAACTGATGAGTTCTAAGCTCTATGTCGGCGCCGATAGAAAAGAATATCGAGGTGTCTGAGTTTGATTCAGAAGTGATATTAATTTTTATTTACAATAATTCGCCTATTTATACATTATCTCTTACATGCTAACAAATACAAATCGCTTACCTTGCTAATTTGCAATCATTGCTTTGTTGACCTAGTCATAGTGAATATGATCCCTGCAAGTATGTCGAGTCGCTGCTTGCTTGGGTCACGGCACGCGTCGACGTATTGCAACCAGATCGACAACAAAAGACCGTGCCCTAGTTTTCGCGACTGCTGTAGGTAGGCAAGTTCGCACGGTCAACAATTAATGCTTACCAGGTATCGCTAACCTTGGCGCACTACATTAGATTGACTGTTCCCAAAGCGACATAGTGGCTTCTGGAAGCCGACTAGAGCACAGAAAAACTATAATCGCGTCCCAATGTGATGTGTCGACGACTTGGAGCGCCAACGCGGGGAGGATATTATTAATTTCCAGCTGTAGATTTTTGATTTCGTGACCAGTTTCCCTAGTAATCGTCGCGAGACCCAAGAGTTCCCAAGACCCAGTTCCCAAGCGTGTTCACGGGAACGCGTTTATTTTCATATCGATCCGAGAGTTTTTGTCACGCTTGCTCAAATTGCTCGGGGGCAATTCTTAATATACAAGGCGCTGAACATTTCGCGGAAGGGGGGCCATGACAGATAGTCGCCCTTAAAAATATCTGTATCGCATGGAGGAAAGCTAATGTTGTACCCGGTGGGCGGCAACCCTGCCGTATCCGCAGAGGGCCGCGGCACGGAGGACTTTATCATCGAGTTGACTTGAATTTTGATCAATCCAACGCATCGCTTGTAGTTGTCGTACGCTTTGAAAAACTTTTCCTTAACGCTTTTTATATGTGGTGCCATCGTCTCATCCTTCAGCATTTGTTCGAGAAGGCCGCTATACGCGGACTTGATTAGGGACCACTGCGAGTTGAGCTCCGTAATGTCCAACTCCAGGGTATCAAACGTTTGCGACTCCGGTGAACTGGTCGAAAGGTGTGCGCCGAATTCCACCAGATCATCCGCCAGACGGATAAAAGAGCTAATCCGCTTCATTGTACGTGCGTTAGGGTTACTACTACAAATAGTGCAAAGGAATACGCGATAGGAAACCGATTTCCGTGGGTGCAAAAGAATACAGCGGCTAAAGTAGCTTAGATAGATGGGCAAGGAATTTTATTTTTTGCCCACGGTGCAAGAGCTGTTGATTCTCGTGACACGTTAAACGAAAGCGCTATATCGATGAGAGCGCGTATAGATGAGCGTGTGCCTTTACGTGGATCCTCCTCCACGGATGAGAGCACTGAACCGTGTCTTTGTAACGTGAGTAGTTTTTTAACTCAACGTCCAAGAGCGCGCTTATCGAATACCGACAGATTTAGGTATGCCTATAATTAATAATAATGTACATCGACAGAGAGCGCTGAGAGCGTATCGTTGATGAGCATGAAAACCAAATCAGCCAGCAAAAGGTGGTGGTTTTTTAGTGATGAGCGCAAAACAAAGCGTGAGCGAGCTGCAATTATGTATTCGGTGAAGAATAAACAATTGCAACACGTGAATGCCGCTCAATACAAGTATATAACCGGGTTGAAGTGCACTTACATATTTACAAGTGAGCTAATCCAACTTTTGGAGCACCGTTACACCGAAATTAATTATGCCGTTAACTTCAAGTGTACACGAGAGTGTATATATATATATATACGTGCTGCGTATATGGTTTCCTAACCGCATGGCGTAACATCAACTGCATGGACCTAAATCTAATGAAGTGCTAACAAATAACTTTTGTCCGTTGTCATAGTCCTTTTTTCTTCAATAACACTATTTGTGGAAGGAATTTGGAACTTCTTGAAATTGTAAATAATCTAGGAGTAGTCCTTGATTGAAAATGACGCTTCAATAGCCATATTGACCCAATATCTGGTGGAGCGAACAGCACACTAGGTTTTATAAAGCCATGGGTAAAGGAATTTAGTGATCCTTACATCACTAAGCTATTATATACCTCACAGGTCAGGCCTATGTGGGAATATGCCTCGCCTGTCTGGAGCCCCAACTATAATTGTTCCATTACTGAGGTTGAATTAGTCCAAAAACAATTCTTACTTTTTTGTCTTCGCGATCTCCATTGGGCTGAATCCGCAAACTTACCACCATGTGAATCCCGGCTAATGCAGATAAACTTGCCCGAGTGATGGCAAGTTTATCAGTTTAATCGTAGTAGATTGTTAAATGCTATTTTTATACTGAACATTCTGTATGGCGTTACTAATATTTCATATTTATTATCCAACATCCATCTTAATGTTCCTCGCCGTACATTGAGGCGATATGAACCGCTTCAGCTAAGCTTCAGGAGATCTTCACGTCAACAGCATGAACCTCATCGGAACGCCTGTGCCGATTTTAATACCGTATATCCTGTCATTAATTTTTCAGACTCAACCTATTTAACTAAACAAAAGATTTTACATTTTTTATCCGTATCATGAATGTTCATATCAAACTATAAAGCAATGTGCTTAGTTTATCCCTAAATAAATAAATAAATAAAAAAGTTTGAAATATAAGACAAATGAATAAAGAAGTCTCTGATTAAAGAAATTTAAGATATCTGGAATGGAAATTATTTGAGGCCTGTAATGCACGAACCTAAGGTAAGGTAAGACTCAGTGTAATTTTAATAAAAACACAAATAAGTTAACTCATTCCATGCAGATTATGAAGATATGCCAGGAGAAACAAAAATGGTAAAACTACTGCAGATGATTCAAAACTATTAGCACAGTAATGCAAAGATGTGGAACTTTTCCAATCACGTGTCGCCTTTTGGAATAATGTTTATTGGTTAAATGAAAATATTTGCCAAGTGCAACTCTTAAATGTATCTCACATTAACGACTTAGAGAAGCAAGTCAAATTAGTGGAACATAAGAAGCATCATAGTCAGAATGTACCGGCGACGGAGAACTCGGAAATTTCTTCACTTCGCGTGTCATTGCATATATGTGAACTGTGGGCACAATTAAAAGAGAAGGAATCGGAGATAGCTGCAATTGTGAATTCCTGCTGAGCTTGACTTTACCTACATTTTTAACAGGCTCTTACAGCTGCAATCAGTGATTCATTTCAAGGATAAGATTATCAAAGAGGAACGTGATGAACGGATCAGACAAATGTAGAAACAGCAACAAGATTTTGCTAAAGTCCCATCCGAGTTGATTGGTAGCGATTTAAGTAAATTTAAGAATATGCATACAAATCTGTAATTTCAATTGTAATGTATGAAAATGGAATTTTTTTTATTTCTTTGTGATGCCTATATATGTATGTTCATATGCAACTATATTCGGCCTGGACGAATCTTAGATACCCTACACCTAAAAGTTTTGAAAAAAGTGGGGAAGCTCGTGTGTGGCGGGGGTGGCGGTCCACTCTGGGCTGCACAATGTCGGCGGCGGCAGTTGGGGAAATCAAGTATAATAGTAACTTATTGAATTCTAGGAATTTTTGGGGCTGCAAATCCTAGCCCGGGCTCTATAAGTTCTAGCTACGCCTCTGTATAAATAGTAGGCGTGGTCATTAGCTTTTTCAAAATAAAATAACTAGCTTCGTTGTTTTATTATTGTGTTCATTTAAACATTATTTCCGTGGTAATAAACTTGTTTTCATACTGCTATACTGTATATATCGTGTAAAAGTAAGCGCACCACACCCAGTTTTGATGTAATAATGTTTTTTTGTAAAACAAGTTGTTATCTAAAGTTTTATTCAGGAAGTTTATATATTTAACAATATAACCCCCTTTTGCCTGTGTATCCTGAAAGTGGGCGGATCACGCCCATATTTGGCATATTAACAGATAATGCTACTCTATACCCAGGAATGATTTCGTTGTAATAGCTCAAAAACGAACGCTGATATCACATTTTTAATAAAAAATAGGCGTGGTCGTGGACCGATTTTGCCCATTTTCAATACCAATTGCACACCACAAGAAACAATATACATATCTGCAAAGTTTCATCGCGATATCTTCATTGGTTCTCCTGTGATCGTGATTTCAACAGACAGAAAGACAGACAGACACACAGACAGACGGACGGATATGGCTAAATCGACTCAGGAGGTCACGCTGATCAAGAATATATATACTTTTCTATACCAATCGTCTCTATTTCTATACGTTACACATTTCGTTACAAAGTGAATATACCCTTCCCTTAAGGTGTAGGGTATAATAAATGATTTAAATGTAGACAATGCAATTGCTAATTACTTAATATGAAAAATCAGAAGGAATGAAATAGAAAAACGCTTTACGCATCTGCGCTTTCCATTAGAGAAGAACATGTTAATATAAGATGCTTATTTTCTTTTTATTTTCATTAATCAAAAACCACAATAAATCATTTAGCTTAAAAGATTTATTTCCAAGCATCAGCAGCTCTCAGGTCTTATAATCCAATCAGTTCAAATTCGAAACTGTTTGATATTTTCAGCATTAATAAACAAAGTTGGTGAATTTACTGAAGGTAAAATGGTAGGTGCCAACGGAAGTTTGACCCACCAAGTGCATCAAAGATGTATATCAATTTTAATTTGCAAAAATATTAGAGAACAAATGAAAAAATATAAATGCGACCATTCTGGAGTTATTAATCGTAATTTTGGCTTAAATAAAGCGCTTGTCGACCCCACCAATGTTGTTGTTGTTGTTGCTGCTGTTGTTGTTTTTCGTGCTGACCCCAACAACAACAACAACTTTTGTTGATCTCTTGACGTTCCATAGTTCTAGACCTTTAAAATTGAAAAAGTTCGGGCCTGTATCTCTTAAACCTTACAAGATACCTATATGTTATTGATATTGCTTATTATGATTAGCGGTTATAGACCTTTAAAGTTGAAAAAGTTCAGGTCTGTATCTCCTAAACCTTACAAGATACCTATATGTTATTGATATTGCGTATTATGATTAGCGGTTATAGACCTTTAAAGTTGAAAAAGTTCAGGCCTGTATCTCCTAAACCTTGAATTATCTGTCATTTATGTAAAACAATATTTTGTCGAAAACCGTTCAGTTTTGTACTATTTGTACTATATTTTCGTACTATTTTTTTCCATTCATTAATTTTTTCTAAGTATAATGTATAACTAACGCACATAATTATGCCAATAATAAGAAAGTACAACCATTTACCTTTTTATAGACGTATATATCTTTGGAATCAGTGTAGGATCTCAGGAGGAAACGCATATTTGATAATTGCAATTAGGTACTCTCTTAGTGAAAAATTTTTATGAAAAATCGCGCGTAATTTTTTTTGGCAGTAGGCGAACAACTATGCATTTGCAACAAAACATTAGCACAGCGACTACTTTATACCAAAGTAAAAATGAGAAATAAACAACTGTCAAGTTAAGAAAACTTCACGTTGTTTTAATTAAATTGACTGGTTTTAATCGTCAGGTATAATTGTAAGAAAGAAAATACAAGAAATTATTATTAAGACACAAGAATTGATTAGCAAAAATACATTAAGACACAATATTTGATTAGCAAAAATACAGAAGCACGTCCGTACGCTAAGGAAACAATTTTCGCACTCTCCTCGTTTTTTATCTACTTGACAGACGTCACAAGGGTTGTTTTTTTTCGGTTGACAATTCGGCTCTTCCTGACTTGGCATCGTCCCGATGTCATCCCCGGTTTCGTCCTCCTGGGCTGCCTCTTCGATTTCGTCTAACTCAGGCGAAGCACGGCACCACGGCTTCAATTTGTCCGCTGCGTAGACAGAACAAAACCTTTTCTGTTTTAATTGCATTCCCGGAATGTCTTCAATGAGATACCGGTCATTTCCTAAGACCTTCGTAATGAGATACGGTCCCTTATAGCGCGCGTCAAGTTTTCGGGACTCGCCAGTTGCTTGCAGGTCGTTCTCCACCAGCACTAAAGCCTCTGGGCCATAGGTAATGGGAGTTCGGTGTTTTTCGTCGAAACGTTTCTTCCAGGTGTCTTGGTGTCGTTTCATCTGGGCTAGGGCATCAGTGCGTTTTTTCGTAATATCTTCTTGGGGTGGTTCATCGATGATTGCGGCGACCATCCGATTTTGCACCACATCGGTTAACTTAAAATCAAAGACAAGCTCGTTTGGAGTATAGCTCGTGGAACTATTTCTTTGGGAGTTCACAGTCCACTGCAGTTCGCGCAGGTAACTGTCCCAGTCTTTAGCGTTGGAGGTGGACGTTCGAAGGTAATTCAGGATTAACTGATTTGCTCTTTCCACCTGTCCGTTTGCCCGAGGTGTGCGAACAGCAGTTTTAATGTGACGTATATTATTATCATCACAATAGTTTTCGAAAAATCTCGATGTGTAGGCAGTACCACGATCGGTAACGATTGTTCTAGGTAAGCCAAAATAACTGCTTAGCTCATTCAAGATTTGTAATACCGGTAATGTTGTTGTATTCCGTACTGCTTTTACAATCAAATATTTACTAAAGGCATCACTTACCGCAACAATATAAACAAAACCTCGTTTACTTTTAACAAACGGTCCTAAGTGATCAACATGTATCGTCTGGAACGGTATGGGTTCCACTTCGTATGTATGAAGTCGACCTTTCGATTTTTGATAACAGCATTTTATACAAGCGGCAATGTAATTCTTCACGTAGTTACGCATTCGGGGAAACCAGTGGTGCTCGGTTATTCGTTGTAATGTCTTATCAGTACTAAAATGTGCCATTCTATCATGGCAAAAATGTACCATCTGTCCACGCACGGCCTTTGGAATGACAAAAAGAGTCTTGTCCTTGCTTAATTTGTACAATCTATTTTTCCGCAGTACATATTCAGCTCGAATTTGTTTTTCTCGTTCGGATTTCCGATGACCTTAAAGTATTAGGATGATATTGCGAATAGCCTCATCTTGGAGTTGTATTGTGAGCAGCCAATCATCAGACCCCTCACTTAGTTGTAGAACGATTGTTTCTTCCATAACCTTTTCCTCAGGTGGTGCTCGACTAAGGGCGTCTACGTGACTCATTCGACTACCCGGACGATGTACACACTCGAAATCATATTTGGCTAGTCGTATCCACCATCGCGCAATTCTTGGTATTAGAGGCGTTTTTTCCTTTACTTTTGTGATCGCAGCACAGTCCGTGATGACTTTGAAACTTTTACCCAAAATGTAAATCCTGAAACGTTGCAATCCTTCAACGACTGCGAGTACTTCCAGTTCATAGCTATGGTAATATTTTTCTGCGTCAGTACAACGTCTACTGTAGTACATAACTGCTTTCCACTTCAAACCCTGATCGATTGATTGTAACAACACTGCTGCAACACCTACGCTGCTCGCGTCTGTATGTACTTCATGCATAGCATTCGCATCATATAATGTTAGTACTGGTTCGGTTGTCAAAATTCTTTTTAGCTGGCTGAATGCTTTTTCGTGGGTCTCGTCCCAGGTAAATGAAGAATCTGCTTCCTTGATCGTCAACTTGTTCAACGGTCGTGCAGTGCACTTATTTTATGACCTAAAAACTATATACTGGTCGCTAGGAATCTGTATTTGTCCAGACGAAGTGATAACCCACATTTTTCCAAGACAGCAAGAAAACTCTCCAATTTGCGTAAACCTTCGTCTTCCGTTTTACTGGCTATAATGACGTCATCTAAATATGAGATAGCAGTATTCGGTTCAAGTAACTGAATCAATTTTCCCATCATATTCTGGAACACGGCTGGCGCATTTACTAATCCAAATGGCATTCGGTTGTATTCATAGTGTCCGTCATTCGTCACGAAAGCTGTATATTGTTTTGACTCCTCATCAATTTCTATTTGGTGATACCCCATTTTGAAATCTAAGTTCGTAAAATATTTCTTACCGGATAGTTGGGCGAATATCTCCTCAATGACTGGCATTGGGAATGGTTCCCTTATCGTTACCTTGTTTAGTCGACGGTAATCAACACATAAACGCAGCTCATTGTTCTTTTTTTGTATCACCACAATAGGTGATGCGTGATGCCTAGAACACAATTGGAAGCACAAAACACTAAACACATTTGTCTCTGTATCTTTTGCTTAGAACACGCACACAATTGGGCCTCGCGCACAAAAAACAAAATCTGTCATTTCTGTCAATTCTCTTGTGTAAACAATTTGAATATATCCAGAAGCAGAAGAAGAGCTTGTGCACAAAAGCTGTCAAAATAGAAATAGAGCTATCTCACGGACATGCGTTTCTTTATCTAAACACAAATGTTCGTAGATAACTCATTTTTTTCTTGAATCCCATAAGAGCCTGTGTAAATTTGACAGTTGATTTTGTGTTTAGTGTTTTGTTCCTCCAATTGTGTTCAAGGCAAAAGGGGAATTTGAGGTACGTATAATACCACTTTTTAATAAGTCGTCACTTATTTCTTTAACCAACGGCCGTCGAGCGAACGGAATTCTATACGGTTTCACATTTATCGGCAAATCGTTTTTCACTTTTATGTTCATTACTTTTAAATTACATTTTCCTATTTCCGATGTTTTTGTAGGAAATCTAGATTGATAACGCGTCAGAATATTCTTTAAATTTTCCGATTCTTCTTCTTTCAATAATTCGGTAGCCACTGTGGAAACTTTCTCGCGAATCCAAACACCGTCAATTATTAATTGTTTATCTTTGGCACACAATACGTCTCGACCAAGTAATATGTCCTGTAACATGAACTCGTCATCAATTACCAGAAGATCTGCTTCCCACACGTAGTTGTCCATTTCTAATTGGGCTTTAATCATTTTATCGCACACAATTTTCCCACCACCGAAACCGTTTAATTCGACAAGGCACGTTGTTTTATTTTCCATGTTAACTGCTGCACTTTTCTTAATTAACGAACGTGAACTACCTGAATCTATCAGAGCTTCACAACTGACACTGTTTACCTTAATCACTTTTGTTGTGAGCTTATCACTGTCTTGAACACTTTTGTTGCAGTTTGTTTGCTGCACTTTCACAGTGTTTTGTGTGCACGTATCAGTTTTGTGACCCACTCTGTTACATTTTGCGTATCTTTCGCGATTTTGGGGTTCTGGACAGTTTCGCGCAATATGTCCGCGACCGTGACAATTGAAACACAATAGATTGTTTTTCTTTTCCACAAGGGGGTCTTTTTTCACAGGGACATTAATTGCACGATTATTTATATCATGTCGAACATATTCGGTTTGGCCAATATTGTAAGCACAATAACTTTTTATTGCCATTAATAAGGCGTTACACGACGGATAAAAATTCACTGAAAGCTGTTTTTTCAAGTCTGCATGATTTAGTCCATAGATGACATATTTTATAATGCACTGTTCGTCCAAGTTTCCACGTCAAGCAGTGGTAACCACTCTGTAATAAAATTCTTCAAGGTTTTCAGCGGTTTTTCTTTTCATATTACCACAGAATAAATAGTATACAGAAGTTGCATCTCATACAAAGCAAATTTTGTTCTAGGGTTCCAATATTGGCACCCTATTGAACAGAGAGTAATCGTGCAATCGTTTTTCTCTCGGCTATTCACATATACACGACAGCACTCGTCGTTTTTTCACACCGACATTAGCGATCGTTCCTATAAAGATCAGTCAGTCGACGTGCAAACTTCAAGCAAGCAACATCGTACTTCGCTTTTTTATGTATGCACTGTGAAAAATATTTAATAAGGAATGGGAGAATCACTTTTTGTTTTTTGAAAATAATTTAGGCGAAACACAATGTCTGATTTGTTGATCAATATTAACTACAATATCATTCCCATTAATGTTTATGGTTATTTTTCCTTTTTTTTATTGGTGCGCCGCCCGTGCTTCCATCTTCTCAGTGTACCTCAGAAAGAGATTTCTTTCGCAAAACAAGCTCTCTCGAAGCTTCACATGTTTTTTGATCTTCCCCTCAGCTCTTCCGTCCGTAGGAAGGTGGAGTTAATAAAAAAGAAGTGCTTGGGATTTGAACCAGTACGAAAAGAATCATATGATTCTGCTCATGGATGAAATGGCGATTAGAAGGGAATTGCGATACAATTCCAAACTAGATTTAGTGGATGGGTTTGAGAAAAATGCGGTTGAAGGGACAAACCAATCAATGTTTTCCAACTGGGCGCTTACATTTAATTATTGTTTCCAAAAATGGACTTTCTGCCAATATACTAAAAAAGATCATTTTACGAAATTTAACATTTTTGAACAGTTTTGGCATCATAGTTAAAGTTGTAACTTGTAACCAAATGTCCTCTAACAGGAATTGGGAGATACTTTCGAAATACCCTATTTTGTGTATAATGACAGTAAAATTTTCTTTCAAAATGAAATACCGCCGCTGTTGATTCAAAGTGCCGGCAATATTTAATTTTTCTCTAGTAATTTTTTACTAGAGCACTACAATTAACCAGTAACTCCTGTTAATACTGCACATAGCTATGCAATGTAAAATATAAAACTTTCAAGGGAAGAAAACCAAAATACAGAAATCAAAAGCTTGAAACAAAATTTTGTCAACACCACGTTAATTCACGACGCAGTCTAGCAAAACAGATGTACGCACACATAAACGTTTTATGCTTGCTCTCTCGTTGCTTCTCTTTGTTCACGTTTGCTCTCTCGTTATTTGATCTCCCCTCAATTGTTCCGACCGCACCATAAAGCGAAAAAGCATAAAAGGCCGAGATGCGACTTCTGTATACTATTTATTCTGTGATATTACTTAATTCAATGTGAATATCCACCGTATTCACTATTGAAGGGAACTCATTTATAAACTCTTCTACAAATTGGTTCCAGTTTAAAAAAACGTGCGATAATCCGTCTATCCACAGTTTGGCTGAACATTGCAGCTTTGTTTGCACTGCAAATAAAATCAATCTATCGTCCCAGAAATATGCCTCTTTTAATTTTTGAATTCGCGTTATGAACTGTACCGAGTTACTGTGTTTATCAGATGGGTTAAAAAAAGGCAAGATGGATATTATGTCATGAACATTTGTAAACGGATTACTCTGAACTTTAAGACTTTCAAAATGCGGTTGTGTGACAAGTGTTGGAACTTGTGGAAACGAAACTGGTGGCAATGAAAATTGTGGGAACGGAGCTTGTCGAATCGGAACTTGTGGAAACGGACCTTGTTGAATCGGAACTGATGGCATCGGAACTTGTGGAAACGGACCGGCGTTACACGCGTACCTCGTAACTGGAACAGCCGTTACTGTACCGTACTCCGCACTTGGTAACATCTAATCTTGCGAGGCTACTGTGCATGTGCTTCCCGATGTACAGCCCTGTCCAAGTAAATAACCGGCATACGTTGGCGACGAACACCTTTGATAGAAGTGTGCACGTTTTCGCGAAAGCTTTCATGGTGACCTGGAACAACTACGCTGTTGTTAGACAGTACAGCTGCAGCAACTTGCTCTGCAGCGCTCGTGACATGCCTGCTCACCGCCCCGCGCGAAGACGACAACGTTTCGTACGCGTAATTTTCCTCGACCGAACGAGCTTCACTTAGATCTCTTGCACGCAAACAAGAGAAATCCCTTTCGTATTGTTCTAGTCTATCAATTAATGTTCATTTATTTCCATCACACGGAAGATGTAGTTTTTTCAATTCTGCCTTCAAGTCTTTTACTCGCATTTTTTCGTATGCGTCCATTTTGATTTTTTTTCTTTCTCGAATTTTCAGAATCGCGTCCCGTGTGTAAATTCCACTTCTGATATTGTCAAGTTAAGAAAACTTCACGTTGTTTTAATTAAATTGACTGGTTTTAATCGTCAGGTATAATTGTAAGAAAGAAAATACAAGAAATTATTATTAAGACACAAGAATTGATTAGCAAAAATACATTAAGACACAATAATTGATTAGCAAAAATACAGAAGCACGTCCGTACGCTAAGGAAACAATTTTCGCAATCTCCTCGTTTTTATCTACTTGACAGACGTCACCAGGGTTGTTTTTTTCGGTTGACTCAAACAATACGGTGTAAAATATGGAAGCATACATTAATTATGATTGCTGATGACAGACGCTGCAGTGTTAGGATGGGGTGATGAGGGTGGTATTTGACATTAGGGCGGAGAGTAAAAATATAGGGAGCGACATGGTAATTTATTGAGAGCATTTCTAGTATATTGCCATGCACGTAAATTTCCATTAAACAAATGTATAATTATATCCTTGGAATACGACAAACCACTGTATGGTTGACTATTGTGATGAACTCAGTATGATTAATATAAGGTCAAACTGACCTTCTTTGTACAACATGGATAACAAATAAATAAATAAATAAATAATTACCATTATACAGAACGAGGTGTTATGTTTTATATATATTTTGCACAAATAAAAAGGATAATATTTTTAATTATTTGTTTTGACGTTTCATAAATGAACTCCCGAAAAACAGATTTTGTATGCGTTCATGTGATCAATTTATTTTCGGCGAAGTATAATTTCTTTGCAGCTAAGTATAAGTTTTTTACAGCGAAATACATGTTTTTTGCACAAAACCACAATTTTTTATCGTAGTGTTAGTGAAAATGCTAATGTGTTTGCGTCGAATTCGAAGTGTACAATTATCTCTGGTGCTGAGCATTTTCATACTCTCACATTACCCAAGGTTTATCGAATAAAATGTTGCGCCAGTAAGCAAAGAAAAGTGGTCTCGTTCTGCGCATCTACGTCAATAAGTATTTCTGAAATCACTAAGGTCGCGACACACGGTACAAATGCCAAACTTGAAAAGTGGCATGAAGAAGAGTTAAAACAGGTTAAATGTTACTCGAACGCTCCGATTATGTTGTTGCTTTTTTGTTGTTGTAGTTTTATACGATACTTCACTTCATTATTCATTATTGGAATAATAATTCACACAATAATTCACTTCAAACATTCACATTAAAAATTATTGCTATAAAAAGTGTGCAGGCGCCTCTAAACAAAATTTCAATACAAATACTTATTGACGTCATTTGACGTCCCTCTCAAACGAAAAAAAATAACGGACCTGCGCGTGGAGCAACCTTATTTCTATAAACCTTGCACATTACCAATACACAAATGCTATTACAAAATCTGTAACATATTTCAACGAGCTTCTCGTCGTAAATATCAACGCCGCCTATAGGTACTGTCAAACAGAACGCGTAAATAATCGCCGCCCGGCGTAGATTATCGCGAAGGCAGTTGCATTACACATGTTCTTATGGCAAAGAGTATTAATAGATAAAGAGATTTCACGAGACCAAAGATGCTATCAACATTTAGTTTGAATGAGTCGAGTTAAGCTCAGGTCGAAAAACTGGTCGATATCGCGGTCGACCACTTTGACTGCGAACTGAAGACTACTGCGCTCGTAGCAAAGCAAAATTGAATGATAGACTAAGGAGTGAGTGGTTCGGAAGATCTTTTTAATGAGTATGAAGGGATCGGAAAATCGACTTTGTTTGTGTTATTTTGCACTAACAATGGAAGTGAATATGCGTAAGTTATTATTGTAATTATATAATTATTGTAGTATTATAATAAAAACGGGGATAATGGACTAAAGTAGATTTGTTTAAAATTATATTTTTTATTACCACATACATACATAATATAAATATTTCCATAATTTTGTCTTACTGGTATAAGGTATTCAATTGGTTGATATGCCGACTAAATGGCCGACAAATTCTTAAACAGCTCGCTATGCTCGCAACGTAAATCATGCCTGCGCTTTACAAAGCTTGGGCATCGAAAAAGAAGTAGAACAAAGCTACGAAAAGCAAAATTTCTTTCAAAAACCTTAAATGCTAAATTTAAAACGAATTCAGACGGACGGACGGCTGCACATGCTTTGTTAGTGTAAGAGAAGCAAAAGAAGACGAATCGCACCGTGCTTCTCATCGCCTGCTGTACTCCATAAATTGATCGATTCTTTCTTTCACACTTTACTTGGCATACGAGTGTTAGATCGATTACCTCTTCTTACGCATATTCGCTTGCATTGTTAGTGCAAAATAACAGAAGCAAAGTCGATTTTCCGATCCCTTCATACTCATTAAAAAGATCTTCCGAACCACTCACTCCTTAGTCTATCATTCAATTTTGCTTTGCTACGAGCGCAGGAGTCTTCAGTTCGCAGTCAAAGTGGTCGACCGCGATATCGACCAGTTTTTCGACCTGAGCTTAACTCGACTCATTCAAACTAAATGTTGATAGCATCATTGGTCTCGTGAAATCTCTTTATGTATTAATACTCTTTGCTTATGGAGGCAGTCAAACAGAAACGCCCTACTTGGCGTAAAAATTGACGCGAAGTAGCGGCAAAAAAGATCCGAGTAGAGCGTTGCAAAATTTTGTAAAATCTTGTATAAGTATGTGTGTATTTTAAGAGTGTGAGTAGAAAAATGTTAAGAACTGCAATTCATTGCGTTGCCATTTGCTGTGTTATTCAGATGTAGTTTTTTCGTGGTGCTGTTAAATTTTCTGATTTTTCGTTGTTTTTTTAAATTTTTTTAAAAATGTTAGTGTTAGTTAATTCAATTAGTGAGGAAAAATCCATGCATATATAATACAACCCACCCGTACTATAAAAATGCTTTCAAGAAAAATGAAATTGAAATGAGAAATGAAACTTTTTAGTATAAAGATATCAATTTTTGCAACACACTAATGTTTCGATGAAATATTTGTGTCTCACAACATGTGGCCGTGCAAATATGAAATGCTTTTTCCATGAGAAATTTTTCATATCACACAACCAAATTCCCTAGAGAAAATGACAAATCCCATGCAATAAAATCAATTACTATCAATATGGTGTCTACTATTCACAGACACGAACAGCTGATTTGTGTAAATGAAAGTTGCGCCGCGTTCTGTTTGACTGCCTCCGCGATAATCTACGCCGGGTGGCGATTATTTACGCGTTCTGTTTGACCGTACATTTTGTTTAGCGAAATAGCAAAGCTTTCATTATTTATACAGAAAAACCACAGGATAGAAATATTGTTATCGTCTAAAAGTGCATTTAATTACTAAACGTAATTGATGACTTGCGTACCGTCAGGCTCTCCGCAGCGTAACACGAAGATCTGCTGTATAAAACGCTTTACTCTTCTGTTTGTTTGGTTTAGCTTTTTTTGTTGCATACATGACAGTTCCGTTTCTCTAAACCCACCGGTATTTAGGTTAGCCGGGTCCGTTGGCAGGTGTAATAAAATCGTTGTTTATTTGTGATTCAATAAATAAATTTAATTGCGAATGTCACGCGAATCTCATGCTTTACAATTATACCTCAAATACCAACATAAACATAACACAAACAACACAGACAAGTAACTATACTAGCTCGAACACAATTACACACACACACACTCGTACTAATATACCACTTCCTCTGATCCCCGCACCTCTTCCTGATAATTGTAGCAATTGAAATTGTTGAGGTTGTGCGGCTCACTGGAAATGCATAAATAGTGTTTGACCGTACATTAAAGCCCTTATAAACGATAAACGCTCGTTCCGTTTAGCACCCGTTTTGTTTTGTGCTTTTCGTATTTTGTTGGTATTTTGTTTGTTAGTAACGTCAAAACTACGAAAAGCACAAAACAAAACGGGTGCTAAACGGAACGAGCGTTTATCGTTTATAAGGGCGTAAGTAAACAAAGCAATTTTTCTGTCTGACGTGCTCCACGTGCTTCACGTTTGGCTGTGAAAACAACAACAAATGGTGTCCCCAGGGGACACGTGTCGCACGTGTAAACACGGCCTAAGAAGCTGTGTAATACAACGCTGAAATAACGTAAATACGCGTTTCGTCTGACGTCCAATTTATAGGTTTTTCAGCATAGTCTAACTTGTAGCTTTCATACAAACAATAGTGTATATAGCACAGAAAATATTAGCATTCCACATTTTGCTTGAGTCAAAAATAATTATACTGATGCGCATGGATGGTGGAAGCGTTGATATATGTATTTAATATAATTTAGTTCACTTCAATTCACAGAACTATAGTTTTCTAAGTTGGATTCTTTAAATATTACAGTGTACTTTTTAATGAAGTCTAATACTCAATGAATATTATTTTGTGGAACGTTATTCAATCGTAAGTTAAATATGTAGGTTTAATAAATAGGTTTGTACCTTAAATATTTGTAGGTTTTTTCACAATCAATGCACAACTTTTTAAATAATAACTGTACATGGGTTAAAAAGCTTTTCAAAGCTTAAAATGCAGCTTGATGAATAAATTTAAATGAAAAGTTTCATATTCATTAATTTTTTTTTTTACATACCCAATTAAAATAGTAATTTCTAAGGCTTATAAGTAAAGTACTTAGTAGAAACTAATTTCAACATCCACTTAAATATAAAAAACATTCAAAATATGTTCTATTATGTAAGTACATAGATCTAACACTACTAAGAACAGTTTTGTTTAATTTGCCGCAGGCATGCAAGACAAGATTGAGAATATCTTTTGTATATTTTTCATTAAAAAAATTGTGTTATTTATCCATAAATAATAGTTTCTGTATATCCAATTTATTACAGATTTTACACAAAGAAGTTAAAAATTTTAGACCAGTTACGAGTATATTGTGAAAACTTTATTGCAAAGGTGAAGAACTGCATTTCTATAGGACCAACATTTTAATTAAACAGTTCTGTGCTTCTATGTAAAACATGGCCACGTTGTTTACAGAAGAAGCGAGCAAGTTGTTGGATTTCTCTCAGAAGCTTGATATTACACTCCTAGACAAGATAGTGGAATCTATGTACACGTCACAGGGAGATCAACTTCGTCTTGCGCAAGATATTCTTACGACCTTAAAAGAACATCCGGACGCGTGGACTCGTGTTGATAGTATTTTAGAATTTTCTCAAAATCAGCAGACAAAGTTTTACGCTTTAAAAATTTTGGAAGAAGTAATTAAAACACGTTGGAAAATTCTGCCAAGAAATCAGTGTGAAGGTATAAAGAAATACGTTGTGGGACTAATTATAAAAACATCATCCGATCCTTCAACAATGGAGGCAAGTAAAGTGTATCTCAATAAATTAAACATGATATTGGTGGAAATACTAAAGAGAGAATGGCCAAAAAATTGGGAAACATTTATTAATGATATTGTCGGTGCGTCAAAAACCAATGAAAGCCTCTGCAAAAATAACATAGTAATATTAAAAAATTTAAGTGAAGAGGTTTTTGATTTTTCTGCCGGACAGATAACACAAACTAAAGCTAAACATCTTAAGGACACCATGTGTTCAGAATTCTCGCAAGTCTTTCATTTGTGTTTTTTTGTATTAGAGAGTTCAATGAATGCTCCTCTAATTCAGGTCACATTAGAAACATTGCTGCGATTCCTCAACTGGATCCCATTAGGCTATATATTTGAGACTGAGCTTATTGATACACTGACTTTTAAATTTTTGAATGTTCCCATGTTTCGCAATGTTACCTTGAAATGCCTTAATGAAATAGCTGGATTAACTGTCCCAGACTACAACGAGAATTTTGCAAGTATGTTTAAAGATACAATGGAGCAGTTGGACCATATGATTGGTCAAAGTACGAATATGAATCACATTTATGCCAATGGCAATGATATGGAACAGGAATTTGTGCAGAATTTGGCCATGTTTTTATGTACTTTTTTAAAGGAGCATGGAAAACTGGTTGAAGATGTTAAGTATGTAGATTACCTCAATAAAGCATTGCTTTACTTGGTAATGATTTCTGAAGTTGAGGATGTGGAAGTTTTTAAAATATGTCTTGAATATTGGAATAGTTTGGTAGATGATTTATATAACAGCGAACCATTTACCTCTGGTATGTTGCAGTCAGAAACTATGCCTATAGCTAAACGAAATTCTTTTTCCCGTCGACGTTTTTACGCAAATATTTTGTCGAAAGTCAGATATATTATGATATCTCGCATGGCGAAACCTGAGGAAGTGCTTGTAGTTGAAAATGAGAATGGAGAAGTGGAGAGAGAATTTATGAAAGATACAAATGCCATTAACTTGTATAAAAATATGCGAGAAACGTTGGTGTTTTTAACACATTTGGATTACACGGACACGGAGCGAATTATGACATTAAAACTTCTAAATCAAGTAAGCGGTACAGAGTTTTCCTGGAAAAATTTAAATACCTTATGCTGGGCAATTGGATCAATTTCAGGTGAAATTTTTAATTGTTTTATTTAAATTTATGCATTAGTCTTACATAATTCCTAATTTTTTAAACTTTGACAGTTTATGTACAGTCAAGAATGAGTTTACACATTGAAAATAAACTCCATTTTTCAATTTGTTTAGTACAACAATACTACTTTACGGTTCTTTATAGAATTTTCGATTATCAATTATCTTAAGTTGCAGTTCTTACAACAGTGTAATGAAAAAAAAAACCAAATTTAATGCACAATCTACGAAATATGCAGCAAAAATCAGGATTACTCAGTTTTTTAACTGTCAAGAAACTCTTTTCACAACTCTTTTGTTGATTTAATATGCGTTGCTTTTACCATTATTTAGGCATTGATTTGAATTTTTTTCTGTTGGTATGTTAATTACTTATTCATTGTTGCTTTGCGAATTCAAAAAGTTGAAAGATCGTGTTTTGTGCTGGTTATTTCTTTTAACATAACGGGTTCTTAAAATGCCAGACAAAAGGTTATGTTTTGAAGTGATTCAGTTGGTTTATTGCAATGTACAAATGGGTAAAAGTGTACCACAGTTATCCAAAATGTTTTCTGTAACAAGAAAGACAATATACAATATTTTATATTGTGAATAAAATAAGGGAAGACTAGAACTGAAATATTTAGGCGGCCGTAATCCTGAGTTAACTGAACGTGCAGATCGCGTTCGGATAAGGAAAATATACCAAACCCTCAAGGTTTCAACCAGAGCGCTTGCAGAAGATCTCAAGGAAGAGTGTGGTGTCGCCGTTTCGCATGAAACAGTCAAGAGCTGCTCGTAAAAAGTCGCTGCTTTCCCTTCAAAATATTGAAAAAAGTTTGCCTTTTGCTACGATGCTTTTTTCTCAACCTGCTGAGTATTGGAACGACGTTATATTTTGTGCTTAGACAAAAATGATGTTCTACTACAATGATGACCCAACTAGGATGTGACTCAAAGCGTTGGAGTCATTAGAAAATAAAAATATTATTCCGACTGTAAAATTTCGATTATGATTTTTAAAGCAGCGACTTTTTACGAGCCGCTCTTGAATGTTTCATGCGAAACGACGACACCACACTCTTCCTTGAGATCTTTTGCAAGCGTTCTGGTTGAAACCTTGAGGGTTTGGTATATTTTCCTTATCCGAACGCGCTCTGCACGTTCAGTTAACTCAGGATTACGGCCGCCTAAATACTTCAGTACTAGCCTTCCCTCATTTTCTTCACAATATAAAATATTGTATATTGTCTTTTTTGTTACAGAAAACATTTTGGATAACTGTGGTACACTTTTACCCATTTGTACATTGCAATAAACCAACTGAATCACTTCAAAACATAAACTTTTGTCTGGCATTTTAAGAAAACGTTATGTTAAAAGAAATACCCAACACAAAACACGATTTTTCAACTTTTTGAATTCGCAAAGCAACAATGAATAAGTAATTAACATATCAACAGAAAAAAATTCAAATCAATGCCTAAATAATGTTAAAAGCAACGCATATTAAATCAACAAAAGAGTTGTGGAAAGAATTTCTTGACAGTTAAAAAACTGAGTAATCCTGATTTTTGTTGCATATTTCGTAGATTGTGCATTAAATTTGGTTTTTTTTTTAATAAAACTGTTGTAAGTACTGCAACTTAAGGTAATTGATAAGCGAAAATTCTATAAAGAACCAAAAAGTAAAATAGTATTATTTTGCTAAACAAATTGAGAAATGGAATTTATTTTCAATGTGTAAACTAATTCTTGACAGACTGTATTTATAAGTAAGTTTAATTTCTCTATGAATACATTTTATTTGTACACAATTTAGTAATAATAAAAGTTTTCAATCAGTAAGCTCTTCGCTTCTAATAACAGCACATAATACTCGAGTCAGCGTTTTTGGTGTCTTCTATCCTTTTCATTGCTTATTTTTATAATACGCTACAATTTTATTCATTTAGGAAGAATCGCCAAGTATTTATGACTTAATTACCTTTCAAATGCCATTTTGCTTATGAAGAAGGCAAGAAACCATTATTCCCAATTATATGACTTAGTTGAGATGTAATTATCTTGCACGAGAGTGTCGTGATGTTTGTAGACAGCTGCATTTCAGCAAAGTCCTTTTTCGTTTTTTTCTTTAAGACGATTCTCTGTAACCAGGTTTCGGAAAAAAGTCGGGGGTTCTAACACAAAGTCAATGTACAAAATCTTTCATGATATGAAATATATGCGACACCGCGAAAGTATGAAACCGACTCTATCCTCTGTTAAGAAAGGATTTCATAAAACCGTGAAATTGACAACCTTGGTATTTTTAGGTATCTAGAGAACGTATTTAGAACATGTATTTAGAAAACAATTTTGTGTTTATAAACTACCAATTCTAAATACATATTAAAATTCACGGGAGGTGATTTTTAAAAAAATTATATTAATCGAAAAATTTAAAGATTAATTTCGTTTGCTATCAAAATTAGAGCATCCGTCTTTCGTTGTGAAATGACGTTGAATTCACAGTGTGTGATATATGAGCTCTCATACAAAACTCAAGAAAACTCAAAAAGATTTTGTAGGTTGTACTGTATAGCTATTCAACTGTAGTCTAACAGTTTAATTACACAATTAAAAACCCACTATTCATAAACCACAAGCAGTTATAAAATTTTTTTAAAACAAGCTAAAGCAACTTTAAAAGCATTTTAAGAGTTTTTTTCTATAAATAACGAAGAACACAAATTTAAACGTATTTAATGAGATTTGTAAATTAAATTATAATAACAAAATCGGTAAGTCTGTAATATTATTATAATCCCTGTATTCTTTTGAATAGAGTCGCTGGAAAATTTTCCCACAAATGGAAAACCAGTTTTTCAATATGGCAGCCTAACTCCTTGACTGTGGAATAATCGTTTTGTATTTTTCTGCAATGACTGTGTCCTTTAGCATAAACATTTGTCCAACTCCTTAATTGATGCATATCTTTTTATTAAGATCTTCTTTGGTTGTTTGTCTATTGCAAATAGACCTCAAGTCATCGTCTTTAGTCTTTGGTCCGGTTATTGAAATCAAAAATCTGGTTTACGGTGGTTTTAGGGCCAGTTTTTCAGTGCTCGGTTATTGTCGTTTCTCAGTTAAACTGCGTTTAAACGACACATTGTGTTTTTCAGTGCTCGTTTAAACGGCGTTTAACCGGCCAATATTGGTGAGTTAAACTCCAGTTAAACTCTGGTTAATTTATCTTTTTAATAGATAAAGAAACAGCTGTTTCTTCGAGTACAGACATTTACCTTTGTTCAAAACTATGCTTATAATTTTGTTTATTTGCACCAAAACAGCTGTTCCCTTTGTAAAAATGAAAATATTGACAGGTGGTGCCAAAATAGGCAGCTTATAGTAACGAGTATACACTAAATACTCGTTGCATTTAGATAAATTCGCTATGAAATATAGATAAGATACGTTTAACATAGATAAGTTAAACTCGCACTGTAAAACCCAAAACTCAGTTAACTTTAATTTGACGTTTAACTAAACGCCGTTTAAACGAGCACTGAAAAACTGGCCCTTAATGTTATTAAATTGATTCAGCGGAACATTGGAATCATTGTAGCTATCTCTGTGTTTGTGTTTATTACATATTTCGTTATGGCAGTTATCGGTTCTGCTTCTGCTGGGTGTACATTGGGATGACTGTCAGATTATATGTCAGAAGAAAAAAATCGTATGGGAGGGGGTCAATTTCCCCCCGTTTAGCCAGGAGGGGCCATTTTCTAAAAACCCGACTTAACATCGAAAAAAAAATTCATCGAGAAAAGTGAAAATTTTCACTTGTGTTATTCACCATGAATAACCGAGTCAGCCTTTTGCACGGAGTAATGACGTGAGAAACTGGACATTTTTGTTTATTAAATTTTAAAGACATATTTGTCTACGATATTCCATAAGAATGGTCGTCAAAAATCCGCTTTCTTAATTCAAAACCAAATTTATATTGCGCCATTTGACAAAAACATAATATTTTTAGAAACCAACTTAAACGAACTGTTTACGCGAAAGTATGAATAGAAAATAATCTCTTCAAAGTCTACTCTTAATATATTATACAATTTAAAAAACCAAAAAATTACAATTAAGCGACAAATTAGGCGACAGCGGCAAAATTTGTTTATTTCTGCATAAGTTGCATTTGTTTTGTCCAGCGAGATTTCGAGTTTCTTTTTAAAATTTTTTTTTAGTGAAAAAATTATTATGCCTTACGTAAGCGTGTAAGCCCTTTTTATCTTTTTTTTAAAAAAAAGTTTATCGACTGCTGAGGCTTCATGCGTATTTCATAATCCAGTTAATCAATGTTCTTTTTAATCTTCATTGTAATGTCCAGATAATTTATTTTTCCTTAATTTTCCGTTTCAATTGCAAATTTTATGTTTTCGTTTTGCTTGTTGTGGTAATTCGTTCTTTGTTGTTCTTGCGCATTATTTCTCTAGCATATTCCTACCTAGCTGAATTGTTTCTAAATGATATTAAATAATTTCCTCTGGTGGATTAATAACCACTGCTGTATGACGTCTCAGTAATCAACCACCTCATGTTGTTTCCACTTCACACAGAATTTCGCACAAAAATGGATACCTACATCCTTACAATATCCAGTAAGTTCAGGCTCGTAAGAGACCCGATAAATTCAGAAGCGCTGCACAAAAGTTTTTCCCCAAAAACAAGTGCATGTTTTTAGGTTTCTGGTGGTCAATTGTATCCTGGTTTTAATAGATCTTTTGTGTATATACAGGATGACTCGAGCATGACAATTACATTCCTTAAAACCTGATTCGATTTCCTTTCCAATAGGTGAGGTCCGATCGATGCACACCTCCTTCAAGGTAGCCACTAGATACTTCATCCTGACCATTTATTCAATACTAAAATAGTGAATTTTCAGAAATTCAAAAACAAAATATTCAGAGTTCATTAAAACCAATTTTTAATTATTATTTCCAAGAATAATCTATATACATACAGTGACACATATTCGTATAAACGCACTCTTAATTTTCATTTTGCTGCATTCTCTCTCTTTCATCAATGCATTACTCAAAACAAATGCTAACTCATATTGTTTACTAAACTAATAGAAATTGGTATTGAGTGCAAAAAACTATTTTCGTTGTTGTTGTTATATATAAATCATTGAAGTTTAAATATTTTACTAAAAACAAGTACATATTCGTTTAACGCACCTGAACACGGATGTCGAAAACATATTAATGGTTTAAGAAATAAGTATTTGCTTGCATTTAATTGACAATTGGTTTTCTTTAATTTAAATGTAAAATAATTTTTTTAACGATATGTTTTTAAGATTTTATCTAAATGCCAAAGGGAAAATACCTCAATGACACAGAAAAAGTCCAACTCAACCTGTACCATAAAGAGAGTTGATTCGGATCGGGAATTGGGCGGAGAATTGAAAGATCAGAAGCAGTTGTGCGCTCTTTTTTAAAAAACGATGAAAATTATGGTGTAAAAAAACCCACGAAAGGCAATCGAAAACTGAGTATTCGCCAAATAAATCAGATTAGAAAGGAAGCCACCACATATTTTTTGAACTCAAATCAAATAAATGAGAAATTAGATCTTCCAGTGACAACGAGGCACCTTGCACACATTTTACGTAACTCAGATAATGTTAAATGGAAAAAACCGGAGAGCCTGTATTGAAGCCGCATCACAAAAAAGCGCGCCTAGACTTCGCCCAAAAACACATGCAGTGGTCAACTGAGTGGGGCAATGTTGTGTTTTCCGACGAAAAGAAATTCGACTTAGATGGCCCAGACTCTTACAGTTGTTATTGGCATGATTTGCGTAACAAAGACGTACGTATGTCAAAAAGAAACTTTGGTGGTGGCAGCGTTATGGTGTGGGCGGCATTTTTTCGAGAGGTAAAGCAAATATTTGCTTCGTGCCGCCCAAAGTGAATTGAAAAATATACACGGAATTGTTGGATGATGCTCTCATTTCATTTATGGATGATAAAATGGATGAAGACAGTATTTTTCAACAGGATAACGCTGCCATTCACGTTTCTCAAGAGTCATTGAAATGGTTTGAAGAGCCCGATTTGAATCCGGTGGAGACCCTTGGGGGGTCCATGTCACGAAAAATCTATGGACAAAAAGCCCAAGGACACCTGTACAAAACTGTGCTAGAGCTCAAGTTGGTCATTAAGGAAGATTTGGATCGTCAGTTGATCCAAAATTTAGTGAAGTCGATGCCAAATCCTATTTTTGAAGCCATAAATAAAAATGGTGAACCAATTAATTATTGAATGTTAAATAAATATGTTCTTTTTTGAAAATTAAGTTGATGCGTTTAAACGAATATGTACTTGATTTTAGTAAAATAAAACAACAACGAAAATAGTTTTTTGCACTCAATACCAATTTCTATTAGTTTAGTAAACAATATGAGTTGGAATTTGTTTTGAGTAATGCATTGATAAAAGAGAGAGAAGGTAGCAAAATGAAAATTAATAGTGCGTTTATACGAATATGTGTCACTGTATATAAAAATGAAATGGCGCATGTATGTAACGCCATCACTTGACAACTGCTGGACCGATTTGACTGATTCTTATTTTGTTGTGTTCGTAATTGTCAGGACAAGGTTTGTATGAAACGGTACGGTAGCGGTACCTCCGTTTCCGTTGCTCTTAAAACAGCATGTGCTAACTCTTACGAGCCCCGTTTAGAGAACTGCGCTTTACGTATTTCCCCCACATGTCAACTGGTATGTAAAAGTTACAACGATACTTTTTTGGGTGTAGCAAAATCAGAGAAGCTCAGCATACACTCTTATCTCGTCTATAGTTCGGAAGCTACTGATTTTATAGATATCATCAACCTTTTTGTTTACCAAAGCCATCCGAATAGCATTGTGTTTATAACACCACAAAAAATAATACACAGTCGCCAAGATCTACGGACGAAATGAAACTTCTCAACGGCACACCGCTTCTGTTGGTTGAAAAATATGCTTTTCTAACGCATATACGTAAGAAGAGTGTATACTGTTGTTGTAAAGAGGAGAAATTTCAGCTGTTTAACGAATATAACAAAGAGTAACGCTGAGAAGCGATACCGTTCGCAGATCGAGCATAAGGCCCTAAAAAAACAATAAAACATAACAATTTTTGATATGATATACAATAATGATAGTAATCTATCTTTCTTGCATACATAGTATATTGAAAAAAGTTGATAATAATTATTATCATTGATCAGTGCGTGATAATTTTGTGTTTTTGTTTACTGTGGTCATATAAGTTCGTGATAATTTAGTATTTTGGTTTGCGGTTTGCGCTTGCCACCATTTAGACGGTCGACATCCGCGTAACTTAGCTGGAACAAGTAATCATCCTGTGAATGAGAAAGATGAAGAACGCAGACACAGCTTGGAAGAAAATCGTGTAAGAATTTCGCAAGTGCGATCGATTATGACTCCGGAACAACGTATTCAATCAAGTTCGACTCGCTCAGGACAAGCTAACGCTCAAAATAATTTTGAACGTCGACAAAAAAGACAGCCACTCGACACAATCATTAACGAACGTTTGGCGTTCAGGTACGATCAAAACTACCACAATTGACACCGCCACCAGAGCCATTGACATCATTGCTTTCTGGCGAAGATTCTCGATCCAAGCATTTCTTGGACAATATACAAAAGTATAACAGTTCCATCTAATTGATATCATTTGGGGAATTGTTATACAATATTATCAAAACACGAGGCTTCAACCCTACTTTTAAGGTAAATTCTTTTTCGAATGCAAATATTACAGATTTACGAAAGAGCTTCAAGTAAGGAAAACATCACACAATCTCAAAAAATTGTGTTTGATTTTATAGATTCAAGGACAAATTCACCATCGCATTGTTACCCGCCGTGAATGCTGATCACAAATTTCTTCAAATTTATTTCCTTGGAAATTCTGATGATGAAATTAATCAAGTGCGTGAAGTTAAATTCGTAGCGAACTTAGCACGGACACGAACCACAAAAAATTCACCGCGCAATTTTTTCAATCCACCACAGTTCGCTACGTAGCGAACTTTTTATTTTATTAAAATGTCTGCAATAATCGCTGAAAATATATTTTTATTAAATTATTATTCACAGAAATAGTAATTAGAAATATTTTTAATGAACTCTGATTAATTTTTTTGAGTTTTTAAAAATTCACTATTTTAGAGGTGAGTAAGTGGTCAGGATGAAGTGGCAAATGGCTACCTTGAAGGAGGAGTGCATTGATCGGACCTGAACTATTGGATACGAAATGGAATCACGTTTCAGGAAATGTAACTGCCATGCTCCTGTGGATTCTCCGAATATTTTTTTTGAATTTTTGAAAATTCAATATTTTAGTAGTGAGTAAGTGGTCAGGATGAAGTGGCAAATGGCTACCTTGGAGGAGGAGTGCATTGATCGGACCTGAACTATTGGATAGGAAATGGAATCACGTTTCAGGAAATGTAACTGCCATGCTCCTGTGGATTCTCCGAATATTTTTTTTGAATTTTTGAAAATTCAATATTTTAGTAGTGAGTAAGTGGACAGGATGAAGTGGCCAGTGGCTACCTTGGAGGAGGAGTGCATCGCTCGGTCCTGAACTACTGGATAGGATATGCAATCATGTTTTAAAGAATGTAACCGCAATGTTCCTGTGGATTCTCCGAATATTTTTTTTGAATTTTTGATAATTCAATATTTTAGTAGTGAGTAAGTGGTCAGGATGAAGTGGCCAGTGGCTACCATGGAGGAGGAGTGCATCGATCGGACCTGAACTATTGGATAGGATATGCAATCATGTTTTAAAGAATGTAACCGCAATGTTCCTGTGGATTCTCCGAATATTTTTTTTGAATTTTTGATAATTCAATATTTTAGTAGTGAGTAAGTGGTCAGGATGAAGTGGCCAGTGGCTACCATGGAGGAGGAGTGCATCGATCGAATCTGAACTATTGGATAGAAAATGGAATCATGTTTTAAGGAATGTAACCTCAATGCTCCTGTGTATTCTCCAAATATTTTTTTTGAATTTTTGATAATTCAATATTTTAGTAGTGAGTAAGTGGTCAGGATGAAGTGGCCAGTGGCTACCATGGAGGAGGAGTGCATCGATCGAATCTGAACTATTGGATAGAAAATGGAATCATGTTTTAAGGAATGTAACCTCAATGCTCCTGTGTATTCTCCAAATATTTTTTTTGAATTTTTGATAATTCAATATTTTAGTAGTGAGCGAATGGTCAGGATGAATTGGCGAATGGCTACCTTGGAGGAGGAGGAGTGTTTCGATCGAACCTGAACTATTGGATAGGAAATGGAATCATGTTTTAAGGAATGTAACCGCAATGCTCCTGTGAATTCTCCAAATATTTTTTTTGAATTTTTGATAATTCAATATTTTAGTAGTGAGTAAGTGGTCAGGATGAAGTGGCCAGTGGCTACCATGGAGGAGGAGTGCATCGATCGGACCTGAACTATTGGATAGGATATGGAATCATGTTTTAAAGAATGTAACCGCAATGCTCCTGTGTATTCTCCGAATATTTTTTTTGAATTTTTGAAAATTCAATATTTTAGTAGTGAGCGAATGGTCAGGATGAATTGGCGAATGGCTACCTTGGAGGAGGAGTGCATCGATCGGTCCTGAACTACTGGATAGGAAATGGAATCATGTTTCAAGAAATGTAACTGCCATGCATTTCCTGTGAATTCTCCGAATATTTTTTTTTAATTCTTGAAAATTCAATATTTTAGTAGTGAGTAAGTGGTCAGGATGAAGTGGCCAGTGGCTACCTTGGAGGATGAGTGCATCGATCGGACCTGAACTATTGGATAGGAAATGGAGTCATGTTTCATGAAATGTAACTGCCATGCTCCTGTGGATTCTCCGAATATTTTTTTTTAATTTTTTAAGATTCATTGTTTTAGTAGTGAGAAAGTGGTCAGGATGAAGTGGCCAGTTGCTACCATGGAGGAGGAGTGCATCGATCGGACCTGAACTATTGGATAGGATATGGAATCATGTTTTAAGGAATGTTACCGCAATGCTCCTGTGTATTCTCCGAATATTTTTTTTTGAATTTTTGAAAATTCAATATTTTAGTAGTGAGCGAATGGTCAGGATGAAGTGGCAAATGACTACCTTGGAGGAGGAGTGCATCGATCGAACTTGAACTATTGGATAGGAAATGGAATCATGTTTTAGGGAATGTAACTGTAATACTCTTGTGGATTCTCCGAATATTTTTTTTTGAATTTTGGAAAATTCAATATTTTAGTAGTGAGTAAATGGTCAATATGAAGTGGCCAGTGGCTACCTTGGAGGAGGAGTGCATCGATCGGACCTGAACTATTGGATAGGATATGGAATCATGTTTTAAAGAAGGTAACCGCAATGCTCCTGTGTATTCTCCGAATATTTTTTTGAATTTTTGAAAATTCAATATTTTAGTAGTGAGCGAGTGGTCAGATTGAATTGGCAAATGGCTACCTTGGAGGAGGAGTGCATCGATCGAACTGGAACTATTGGATAGGAAATGGAATCATGTTTTAAAGAATGTAACCGCAATGTTCCTGTGGATTCTCCGAATATTTTTTTTGAATTTTTGATAATTCAATATTTTAGTAGTGAGTAAGTGGTCAGGATGAAGTGGCCAGTAGCTACCATGGAGGAGGAGTGCATCGATCGGACCTGAACTATTGGATAGGATATGGAATCATGTTTTAAAGAATGTAACCGCAATGTTCCTGTGGATTCTCCGAATATTTTTTTTTAATTTTTGATAATTCAATATTTTAGTAGTGAGTAAGTGGTCAGGATGAAGTGGCAAATGGCTACCTTGGAGGAGGAGTGCATCGATCGAACTTGAACTATTGGATAGGAAATGGAATCATGTTTTAAGGAATGTAACCGCAATGCTCCTGTGTATTCTCCAAATATTTTTTTTGAATTTTTGAAAATTCAATATTTTATTATAGTAGTGAGCGAGTGGTCAGGATGAAGTGGCAAATGGCTACCTTGGAGGATGAGTGCATCGATCGGACCTGAACTATTGGATAGGAAATGGAGTCATGTTTCAAGAAATGTAACTGCCATGCATTTCCTGTGGATTCTCCGAATATTTTTTTTGAATTTTTGATAATTCAATATTTTAGTAGTGAGTAAGTGGTCAGGATGAAGTGGCCAGTAGCTACCATGGAGGAGGAGTGCATCGATCGGACCTCAACTATTGGATTGGAAATGGAATCATGTATCAAGAAATGTAACTGCCAACTCCTGTGAATTCTCCGAATATTTTTTTTGAATTTTTGAAAATTCAATATTTTAGTAGTGAGTAAGTGGTCAGGATGAAGTGGCAAATGGCTACCTTGGAGGAGGAGGAGTGCATCGATCGGACCTGAACTATTGGATAGGATATGGAATCATGTTTTAAGGAATGTAACCGCAATGCTCCTGTGAATTCTTCGAATATTTTTTTTGAATTTTTGAAAACTCAATATTTTAGTAGTGAGCGAGTGGTCAGGATGAAGTGGCCAGTGGCTACCTTGGAGGATGAGTGCATCGATCGGACCTGAACTATTGGATAGGAAATGGAGTCATGTTTCAAGAAATGTAACTGCCATGCATTTCCTGTGAATTCTCCGAATATTTTTTTTGAATTCTTGAAAATTCAATATTTTAGTATTTAGTCGACACAGACGTCGACCGAACTGAAGTGGGTCGGTATGTCGTGTTTCGCAATCTCCATTATTTCGCAATATTAAAAATTGTAATATTCGCAGAATCAATATGCGGAAGAAAATCGTTCCCAATTTAATTCTTGCGCGTGTGGGTTCTGATCGTTGGTTTTTCAAACCAAGCGATTTTATGGTTTGGAAGCTTGCTACTGAAAGCTAGCTTCCACAATCCATTTTATGCGAAGTGTTCTGGTTGTTACCTTAGCTTTCGAAGTTCATTAAACCAAAGCTTGACTAAAACAAATGAAACTAAAGCTTCGGGCTTACCAAGCAAAGTGCTGTGGTTGCATTAATGTGAACTTGGCCTTGACTCACTCGCGGAGTAGTATTATAAAAACAATAATACTGGCCTTGAAAGTTCTTATTTCCCGGAACTGGAATTTGCGATCGCGACATACAACAAATGTAACTGCAATATTCCTGTGGATTCTCCGAATATTTTTTTTGAATTTTTGAATATTCAATATTTCAGTAGTGAGTAAGTGGTCAGGTTGAAGTGGCAAATGGCCACCTTGGAGGAGGAGTGCATCGATCGGACCTCAACCATTGGATAGGAAATGGAATCATGTTTCAAGAAATGTAACTGCCATGCTCCTGTGAATTCTCCGAATATTTTTTTTGAATTTTTGAAAACTCAATATTTTAGTAGTGAGCGAGTGGTCAGGATGAAGTGGCAAATGGCTACCTTGGAGGAGGAGTGCATCGATCGCACCTCAACTATTGGATAGGAAATGGAATCATGTTTCAAGAAATGTAACTGCCAACTCCTGTGAATTCTCCGAATATTTTTTTTGAATTTTTGAAAATTCAATATTTTAGTAGTGAGTAAGTGGTCAGGATGAAGTGGCCAGTGGCTACCTTGGAGGATGAGTGCATCGATCGGACCTGAACTATTGGATAGGAAATGGAGTCATGTTTCATGAAATGTAACTGCCATGCTCCTGTGGATTCTCCGAATATTTTTTTTGAATTTTTTAAAATTCATTGTTTTAGTAGTGAGAAAGTGGTCAGGATGAAGTGGCCAGTGGCTACCTTTGAGGAGGAGTGCATCGATCGGACCTGAACTATTGGATAGGAAATGGAATCATGTTTTAAGGAATGTAACTGTAATACTCCTGTGGATTCTCCGAATATTTTTTTTGAATTTTGGAAAATTCAATATTTTAGTAGTGAGTAAATGGTCAGGATGAATTGGCAAATGGCTACCTTGGAGTAGGAGTGCAACCATCGAACCTGAGCTATTGGATAGGATATGGAATCATGTTTTAAAGAATGTAACCGCAATGCTCCTGTGGATTCTCCGAATATTTTTTTTGAATTTTTGATAATTCAATATTTTAGTAGTGAGTAAGTGGTCAGGATGAAGTGGCCAGTGGCTACCATGGAGGAGGAGTGCATCGATCGGACCTGAACTATTGGATAGGATATGGAATCATGTTTTAAAGAATGTAACCGCAATGCTCCTGTGTATTCTCCGAATATTTTTTTTGAATTTTTGAAAATTCAATATTTTAATAGTGAGCGAGTGGTCAGGATGAAGTGGAGCATGGCAGTTACATTTCTTGAAACGTGATTCCATTTCCTATCCAATAGTTCAGGTCCGATCGATGCACTCCTCCTCCAAGGTAGCCACTGGCCACTTCATCCTGACCACTTACTCACTAATGAAATATTGAATTTTCAAAAATTCAAAAAAAAATATTCGGAGAATCCACAGAAGTATTACAGTTACATTCCTTAAAACATGATTCCATTTCCTATCCAATAGTTCAAGTTCGATCGATGCACTCCTCCTCCAAGGTAGCCATTTGCCACTTCATCCTGACCACTCGCTCACTACATTTGCCACTTCATCCTGACCACTTACTCACTAATAAAATATCGAATTTTCAAAAATTAAAAAAAAATATTCGGAGAATCTACAGGAGCATGGCAGTTACATTTCTTGAAACGTGATTTCATTTCCTTTCGAATAGTTTAGATCCGATCGATGCACTCCTCCTGCAAGGTAGCCATTTGCCACTTAATCCTGACCACTTACTCACTACCAAAATAATGCATTTTCAAAAATTCAAAAAAAACCTTTGGAGAATCCACAGGAGCATTGCGGTTACATTCCTTAAAACATGATTCCATTTCCTATCCAATAGTTCAGGTTCGATCGATGCACTCCTCCTCCGAGGTAGCCATTTGCCACTTTATCCTGACCTCTTACTCACCTCTGAAATAGTGAATTTTTAAAAACTCAAAAAATTTATCAGAGTTCATTAAAAATATTTCTAATTACTGTTTCTGTGAATAATAATTTAATAAAAATATATTTTCAGTGATTATTGCACAGATTTTAAGAAAATAAAAAGTTCGCTACGTAGCGAACTATGGTGGATTTGAAAAAATTTAGTGGTGAGTTTTTTGTGGTTCATGTCCGTGCTAAGTTTGCTACGAATTTAACTTCACGCACTTAAATTAATCGGCGTTGTGAGTTAAGATGCTTTGTATTTAATTTAATAAAGTTATGATCGTATTCAAATTTTTCAATTCAGGTGTTGTTATATTTGGGCGAGACGAATCCGTCGGGTCAGCTAGTAATTTAATAAAAATTTATTTTCAGTGATTATTGTAGACTGTTTAATAAAATAAAAAATTCATTACGTAGCGAACTGTGGTGGATTTAAAAAATGGCGTGGTGAATGTTTTTGGATCATGTCCGTGCTAAGGTCGGTATGAATTTAACTTCACTCAGTTTATTAAAAATATAATCCTAATGAGAAGGATAAATCTGGTGCGCTGCTATTAGTGTATCGAATGTTTGAATTGATATTCCTTCATGTACTTCTTCTGTGTTTACACTTCCAAATGGATCCAAAACCCAATAGAGTATGTTAATTTTAAAAATGTCTTCAAATCGTTGGTTGAAGTCAGAATGGAGAGCTGACATTAAGGTAAATGAGTCTTCATAATTTTTTTCTAGTCTTTAAAAATTTGGAAACTGTCGGAATTCCCCTTGTCCAAAATATCGTTTGTATAGAAGAAGTTTGCAGCATAACAGATTTTGTTTTAGCTCATCGTCTTGAAGTTGTAGATTTATTTCATTAAATTGATTAAACAAATCTGTCAAATAGGCTATGTCATTTTTTTATTTAATCAAATTGGCTCGTAAAGCACCATCTTTGTTTTCTAGGAACTCTAGCACTGAGTTTATGAATTTATAAAACCGATCGAAACAGGAATCTTTTGACAGGCAACGAACTTCTGTATAGAGCAGCAAGCCATTGAATTCTTCATTTCCAATTTGATTTTTGATTTTTGGCGATGATTTTGATGATTTTTTTCCAATTTGATTTTTGGCGATGACGCCATGATGAATGATACAGGAAATATATTCGGGGCCGACTAGAATTCTTCATCGTTTTCAATACAAAGTTGTCTAAACAATCATTTAATGAATTGCTTCTGATTTTGTTGATTGCTTTTATGACATAGTGTAATGAACGTCCAATTTGATTTTTGGCGATGACGCCATGATGAATGATACAGAAAATATATTCGGGACCGATTTTTTTAAATATGCAAGAAAACCCCTGTAATGCCTAATCATCGGAGCACCATAGTAGCAGCTGGCAGGATATTACTCTTTTCTTAAAATACTCTTCCAATGCATGAAATATCGATTCTCCTTTAGTATCAGTTTGCAAATTTTTAGTAAATAACAATTCTTGGAAAATTTGTTCTTCCTTTATGAATCGCACATAAGTTAAAAGTATGGTTTCATTTCTCTACAATCGAGATTTGTTTAGTTACTCACATAATGATTCTTCAACAACTTGAGTCATTTCATCAATTCGTCTTTTCACTCAAAGAAATTTTCTTGATATCATACGCTAGCTTGTGTAATTTCTTAGTTCTTTGCCAGTAGGTTTCCCCGATTTAGCAATCAGTAACGAAATGTTATTAGAAGCACACAGCCCATCATCATCTTGTTTGGAAGCTGTTAAAAATATCCAATCGACCACCGTTTTGCATTTTCAATCCCATATAACCTGTGATGGCAGAGAAATTTGTGCCGAATTTCATGACCATACCTCTATTCTACTATAATCGAGTTTTATTTAATTAGTGGGCGGCCCACGCCCATTTTTGGTAGTATATTTTGGTCCAAGACTGGACACGTGAATAAAATTTCAATTTCAAAATAGGTCTACAAGCTGAGAAATTTAGGTAAAAGCATAGATGAATTTGTATTCCCTATAAAAAAGACGCGTGGCAATGGTCCAATTTTGCCCATTTCTAATACCAATGACCTTCTGATGATAGAATATTCGTGCTAAACTTGAAGATATCTCTATTCGTTCTCTTATAATCGTGATTTCCACAGACGGACAGACAGACGGACGGACAGAGCGAAATCGACTAAGGAGGTGAAGCTGATCAAGATATATGTACATTTATTTACTTTCCACGCCTCCTTTGATTCGTAACAAACGGAAGCACAAAGTGAATATACCCCTATCACTTCATGTGTGGTGTATAAAAACAATACATTTCATATATGCTTAGCCTCAACAGGATTTACTGCTTAATAATAGTGCTCTAGTAGAAAATTACTAGAGAGAAAAATTAAATATTGCCGGCACTTTCTATCAACAGTGGCGGTATTTAATTTTGAAAGAAAATTTTACTGTCATACACAAAATAGCGTATTTCGAAAGTATCTCGCAATTCCTGTTAGAGGACCCTTGGTTGGAAAATATTGATTTAATCTGTAACGAAGATAAGAATATATATATATGGTCGAGCGGCCTGGGATAACCACGCACCGACTACTATATCTGACACCCTGGGATAACCACGCAATGTCAGTATAGTCGACAATATACAGGGTGTTTCGCATAAGGGTGTTCAAAAGACTAGGGCGTGTAGGATGGGTCGAGACAAGAAAAAAATCGTATGTGAGGGGGGGGGTCAATTTCCCCCCGTTTAGGCGGGAGGGGACCTTTTATAAAAATCCGACTTAACACCGAAAAAAATAATATTAAAAAATAATGGTTAGATCCAGATAACTTTTGCTTGCTGATTTTCAAAGCCAAATATCCGCTTCTTAATATCCTTTTTAAATTAGGTTCCTATGTCAAACAGTTTTTGAGAAAATAAGGGTCAAAGTTAAAATTTGGAAAAAAAATTCCGAAAAAAATTTTTGGTCGCCATGGTCGCAACGGGGGGAAATTGACCCCCCTCCCATACGATTTTTTTCTTGTCTCAACCCATCCTACACGCCCTAGTCTTTTGAACACCCTTATGCGAAACACCCTGTATATTAAACTCGCGGCGTTAATACGCTTGGCACTGATTTTCAATTAACAAAATATTTGTACTCACTAATGTCGAGGTCTTCTGTTTGTTTTCTTGTTTACACCACTGTTGTTACCTGTAGAGCTCGCACGTCCGATTCGTTCTATAGTCTATCACAAGTGGTCGTGGTTTCGATTCTGCTTCGGCAGCTAACCTCGGTTCATGCTGCTCATAACCACCGTTCCGTTTCCTCGTGTGCGCGAGCATCTCTTCGTCGATCGCTACCCATGTGTTTTACTCTCCTTTGTTTACTCTCATGTGTTTACTCTTGTGCTTGGTTACCCTCCTGTGTTTTATTCTCGCTTGTTTACTCTCGTGCTAGGTTACTCTAATGTGTTTTACTCTCTTTTGTTTACTCTCATGTGTCTCCTCTTGTGCTTGGTTACTCTCATGTGTTTTATTCTAGCTTGTTTAATCTCTTGGTATACGTTGTATGCATGTACATATGTATGGAGGAATTTTCCACAAAATTCCTCCGTTACAAATCATAAGAACACAATATGGTTTTTCCTCTCAACCCATCCACTAAATCTAGTTCGGATTTGTGTCGCAATTCCCTTCTAATCGCCATTTAATCCATGAGCAGAATCATGTTATTCTTTTCGTACTGATTCAAATCCAAGAACTTCTTTTTTATTAACACCAACTTAAGGTACGGGTTTATTGAGGGGAAGATAAAACAACGTGTGAAGCTTCGAGAGGGCTTGTTTTACGAACGAAATCTCTTTCTGAGGTACACTGAAAAGATGGACGCACGGGCGGCGCATCAATAAAAAAAGGAAAAAGAACCACAAACTAATGGGAATGATATTGTAGTCAGTATTGATCAACAAATCAGACTTTGGGGTTCGTTTAAATTATTTTCAAAAAACAAAAAGTGATTCTCACATTCGTTATTAAACATTTTGCACAGTGCACTCATAGAACAGCGTGAAACCAAATTCTTCAAGTGTTGCTGAATTTGACTGTTTTACTGAATTATACAGGAGCGAAGTTCGGGTATACTACACCCTCACCCTTATGAGTGGTTGTAAATGTGAAATTTTAGATGTGGAAGTCTGATAACTTATAATTTATAATTTCATAACTTATAACTTAATTTTTGTATGGAGTTATGCATATTAACTATTATATTTTACTTATATGTACTATGTGATTTTCATATTTTCTTACAATTTAGTTCTTAATATAGTAGTCGTTATTCTTAGTTATTTGCTTTCTTATTTTGTAGTTCTAAAATAGTTTATTTTAGAATGCTAACTGTTATAAGTTGTTACAAAATATCCTTAAATTATTTTTATAATTGAATCAATTCTTTATGTATGCTATTTATATCTATGATGGAGTTTACTCCTTTTCTTTCTATAATTCTATATGGTCCTTTGTATGAACTATTGTACTTTTTTGTATTTTCTATTTTTAATAAAAGTAAATCTCCTATTTGCAAGTCAAGTCCTTTAATTAATTAATTGTTTTGTAATTCTTTTTCTCTTCATTTTCAATTTGCTTTTTTGCTATTTCAAGTGAACTTCGTAATCTGATTTGAGTTCGTTGGCATAGTCATCAATGTTATTAGTGGTTGTTGTGTTTACAAATGGGTCAGTCGGTAATGGGGTGAGTACTTTGTAGTTATACGTGGAATCGTGTTGTATATAGGTATTAGGTCATTAAGTATGAAATGTCCGATATTCACAAGAGCTGTGTTTGGAGAGTTGATATCTCTGACACTTGACTATAACGGTTTTTATGTTTTTTCATATCATGAAAGTGCATCATTACTTTTTCAAACTCATATTGAAAATCGTAGTTCCTTTTTTAATCTTCTGATATAGAGTAGCTTTCATAAGACAATGTAAAGGTAAGAAATGCGGTTAATTTACGAATCGCGGAACCAATGCATCGCAGGCAGCACGAAACATCAATGAAGTGTTTTTGCAAGGTGCAGCTAATCATCGGACCTTACGTCGTGGGTTTGATATGTTTCGTTCTGGTGATTTTAGCCTTGCAAATGATCCACGTGGAAGACCGGCGAGTAAGTTGGATAATGATAACCTGTAAGCTGTAGTGGAAACAGATACGTCTCAAACTGTGCGTGAACTAGCAGTAGAGTTTAACGTTTCAGTAAGGTTTAACGTCTATTACAACAATTTTGGATCACTTAAAACAAATTGGTAAGGTCAAAAAGCTGGATCGATAGGTTCCGTATGAGTTAAACGAGCGTCAAAAAGGAAATCATTTCGAAGCTTGTCTCTCTTTTCTGTTACAGTATAGAATCGAACATTTTCTACACCGCATTGTAACGGTTGATGAAAAATGGATCTTATTCGATAATCGAAAACGGTTGGCACAATAGTTGGATAAAAAGAAGTTCCGAAACAGGTCCCTAAACCTAACATTCATTAGAAAAAGCCTATGGTGTATGTTTGGTGGTCCAGCACCGGAATTATCCATTACAGCTTTATGATACCTGGCCAATCCATAAGAGCAGATGTCTACTGCAATCAGTTGCCCGTGATGTTGACAGAGCTTTCCATGAAACAGCCTAGATTGGTCAATAGAGACCTACCAAACCCCTTACAACACAACGCGCGACAACATGTCACAACAACGCTATTAACAACGCTACTCAAATTACAGGAGCTAGGCTTGAAAACTCTCTGTCACCCACCGTATTCACCAATCCTTGCACCAACGGACTACCACTTATTCCAGGCATTGGACCAGTTCTCAAGAAGTTGTGAAAGATGCCTTTTCGGATTTTACTGCCTCTCGCCCCGCAGACTTCTTCGCTGCAGGCATAAAAACCTTTCCGTTAAGGTGGCAAAACACCATTCGTAGCTTAGGCGCATATTTTGATTAATTATATTGGAGACCAAATAAACCACACTTTCGTTTTAAAATCGGACATTTCATACTTAATGACCTAATAATATGGTAGCCAAATGTCACATTCTACTGAATCTAATGTTTGATGGTGGTAAGGAGTTGAAAATATTTGTTTTATTTTTAATAGGTCACATTTATTAGTTAATTTAATTAGTTAATTAATTAATTTAATTAATTAAAGGTTAGAATTCCTTTCTTTCTGTCAACCCTTTCAGCATGTTCTGTTTTACCACTTGCACATTCCTGTAAAAAAGGAGTCGGGCGAAAAAGGTAAAAAATAGTAAAGGTCATTACAAGAAATAATGGAAAATACAATTAACAAATTTCGAATAGAGCGAACTCATAAATACGTGTAGATTCTAATATACGGTAGGTATACAGACGATAGGTAAACGACAACGCTGCTGCTGCTACTGACACGTCAAATCAACCACTACTTTCGTTGAAATGAAATGCCGCCTTTTTTTGAAGCGGTCTCAAGAGGCCTAGTGTAACATGAGCCTTTGCCCCTTGTTGCTGTTTTTGTTAGTCATGCCCTTGTATTAATAACTGTTTTCTTCACTGTTTCATCAATTTTACTTGGTATCATTTCTGTCAATATATTTGAATTAATATGGATTCTCGCCAGTGCGTCTGCATTTCTATTTAATTTTCCTTCTGTGTATATAATTTCAAAATCATAGCCGCATAAATCTAATCTTATACTTATCATTTTTTATGACAGGTTTTTGTTTGTGAAATTTTTAAATTTTCGATGTTCTGTTATGACAATGAATAGGTAAGGTCTAAAAACAGTTTATAACTGTAATGTATAGCTGAAAGTCTTCTCGATTACGGGTTTGTTTATATCATGTTTTTGCAATGCTTTACTGGCGTAAGAAATAGGTAAGTCATATCCTATGAGACCTTGTATAGAACTGCGCCTAATACGTAGTTTGAGACGTCTGTAGTTAAAATGAAAGGTTTTTTGAAATCTGAATATTGTAAAATAGGTGGTTTCATTAGCTAGTTTTTATACCCTACACCTTAAGGTTATATTCATTTTGTCACGAAATTTGTAATTCATAGAAATAGTGATGATAGGTATAGAAAAGTATATACATTCTTGATCAGCATTAGCGCCGGAGTCGATTTAGCTATTTCCGCTTGTCTGTCTGTCTGTCTGTTAAAATCACGATCACAGGAGAACCGGTGAAGATATCGTGATGAAATTTTGCAAAAATATTGTTTCTAGTGGTGTGCAGGTATTGGTATTGAAAACTGGCAAAATCGGTCAACGACCACGCCTATTTTCATTCCTGGCTATAGAGTAGAATTATCCGTTAATATGCCAAATATGGGCATGATCCGCCCACTTTTAGGTTACACAGGCAAAAGAGGGTCTTAAAAGGTTATATTGTTAAATACATACATATATAAATTTCCTGAATAAAACTTTACATAAGAACTTACTTTCCAATAAAACATTATAACAGCAAAACTGGGTGCGGTCCGCACCCTTTTACACTACTTTACACTTTTACACTACTTATAGAGTATAGCTCATGAAAACAAGTATATTACCATGGAAATAAGGTTTACATTTTCACACAATAATAAAACTACTAAGTTATTTTGTTTTAAAAACAGGTAACGACCACGTCTATTATTTATACAGTGGCGTAGCTGGGACTAATAAAGCCCGGGTCGGTTAATCAACTTGCAGCCCCAAAAATTCCTAGAATTCAATGTCAATGCTTGACTTCCAAAACTGCCGCCCCCGAGATTGTGACGCCCGGGGCGGACCGCCACCCCCGCCCTTTCTCGCTAAGCCACTGTATTTATACCTGTCTGTAATTAAATGTGATTATAAGGTAGCTTTTCTTATAACCACATACTTCCTCTAGTTTCAGTTTGTATTTCACTCTATGTTATTGTTCTGCAATGAAAAATCTAAATAAATTAAAAATTTAAATAAATAAAACTATTTCGTCCATTTACATTTTTTCAAATCGTTTAGGTGTAGGGTATCTAATATTTGACCAAGGCGAATATTGCACTCTGGTTATTTGTTCAAATGCATATTGGCATACCATTTAAATTTAGTGTTCTTTTTTAACTGTTGATTTAGGTCTTTTGCTATTTCTGCAAAGTTTGGTATAAAACGTCTGTAATAGTTGCAAAATGAGTTAAATTTTCTAACATCGTCTGAATTTTGAAGAATAGTATAATCTTTATTTGTGTGATATTTTGCTGGATCTGTTATTGATTTGTAATGACCTAAATGCTATATACTACTTCTGGCCTGAGAAAACGTCATTTGTATGCATATCAGATTGTATTTGTAAATTTGTCTAATACACGAATTAAATTTGCGTTGTAGTGATTGAGACTACATCCGAATACAATTATATCGTCAGCGTATAGAAATGCTTCGGATTTTAGACCTGAGAGTGCTATGGTCGCTAATGATATTTTTAATCCAAAAGGTAATCTTTTGAATTAAAAATGGTCATTGGTAGTGGAGAAAGCAGTTGGTGGTCGTGAATTTCTTTCTAAACTTATTTCATGAAAGGGGCTGGTCATATCAAGAATTGAAAACCATTTTTCTGTTCCTAGTTATCGAGAATATCCTCTATCGTATCCTCAGTGTATAAAAATTATTTACTGTTAAAGAATCATTTTCTGAATGAAAATATGAAAATGTTTTCATATTTTTTTTAGAATTGGTGTTTTTAGAATTGGTGGTGAATAATGGTGTTTTTGCTTCATCGTCTAGGCGTCAACTTGGAGTTTTTTATACCCTACACACGAAGTGAATTAGGGTATATTCACCGCCGACAGGTATAGAAAAGTATATATATTCTTGATCAGCGTGACCTCCTGAGTCGATTTAGCCATGTCCGTCCGTCTGTCTGTACGTCTGTCTGTCTGTCTGTGGAAATCACGATTACAAGAGAACGAATAGAGATATCTTCATCAAACTTGGTACGAATGTTGTTTATCATCAGAAACTTATTGGTATTGAAAATGAGCAAAATCAGACCATTGCCACGCCTACTTTTTATAGTAAATATAAATTCATGCATGCTTATAGCTCAAATTCTCAGCTTGTAGAACGTATTTGGGGTTGAAACTTTGTCCAGAAGTCCACTGTCTCTGACCAAAACAGACTACCAATGGGCGTGGTCCGCCCACTAATTAAATAAAACTCGATTACAGGAGAACGAATAGAGATATTTTCATCAAATTTGGAATTTGTTTCATCATCAGGAACTTATCGGTATTGAAAATGGGACCATTACCACACCTAATTTTCAAATAAACGTGTGTAGGGTATATGAACTTCGGCCAGGCCGAAGTTAACACTCTTTCTGGTTTACAATATGTTCGGAACGATCTTCGTTGTGTGTTTTGTTATTGTAAAAATGTCATAATCTTTTTTGTTTCTTGTATTCAGAATTTTTATGTGAGTCGTTCCAGGATTTGGTATCAAAGAGTTACTTAAAAATTTCTAATTTTGTGAAATTTAATTATGTGGTTGAATGATTTCTGTTCTTAGTCTATTAATATGGATTATTACTATTGCGATTAAAATTTCCGTTGTTGTCATTAAAGTTATTATTGTGGTATCGTTTTATGTGTGGTTGGTAGTTTGTCCGATGTCGGTTATTTTCATAAGTTATTATATTGTTGTTGTTGTTATTATACAATATCCTTTTTGTATTACTTTGGTCTGTAGTTTGAGTTTCTGTTGCTTTTGCTATTGTATAGTTTATTTGATTTAATTTTTGACTCTTCGCCTAATTCAAGGCTTACTGCATCAGAAAATGTTTTCGGTTGTGATGCAAATATTGTATGTTTATAGTCTTCATTAAGTCCGTTCTAAAAATTGTAAGTGCGTGTCATTTATTTTATTGTTGATTTTTCTCCTGTTGTCGTGTTCGTGCCTAGTACTTTTATTTGTAAGTTGTTTAGTTCGGCTATTGTTAATAATAGTTTGTCTTTGTAGTTTGTTGTGTGTCCTGTTTATGTCATAGTTTATATTTTTGTATGTAACTGGTTTATTTTGTATCGTCATTGTAGTGCTGTTTTTAATTCATTAGGTGTTGTAGGAGTTTTTGTAGAACTTAATGCGGTTCTTACGGTTGAATTAAGTTTTATGTGGTAAACGAACTCTATTAAACCTTCCAGTTGGTAGTAGAGATTTGTCAATGATTTCTATAATTTTTAAAAATTACTAATTCTTTGTGATTTCCACTTGAGGTTAGGAAGGTTTTAAAAGCCGTTTCTATATTAAAACTTGCCATATTTGTGTTTTTGTTAGTATTTTTTGTATGGGAGTTTTCTGAGTCAGAGTTTGAGTCGGTTTTTGTTTGAGAAATTAATAATGTTTTTGCTATGGTATAGTGTTTTTCAAATTGTTTGATTTTTTCACTACTTTTGCTATCGTTTGAGTTTAGTTTTCCTATAAAAAATTTGACTAGTGTTTTTAATTCTTCTAGATCTTCCAATTTTTACTCGATTATTTTTGGTTTGTAAGTCCTATTACTTGTTTTCTTAGCATTTGATATAATTTTTTGTAGTGTTTGTATTATAGTTCCCAATTCCTCCATTTGAATATTAATACGTATATAATTTTCCCGAATGAAATGTCGACCTATTATAATGTCCGGAGAGACATACCGAGGTGCCTTCTAGGGCTGGCACTCTTTAGGGAGCATTGCCTATGGTTTGTGTTTGCCTGTTATACAGTTTCTGAATTTTATTCTGGATTACTCGGGTTTCTATATCTAAAGTGATCCCATTCTTTCCCAAAGAGTAAACATAAAAGCAATATATTCTTATATGCTTATACTGTTCTTACTTATTCTAAACTTAATAGAACAGCTATTCACTTTCTTCATAATTTACTTTTACTCAATAAACTTTTATTTGTTTGCAAAATTATTAAGTTACTATTGAACCATTGCCCAATTATAAACTTTGATTAGAATTGGGCGGTTCACAAGCTGTAAGACATTTTTAGTAGTACGCAGACAGAAAGCTGAGCTGAGGTGAGCTTATTTCCGTTATTATCCTATTAGAACAATATTTATTTCCCTTATACCATATTGCAGAATGCAAAGCAATTCCACTTATTAAAATTTCGCAATCCATTGCATCAACTCGTTGGCACCACGCAACCAAGAATACGAAAATGATTTAAACAAACAAAAGTGCACGAACAAATCAGCTCAGTTCATCTAAGCGCTGATAAGCCCAGTGTGGCCAGACTGGGTGGATACAGTAGTCACTGGTCAGGAAGACCTCCGCGTGCGTTGATGAAACACATGGCCACTGAAAGATACTTCATATAGTAGGAAAATATCAAAAAATTATGAACTCCCCTGTAGCCGTTTTTTTTAATCGACTCTGAATATGACAAATATGACAATGACCACTGCATCCACCCAGTCTGGTCATACAAAAATTTGTGATATTTCAGAGTCAATTTATAAAAAAAACGACTACTTAGTTCCTAATTTTTTGATATTTTCCTTCTATACGGAGTATCTTTCAGTGGCCACGCGTTTCAGCAACGCACGCGGATGTCTAACTTTCCAGTGACCCCTTCTAACCAATCTAGTGGGGAAGTATGTATGTGAAATATACAAAACACCATATTTGATTGTCGCTCTTGTTGGGTGAAGAAGTGGAGGAAGGATCGTAGTGTTCGTGGAAACACTCAAGAGTTGTTGAGAACTCTAGGGTCCATAATCTGAATTACGAATAGATTGAGAAATTGTAAACTCAATTTCAATGCAAAATCATTTGCATGATTAAAGTTTAACAACCCCCAAACAACAATCTTCTCTGTACCGCGCAGAGAGAATTTTTCCACAAAACAACCTCTCAACGCTTCACACATGCACAAAATATTGGGAGCAGGAATTAATAATGCGGATTTAGATAACAGATGGCGTAACTAGCGTTATGTGCATCAGAGCACACCGCGGCCATTTTCTTTGTTTTTGTCTGTCATTAAGCTAAAAATTTCAGTATGTGTCATTTCAACAACAAAGTTTTTTATTGTATCAAACATGTCGAATTTCGTGCCTGAAAAAGTGGTTTTGCGGGGAAGTTTAGTTTATTATTATTATTATTATTATTATGCAGTAATTAATTACTACACAAATAGGACAGTACTGGCAACTAAGGCCATCGACTGATAAGGGGATAGATAGGTAGAGAGAGAGAAAGATAACAAACACAATTTAAGCATCCATGCGTATGGGGATTCGAACCACCGTCCTCAAGGTTGAAGGGCAAGTGCGTTACCTTCCACGCCATCGAGGACCGCAAGGGGAAGTTTAGTTATATTCTTTCATTTGAAGAAAACCGCTGCTGAAAGTTATCGTTTGCTGGTTGAAGCTTATGGTGAACATGCTCCAACTCAAAGCACTTGTGAAAGATGGTTTGTACGCTTCCGAAATGATGATTTTGATTTGGAGGACAAAGAACGGACAGGTCAGCGAAAAAAGTTTGAAGATGCAGAATTGCAAGCATTATTGGATGAAAATTCGTGTCGAACGCAAAAAGAACTTGCTTTGGTGTTGGATGTTCATTTTGTTATTCAAATAAATGCCATTTTCAAGCCAAAAAATTATTAATTCCTACTCCCAATATGATTGTATAAGTTTTGGCCAACACTGTACTAGACCTTTACAATTTTACACTAGACCTTTTCACGTCGTTTATCAACTTTTTTCCTGGAAACCGTCGATCCATTATACCACGCGTAGCTGATAAAATCTGCAAAGCATGTGAAAATTCCAACAACAAACTTTTTTATGTTTTGAGTATTTCACTCGATCTTCTGTTATGTTCTGTTGTCAAAGAAACGAAAAATTACGAAAAGCACAAAACAAAACTCGTGAATAACCTAAATTTCGTTTATGTTTTCAAACTATTTACATTATAAGGCTGTAAGTTTCAAGTTTGAAGACGCTACGTTTAGTGTTTGTCCAACATCCATCAATAGTGAATATCCCTAGATTTGTAAACATGGAAAAAAGTAGACATCATTATATGATACACAATATTTTCATGTGAAAGGTCTCAGTTAATTAAATAGTTTAATTTCATTGACTTTGTTTTGTTTATGGGCCTTATGCTCGATTTGCGAACGGTACCGCTTCTCAGCGTTACTCTTTGTTATACACACAACTTAGGCTTCTGTTAGAAGCGGTACCGCTGAAATTTCTCCTCTTTTCATCAACAGTTTACACTCTTCTTACGTCTTTACGTTAAAAAAGCATATTTTGCAACTAACAGAAGCGGAAGCGGTGTTCCGTTGAGAAGCGGTTGCTTTTTAGTAACCGCTTCCTTCAGTTCGTCCATATCGATCTTGGCGACTGTGTATTATTTTTTGTGGTGTTCTAAACACAATGCCTGCCGGCTGGCTTTGGTAAGCAAAACGGTTGATGATATCCAAAAATAATAGAATACAAATATACGATAATATAAATTCAGTAGCCTCCGAGCCATCGACGAGATAGGACTGTATGCTGCGCTGCTCTGATTTTGCTACACCCAAAAAATTATCATTGTTTGTCTTTATTAAAAAGTTTATGTGAATTTTCCCTTTATATTAAAAAATATTATTGAATTATTCAATTTACTTCATATTATAAAATATTATACCATTATCTACTTTATGCTTCAATCACAATGTGCTGGAATAATCCATATATGTATATAGCGTGCAAACAAACAAAAGTCGAAAAAAATTCATGCTTTGAATTTCAGCGCATATATTTTTCTCAGTGATAAGTGAAAAAAATTTCCAATATACACTCAAGAGAGAACAAAACAGGTATAAGAACATATTCACATTGAATACATGTAATCACAAGAAAGAAAGAGATGTCTGATTGTAAAATGTGTGTACACCAGATACACAAGTTTTACATACCAGTTGACAAATAGGGGAAATACGTAAAGCGCAGTTCTCTCAACGGGGCTCATCGTAACTGTCCAACCACAACGCAACAATGCGACGTCGCAAATGATAACGATTTCTCTCTCTCAATATCAAGAATGAGTGACATCTGTATCAGAAATTATTTGATTATTTTATTATGAAATAAATACAATAATATAATAAAAAGTGTTTTGGTATACAATAGATTTTTGATAATATTTCTAGTAGATCAAATAAGACGCGAAATGGGAAATGCCAGAAAGATTCGAAAGATTTTAAAAATTATAGGGTTCCTATGGGAAGCATATAAAGCATTCTGCAGGCTGTATCCAAGACGGAGTTGGTGGGTTCGTCCGACGAACCTGAGACGGGATGAGCTGGGATTTTACACAACATGTGTACGAGAGCTCCAACTGCATGACCCGGAGCAATTTTTCATAGCAGTTAGAATGGACACTGCAAAATTTCAGTTCCTTCTCTCTCTGCTTCAACAAAAAATAAGTCGCAGATCACAATGGAAGCCAATTGCACCACAAATACGGTTGGCCGCCACTCTTGTGTGAGTTTGTTAAATAACTCAATATGTATTAAATAAAATCAATGTTATGTACAGGTATTTGGCGCAAGGTTGCAGTTTCCACATGCTAGCCTTAGCATTTAAAATGGGGAAAGCTACGGTCAGATTGGTTGTGTACGACACGTGCAAAACCATTTGGGACCTGAACCCGATATATTTATCGTACCCAAACAACACTGATTCGGAACACACTGCCGAAAAGTTCCAGGCCGAAACCGGCTTGCCCAACTGCTTGGGGCGATTGATGGCAAATAGTAGACATCAAGCCCCCCCAACCAAAGCGGATCGCTGTATTACAGCTACAAAAAAAAATTTAACATAATTTTGCTAGCTGCAGCAATTGACGTTGGGGCAGTCGGTAGCCAGAGCGATAGTGGCGTTTTCACTCGCAGTGTATTCGGGCGGATGGTACTGGATGAAACTCTTCCAACTCCAGGGCCTAAATGCCTTCCAGGTGTGGATATCGCTTTCCCGCACTATTTTGTTGCTGACGCCGCTTTCCCTTTGCGCAGAAATATAATGCGCCCCTACCCAGGAAGAAATTTGCCGGCTGACAAGAGCAACTTCAACAAAACGTTGTCGAAGGCACGTGTTCGGATCGAGATTGCTTTCGGAATTTTGGCAAATCGTTGGGGCGTGCTACATTCCCCGATAACGGCAAGCCCAAATAATGTGGACCGGATTGTGTTGGTGACTGTTGTGCTACATAATTTCTTAATGCTACATAAGGACACTGTCTACTTTACAGCACGGGATATCGAATCTCTTAATGAGAATAATTTGCCATCAGCGAGACTCTCTACACCTAATAGATCCGCTCGACGTGCGTTTGAATTAAGAGATATCTTAAAAAATTACCTTCAACAATGACGGAAAACTGTGCTAAACAACTGTAATTACCAAATCATATTTACTTTATTTTCAAAAACATGAACATGGACATCGTGAAATTAAACATAAATAAAGTTATAGTCGTTAGATACGATTCCTTTTTATTTCATTTATAGTATTTACAAGGCATTCTGTCATTTTAACTTCGAGAAAGCCTGAGTCCTTCTCAGTTAAGTTAGCATTTCTCACACGAACAGATAGTGCAACGAACAGCCTTGCTATGCTATTGTCGTCATCACAGAGTTCACCAATTTTCTGCGCAGTGTTTTCCATTAATTGTTGAAATTGGTCATGAACATTACGCCTTGCCTTCTTAGATGGTATTGGTGATGGGGATGAATTTGAGGACGGTATTGACGACTGTTGCTCTGGCGTCGATGGTAACTCTGGCGAAAAAGTATCAACATCTTCGCAGTTGCAGAAGGATGTGTTGTCACAATTTGATTTTATGAGTGTTTCTGGCGTGTTTATTAGAAGGATGTTGCTGTGTTCTATTTGGATGATGTCTTGTTTCTTTCCAACGTCGTTCATGGGGCAATTTGCTATTTCCTTGGTCATCAATTTTCCAACACATTGTGATAATATTTCCTATTGTGCTGTAAAATAGATATTCTTTTTATTTGTAAATAATACGAAACCATTTCTTACTTTCTAGTGAAAGGAACATTGTCCAAAAACCTCATTTGCTCGAAAAATTTCCAAGTTGGGCTGCAGCTTGCAGCACTCCCAGATGGGCAATGAAGACGTTGCTTAGTCCGTTTGTAGACGTCTCTGAGGTTTCTCCATTTTTTTAAGCGATTTCTTCTATTTAAAGATATACATATGTATAAAATATTTAAATATGTTGGAAACGGAAATAATTTCTTACCTGTGACACCAAGCCGATTTGAAATAATGCTCCAAACCCTCCCTTTCAATAAAACGTTTTTATAACCTGCTGAGGACAGGTCATAAAGCACGTTATTTTTCTTAACTTCTTCTATTAAACGTTCTTCAAATTTCATATTTAAATTTAATTTTTATTAATATTCTATTACTATTACAATATTAAATTTCCGTTCTTTGAATAATTTCCTTCTTTGAGAATTCTTTTGTCAAATTTGTTTACATTTTTTGGGGAATTTGAAAAATTTCATTAAAAGTAGGGCATATTAGAGTAGGCAAAAAAATTAGAAAATCGCAAGAAGTTGTCAGAAAATTAGAAAATTGTACGACGACGTGAGAGAGCTCAACGACGTGATCCATTTCATTTTTCTATAGGAACATCGCAATCGATTGCGACGTCGTTGCGTTGTGGTTGGACAGTAAGAGTTAGCACATCCTGTTTTAACCTTTGTGTCTACACCCACATACCCGGGTGTGTTTTTCATTTTAAAATTTAAATATTTTTAGTTCTAGCAGCCGTATTGACTTGAAATTCCTGTTAGTCTCCTAAAATATTGTTTTCTATCATATTCCAAGAAAAGAAAAACAAAAATTATGTTGGGACAAAAAATACAAGTAGTTTGTGCTATTTACTCCTTTTATCTACAGCCAACACACCCGGGTGTATAAACAAATGTATATGAATTGTTAGTTAGAAATGAAGAAAAACATTATTGTTTTATTAAAAATTACTTTTTTATATATTTCATGCTTATTTATTGTATGGGAAAAGCAATAGAAATATTAAGTTTTATTTAGAAAAGTGATATTTTAAGTTGAGCATCTATCGCATTGAGTGATATCTACTGAATGTTCAGTACAAACTGGCTTTTGGCATTCTTTCAGGCTTTTCGTGTTGGTCTTCTTCTGGGACATAGATAACAATTTCCTTTCTGCTTGATTCTGCCCGAATTGTCACGTTCTTGAGCGCGTACTGGAAGATTTTCAACAGTTGATGTTACTGGGCGGCCCAACATACTTCCAATTCCAGAACGTGATGAAACATTCCGCATAATTTGTGCATTTTGCGAGCGATTCTGGATTTCTGCCGAGGCTACTTGTTCACTCAACTGTTGTAAGAACAGCCTTCTACGGTTTGTTGATGTCTTCAAGTGTGGGTTATTTTCCATGTATATCACGAATGCTGCAAATGCTGCCACATCTATAATATTATAAAAAAAGCCAAAGGCCATCTTTTCGTTCTTCTCTTCGTTGAATACTCAACAAGGCATTTGTCCATATTGTCAACTCCACTTTTGCTTCTATTGTAGTCCAGTATCATTGTTGGCTTTCTTTTAGGACCATCAATTTCGGTATTGTAATGAGAAGTCGAAAGAAGCACAACCGATTTGTTCTTTTTTGCAACATATGAACATATACATATGTTGTTGCTGAATCCAAAGTTTGATAATTCAACTGCTCTTCCTTTTGGATTGGAAAATTCGGCTGGTACAAATGTACGCCTTCTGTTTACCGTGCCCAATATGGACAAATTGTAGTCCAACATTAAAGTAGAAGCCAAATTATAAGTAGTGAAAAATTTGTCACATACGATGTTTCGTCCACTTCCACGAAAAAGATTGCAACACAAATCTTTGATCATACGTTCACCTTGATTTCTTTCTCTTTCTCCAGAAGGTGCCATACCAGTATATAATTTTCCTTTGATTGGATAGGAAGTAATAGCGTCACATACCCACCAAACCATTCCATACTTCGACGGTTTTGAAGGTATGTACTGAGTGAATCCAGTGCCACCACGATAAGGATAAAGCTGCTCATCAACAGTGACGTTTGCTGATGCTATATAATTATCTTGAAGGTTTTTGTTCAACATAAGGAAAATGTCAGTTATGGCTGCTGCTTTGCCAGTTTGTTTACGTTGCTGGCGTGTATTTGCATTATCGAATCTGATAAAACGACTGATAGCCCATAAACGTTGAAGTCCCATTGAAGCACGATTTTACGGATGGGAATTCGTTTTCCATAGATCCGTTGTGTGTACATAATTGGAATGTGTTACGCCAGCTAACAAAAGTATTCCGAGATAAGCATAAAATTCTGATCTGGAAATAGGTTTCCATATTCTTAGTCGTTTCCCTGGATTTTCTTCATGTTCGTCTTTGTAACACTGGGTTGCTTTTCTAGTGGTTTCGCGAATTATTATTAGGTGTACAAATAAGTTTCCTCGGTTTTTTATAAAAAGTTAGGAATTTATTGTGAAGAAACAGTACATTACTTTTTATTCAAAGTATTTTCCATCATTTGCCACTACTTTTCCCCATCTTTCTGGCAACATTCGGATACCCCGTCGAAAAAACTCTTCATCTTTTGACGCTATCCACAAATCTACCCAATTTTTGGTGTCTTCATATGATGTGAAGCGCTGCTCAGACAGACCATGTGCCATCGACCGGAACAGGTGATAATCAGAAGGGGCTAAGTCTGGTGAATACGGCGGGTGGGGTAAAACTTCCCAGTTGAGTGTTTCCAAGTATGTTTTTACCGGCGCCGCAACATGTGGACGAGCATTATCATGTAAAAGAATAATTTTGTCGTGTCTGGAGTAGTAATGGGCGCGTTTTTCCTTAAGTGCCCGACTCAATCTCATCAATTGTGTTCGGTAGAGAGCTCCAGTAATGGTTTCGCTTGGTTTGAGCAATTCATAATACACGACACCAAGCTGATTCCACCAAATACACTGCATGATTTTTTTTCCATGAATATTCGGTTTAACTGTCGATGTTGATGGTTCGCCGGGCTTAACCCATGACTTTCTCTTCTTTGGATTATCGTAGTGAATCCATTTTTCGTCACCAGTGACTATACGATGCAAAAAACTCTTTTTTTATTCCTGGCAAGCAGCATTTCACTCATGCATAATCGGCGTTCAACGTCTCTCGGCTTTAGTTCATATGGAACCCAAGTTCCTTGTTTTTGAATCATTCCCAACGATTTTAAACGATGTAAAATTGCTTGTTGAGTCACTTGTAATGTAAGTGCAAGTTCTTTTTGCGTTTGGGACGAATCTTCCTCCAATAATACTTCTAATTCCATGTCTTCGTACACTTTCGGCCTTCCACTGCGTTCTTTATTCTTCACGTCAAACTCTCCGTTCTTAAACTTTTGAAACCATTCCTGACAACTTCTCTCACGTAAAGCAGCTTCACCATATGCTTCTAGAAGCAATCGATGCGCCTCAGCTGCAGATTTTTTCAAATTAAAGAAGTAAATCAAAAGTTCCCGCAAATGATGCTTATTCGGCACAAAACTTGACATTTTTGCAGGAAAAAAATTACGTGATGCTGATACGGAATCACTTGTACTTTAAGGTTATGGTGTAACCGGATGACGGATGACGGATATGGATTTCTCCATAACCTTTTGGTGGGGCCATCTTTTGACAAACCGCAGAAACTTATTTGTACACCTAATATATCACACATTTCTGCTGACATCAACAATTTAAATGTGTGTATAATACTAAGACCTTCTGTTCTACGGGCTGGTCCTGTGCTAGAGCACCTGAGAATATTATGCGATAAAAATCTGCGACGATCTGGTGGTTGATCTGACCAGATTGTACCATCCCTAGCTCTGTAACTATTTGCAGAAGTTTCAATTCGATCTACTTCCAACTCTTCATTCGATTCAGTTTCATTAGCAGAATCATATTCGGGTAACTGTAATTCCTCTGCATCTGAATCATCTACATTCACATTCTTACCTTCACCATCGCCCTCTTCATTTTCCAATAAACGTTGATAAGTTTCTCGTTTATCTTCACTATTAGCTTCCGAAAGTTCCTCCAATTGCCGACTTATGTACTGTTCTCTTTCTTCATAGCTAAGTCCTTGTAATTGCCGCTGAGTTAACCATTGACCATCAGAAATGATATAATTTATTCTATTATTATCGTAGGGTTTAATGTCTCTTGCCTATCTCGACGCTATTACTCATATCAGTGCTGAAGTACTTCGAAGAGCGCGCCAAATTCTTTCAACAAATATAAACAAGAAACATATGTTTTTGACATACATATGGAAAAGGAAAACCACAACTTCGAACAAAAACTAAAAATTATTATTTTCAATTTCTATTGAATCCACAAAGAAAATTTTTTTAAGTATCACAACACATATTTGCTAAAAAAAACTCGAATAGCAGAAATGGGAGACATCTCAGCACAGCATCTGGGTTTCCATGGTGACATTATTAAAAGCTCGCTCTGTGTCCCCAAATGAAGCGAGAGCGCATTCTAGTATAAAAACTTTTCGATGCCGTACACTACTTCCTTCAGTGCGGTTTCCACCGATTTTCCCTTGACGAAAGCGAGTTGTTGAAGCAGTGACGATTAAATGCTTTGAAATGCTCTCCTTGATCATATCATCGCAAATACATTGATTGGTCTTAAGCAAAAACGAGGTCAGAAGATATCGTCTATATGACGTTTAACGATAGGTCTATATGACATTGGCGTGAAATCCAAATTTTATTCCCACGGAGAAATTTTGAACGAGGGAACTGATTTTAATTTTTGTTGTGTTTATGTTAAACTAACAACACACCCCCCCCCCCCCCCCCCCCCCACCCCCGCGGTGCAAAAGATAACAAAAGTCCACGCAGTTCTTGAGCGTATATGTATGTACACTCGCGTTAAAAAAAAACCGAGTTAATTTTGTAATTTTATCACCACATTCCTTGCCAAAAATTAAAAAGATTATTCACTAAGGTTTGAATATTTGTTAAAATTCTGTTTTAGTGAAGTAATATATATCATTATTATTTTAAAAAATTTCATTTTGAAGGAAATCAGTATATTCTACGAAAAAGGTATTTTCGTATGCTAAAACTTTAATGTGAAAAACACATTTTTATGTGGAAACAAGGTTTCTTTATTTATTTTTTTTTTTATTTTATTTCAGACCTTATTTATTACAAAAATTATTGTTTGGTTGGGTTTTGGGTTTGGCCGACATTTGCCGTTAATCTCTTTATCTTGCCGTAAAAATCTCTTTAGGCACTTTACTAAAACAGAATTTTAACAAATAACACCTGAGTGAATAATCTATTTAATTTTTGGCAAGGAATGTGGTGATAAAATTACAAAATGAATTCGGCTTTTTTTTGAGCGCGAGTGTATGTATGTATATTAGGGTGGTCCTTAGCTATAGGGGCCGAAAATTTTGATGAGTTTTTTTTTGTCTTACCCTCTTAAAATATAATAGTAGGTCAGGAAATGATATGTGCGAAATTTCAGTGAGATCGGCCAACGGGAACCCGTGCCGCATCAAGGACGAAGTTTTCAAATTTCAGTACAATCGTAAATTTTCAAATTCCGAATTTTTTTTGTTTACCCTCTTAAAATATGATTGTAGATCAGGAAATGATATGTGCGAAATTTCAGCGAGATATATCACACATTTCTGCTGACATCAACAATTTAAATGTGTGTATAATACTAAGACCTTCTGTTCTACGGGCTGGTCCTGTGCTAGAGCACCTGAGAATATTATGCGATAAAAATCTGCGACGATCTGGTGGTTGATCTGACTAGATTGTACCATCCTTAGCTCTGTAACTATTTGCAGAAGTTTCAATTCGATCTACTTCCAACTCTTCATTCGATTCAGTTTCATTAGCAGAATCATATTCGGGTAACTGTAATTCCTCTGCATCTGAATCATCTACATTCACATTCTTACCTTCACCATCGCCCTCTTCATTTTCCAATAAACGTTGATAAGTTTCTCGTTTATCTTCACTATTAGCTTCCGAAAGTTCCTCCAATTGCCGACTTATGTACTGTTCTCTTTCTTCATAGCTAAGTCCTTGTAATTACCGCTGAGTTAACCATTGACCATCAGAAATGATATAATTTATTCTATTATTATCGTAGGGTTTAATGTCTCTTGCCTATCTCGACGCTATTACTCATATCAGTGCTGAAGTACTTCGAAGAGCGCGCCAAATTCTTTCAACAAATATAAACAAGAAACATATGTTTTTGACATACATATGGAAAAGGAAAACCACAACTTCGAACAAAAACTAAAAATTATTATTTTCAATTTCTATTGAATCCACAAAGAAAATTTTTTTAAGTATCACAACACATATTTGCTAAAAAAAACTCGAATAGCAGAAATGGGAGACATCTCAGCACAGCATCTGGGTTTCCATGGTGACATTATTAAAAGCTCGCTCTGTGTCCCCAAATGAAGCGAGAGCGCATTCTAGTCTAAAAACTTTTCGATGCCGTACACTACTTCCTTCAGTGCGGTTTCCACCGATTTTCCCTTGACGAAAGCGAGTTGTTGAAGCAGTGACGATTAAATGCTTTGAAATGCTCTCCTTGATCATATCATCGCAAATACATTGATTGGTCTTAAGCAAAAACGAGGTCAGAAGATATCGTCTATATGACGTTTAACGATAGGTCTATATGACATTGGCGTGAAATCCAAATTTTATTCCCACGGAGAAATTTTGAACGAGGGAACTGATTTTAATTTTTGTTGTGTTTATGTTAAACTAACAACACCCCCCCCCCCCCCAACCCCGCGGTGCAAAAGATAACAAAAGTCCACGCAGTTCTTGAGCGTATATGTATGTACACTCGCGTTAAAAAAAAACCGAGTTAATTTTGTAATTTTATCACCACATTCCTTGCCAAAAATTAAATAGATTATTCACTAAGGTTTTAATATTTGTTAAAATTCTGTTTTAGTGAAGTAATATATATCATTATTATTTAAAAAAATTTCATTTTGAAGAAAATCAGTATATTCTACGAAAAAGTTAATTTCGTATGCTAAAACTTTAATGTGAAAAACACATTTTTATGTGGAAACAAGGTTTCTTTATTTATTTTTTTTTTTATTTTATTTCAGACCTTATTTATTACAAAAATTATTGTTTGGTTGGGTTTTGGGTTTGGCCGACATTTGCCGTTAATCTCTTTATCTTGCCGTAAAAATCTCTTTAGGCACTTTACTAAAACAGAATTTTAACAAATAACACCTGAGTGAATAATCTATTTAATTTTTGGCAAGGAATGTGGTGATAAAATTACAAAATGAATTCGGCTTTTTTTTGAGCGCGAGTGTATGTATGTATATTAGGGTGGTCCTTAGCTATAGGGGCCGAAAATTTTGATGAGTTTTTTTTTTTTCTTACCCTCTTAAAATATAATAGTAGGTCAGGAAATGATATGTGCGAAATTTCAGTGAGATCGGCCAACGGGAACCCGTGCCGCATCAAGGACGAAGTTTTCAAATTTCAGTACAATCGTAAATTTTCAAATTCCGAATTTTTTTTGTTTACCCTCTTAAAATATGATTGTAGGTCAGGAAATGATATGTGCGAAATTTCAGCGAGATCGGCCAACGGGAACCCGTGCCGCATCAAGGACGAAGTTTTCAAATTTCAGTACAATCGTAAATTTTCAAATTCCGAATTTTTTTTTGTTTACCCTCTTAAAATATGATTGTAGGTCAGGAAATGATATGTGCGAAATTTCAGCGAGATCGGCCAACGGGAACCCGTGCCGCATTTAACAGAAGTTCTACCGTGGTGTAGAAAAGTACATTTTTCGAAATAATAATTCAAATCTTTCCGAAAATTTAAAAGCTATGAATCCGAGTTTTTGTGATTGTTATTATTGCCGCCATTTCTCTTGTGTTTCGGAGAAGGCGTAGCAATATTTGACATAAGTTTGAATTATTGCGGTATTGTTTTCTGTTGTCTTCAAAGGGAAAGAGAATTATTCAAAAAATGGAAACTAGAAGTGTTTATAAAATATTTTTGTTAAACCATGATGACAGTCAAATTATTGGAACGAAGCTTCCTAGTAATGGCCAGGTTTTGAGAGTACTCTTTTTTAATTTACGAAAAGTAAAATTAAGTAAATCGAGTGCCGCGAATGTGATCAAGGAAGTTGAAGTCTTTTGGGAGAAGGCCCGTATTCCCCAAAGACAAACATATAACAGCATATCGAAATTAATAGAATTGTATCAGAATTGGCGACAGTTGCAACGCTCTAACGAACGCCGAAGTGAATCGCAGGAAAAGAAAGAACAAGAATTTCTTGAATCAATGGACAAGTTTTTCGATATAGCCCATTAAGATGCGTTAAATATCAATCAAGAATTAAGAAGATAGACTTTTCCTCTCAAATCAAAGAAAAAAGGGAATAGAAGGTTCAATAATAGCCACGAATAAAACTCTAATGAATAAGGAACAACGCAAAGCAATTAGAATAAAAAGAGCAGAGCCGTGGAAGCATCGGCAAGGTACATATTCAACTAGTATTATTCAACTGGAGCCAAGTTCATCTGGTGATGAAGAGGAAATTTCCATTCACTTCGAAGATCATATTATAGATGCGCCTGATGTTTTAGACGAAGCGGGACCGAGTCAACCAAAAAAGACAAGAGGGAAACAACAAGTTCTAAATCCAAAACTTGTCGCAACTTTAGATAATTGCAAAGTAAGCGATCGAAATGCAGCTCGCATCATACTTGCTGTTGCTGAAGCATTAGGACATACTTTAGATGATTTAGTAGTTAATCGATCTTCAATCAGACGCTACCAGTACCAATTGCGAACAGAAAAAGATAAAAAAAATATATGAAGCATTTCAAGAAAATGTACCGAAAATGATAATGTTCACTGGGATGGAAAACTGCTGCCGCGATTAACTGATAAAGAAACTGTTGAGAGACTACCAGTTATTATTACGTATGATGGAAAAGAAAAACTCCTAGGAATCCCTGCTATTGAAAAATGCAGTGGAAGAGAACAAGCATTAGCCGTATCGGAATTGTTAGACAATTGGAATCTAAAAGATAGTGTTAAAGTACTATGTTGTGACACAACATCCACAAATATGGGACGACTTCAAGGAGCCTACGTGATTTTAGAACAGATACTCGGCCAAGATTTATTGTATTTTCCTTGTAGGCATCATGTATATGAACTCATATTAAGAAGTGTGTTTGAGCTGAAAATGCTAAAGTCGTCAGCACCTGATATTCCATTATTTAAAAAATTCCAAAAAGCTTGGTCAACAATCGATAAATCCAATTATCGATCATGTGTAGAGGACACTTATGTTTGCGTAAAGCTTCAGGATGCTAAACTTATATTAGATTTCTGTTTAGCTACGATTAATCAAAAGCATCCTAGAGGCGATTATGTTGAATTTTTGGAACTAATGATTATTTTACTTGGCGGAACATTAACAAAAGGAAATTCCTTCAAAGTCCCTGGAGCTTTTCACCATGCCAGATGGATGGCTAAAGCGGTCTATGTATTAAAAATTTACTTATTTCGGGAAGAATTTTTGTTAAGTGATAAAGAAATTCTGAGTATTAAGGATATATGCTTATTTATAGCTAGTCTATATATTAAAGCTTGGTTTGATGCACCAATTACTGCAAAGGCTCCAAGCCAAGATTTGCAATTTCTACAACAGCTTTACAAATATACAGAAGTTGATAAAAGCATAAGTGAAGTAGCAGTGCACAAATTCAGTGGTCATTTGTGGTATTTAATTCCAGAATGTGCAGCATTGGCCTTTTATAATAGTGAATTATCTTGTGATACAAAGAGGCGTATGATCAAAAATTTGTATTCTACTCAAACGGAGATTTTAAGTAAAAAGATTGTTTTAAAAGCTATTAAAAACTATATTAATATTGGCATAGAAAACTTCATCATTCAAAGTCGCATTTTTTTTTCTAGATTTCATATAAGTACCGATTTCTTACAAGAAGACCCTTCAGTTTGGGACACCGTTGAAACATTTAAAAATGCCTTAAAAATAATAACGAATTTAAAAGTAGTTAACGACACTGCAGAACGAGTCGTAAAACTAATTACCGATTATAATACCTTACTAACGAAAGATAAAAATAATAAGCAGTTCATTTTACAAGTACTAGAAGATTATAGGCAACGCTATCCGGATGCGAATAAATCAACCTTAATGAAAGGCGTACATTAACAAATACATATGTAATATTTTATAAGATATTACAATTAATTTTATAATAATATCGGTCACAAAAACTCGGATTCATAGCTTTTAAATTTTCGGAAAGATTTGAATTATTATTTCGAAAAATGTACTTTTCTACACCACGGTAGAACTTCTGTTAAATGCGGCACAGTTGCGGTCTGTTAAAATCGGTTCCCGTTGGCCGATCTCGCTGAAATTTCGAACATATCATTTCCTGACCTACAATCATATTTTAAGAGGGTAAACAAAAAAAAATTCGGAATTTGAAAATTTGCGATTGTACTGAAATTTGAAACCTCGTCCTTGATGCGGCACGGGTTCCCGTTGTCCTATCTCACTGAAATTTCGCACATATCATTTCCTGACCTACAATCATATTTTAAGAGGGTAAACAAAAAAAAATTCGGAATTTGAAAATTTACGATTGTACTGAAATTTGAAAACTTCATCCTTGATGCGGCACGGGTTCCCGTTGTCCGATCTCACTGAAATTTCGAACATATCATTTCCTGACCTACTATTATATTTTAAGAGGATAAGACCGAAAAAATTTTGATTTTGAAAATTAAGGACCACCCTAATGTATATACATAACTTATTTTCTAAGATAGTTGCCAGATGTTATAATAATTTGTATTTTATTACAGAAAAAATATACAGGGTGTTTCGCATAAGAGGGGACAGAAGATCAGGGCGTGTAGGTTGGGTCGAGAGAAGAAAAAAATCGTTTCGGAGGGGGGTCAATTTCCCCCCGTTTAGACGGGAGGGGCCATTTTATAAAAATCCGACTTAACATCGGAAAAATAAATATTAAAAAAGAACGGTTAGATCTAGATAACTTTTGCTTGCTGATTTTCAAAGCCAAATATACGCTTCTTAATATCCTTCTTAAATTAGGTTCCTATGTCAAACAGTTTTTGAGAAAATAAGTGTCAAAGTTGAAATTTGGAAAAAAAATTCCGAAAAAATTCCAATTGGTCGCCATTTTTTTTTAAAATTACGGTATTAAGTATAAATTTTTTTTCGACCATAAAATTCTCTAATCAGTTCTAAAGAGAATGCTTCAAACCGGAAGGATCTGTGTTTTGTAGTTTCCGAGAAAAGTGAAAATTACGAAGAATACTTTCCTTTCAAATACCAATTTTTTGGCTACTTGTGTTTTATTACTTGGTCCGAAAATATGAAAGAAGACTGGTCTGGGGAAGGAGTTTAGATCGTACTTTTTACTTTTCTCGGAAACTACAAAACATAGATCCTTCCGGTTTGAAGCATTCTCTCTAGAATTGATGGGAGAATTTTATGGTCGTAAAAAAATTTATACTTATACCGTTATTTAAAAACAAAATTACAACCACAAATTTTTTTTCGGAATTCTTATTCCAAATTTTAACTTTGGCATTAAATTTCTCAATAACTGTTTGACGTAGGAGCCTAATTTAAAAAGGATATGGAGAAGCGAATATTTGGTTTTGAAAATCAGTGAGCAAAAGTTATCTAGATCTAACCGTTATTTTTTAATATATATTTTTCCGATGTTAAGTCGGAACCTACCTCCGCAAACAGCAATTCCAAAACGAAGAAAGGGAAGGGTGTCCCGGCAGTCGCCGGGAACAAAAAAATAACTTTCATCGCTATCATGTGAAACGGATTTCCTAACGGCAAATTTATATGGCGTATATAAAGGTACGGTCAAACAGAACGCGTAAATAATCGCCGCCCCGCGTATATTATCTCGAAGGCAGTTGAATTACACAGGTTCTTATGGAGGCAGTCAAACAGCAACGCCCTAACTCGGCGTAAAAACTAACGCGGAGTAGAGCGTCAAAAAAGATCCGTGTAGAGCGTTGCAAAATTTTGCAAAATCTTGTATAAGTAGTGTGTATTTTAAGAGTGTGAGTAGAAAAATGTTTAGAAATGCAATTCATTGCGTTGCCATCTGCTGTGTTACTCAGATCTAGTTTTTTCGTGGTGCTGTTAAATTTTCTGTTTGTCGTGGTTTTGTTATTTCTTGTTTCTAGTTTTTTCGTGGTGCTGTTAAAGTTCCTGTTTGTCGTGGTTTTGTTATTTCTTCATTTCTTTAAAAACGTTAGACATGCTAATCGAATTGGTTAGGAAAAATCCATGCATATAGAATACAACAGACCCGGACTATAAGAATAATTTTAAGAAAAATGAAATTTGGGAAACAATTGCTGATGAGATGTTTTCCAGTGGTAAGTTTTCTTATTATTTTATACTATACTTATATTAATGTAGTAATTTATTTATTTTTGATTCAGCTGATTCGGTGAAGGCTAAATGGAATTTACGAGATCGATACGTTCGCGCCAAAAAAAATGTAAAAGGCTCAACAGGGCAGGCAGCGAATAACTACATGAAGTGGAACTGTTACCCTCAGTTACAGTTTTTGGACTGTACGCTAGAGCTACGCGATACAGAGACAAACATATCGCATGAGGAGGAAACTGCAGGCGATGTCTCCTTCGTAGAGTTTGAAGATGAGAGCCCTTCGAATATGGTTTCGCAAGGAGACATTCCTACAAATTCAGATGTCACCGGTACGCAGTCTTCAACAGGGTCACAAGCAAAACGAAAACGCAAAGCACCACATGAAGAAGTTGATGGCGTCATTATAGCGTATCTTAAGAGCAAAAAACAGTCTACAGAAGCAGTGCTAGATAGAACTGATAATTTATTTCTATCCTACGCGGAAACATTTAAAACTCTATCTTATTAAAACCAAGTGGAGGCCAAATTGAAATTGGCGCAACTTTTTTCTGAGGTGGAGGTTTGAGAAATAGAGGAGAGGAACTCGGCAGCAGAGCAGCTTGTTTGCTTACAAGGCGAATGGCTTTAACTTTTTCCAGAAAAGTCATGTGGATAACTCTTATCAATGACTTTTAAATATAAAAGTCATATCCATAACTCTTATTGAAAACTTTTATTTTTATCGAAAAAGTTTTTTCAATGACTTTTGTTTTTAAAAGTCTTCAATAAGAGTTATGGGTATGACTTTTATATTTAAAAGTCATTGATAAGAGTTAAAATTAGAGAAAATTAAAATAAACTTAAGTAGATTTTATCAAATAAAACATCTACATATACATCGATATTAATGTTAAATCATGAGTAAAGAAAGACCAGCAAAGAAAGTCAAGCTTCTTTAATTTTTCACAACCTAAAGAAATCAGCTAGAGGGTTTTCTAGCGATATATGTATAGTATATATTTATGTTTTTTATTATAATAATAATTACTTATAATTTGAAAATAAAAGTTAAGAGTTAAACTTTTAACTTTTATTTTCAAAATAAAAATCGAGATGTTTTGTTTTGTTTAAGAACCGATATGAAATCGCTTTATTTTCTTAATTTGTTTTTCAGTTTTGTATAACAACCGATATGAAATCGTGATATCTTTTTGTATCTATAGGAATAAAAATATATCTATTATATATAGTAATAAAGAGCGTTTTATTTAAAGTTAAACGTCGTAAAAGTAATTTGCAAACTTTTTTTATTTTTAATATAAAGACATAAATTTTTGCAACACACTAATGTTTCGATGAAATATTTGTGTCTCACAACATATGGCCGTGCAAATATGAAATACTTTTTCCCTGAAAAATTATTCATATCACACAACCAAATTCCCTAGAGAAATTGACAAATCCCATGCAATAAAATCAATTACTATCAATATGGCATTCTACTATTCACAGACACGAACAGCTGATTTGTGTAAATAAAATAAAATAATAAATAAATAAATAATAAAAAATCGCCGGTCGGCGATTACTTACGCGTTCTGTTTGACCGCAACTTAAGGAATACAAAATGATTTTGAAATTCAACCCCTAAGGACTTAAAGAGGACTTAACACACAATTCCAATATCTTTTGATAGCCATTAAATATTGATTTTCTTTTCCTACGAAAACATCTCGCTTACTAATGCCTAAGAACCGTTTTCAGGATTTTTCAAAATTCATCCTCCAAAGGTCCCAAAAAGGAAAGTTTAACATGAAATATGTCTACATAAGGCGCGAAATCGGCCAACACTCTTCACGCTTAAACGACTGGACAAATTTTTATGAAATTTGGTACATAGCTCACATTGTGCCGTCATTCCCATATAGGCCATAGGAAACCTTCGAAAACCACTACCACGCCCACTTTCCATATATGGGCACGTGGGGTAACTTTGTCAGTATGAAGTTCCACGTTAAATGTAGGAGTTTGGCACGAGTCTGGCCAGACCTTTTTCGATTTCAATTGTAGGTATAATGTATTTCTAATTGATCCAGCGACTTGAAATCTCTGTACCTTCTTAAATTTTTTTAGCTATTCGATCTATATAGAATGAGGACGAATAGGCCTATAAAAAACAAAATTAAAAGGAAATTGTGGTGTACACCTCGCATTCGTGCCTCATGAGTCTGCCCGGACTCATTTACATTTTATATATGAGCTGCTATTTTTGAAAGTGGAATAAGTCCATTTTTTAAAAAAAATTACTTAAGGGTAATTATATACCATCGTGCAATATATACCATCGAAACCAGCGAAATATGGTATAAAAATTTGGTGAGCTTGCGATTCGAAAACGAAGTATCCATTACAAGGAAAATTGTACACCGGTCGAGAAGTACGCGCTGAACGTGAAGTGAATCAGGGCGAAAATGTTATGTTACAACTCGCAAAACCGTACGCTAACAGCGGTCGTACAATTGTCGCCGACAATTTTTTTACGACATTGGATTTCAGAGTCTTCATAAAACATAATACGATTATATAACAAAAAATAAGAGTTTTCTTCACCTCCAAGTATTTTTCCCAATATTTTTTCCCAGCGTAAGTAGTTCAAAACGTGCGAGAATACTGAAAACACAAAAAATAGAAAATGTGTACAGCATATTATTCAGCAAAATATATACAGAATTTCAATCACCAAAAGCTCAATATTTACATATAATAAATATAACAAATGTATGTGGGGTCTCGCCAGACTCATGGGTGATGAATGTGCCAAACGGAGGGTTAAACACCTACCACGCCCACATCTCTCTGTATATACAGGGATTTCGTATAAGGGTGTTCAAAAGACTAGGGCGTGTAGGATGGGTCGAGACAAAGAAAAAAACGTATGGGTGGGGAGGGGGTCAATTTCCCCCCGTTTAGGCGGGAAGGGACATTTTATAAAAATCCGACTTAACACGAAAAAAAATTTTATTAAAAAATAATGGTTCGGCCTAGATAACTTTTGCTAGCTGATTTTTTTAAATTAGGTTCCTATGTCAAACAGTTTTTGAGAAAATAAGTGTCAAAGTTAAAATTTGGAGAAAATTCCGAAAAAAAATTTTTGGTCGCCATTTTTTTTAAAATTACGGTATTAAGTATAAAAATTTTTCCGACCATAAAATTCTTCAATCAATTCTAGAGAGAATGCTTCAAACTGGAAGGATCTATGTTTTGTAGTTTCCGAGAAAAGTGGAAATTCTGAGTAGAATCAAGGTACGACTACGTTGAGAGATGCAAATCCGTATTTTATCAAACAGATAGCGTAGTGTTTTTGTCATGATTATTTTATGTAGAAAAACACAATTTCTGAATTTTAGGTAACCAAAAATGTCACAAACTAAGATTGCAGTTTTATATTTCGAAATATGGTCGAATTTATGGTCGAAATATTGTCGAAGCATAGTTAAACGCCACCTGTATTTTGATTTGAGATTAGGAATCTAGCTTACGATACACTACATCAAAGTATGTCAGCACAGGTACTATAAGTTGCATAGCCTCCCTTTATTTCAGCTGGGGTGACAAAAGAAAACCACCTGAGGTTACGCAGTACAAAGTATACCTTTCTTAGAGCCGAGTTGACATGATCTACGCAAGTAAGGTGGGTATTTATAACAAACCCCAAGTTCGATATCTTAGACACAAAGTCAAGCCGATTAAGCCCTAAGCATAAGTGGTGGATGTTATGCAGAGAAACTTTTACTCTGCAGATCGGGATCGCATGTGACTTCCTGGCATTTAGCTCTAAGGAGTTAGATCCAGCCCACTGGAAGATTCAATTGAGGCCCTCATTCATCATCCTCACCAAACTGCTGATAGAAATAATAGGATGAGAAAGATAAAGTTGAATGTCATCAGCATATGCATGGATAGATGCATACTTACATAATGAGAATACCTCATTTATGTATAAAGAAAATAGTAGGGGGCCAAGAATGGGTCCTTGAGGTACACCACTTTTCATACTTATATAGGCAGACGAATGATTTTTTACTCTTACTCTCTGTGCCCGATTTGACAAGTAGCTTGTTATTAACCTAACCCCAATATCCTTAAATCGAAAGAGATTCTCCAATTTATTGCATAAGAGAGAATTATTAACCCTATCAAAGGCCTTGGTAAAGTCCAACAAGCAAAGCAATGTAACCTCGCCTTCATCATATGCAGGTCTGATATCGTCAAATATCTTTACCAATGCTGTAGCACAGCTATGGCCGTGCCTAAATCCAGATTGATAGGGCGAAAGCAGACTTTTATCATCTAAATAAGCAACAATTTGCTTTGCCATGACCTTTTCACAAACCTTTGATAGCGGTGATAAGATACAAATTGGTCTAACTGCTCGTCATTGTCATTATAACTGCTCGGCATCGACGTTTTTGCTACCGATAAGACGAGTGAGATTTTCCAAAGGTCAGGATATGTAGATGACGCAATACAAGAGTTTATGATATGTGTAAGCGGGCAAATAATGTGCGGTAAAATAATCTTGATAAACTGCAAGGATACTTGATCTTCACTTACTGCATTCGACTTTAGCTCATCGGGATCCAAGTTGCAGTCCGTTGTACTCCTGGCTGCAATTCCTAGGGTTTTCAGGTTTCTCCATATGATCTTAGTAGTAAGCCCGGGACTTGATTTTGACATGATAAATTTACGTTTCGATGGCCTAGTGACAAGAACAGCATAGTTTGCAATTCTAAACCTCTCCCAGTTACTTGTACTAGATTTTCTTTTCCAAAGCTTATGCAATTTATTCCGAGTGCGGATAGCGTTCTTAACAGCACTTGTGAACCAAGGACAGACAGAGTTCTTGGATTTAGAAATTCGCAAAGGGACATGAGTATTAAAAATCTCATTTATCACGGTAGTTAATCTTATTATTTTATCATTTACATCACTGTAGTACAAAATTTCATCAAATGAGATAAGGCGTAGGTCATTGTATAAGGCCGGATAATTGATTGATTTAAAATCCCTATAGACAAAATTTTACTCCTCATTGCAGGTCCGGTTAAATGCATTTAATTTAAAGGAACAGAAAATTAGGTCATGGTCCGAGATAAAGTTAATCTGATCAAACAGTAAAACTAGGCTAGGATCTGATACAATAAAATAGTCAAGTCGGCTAGGACCAGCGTTATTTCAGGCACGACTAGGCACGGTGTCATTAACTATAGCTAAATCAAGGTTCTCCAGCTTGGAACAGAACCCATTTCTAGCATGGTCATCACACAGTAGGTTAATAGTAAAAATCACCACAGAGAATCATATAATTATAATCAACTAGCGGACCCGGCGAACTTCGCCTCGCCCCAATTTTAAGCCTTCATACAAACTTTAGAGTAATAATACAACACAAATACTTAATTTTTCAATGTAATTTATTTGAATGGAATCAGTAGAGAGCGATTTGATGAACAATGTTTTTCGATTTGATTTCCGGCGCAACAGGAAATAACGAAGACGTTTTCCCAACACGCGAACATGCAACGTACAGCTGACCGTGCGAAAAACAGGGAAATTCGAGATTAATCCCACAGACTTCTAGTGATTGGCCTTGCGATTTATTGATTGTCATCGCAAATTCCAATCGATCGGGGAACTGAATCCGCTTGAATTGGAATGGAAGGTCAGTTGGAATAATGGGAATACGTGGAATAAGGACTTCCTCTCCTTTGAATTTGCCCTTGATGATCGTCGCCTGAATCACATTGTTCAATAGCTTTTTGACGGACAACCGTGTACCGTTGCACAATTTTGGAGGATTGAGATTCCGCAACATGATTATGATCGATCCAACCTTCAGCTGTAAATTATGCGTCGGAGTTCCTGGTACATCAAGCGAGTTCAAAAATTTCGTCGGGTAGTTGGTCTCAGATTGCGCAAAGTCTAAGTCAACGTATAACGCCATCTATCGGATTTTGGCTTTCATACAATTTCATACAAAAACTCGATTTTCGATTTTTCCAATTTTCCGATTTTTCCGGAGGGATTTTCCAAAATTTTCTTCCGTAAAATCCTTCTCCTCGAAAATACGAACAACTGACCAAAAATTGTACAGAAATCGGCCCAGCCGTTCTCATTTTATGAATTACTATACACTTTTTACACCATTTTTATACCCTACACCTTAAGGTAAGGGTATATTCACTTTGTAACGAAATGTGTAACGCATAGAAATAGAGATGATAGGTATAGAAAAGTATATATATTCTTCATCAGCGTGACCTCCTGAGTCGATTTAGCCATGTCCGTCCGTCTGTCTGTCTGTTGAAATCACGATCACAGGAGAACCAATGAAGATATCGTGATGAAACTTTGCAGATATATTGTTTTTTGGTGTGCAGGTTGGTATTGAAAATGCGCAAAATCGGTCCACGACCACGCTTATTTTTTATTAGAAATGTGATATCAGCGTTCGTTTTTGAGTTATGACAAACAAAATTTCAATTATCCATTATCCGTTAATATGGGCGTGATCCGCCCACTTTTAGGTTACACAGGCAAAAGAGGGTTATATTATTAAATATAAAAACTTCCTGAATAAAACTTTAGATAACAACTTGTTTTCCAAAAAAACATTATTACATCAAAACTGGGTGCGGTCCGCCCACTTTTACACTACATATACAGTATAGCAGTATGAAAACAAGTTTATTAACACAGAAATAATGTTTATATGAACACAATAATAAAACAACTAAGCTAGTTATTTTATTTTGAAAACAGGTAATGACCACGCCTACTATTTATACAGAGGCGTAGCTAGGACTCATGGAGCCCGGGACGGTTAATCAACTTGCAGCCCCAAAAATTCAATAAGTCTCTACTTGATTTCCACAACTGCCGCCCCCGACATTGTACCGCCCAGAGTGTACCGCCACACCCTAGCTTCACCACTTTGTTCAAAACGTTTAGGATCTTACAGATATTGTTTTGAAAGCAGAGATTCAAGAATTCAATTCCAGGGTCTGCGGATCCATCTAGCAAGCAAGCATGTAGGTAGTTTCTGCAGTAGACCGCAACACCACCTCCTCTCTTATCAGATATGTCGTTCCTAAAGAGGTTAAAGTTCTGCATCTCGCAAACGCAATCACCCAGGTCATGCATATAATATCCATCAATGAGTCAGTGAATACGTGCTTAATGTAATCCAGCTTCGCTATATTCAAGCTGCGAGCATTAAAGTGAACCACATTGAGCCCACGATGCTGATTGCACAATAACCGCATAAGGGTCCTATGATCTCCACCAGCGCAGCCATCATAATTAACATTCAAGGCGAAAAGAAGTAGTGGTGGGTAAACCAATAGACTTTATGCTCTCAAAGATATTCCTAGGAAGAAATAGTTTTAACAATACGAAAGAATAAATAATAGAAATATCAAGACTGTAGTGAAGGAATAGAAGTGAGTAATAAAATATGGTAATAGATAAGAAGGGAGATAGAGAAGATAAAAATTTTATACTAAACTTAATGTTTCTACAACAATTCCATAACATTATAATAATATGAATTAAACGTCTTTACTCTGCAGCTCAAGTGTTCGCAGTCACGCCAATAAATTTAAGATCCTCTAAACATTTAATTAAAGTTGCTTCACCTCCTGAGCCTTTTATAACATAAACTGATCCTCTTCTTGAAAAAACAGCCGTCAATTGATGTTTTCGCTTTAGTTTCACCGCTGCTCTTGTCAAACTCTCGTTCAAGAAAAGGCTCCCATCTGCATCAAAACCAGCATCACGTAGTGTAAGCTCTCTTTTATTTAACTTGCGAAAATTTGCAGCCGATGTTAACACATTTGCTCTTTCGACTGAATTTTTGAATCTAATAACAATCGGCGACAGCTTGTCTCTTTGAGTTCGAAAAATATTTTTTTGGCAGAATGGATTGACAACCAATAGCAGAACAAAGAGTATTGAAGAAATCAGCCAGCTGCTCACCATGTGAATACGGTACACAAAAACCAACAGCATCCCTAGCAACTTCCCTTCTTTCGAGAACCTCAAGTCTATTGAGAACATTGAAGACTTCCTCAGCAGGAGCACGAACATCATGGGAGCAAGGCTGAGCTGACTCCAGTTTCATACATCGACTGGAGAGAGCCTTCTGAGTCTCTTCCGAAACCAGCAATTTCAGTTCAGCACTCAGTTGTTTTGCACTCTCTCTATAGCTTTTTAAATCTTTATTAACACACTGAAATTTGTGCCCCCAACTCTTTTCTAATTCAACAATTTTTGTGCTGAATTCAGCTCACATTTGAGATAGCAGATCATTGATCTCTAAAAAGAAACTGTTGCTAATCTTTTGAAGGCGATCATCAAGAACATCTACCGTTAAAACAGGTTTTGAGATTTCTTCACTCTCCGAAATTATGCCGTGCGTTGACTCAGCAGGTGTCGATTTCAGCCTTTTCGCCATATTAAATATAACTAATTAATTATGCAGTATCAACTAATAAAATAAATTAATTATCACGAAATCAACTCATATAAGTTGTAATATTTTAAACACTACTGGGTTTCGCGGAATTTAGAGTTTTGACCCGGAAGGTTTTACAGAAAATTTAAATGTTGGCGGACGTTTACATGCACACGTCTAGTCAATGCGAACCATACGAGACGAATCGTCCTTGGAGATTTCAATCTGCTCTTTATGAAGTGAGAGAGAGAGAGGGAGAGATGTGCTGATTATCCGTTAGTCCTCTTACCGTCATTGCATTAACACAATGAATATAATTTTCTTATCAACCTATCATACTGAGAACTTTTCACATTAAATTAAGTATCTAGTACAAATAATGGCTTGTTAGGTCATATATTTTTCGATGAAAAAGATAATTTTGAGATATCCCGCTCTTTACCTTTTGTAAAGTGCCTACAGTTCCTAGGAACACTAGGCTCCATTTATACGTTTTGTCCAGTATTGGAGTTAGACGTTCTCTTTTGGCGATTTACGCTTATAAGGATTGAAGACGCAGCCCCCATATCATAATTTCACTTTATTCATCATCCTCGCAGTTCTCCATTCCTCCTGCATAGATCGATTTATCTATCCTACTACGGGCGGTTCCGTCAATAACAACCGGATCAATCAATATCGACCCAGGAAAATGTTATTTAAGCAAGAGTTCTACGCTCTTTCGTAAGCTTTGAGTATTTGTATGTAGATAGACTTCCTTCTTTCTTTGGTAATGTATCTAATTAAGAGGATTTGAATACCACTAATACCTTCACCAAGCAATATGCTGACGGAAACTCTGAGAGGTTACGGCAGGTTTTTTGGCAGGTATTATTTTTTGGCTTTCTTTATTGTAGTTCTAATGTCCCTATTGTAGTTGGTTAGAGCTCAAGAGTATGTTTCATAATCGCTTTTTCATTTGGCTTTGTTTAAAAGCTTCTTAACCCTCTTACGTAGGGTATGTTATGGAATTAATCTACCATGGAGTCTGTCTCTTAGCCAGTCAGCCGGCTGTTTGTTCAAACATAAATTTAAAATTATAAGATGAGGAATTATATAGTTCTAATTTTCTAAACGCAGTTTTTATCTTCTTTTTTCATAAATCCAAGAAACAAGGATTGTCAAAGAATTCTTGCTGCTGGTATACAGTTTAGGAGAGAACCACTTCACACGAAATGCCTTATAAACATACAAACATTTTGTTATTAAAGTTCTTAAATATTCTTTTATGAAGCTTTACTTTATTTTATATATAATTCGAGGTTAATTTTATTTAATTAATTGATTGATATTTGGGTTATGAATAAGTAGTAAAACAGTTCGATTTAAAAAACCAAAACATTAACACTATCCCATCATTTAAAGGTGCTTTTTGCGAAGAAGATGAAAAAAGGTTTTTGGTTACTGTAATTAAGGACTTATTGGGACTTTGTGAACAAAAAAAGGGAAAGGACAACAAAGCAATTATTGCGTCAAATATCATGTATGTCGTAGGCCAATATCCTCGTTTTCTACGTGCTCACTGGAAATTCTTAAAAACCGTTGTAAATAAACTGTTTGAATTTATGCATGAAACTCATGAGGGTGTCCAAGATATGGCTTGCGACACATTCATAAAAATCGCAATAAAATGTAGGAGGTATTTCGTAACCATTCAACCCAACGAAGCCTGTACTTTTATAGATGAAATTCTAAGTACTATGAGCACAATAATATGTGATTTGCAACTACAACAGGTATGTTAAAATTATAATATTGGAAAATAAATTAATAAATCCTTCTTAAATTAAATTGCCATATACGTATTTTAGGTTCACACCTTTTACGAAGCTGTTGGATATATGATTTCCGCGCAGGTTGATCAGATACAACAAGACGCTCTAATAGAAAAATATATGTTTCTGCCGAATCAAGTTTGGGATGAAATTATTTCTCGTGCATCAAAGAATGTCGATTTTCTAAAAAATATGACAGCTGTCGAAAAACTTGGTAGTATTTTAAAAACAAATGTTGCAGCTTGTAAAGCATTGGGACATGCATACGTAATACAGTTAGGAAGAATTTATTTGGATATGCTTAATGTATACAAAATAACTTCAGAGAATATCATCCATGCTATAGAACTAAATGGTGTAAACGTGAACAATCAACCGCTTATAAAAGCAATGCATGTTGTGAAAAAAGAAACTCTTAACCTTATTTCTGAGTGGATTTCACGTTCTAATGATAATCAACTAGTAATAGATAACTTCATTCCCCCTCTTTTGGATGCGGTTCTTTTGGATTACCAGGTAATCTTGTGTTGTGATTAAGTTTTAAGAACACAAAAATGAACATAGCATTTATTACATAATGCTTTGAATTACAGTTAGAGAAGCTTTAATGTTTTATGATCTATTTATCTAAGTTTTTAAAAATAAAGGTATGAAAAAATTTTCATACTCCGAAAAATTCCTTCAATTTCTTATTCAGTTGTTTTTCCAAGGAAAATCCACGAATAATTTTCTTAAATTATTAAACTGTCATTGACACTAATATTGCAATAATATTACTTTTCATTTTTATTTATTTTATTTATTTATTTATTATTATTGAATAGGAGTTGCGCTAAGAACTAATTCTTTTATAGCAAACAAAAATTGACACAGGGAATATATATAACAATACAAATAATTTAGAAAACTTAAGTTAAAATAATATAATATACATATAAATTGTTTAATTATTTAATTAATAGGTATTAGATATTAGATGTATAGACGACAGGGGTACAGAAAGGAGAAAAATAGATACAGAATGGAGAAAAATAGGTACAGAAAGGAGAAGGTATGTAATCTCTTGGTTGCAAAGTCGTTGTTTTATGTGTTCAAAAAGTGTTCCCTAGCATGACGCCTGAAAGCTCTCTCTCCCGCTATAGCCTTTAGCCTATTTGGCAGATTGTTCCATAGCTTGACAGTGTTGACGAAAAATAGTCTCCCCGTGCTTAGGTAATTGAACTTTGGAACAATTAGATTGGATAGTCGGTTAGAGCTTCCAAAGGACAATTTTGCAAACAAATAATTAGGAGTTCTCGTATGGATTAGCCTGTGCAAAAAGACACAGTTTCGATAATTAATTAGGTCAAAGAGATCACCACCTATGAGAGCGTGTCTCCGAACACCGAGTCGGTCAAAGCGTCTTAGACCACAAACAAACCTGGTCAAGTTGTTGAATAAGACCCTCAATTTATTCAACGAAACAGAATCAAAGTTACAGTACACTAATTCACTGTATGTTATGATGGGCAGAACGAGTTGCTGAACAATCCTTCTTCTGGTTTCTTCAGGAAGATAACTAGCTGCATAGTGGAAATTACGTAAAATAGCGTACGATTTACTTACAACAGCATTGACATGATCTGTACATGTTAAATTTGAGTTTAAACAAAAACCGAGATTTGTAATTTTAGATACGAATTTGAGAGTATAAATAACGGCGGAATATTAGTCAAGTTAGAGGCATTACGAAAAACAGGTAAGACAAAAGATTTGGAGACATTGAGTTGAAGACAATTATCACTAGACCAACGGGTAATATTCATAAGATCACTGTTAATTTTGGAACATAGATTGACAATAGATTCGACACTACTAGACATGTATAGCTGCACATCATCCGCATAGGCATGCATGGTCACATAATTTACTGTAGTAAAAATGTCATTTAGGAACATGGAAAATAAAAGAGGTCCCAACACAGAACCCTGGGGAACCCCTGCCTCGACTGGCTTAAAGTCAGAGTAAGCTGAATTAACTTGAACCCTTTGGTATCGCTCACATAGGAAACTGCGTATAAGCGTAGTCGCATTGGAGGAAAATAGAAAATACTTCCTCAGCTTATGGCATAAGAGCGTATGATCAACACTATCAAATGCTTTCGAGAAGTCAAGCAGACAGAGAAGTGTAACATTCTGTTGGTCAAGTGCTACTCTTATGTCATCGGTGATTTTGAGCATAGCTGTAGAGCAGCTGTGCTTTGAGCGAAAGCCGGACTGAAGAGGGCTAAGTAAGTTTTTGTTTGAAATGTGACAATTAATTTGGGATACCATTAACGATTCACAGACTTTGGAGAGAACAGGCAAGATACTTATAGGTCGAAAATCAGACAGGAGAGAAGCAGCAGATTTTTTCGGTACAGGGATAACTGGCTAATTTCCACAAGGAAGGAAAAGAGGAAGTAAGGAGAATATGGTTGATAATGGCTGTGAGGGGTGAAATTAAGTAAGGTAGAATTAACTTGACAAATTTTATTGAAATTCTATCAAGACCCACCGAAGGCGATTTGATAGATAAAACTTCTTTGATAACATCAGATTCCGAGACATTCGAGAAATGAAATAACTCGTCTTCATTATCATTGTAAGTTAATTCATCTATATGGGGGGCGTTAGTATAATTGATCGAAAGGAATTCGCTAAATTCGTTGGGATTTAGGTTAACATTCGTAGACCTTTGACGCCCAAGTCCAATATTTTTTAATCGTCTCCAAAGTTGTTTAGAGCCCAGATTAGGTTTAAACCTAGATACAAAGTACCTCTCTTTTGATTTCTTTACCACTAGAGTGGCAAGGTTACGCGCTCGTTTGTACAAGTCCCAATTCGCTTGTGTAGGATTTCTTTTGAATCTTGTATGGAGCAAATTTTTTTGACTAATGGCTTTAACCTGTGACGAAAACCACGGACATGAATTAGGACTAACATTTATTGTACGAACAGGCACAAAAGAGTCAAACAGAGATTGAATCACATTGACAAAAAACTTGATCTTATCATTAACCAGGAGGGCAGCCCAAAGGGGTGCCCAGTCAATAAGCGCACTTGTGCGAAATAGTTCGTCAGTATTGATAGATTTGTAGTCAAAGAAAGAAAACGAAGTGGGTAGGGAATTATTGCCGAAGCTAATGTCAAAAGAGCAGAAAAGTAAGTCATGGTCAGAGATGAAAGAAATCTGGGTACATAGTAAAGCTAAAGCGGGATCAGAGACCGCAAAATAGTCAAGTAAGCTAGGTTGGACGTTATTACCAAATCGGGTAGGAAGTGATTCGTTCACGATAGAGAGACCTGCAGTAGAGAACAATTCCCGAAGGGATGAAGAATAACAGTCAGTCTGTAAAAGATTGACATTAAAATCGCCACAGATTATTAAATGATTAACTCTTAGTGAGTAGTCAGCTAGAGTGTCAAAAAAATTATGTAAATTAGTATGTTTGTTAGGGTTGTATACACATGAAACAAGTACTTTTGAGACTGAATCAGACACAGAAATAGACAAATACTCGGCATCAGACTCATCAGACATGAATTCTAACTGTGAACGATAAATAGATTTAACATAGATGGCGACTCCACCTCCGCGTCGACCAGGTCTGTCGCAGCGAAGTAGTGTATAGTTGTTTATTCTAAGAACAGATTCTTTTAATTCGGGTCGGAACCAGGTTTCAGTCACACAGATAATATCGACGGACGAACACTCGAATAGGCTCCTAACATAATCTAATTTGTGGCCGCTTAGGCTACGAGCATTAAAGTTAACAATATTGAACGCGTTATTTTGTTTACAGAAAAGATCGACCAGTAATCTGTTATCATAATCAACACTACCAGCCGTAGGGGAGACAATCATCTGAGCACCATATAGGAAGAGAGTTCAGACAATAAGCCAGGAGAACACAAAACACAATTTACTAAGCATACAAGAGAATTACTAACAACGACAGTGAAGCTAGGAAGTGTGCAGACAAAACAAAAGAATAGATGTAAATGAACAAGAGTGGTAACTAAATGAGAGTAACTGAGAAAAGTAATTGTAAAAAGAGAGTGAAAAAAGTAGGTGAGGAAAAAATATTGGAGCAGGTTGGAGGAAAGAGAGGAGATTAGAAGAGAGTAAAGGTAACAACGAGTTAAGTGAGAATCAGTACAATATACGCATAACAGTTTAAAGTAAAAATGAAGCATTTTAAGTATAAAAAATAAATACATTGCTGACAGTGAGAGAAGTGTGAGACAAATAGCAGAGAAGAAGAATGCGCTCAGTACGAGTAAAAAGAAAATAGAGAAATGAAGGAAAAAAGAAAAATTAGTAAAACTAAGTACAAATTTAATGCAAAAAACTATTAAAACTAAGAAAAATTTAAATTAAACTAGCAGACGTTGAATTTGATTAGCTGTTGGTGGCGTAGTCGATGCTTTCAATGTCCTCCACTAAAATAGGCTCCCCATTAGCGTTGTTTTTTACGAAGACTTTTCCTCCTGCAGTGTAGGCAGCAAATAACTTTTTTTCACGTTTTAATTGGAGTGCATGCCTTAAAACTACACGCCTCGACTTCGTAATGCTCTCATGAACATGAACCCTTCCATCAACATTAAACTCAAGTTCTCTTAGGGTCAAAGCACGGCGTTTTTGTCGACAAAAAGAAGAAATCGCACGTAAGAACAGGATTCGATCACGACTTGAGGGAAACTTCATAATTAATGTCCCACTATTGCGACTATTGTTATTTTTAATTCGGAATGCATCACGCAAAGCAGGAACAGGTTGACAGCTGACGACGTTGCATATTTTCGCATATATAGCTTTAATGTCCTCACCTTGTGAGTAGGGAATACCAGACACAATCACATCCCCAGATATAGACTCATCCTCAAGCTGAGTTAGTCTTTTTCTCAATTCAGCCATATCGATGCCCATAGAGTTGTGATGCATAGTAGTAGCACTCTCAATTGCATCAACCCGAGATTCGAGAGCATGCAACTGCATTTTGATATTACCAACAACAGCATTCAGTTCACCAAATCTCTCCATAATACGCTCCTCAGCCTTTGCAATAGATGAAACAACTTGTTCAATGATGCTCTCACGTAGAGCAGCAAACTTCTTATCGAGTGTCACCATAAACGACGAGTGATCAGAGCGAGTTTCAGCAGATCGTTCAGTTGCGGGGGTGGCGGGGCTTGCCCAGGCACCAGCAATACTAGTGCTGATGATATTGTTGTTGCTACGGGTTGCGCGCTTTGTAGCGCCGCTCAACTGTTTGATGTTTTCAGCGCCAGAATATTTCTCACTGCTTTTCATTGTTAAATTCGATTTGCAAATTATTAACAACTGTTTCAAATATATGGTTATGAGATTAATTTTCACAGCCAAGATAATATTGAATAAAAGTACAACACGTTTAGAGCAGCAAATTAAGTAAAGGAAAAAGAAGCGCGAATTTTACCACCAACTTTAGTGCGTCTACACTCCACGACTCATAACGAGAGATTTTTTTCTTATAAAATCTTTAAAAACACACATTGAGTTAAGCATTTTTACATCGTTTGTGTTTCGTTGGAGTTTAGTGATCAAGAAACGTATTCTTGGCTATCACTTAAATTTGAAGTGCGCCCAAGGACAAGGTCTGCAGGGTTAAATTATATTTAGAATAAAAGGCTGCCTCAATACTTGTTAGATCAAATAATTATTTTAAACATTTTGCTGAAAGATATTAATTTTTTTCGAAAACGAAATTATGAGAACTATCTGAAATTTTTAAACCAACGAATCAAATCAGTAGAATAGACAAAACAAATAATAAAAATCGCTTTAAACTTTTTTCGGGAGAATGAACATCCTTTGGATACCCCTGCTGTGTTATTTTTATTTTTGAAAGTGTACGCCTTTACCATATTGTTGAGAATTTTGACACGATAAATATGGTTGCCGAGATTTGGCGATTTGGCGAGCAAATTTGGCGATTTGGCGAGCAATTGTATAAGCCATCTATTACAATTAAAATTATTATCATCTAGCAGAAACTGTAAAGTTTCGCCAGGAGCGCTTCTCCTGAATGTTGAAAATATAGTGGATATCAAGAAGCTTTTCCAAGCTGTAGGAATGAAGCCTATGGATCCTGATTCAATATGTATACGTGATCCTCCCAATATTATTAAATTTCGTTCGCTGTCCGACAAACTTTCCTTTTTAGGTATGACTTCTACATTTCGGAATAACACAAACAATTTGCCTTGATTCGGCGTCTGCCATTTTTAAAACGCTAGGTCACTTTCTTTTGGAGAAAATTTTAAAAGCCATCTTTCACCCACTTTCCGATGAGTTAGGGATTTGCGCATAGCTCACAACTAGATGACAATGCATTCCTAATCCTTAATTACCGTCTTTTAACGCAGGCAATTTGCTAATTTTACATTATGTTTACAGAAATACATATGTATGTAAGTGCGTGAAGTTAAATTCGTATTTGAGCAAGTTAAATTTGCATTTGAGCTAGTTAAATTCGAATTTAACTTAGCAAACTTAGCGAACGATTTTTTTTACGCTCGTTTAGCTCATATGGAACACATCGATTCAGCTTTTTTACCTGACCAATTTGCTTTAAGTGATCAAAATTGTTGGAATAGAAACGTTATACCTTGCTGCTAGTTCAGGCATAGTTTGTGACATATCTGCTTCCACTACAGCTTTCAGATTATCATTATCCTACTTACTCGCCGGTCTTCCACGTGGTTTATTTGCAAGGCTTAAATCAAATCAACACTTTATTGATTTTTCGAGCTGCGTGCGATGCATTGGTTCCGTGACGAAAATCATATTCGAATATTACCCGCATTTTTTACCTTTCCATTGTCTTATGAAAGCTACTCTATATCAGAAGATTCAAAAAGGAACTACTATTTGCATTATGAGATTGAAAGAGTAATGATGCACTTTCTTGATAAGAAAAAACATAACCAGAAAGAGTGTTAACTTCGGCCCGGCCGATGTTCATATACCCTACACATGTTTAGTGGGCGGACCACGCCCATTGTTTTAGTATGTTTGGTCAGACCCAGTGACTTTGTAAAAAAATTTCAACCTCAAATTCGCTCTACAAGCTGAGAAATTTAGATATAAGCATGGATGAATTTATATTGACTATAAAAAGCAGACGTGGAAATAGTCCGATTTTGCCCATTTGCAATACCAAGTTTGATGAATATATCTCTATTCGTGCAAAATTCGAACAAAATTTCTACCGCAAATTCGTTCTACAAGCTGAGAAATTGATCTAAAGGCATGGATGAATTTATATTGACTATAAAAAGTAGGCGTGGAAATAGACCGATTTTGCCCATTTTCAATACCAATGAGTTTCTATGATAAGTGCCACCAATGATAAGTGCCAAGTTTGATGAAGATATCTCTATTCGTTCTCTTGTAATCGTGATTTCCACAGACAGACAGACAGACGGACAGGGCTAAACTAACTCAGGAGGTGACGCTGATCAAGAATATATTTACTTTTGTCTATTATAAAAAAGGGTTAGAAAATTAAAAGAGTTGGATTTCTTTGGTGTTTTAAATTTATTATTGTTAAATATTCTTGGAATACACAAATTAAATGTTTGGTTTTTTTGGAATTTCGTTTTTTTGTAGTATTTCGTTGAACCTTCTTTGGACTTTAATACAGCTTCTATTCTCCTGGGAATTGGATCGTAGAGATTTCTGATTTGATTTTCGATTCCTTCGTCATACCGCACTTCATTTATAACATTTTCTATTTCCTGAACAGATTTCGGGGATTTGTCTTGTACTTTCCGCCCCATAATTCCCCAAAAAAATAATATTCAGATAAGAGGTGGGTAAAACATTGATGTTATACTCAAATTTTGTTTAAATTGTGTTACCTGTGAATATAATGTAACGTAGGGGAAAAGTTTGCTTTAGCGGTTTTGCCCCGATTTTTTTATTACTTTTTTACCGTTATTTGGGACCATTATAACGGTAATAAGCCGCCCACTTTTGCGGGAGTGGCATTAGTTTGGGTGTTCTCCGCGTTTGAAGGTCGCGAAAGGTCACTCTTTAAATGTTTATTATTCCGTAATTAGGTAAGGTAAAGTGTTTTCCAATAAGAGGTGTAATTTTGAATAGCCCGCTATTTCGGTAGCTGTCACTTTTGAAGCTGTTATTTTAGACATTTGACAAGTAGAAACTACGCCATCACTAAAAATGGAACGATACACGCTGCAGCAACGCATTGAAATTATTAAAATTCACTACAAAAATGGTGAAAATATTGCAGTCACAGTTCGCAAAACTAAAGCAGTTTTGGGTCGTCGTGAAGCACCTTGTCGGACCGCAATACAGAAATTGGTGGAAAAATTCGAGCTGTTGGGACAAGTTAGTGATGTGAAGAATAAAACCCGTCCACGTCGCTCAAGAACAACTGAGAATATTGCTGCTGTAGCCCAAAGTGTTGAGTATAACCCAGGTTTGTCCATTCCTCGTCGTTCTTTGGAATTGGGCATTCCACAAACGTCATTACACCGTATTTTGCATAAAGACTTGGGTCTTAAGGGTTATAAAGTTCAGTTAACACAAGAACTCAAGCCGTCCGATCATCAACCACGTCGTGTCTTTGCTGATTGGGTCCTTGAAATACATGAAAATTATCCGGAATTCCATCGAAAAATCATCTTGACTGATGAGGCCCATTTCTACCTCGGTGGCTACGTCAACAAGCAAAATTGTCGCATCTGGGGCTCGGAAAACCCAAGAGTTATTGTTAAGAAACCTCTCCATCCTCAACGTGTGACTGTTTGGTGCGGTTTATGGTCCGGCAGGGTCATTGGACCTTACTTTTTCGAAAATGAGGTTGGATCAACAGTTACGGTGAATGGATTGCGCTATCGAGAGATGATTAATGATTTTTTATGGCCGGAGTTAGATGGTATTGATCTGAACAACGTTAACTTTCAACCAGACGGCGCTACGTGCCACACAAGCAACGAAACCATTGATCTTTTACGGGAAAAGTTTCCTGACCGTGTTATCTCTCGAAGAGGTGATCACAATTGGCCACCGAGATCTTGTGATTTAAGACCTTGCGACTTCTTCCTTTGGGGCCACGTGAAAGATAACGTTTACGCCAACATCCCGTCGACTCAAGACCTCAAAGATGGAATTCGTGACGTTATCGAGGACATGGGGCAGCCACTTAGCGATTTGGTTATGGAAAATTTCCTGAAAAGGATATGGTCCTGTAAGGGTGGTCGTGGTGGCCATTTGGCTGATGTTGTTTTTCATTATTAACGGCATACCTTCCTCTTTATTACGAAATAATCATGCGATAATTTATCTCAAAAAATGGCATTTTTCTTTGAATATCAAAATTACACCTCTTATTGGAAAACCCTTTACATTAATGATCGAGGTGTCAAAATAAAGGTATTGCCACACCCCTCCCTAGTACACCATTTTACCGCCAAGGTTACGGTTTGGAAGATATTTTAGTTTTAAGAAAAAATGGTGGAGGTGCTATTAGAAAACCCTCCCCCTCCCTCTCATATAACAATTAAGCTATATATTAAAAACACTATTTACAAAGCCCATACTTTTCTCTTTTCAGCGATATACAGGTTATTTCGCATATCGCAGGATTATTTTTGCATAAAAAATAAATAATAATTAAAAAATAATAATTAATAATAATTAAAAAATCATTAAGAGTGCCATCTTCAGTGCTAAAGCACACTTAAGTCTGTCCGGTGCCGCTCCACATGTTAATAGGTCGTTTAGAATTCGTTTAGCCTAGGTTATAACTTTTCAATAGCCATTACATTCCATTTTTATAAAGAAAATTAAAAATTTAGCTCGGTCGTAACGAGCGCGGTGGTAAAATGCCTTATCGTCTTGAAAAACTGGTTTGTCAACGTGGCAGCTCAACTTCTCGACTGTGTAAATTCAACCGTCTTGAATAATCGGGGTCAATTATATTGAATTTGGATATGTCAAGAAATATGACATGCCCTTATTAAAACCGGTTCTCCGGCAGGCCGTCCAGATTCTAGACCCATTTCTTTAAGGCATCTTTGAACAGTTCTTTTCTGGTATCCATTGCCAACTTGACTTGAAGGTCTGTCCTTCTTTGCCTGGCAGCTTGGAACCGATTGTGAAAATACGTTCGTTACAAAGCTCGATCTTCCCGCTGTGTACTGACATTTTCCACTTCCGGTTTTTCTTTGTACACCTCGGTTTCTTGAAATTTTATTGAAAAACGTTTTATTGAAATCCTGTACTTTTTTTACATCCATTTCTTTGAGGAAATCATATTCGAAAAATTTTCTCCGCTGGTTGCTAAGATACGGCTTTTTTTCTCTTGGCTAATTCGATATTTAAATAATCTTAAAAATTACTTCCGATTGTCTTTCTCGATTTGGATCGGGGTGTATATACGCTTACCCATAATAGTGGAATCCGTCACAGTTTGCTTCCAAACAACATCCAAAATAAAAATGTTCAAAGATCGTTATTAGATCTCAAATAGGCCGCCCGACTACTGCAGTATCTTCCAAGCCGAAATATCTGAAATGAAAATATTAGGCTAGCAATAGAACAAATGGCAGAAACTCCGATGCCAATACAGATTCTAACTCTCACTGCAGACTGCACTCTTTTCACATGCAAAATTTCAAGGATCATGTGGAATGTGGATCGTGTATTGACGACGGATGGACAAAATACATACGGTAATTCGCAAGAACTACTAGTAAATTCTCGTGGGGACGATTACGGCAAATACATATGTTTACCGCGACCTACATCTACAGATTTAAATAGGCTGTCAGCGAATCCGCCGGGAAGTGTTGACTACCTGAGGTAAAATATTCGCTGGAGCTCCTGCTCCGCGAATGTCAACTTTTCAATGCCAGCTGAGCCAAATTTTATGTCACTGGTATCACATCGATCTATATGAGACCTCTTTAAAAAAGGAAGCCAGTAGAACCATAAAAATAAATTTTAAAAAATAATAAATTAGGAAACCTTTAAGAAATGTATTCGATGAGTAAGACTAAAATAAAGGATCGTTGCAAACGTCATGGCTGATTTACCACGAGATAAAGTCCAAACTTGTAGGACTTCTTTATCACTGGGGTTTACTTGCGAGCCGTTTTACTATAAATACAATCTTCTATTTATAAATACGCCACAGGAAAAGGGCTCCATCCCTCTAGGGTCTGTTCTGTTTATTCAATTTCAATGAAATATATACCGATTTGTAGGTATTTTTATTCTCTAATGCACAAAAGAATGGAGACAAAATTGTATCTGCATTAAAAGATTTTACGTCCAAGTATATACGAGGGCAGATTGATATTGAAGCTCCCTAGCGCTAGATACCAACACAAAAACTTTTTTTTTTTAGAAATTGCGATCTGTCAAATGTCTGCTGTTAGAATTTCAACCAAATTCATCGATTAGTTTATTTGTTGTAGTCGTTTGAAGTAAGCAACTTTTGTGTTTCTTGAAAAATGGAAAAAAGGGAAATTATTATTGAAAGGGAAAACGGCGAAAGAGACAAAAGAAAAGCTTGATAAACATTACGGTGAGTCTGCTCCATCAGATTACACCGTCAAATATTGGTTTCGAGAGTTTCGTGGTGGCCGCAACTCCACTACCGATCAAGTCCGCAGCGGCAGGCCCTCCGATGCGATTACAGAAGTCAAAAAAGGTCACAATGTCAAAAAAATACATGAAATGGTGTTAGCTGACCAGAAAGTGAAGGTGCGCGAGTATTACTGTGCATTATTGGAGCGATTGAAGCCTCACATGAAGCGAAAAAAAATTTTGTTTTTGCAAGACAACGCGCCGGCGCACAAATCAATGACTTACGGCTCCAATTGCTGTCGCATCCACCGTATTCGCCCGATTTGGCTCCCTTGGACTATTATCTCTTCCCAAACCTCAAAAGATGGCTCATCAATAAAAAATTCAGCTCACGCGAGGAAATCATCGACGCCAATGAGATGATCAACAACAATCAGCTGTCAAAACAAAACTAAATACAGTATCGTACTGAAATTTGGCATGTCTGCCTAAATATGAACGGACTTCAAGGCACCATAACCTTTTTTGCAGTAGCAGCGCATTCTGGCGGTCAAGGAGGTTCCTTTTCAATCCGCCCTCGTAAACATTGTTTATCAACATACATACATATATTGCTAAGCGCCAAAAAGAATTTAAACGGACAATTTTATTGCTGATATTTCTCGTGTGCATACGAAAACGATCTGGTTGATTGAGTGAGAAGATGTTGTGTATTGTAACTATTAATAGACGAGCAGTCGATTTGAATTTTATAATAAAAAAAGAATTTATTAAAAATGGGAGTTGTTATTTGTCGAATTGTTATTTTGTAACTGGTTTTTGACACAAGTGTACGCATTTGGAATTGTTTTGTGACATTCGCTTTAGTGACAACTTGGTAGCTTGATTGATACAATCTTTGGAAGTGATGGCGTATCTCCTGTTAAACCGTACTATTAGAAAAATTTCTGCTCTTCTAGTAGATACTAATACAATTGAGGGGAGCATATTTTCAACAGGAGGCCAGAGACAGCAATGATTCTGAACACTAACTTGAAGCAGTTAACGAGATAACTGTACCAGCGATTTTATGAAAACCTGCTTCCGTAAAAACAAAAAAACTACTTCACTTTGTAACTTTTGTGTGTAATTAGAGCTTGCAAGTTAAATTTTTTTTTTTAACTTTTTTAAACTAAGATGTAGAACAAATTAGGGCTTTTTTAAAATTAACATTTATATTGACAAAGATTGTTTTAATAGTTACCAATAATAAAATTAAATTTTTTACTTCTAGCGCTGCAAAGTACCATCAGCTCGAGAACCGAAAGTCCTTAGTTCCATGGCGGTTATTGTTCACAAATTAAGAAATCATATCACGAATGAGGTACCAAAAATATTTGACGCGGTTTTTGAATGTACTCTCGATATGATAAATAAAAATTTTGAGGATTATCCTCAGCATCGAACTAGCTTTTATGAACTATTGCAAGCAGTTAACGCGCATTGCTTTAAGTCATTCTTAAATATACCACCAGCTCAATTTAAATTGGTTTTTGATTCTGTTGTTTGGGCATTTAAGCATACAATGCGGAACGTTGCAGATTTGGGCTTGAACATTTTGTATAAGGTATTGAGTACAAACTGAGTTTATGAGAATTATGTAGCAGCAAACAATATTAACTTTTAAATTTTACGCAGATGTTACAAAATTTGGAACAACATCCACAAGCTGCACAAAGTTTCTACCAAACTTATTTTACAGATATTTTGATGCAAATATTTTCGGTAGTCACAGATACATCACATACGGCAGGATTAGCGAATCACGCTATTATTTTAGCGTACATGTTTTCGTTGGTGGAAAATAATAAAGTTGCGGTTAATTTAGGCCCTATTACTGATAACACATTATTCATCCAAGAATATGTCGCGTCACTTTTGAAGTCTGCATTTAGTCACCTCACGGATAACCAGATAAAAGTATTCGTAACTGGTCTTTTTAATTTGGACGAAAATGTGCAAGCATTTAAAGAACATTTAAGAGATTTTCTTATTCAAATTAGGGTACGTATTTTGATAATTTTATGTGCCCAACTATTTAAATTATTCTGAAAAAAACAGGAAGTAACTGGAGAAGATGATTCCGATCTATATTTAGAGGAACGTGAAGCTACACTCCGCGAAGAACAGGCCAATAAAAGATTAATGCATCGTAATGTTCCCGGAATGCTTAATCCACATGAGCTGCAGGAAGATATGCAAGATTAACTAAACGTACTCAAATTTATTCTTATAATTTATTATATCGTAATGTGAGTCATTTCAACGATACTAAAGCTTTGCCTGAAATGAATATTTGTCAGAGTATGAATGTACATGCAATATTATTCTGCATCATATTACTTACTAAACATAATACTACAAGATATTATTAAAAGCAAAACGAATGATTGTGTTTAGTAACCATAAAATATAGTATGTAAATTTACATTTTAAAGTTATTGTTATATAATCACTAATGTATGTGAGAAAAGAATTTGAATGCTGATTTTAATATATGTTTGGTATTGTACTTTCCTAAAACTGGTTTAATTATTGCATATCTAGGTATATACATATATACTTAATTAAGATTATGTTTATTGGTGAAAATAAGCTGGTCACATTTATAAATCAAGCTGTCAAATTGTATTGCCAATTCAGCAAAAAGTCGCACTACCTTCGGAATCGAGAGCGGAATCCAGAGAGTTGCGGTCGATCGATTCCTTTTTAGATTCAAGAAGCCATTATTTTTACATAGGCATGTCATTGAAGGTAATAATACTTAAGAGACTTGGGTTACCTTTTATAACGGCTTTTATCTCCATTATATAACCACTTTCAGAAGAAGTAAAAATAAAAAAACCAAGTTAATACCAAACCATCAGATACATTTTATTTATTTAGAAATTTATTAAATGCTAAATTTGAAACTAGCAACTAAGGCCCCTCCACTGATAAGGATTATTAGAGAGAGAAAGATTATACTCACAAGTTAAACATCCATGCGCAGGGAGTTTCGAAGCATCGTCTTCAAGATTGCAAGGCAAGTACATTACCTTCTTTGCCATCGCGGACAGTTCCGTCTGATATAAAATCTCATATTTCGAACAAAAATATGGATTTTATTTGTTATCTTTCCATTTCTAGCAGCATGTGTATATTGGGCTTTATATGTGTATATTGGACTTTAGCATTTGCTAATGGATTCCATTATCAAGAGCAGCATGGTATCAAGAGCAAAAATTAGGTATTGTAATGTTGTCTCTTTACAATGTTGTACAATTTTTGCTGGGCAGTTTATGCAGGTCCGATAATGAAGATGTTTTAATTTACGAATTAGCATGATCTTCATCCCTCTGGTCACAAGCTACAGTTTAATGCATGCACAATTGTTTTCATGTGTGAACCGCCAGTTAGACTAATTCACCGCAAATATCTTTTCATATTGTTCTAAACTGCCAAGGAATTACGCAGAGACCTTCAAGATAAGTTGGCAATGGATTTCAGCATAAGAACTGTCCAAAGACGCCTTAAGGATATGGGTCTTGGAGCTCGTCGGTCTGACAGAAAACCGCTCTAACAACGGGTATGAAGAAAAAACCGTCGCGGCAAATATTTTTTTCTACTTAGTCCTGTCTACTTCTACTTAGTCCTGTTACAATTTAAAGTTAGTATAAAAATAAAATAACAAAAATTTAAGTAATTGTTATAATTTTCATTTTTTATTAATTAATATTCTCTTTGTTATTATTTCTTTCGAAAAAATACTTCATATAAAATTACCGTCCTTTGTTTTTATACAGGATCTTAAACGGTCCCGCCTTTGCGCTATAGCGGCACGTATGATGTCAATGGGCATGATGATGCTGCTGCAATAAAGGCTTCTTTAAGACTTTCCAAATTTGGGTGGCGGACTTTGCAGGCCATGACTTTTAGCTCCGACCTCAAGCTGTAGCAGAGTCCTGTTGAAGTCCTTCACCACACCTTCTAAGACGTCTGGTTGGTACACCTTTGCCTCAGTTTTGTCACCTTTTTCGCAGAAATGCAAAGCGATGTTTTTATGGAATACCCCCACTGAACTATTATGTACGCAGGATGATGACCTTTTCGAATCCTTGGAATAGTATCTCTGGCTTCCTTAGTTGTCCTAGCATAGATCTTATCATTTTGCTTGTTAAAAACTTCCACCGAAAAAATTTGTTCATCCGTAAAACGGATATTTCCATGGCCGTTACGTACGTGCCACTGGAAAAGCTGCTTGCATCTTTCAAGCCTAATTTGTTTTAACCGCGGAAATAAGAGATGGCCTGTGGATCTGCAGAAGGCAGATATCATGTGGAGATCATCCCGGACTAGTCGTGATATGAATTTAGTGGAAATATTTAGCTACCGGGGCTTAGCTTTCGGCGAATTCGAACACGCAGAACTTGTATGGGCGCACTCGCGGAGCAATGCGCTAATGCCTACTTTTGGCTCTGTCCTTCACTTGGTATGAGTTCAAAAAACGATGGATGGTACGGTAAACACAAACACTCTTGATATGTCAAGGTTTTTTAGTAATTTAAAAATTTTACTCGCGCTTTTACCATACCTGTATTGGGTGTGGGGAAAAAGTTCGTGGCGTTTTTCCGATAGGTGGGTGTTTACGCCAAACACCGCTCGTCAGGCTGCCTCTCCCTATCTACCGAAGCCGTGCTCTCTCACGGCGCAGACTTCGGTCACTCAGGAGAGGCAAGCTAAAAGCTTGACTGCGAGCTCCTTGACTCCAGCCTTGCCGATCGGATATGTTCGTTTTCACTTGGCTGCCATCAGTGAACCGCGACACATTGAAAACAGCAAACGACAGCGAATTCTAACAATTACTTCACATCTACTTTCATACAATCACATTTAACATTTAAAATTACAAACTTTGTAAAAACACGCACTAACATTGAAATAAATTTACGGAGAAAAACAAATAACCTGCAACTGCCGTTTTACGACTAAACATTTGGTCCAGTACGAGCCGGATCGAGCTCCAGCGTCAACTGCACGACATCGTCGCCCTTTTTAAAGAAAAAGGTGAGTTGATCAACTTCAAGTAAATTGTAAAGTTTAATATAAATTTGAAATATTTAATATTTAATAAATTTGAAAACTTAAATATTCGTGATTAAGCTGTATATAAGCCGTACGTATAGATCTATATATACATATATAATCCCGTGTACACGTGAAGTTAACGGGAAAATTAACTTCAGTGTAACGGTGCGCTAAAAGTTAGATTTTGTTCACTTATATACAGAATAAGTGCCCTTGAACCCGGTTATATACTTCTATTGACCGGCGCGTGTTGCAATTATTTATTCTTCACCGAATACATAATTGCAGCTCGCTCACGCTTTCTTTTGCGCTCCTCACTTAAAACCAAAAAACCGCCACCTTTTGCTGGCTGGTTTGGTTTTCGTGCTCTCCACAGACACGCTCGTAGCTTACGCTCTTCTGCGCGGTTCACTTAGAAACCAAAAAACCACCACCTTTTGCTGGTTTGTTTGGTTTACGTGCTCTTACATAGACACGCTCTCAGCTTGCAGCCTAGCATAGAACACGGTCTTTCGCTCTCCCATTGATCGCTCTCTCCGCGTGATACGCTACAAGCGGCGCGTTTTTCGTGTAAAATTCGTACTTGTACTATCAACGTCAACGTTCAAAATTTCCAAATAGCGCACACTGTACCGTGCTTGTAGCAGAAGAGGCGACATACTTACTCACCTACTCATCGCTAAAAGTCAACAATCGTGCGCTCTAAACCAGTTTGAGTTTAGAGAAGTATACGCAAATTTGTCGGTGTTCGATAAGCGCGCTCGTCAACGCTGAGTTACACAACTACTCACGCTGCAAAAACACTGCTCAGCGCTCCCATCGATATAGCGCCGTCGTTTTTTCGTGCCAAGAGAGTCAACAATTCTTGCACCGTGGGCGATAAAACCATAATAAAATTTTTGTTAGGAATAAAAATATTTTGGTGTTTTATTTCTGTATTAGCCCATCTAGCTAAGCGACTTTAGCCCCTGTATTCTTTTGCACCGACGAAAATCGATTCCATATCGCAGATTCCCTTGCTAAATTAGTAGTAACCTTAACGCACATACAATGGATAGTGTTGACTCTTTTCTACGTCTCGCGGACGATTTAGTGGAATTCGGAATGCACATTCTAAGCAGTTCAACGGATTCGCAAACGTTGGATACCCTGGAGTTGGACATTACGGAGCTCAACTCGCAGTGGTCCCTAATCAAGTCCGCGTATAGCGGCCTTTTCGAACAAATGCTGAAGGATGTGACGATGGCACCACATGTAAAAAGCGTTAAGGTAAAGTATTTCAAAGCGTACGACAACTACAAGCAATGCGTTGGACTGATCAAAATTCAAGTCAACTCGATGATAAAGACCACCGCCGCGGCTCTACGGATACGTCAGAGCTGCCGCCCACTCGGTTCAACATCAGCTTGCGTCCATGCGATACCGACGATTTCAAAGGCGACTATTTGTCATGGCCCTCCTTTCGCGACATGTTCACCGCCCTGTATATTCAGAATACGCGTATTGCCCCAGTGGAAAAACTTTTCCACTTGAACCAAAAAACCAAAGGAGAAGCCAAGGAAATCGTACAAAAATCTCCTTTGACGAATGAAGAATTCGAGCAAGCATGGCAAAATCTATCGGATCGATACGAAAATAAACGCGTCCTCGTTAACACGCTCCTCAAATATCTCTTTGGTCTCGCGCCGAGTACTAGGGAAATCGGTCATGAAATTAAAAATCTACAGCGTGAAATTACCAATATTCTCGCCGAGTTGGCCCTCCAAGGCGTCAACACCTCACATTGGGACGCGATTACAGTTTTTTTGTGCTCTATTCGTCTTCCGGAAGCCACCCTGGCGCTTTGGGAACAATCCATACCGAATAAACGTGAAATTCCAAAGTGGTCCGATCTCGACGCATTCTTGACACATCGGTTTGAAACGCTGGAATCGGTGCACGATATAAAAGGCGCACCCGCAGGCAAGAATCGCGCGTCACCCGCTCCACAGGTGGCCACTTCGACAAAACGCGTCAACACATTCCAGTTGAACGTTGCGTCGACCATATGTGAGTTGTGCTGCGAACACCACACAATCCGAGTCTGTCCGCAATTTTTGGAAATGACTTCCGGTAAGCGTTTAGAGGTAGTGAAAAAGTTGCGTCTATGCTTGAATTGTCTCGCGCAAGCGCATCAGATCCAAAGATGCCCCAGTAGATACAACTGCGCGACATCATACGTTATTGCATCACGATCAAGCGCAGAACGGACCCTTAGCTAACTCAGCGTCGCGTCCGTCTACTAAATATTCAAAGTCTTCGCCCAGTAGAAACGCTGCATTGCAAACCAATCAGCCCCGTAACAACCCACTTAACGCGCGAGCACCCCCCTTTACTGGGCCCTCCACGTCGGCCAAAGCCGCCCAAATCAGTCAACAACAAATACAGTCCACTGATCGAAATCAGCCCGATAACCATCAAGTTTGTTTCGCTGCCGCACCGAAGCCAGTTCTGTTAGGAACCGCTACGGTCACCATATTCCACGACGGTACTTGCTATGCCGCGCGTGCCCTCATCGATCCAGGATCCGAAGTATCCTTCATCTCTGATCACGTTCAGAAGATGCTCAAAATCCCCATGCGGACAGTGAAAGCAACGGTTTCTGGCCTCAACGAAACTATTTCCGCAAAGGTTTCGAAATCTTGTGAGTTTATGCTCAAGTCGCCACGCGACCCCTCGTTTCAGATTCATGCCAGAGCGCTAGTGCTGTCGCAAATCACGGGCAGACTTCTCGCCCATTCATTCGATAGTGAGCTGCTTCGCAGCCTCCCTCGTAACATCGAGCTCGCAGACGTCAACTTTGTCAAAAGTCAGCAAGTTGACGTTCTCATTGGAGCCGATCTCTTCCCGGCCATTATACTTGACGGTATTCGCCGCAATGTGTTAGGTTCACTTCTAGCACAATAGACTGTGTTCGGCTGGATAATCACCGGACCAGTCCTCTTGCTACAAACGGGTAGCCCCAACATAAGGGGGGCCTTCTTCAATGAAGTCACCATCGAACAACAGTTCGAACTTTTTTGGGTGTTGGAGGAACTTCCCAAAACTCGTCACTTATCCCCCTCCGAAAAGTTGTGCGAAGAGAATTTCGTAAAAACAACTCGTAGGAGCCCTGACGGCCGCTACATCGTTACGTTGCCATTCAAAAGCGAAGCCGTAAACCGACACTCGCTAGGATATTCACGGCACATCGCCCACCAACAATACCTTCGCTCAGAAGCAAGGTTAGTCAAGAATCATGACCTCAAAAGGCAATATGACGATGTAGTTCAAGAATATCTTGATTTAGTTCATATGACGGCCGTAGCGCCCCCACAACCCGATGCTGAGCACTATTATTTGCCACATCATGCGGTTATAAAACCGGACAGCACGTCCACCAAGGTCAGAGTCGTGTTCAACGCATTCTGCCCCAGCACAAGTGGGCTCAGTTTGAACGATGTGTTACAGGCCCTGTTCTACAAGCAGACTTAACATTTTTAATGTTAAGATGGCGCTTTTTTCGGTATGTTTTTAGCGGTGACATTCAGAAAATGTACCGCCAGATCCTCGTCGACCCGAAACATACCCCCTACCAACGAATTCTATTCCGAGATTCGAATAGCTCCCAAGTTAGGGACTATGAGTTACAAACGGTAACATTTGGCGTGAATTGCGCCCCCTTTCTAGCGATCCGTACTCTTCTTCAGCTAGCGAAAGACACACAAAAGATAAAAGAACAACAGTTTCCGCTTGCGGCCCATATTTTGCGACATTCGATGTACGTTGATGACGTGTTGGCTGGATCTCACAACCTTGCCATGGCCACTTAAATGCGCGATGAACTGTCAGAGGCTTTGAGTACGGCAGGCTTCTCGCTTCGGAAATGGACGGCCAACGACAAACACATTTTGGACGACTTGCCGGAACCCCATTTGCTCAACGCTGAGTTTTTAAAGTTCGAGGACAACAGCACCGCAAAGATGCTCGGTATTCGGTGGAACGCCACGATTCGAATTCCCAGGTGGATTCGATTCACCCCCGACTGCACAGTGGATCTTCACGCCTTTTCGGACGCTTCCGAGAAAGCTTACGCCGGAGTCATCTACGCCCGAGTCCAAATCGGCGACACAGTTCATGTATTGCTACTGTACTCCAAAACACGAGTGGCGCCCATTAAAACGATATCGCTGCCTAGACTCGAACTCTGCGGAGCTACACTTGTCGCCGGCATGCTCGACGCCCTTGTACCTAATATGCACTATCGTTCCGAGAATTTCTTCTGTTGGACAGACTCGACGATTGTTCTGGCGTGGCTTAAGAAGCCTCCTTGCGTCTGGGCCACTTTCGTAGCAAACCGCGTTGCCAAAATCATTGAAAGAGCACCACACACTCAATGGTTTCACGTGGACTCGCACGACAATTTATTTATTTATTTATTTATTTATATATAATGGCACACAATGCAGTAAGAGCACGCTCCTTTATAGCATATGAATATAATAACAAATTTTAATAACATTCAACAAAAATATACATAATACAAACATAAATCTTAAAGCTAATACTTATAGATATAAATTAAATTAAAGATATTAGTACAAGAATAAGAAGATAGAGCAAGAAAAGACATTATAGAGATAAAAGAAGGACACACTCGCGTAAAAGACAAGGAGAAGAGAGGATCTACGAAAAATAGTGGCAATATGTTGTAGTTTCCAGAGTTTAGTTGAAATAAAATAACCTGACGAGTTTCTTAAACCAGCTTCCCTCCCTAGCATTTTTAATCCTGGTGGGCAGATTATTCCAAAGCCTAATAGTGTTGATGAAGAAAAATCGCCCACTGTTTAAATATTTAAAAGAAGGCACAATGAAAGTTTTTGTGCGATCAGAATGTCCAAATTTCAGTTTTTGGAAGAGATAATTAGGACAGCCAGTGTTAGCAAGTCGGTGCAAAAAGACACAATTACGGTAGTTGTAGTAATTATTAATGTCGCAACCAAGCAATGCATATCTTAGCTCTCCTAAATTGTCAAACCGCTTGACACCATATACATAGCGTGTAAGGTTATTAATTAATACTTCTAATTTGTGAAGTGAGATCGAATCAAGTTTACAATAAATTAGCTCAGAATACGTGACAATAGGCATAACAAGCTGAAGCACTAGTTTACGTCGAGTGGATAGTGGGACAGATGCAGCAGAATAACGAAGATTACGTAGGATACAATATGATTTTCTTACAATAGAATTCACATGATCAGTGCAAGTCAACGCAGAGTTAATGTGAATTCCCAGGTTCACCGCTCTAGTGACAAATTTAAGCCTTTCATTACCTAAATAAAGAGTCGGAAGGTCAGAAGGATCAAAGGTGTATCTAGAAATAGGTAAAACTAAGGACTTAGCTGCATGGAGTTGAAGGGAGTTCTTCGTAGACCAATCAATAATAATTCTTAAGTCATCATTCATCCTACAACTCAATACATCCAGATAATCGTAGGGTTTAGACATATATAGTTGAATGTCTTCGGCATAGGCATGCATGGAGACATAACGAACAACAGAAAAAACATCGTTAATAAATAGGGAGAATAACAAGGGACCTAGAACAGAGCCCTGTGGTACACCAATGCCGACCCTTTTAAATTCAGAAGCAATGCCAAGTTTCACTCTTTGAAAGCGGTCCGACAAGTAACTTTTAATAAGCTTAGCGGCACCTCCGGAGAAGAAGAAATAATTCTGCAGCTTGGTGATTAGTAATTTATGATTCACGCTATCAAAAGCTTTGGAATAATCTAAAAGGCACAGGAAGGTGACATCTCCTCGATCATAGGCCACTCTTACGTCATCTGTAACTTTTAGTAAGGCAGTTATGCAACTGTGTTTCCGCCTAAAGCCAGATTGCAACGGATGAAGAAGTTTACTGGAAGAGAGATAAGAATTGATTTGTTCTGACATAAGGGATTCACATATTTTCGACAATGATGACAAAATACTTATAGGACGAAAATCAGAGGGTTCAGAAGGAGAGGGTTTTTTTGGTATAGGGCAAACAGTGGCTAACTTCCACTGAGATGGAAATGAATAGGTAGTGAACACAGAATTATAGATAAAAGTAAGTTGGGGCAGGATATGAGGCAAAATAATTTTTAGAAATTTAATAGAGACACCATCTTCACCAGTTGCAGTTGACCTAATAGAGTTAACATGGTGGTAGACTTCGCACTCAGTTACTCCTCTAAACTGAAAAGAGCCCTGCTCCCTGATGTCAATCGTGCAAACGTTTGTGATGACATTGTTCCGTGATAGGAAAAAATCATTTAGAGCATTTGGGCATATATCACAGGTCAAGTTTTTCCTAGATCCAAAGCCCATGTCTCTCAGCTGCCTCCAAAACTGCTTTGGAGAAATTGAAATGTTGAACTTAGAGGTGAAATAGTTTTTCTTCGACATTCTAACAGTCAAGACCGCATGATTACGAGCATTTTTGTAATCGTTCCAGCTACTAACCGTACGATTTCTTTTCCACTTATTGTGTAATTTGTTTTTTAGGCAAATAGCTTTTTTTACTCGTGTAGTGTACCATGGGCAAGAGGGATTGATAACATTGATTGTTTTCAGAGGCACAAAATTATCAAATAAAGTATTTACGATGTCTGTAAAGTATTTAGTTTTTTCGTCAATATCTATTAGATGCCAGAATTGTGACCAATCAATTGAGGAAGCAGTAGCGGCCAAAGTCACAAAATTTATAGATTTAAAATCACGAAATGAATACGATCTAGGTACTTCACGTACAGATAATTTTAGATCAATAGAACAGAATAGAAGATCATGGTCAGAAATAAAAGATATCTGTGAAAACATAGTCAAAAGGGATTGGTCGGAGATAATAAAGAGGTCAAGAAGACTTGGCCACGCGTTATTAGCGAACCGAGTTGGATTACATTTATTCACAATCGACAAACCTGACATAGAAACCAAGTCACAAAAACTATTAGATATGGCGTCAGTTGATAAAAGATTCACATTAAAATCACCACATACTGTAATAAAATCATAATCTAAAGACGATCCAGACAAATACACAAACAGAGGCTCAAGATCACAGGACTTATGCGGATTGTAAACACAAGTAATAAGTACGCTATGCACTGTGTCACAGATAGAAACACACAGATATTCCACCTCAGCGTTACCTGAGTTACACACAAACGTGAATTTATAGGCAGACTTAATGTATATGGCAACACCTCCACCACGCCTTCCCAATCTATCACTCCGGAAGACTGTGTAATTTTGTAGCGCTATCACAGAATCGGCTATTTCTGGATGAAACCATGTCTCTGAGACACAGATAGCATCAATATTAGAGTTACCAAAGACATACTTGATGTAATCAAGCTTATAATTATTCAGACTTCTGGCATTAAAGTGCACAATATTAAAACCATTATGCTGTTTGCACAAAATATTTAGAAGCGTACGATGATTCTCCCCAACACCAACCGACGATACACAATTAAGCATGACGGGTTAAGAGAAGTGAAGCCAGCAAAACCCAACAGGTAGGAACACAGACAAAAATAGAGAAACTCTTTACTTTGGAAACCACAACACCTTGCAAAGATACCCAGGTGAGAAAAGATTAGTGTGTAAAGTAAAAGTAAGGAAGAGAAAGGGGAGATGCAGAGAATAAAAATAAAATACAGTTAAAAGTAAATACAAATTTGAGTATAAAAAAAAAAATAAATACAATGCTGACAGTGAGAGAACTGTGAGACAAAGAGCAGAAAAGAAGAATATGCTCAGTAGAAGTAAGAGGAAAATAGAGTAATGACAAAAGAAAAAAAAAAATAAGTAAAACTAAATACTAATAATAAATTTAAAGCAAAACTATTAAAACCTAAACAAGACAAAAATTAAAATTAAACTAGCAGACGTTAAATTTGATTAGCTGTTGGTGGCGCAGTCAATGCTTTCTATGTCCTCCACTAAAATAGGCTCCCCATTAGCATTGCTTTTTACAAAAACTTTTCCTCCAGCAGTGTAGGCAGCAAATAGCTTTTTTTCACGTTTTAGTAGGAGTGCATGCCTTAAAATTACTCGCCTCGACTTCGTTATACTCTCATGAACATGAACCCTTCCCTCAACATTAAAGTCAAGTTCTCTTGTGGTTAAAGCACGGCGTTTTTGTCGACAAAAAGAAGAGATCGCACGTAAAAACAGGAATCGATCACGACTTGAGGGAAACTTCATAATTAATGGCCCACTATTGCGACTATTATTATTTTTAACTCCGAATGCATCACGCATGGCAGGAACAGGTTGACAACTGACAACGGGGCTAGAATTAAATGAGAAGGCGGACATCCTAGCAAGCCACGAGCCAGGCTACCAATGGAACAAGTAGTAAAAGCTCTAATGCTAATACAGACTTTCACTACAGACTTGAACTCATTTCACATGCAAAGTTTCAAGCATCATGTGGAAATAATGACGATGGTTGGACAAAATACATAGGCGATCTGCGAAACTCCTGCAAAGTATTGGCAAAGTAAAGTAAGATAGCCGCTAGAGCACCTGCTCTGCCAATGTCCAGTTTTCGCTTGCAGCTATAATTAACTTATATAAATAATTAGATAACAGAGAATAAGTCTGTTCTTTAGTAAATAACTTAATTGCGCAACATAATGGCTGAAGTAAACTCGTAATCCCAACTTTATTAGGATCCTTTCATAATTGAATGTATTCAAGAACCTTACGTTCTAAAAGTGTTAAATAAGCTACCTCTACAAGAACGCAAACTAATAAAATAAATATTCTAATCAAAGATAACCACATTCTATAATAAGCAGCAGAGGCGCCTCTAGGCTACTTCTCTGTGACTATGTATAATAGTCTGAACTATAATCGGGGTTACTCAAACTAACCTGACACAACTCAGAAGACTCAATTAGAAATCATTTGGCAACACGAAGAACACGTCGGTCTATGTGAGATCTCTTTAAAGAGACCTCTAACCCTGACGATTCTCCTCGCTGTTCCTGCTGAAGCTGTTGAAGGCGAAGTCCAGCCTAGCAAAAGCTAAGTATTTCTTCGGGCTGCCCCACTATAATCCTTGTGAAGTCCCTAGACAATTTGAATGCGATCACCAGCGAATGCACCCAGTCCGTTTTCCTCGGGTCTCGGAACGACTCTATGTTGGGCTTGGTACCCTTAGTGGTGAAGAAAATCTTACAATGGTCAGAAAAGGAACATTCAGTGTATAATCTCCAGTCCTCAATCTCAATGCACACAGGACTCCTGACAGTTAGTCTATCACTTCTAACCTAGCTCTATTGCTAAGTTTTCTGAAATAATTATTTCAAATAACTCGTTATTTGGTTTGGTGGTTTGCCTAATTTCACCGTTAATTGTTAGACGATTGGTTTTTGTTTAATTGTTTCGATAATGTCTCGAATTGTTTCGCAATGCAATAGAGAATTATTTGCCAAAAAGCAAAGATGACTCTCTCTCAATAGACTTGGAAACCTGCTCCGGATACTTACAATTATTAAACGAGCAGTGGGAAAGGTTTAAACAATCGCATGAAGCAATAGAATTGCATTTGCAATTGAGGAATCTCTAGAAGAAGATTTTTTTTTTTTTTTTTTTTTATGAGGTAGGAAAGAAGAAGAAGATAAACGCGATCATGCTGAATTGTGTTATACAACAGCACAGGCAAATTTTAAGCAATTAATAAAAGCTTTCAATGAGTCGCAAATAACAGGGACCGATCTTGTTCAATTGTCTGCTTTTATACGTTTGCCAAAAATGGAACTGCTCAAGTTTTCAGGTGAACCCACTGAATGGATTTCGTTTTGTGAAGCTTTTCGCTCGATGGAAACGCGAATAACAAATATCCAGATGCCAGATTTCGCCGATGCGCTAACAATTACGGGCGTGTCTGAGAATAGTTCTGCCACGTCCTTCATCACTACCTTTGTACTTCGCAGCTAACCCTAGCGAATCATATTAAGTTATGATAACTACCGGCAGTCATATATCGAACTTCGAAGCAGAGCCAAATGCTGTTCAGCTATTAGCTATTGCCGTAATACGAATCGAGGGTCGTTGTTGCAGATGGCACTATACGTATATTGTTTGATACACGATCGCAAGCTTCTTTCAAACTGAATCCTGCGCTCAACGCCTACAATTACCAAGAAAGTCGTTATCGGAATTACAAACGACTGGCCAACTACGAAAATTGCTGTGTCTTGGTTGTCACATGTGGAAAAACTCGCTTGGTAATGCAGAATATATGAAATCTGGACCGGTAGATGTCCTTATTGGGATGGATACAATGGACCAGTTTATAATTGCAGAAGTTTGTAAGGGCGCTCCAGACACAGCCATAGCTCAACGCACAGTATATAAAAGGTTGGACGATATTTGGTCGAGTAAATGCTATGTAGCATCCAACGAGACAGATGGAAACTATACTTTGCGACACCATGTTAATAACCACATTAAGCAAGTTTTAGGAGTTAGGGGATGAAGATGAAACATTTTACAGCTGAAAAAAGGTTTTTTGAAGACTTGAGTTAACACATCGAGATACACTTGTTTTATCGTCAAATTGCTTCTAAAGACCAACGTTTTTATTGGAGAGTCGCATAGTCCGAAGTTTAGTACGAATGGAGAAATGGTGTGCAATCAACTTGCCCAATGAATTTATGCAGGAGCTACTGCATATGAATCACATGGAACTCGTATCAGATAATTCAAATAACTGCTATTATATGTCGCATCATGCTGTGCAGAAAGAGTCCAGTGTTACAACGAATCTAAAGTTGGTCTTTAACCAACTCTCTGCGAGAAAATCTACCGGTCACTTGCTAAATTATTCGTTGATGATTGGACCGCACTCGGATTGCTCGCGCCTTGCATAATTAAATCGAAAATTTGGTTTCAGGACATTTGGCAATTGGGATGACCTAGTGCCTACCCAAATATTAGGTCATAAAGTATGAAATTACATTACTCTTTAAAACTCATAATGCAAATCGTAGTTTCTTTTTGAATCCTCTTTGAAAGTAGCTTTCATAAGACAATAGAAAGGTAAAAAATTCGGTTAATTTTCGAATGAACTGTTGTAATTCGCGATCGCAATTTCCATCCAAGCTTTCGTTAAAGTAAACTTGAAAGCCAAGCCTGCAACCGCAGCACCTTATTTGGTAGCCAGAAGCTTTAGTCAAGTTTTGGAAAGCCAAGCCAGCAACCATAGCGTTTAGCGTTAGTATGGATCGTGGAAGCTAGCGCTCAGTAGCGAACTTCCAAACCATAAAAATCATAGCTCTTTGCAGTGACCATAAAACGCTTAGTTGGAAGAAATAATAAAAAAGATCCAAAACCAAACGCGGAAGAATTTAATTGGGAATGATTTAATTCTGCCGATATTGAAATTTCGTAATACAAAAATTGCGAAAGAATGGAAATTGCGACACGCGCCAATACCGACCCACTTTGGTTCGGTCGACGGGTGCGTCAACCAAGCCAAAGTGGAAACAAGAAAAAGATTCCAACGGGAGTCTGAAAAATATAACCAAGCGACGTGGTCGTAGAGTAATCTTGTAAATACTTGTAAATAAAAATACGTCGCGTATAAAGTTGCGATTGAGTTAAGTTAATTAATAAATTGTGTCGATAAAAACTAGTGTTAAGAATATAACTAGTGCCTTGCCGTGTTAAAATAAAAGAAACCCTAAGGAAAAATTAAAGGAAGATTAAATAAAAACCAACAACAAGAAGTTTTATTAATTGTCCCGAGGACAATTGAAACGAGAGAAGACCACCCTAAACTTAATATACAACATTTTGGCGCAACCGGATTTTCGAGCCAAGGATCGCTCGATTGAGAAAAGTAAGTAGAATAAAGTACGAAAGTTATTAAGTAGTAGCTTAGTTAAAACATTAAAAAGTGAAATTAAGGAAGTGAATTAGTAAAAAGCTTAGCTTAGTGAAAAGCAAAGAAGAAAAAGAAAGCAATTAAATATTAGGAATAAATTGAAAAGTGAAATTTTGGCAGTGACAAATAAAATTAAAATAAAATAGTAGGAGACATAACAGTGGAAAAACAGAAATAAAATTAGAGCAATCGAAATTAAAATAGAGTTAATACTGGAAAATTGCTATAAATAATTTAGAATGACTGTTGATTTAAACTAATTAAGTTTTATTTTATTTATTTAACAACACTTACATTAATTTTCAGAGTTGGCAGTCGGGTCAAGTTCCGAATGTCAACAAATCAGCAAATATCCTGGTGAAAGGTACTAGTTCATGTGCTAGTTATCTTTCGTTAATGCCAGTAACCAACAGCAACGACGTAAACGTCACCAACATTAACTAATGACCAATTTTTGCGATTCTTTTTTTAAATTTTACGATATTGGTTACTGTGAGTAACAAATTGGCGAAATTCAGAATAATTTTACTAACTTAAATTGATTCTATTTAACGTGGTAAAATTCAAATGATAAACGCATTTGTTAAAACAGGAAACCAATCCAGACTAAAATGAAACGGGTACAGTAACGGTTTAGTTGTATAGTTTCGGGTGTGTCTTAGACGTTTGACTTCAAAGTACACTGTTAAATAAATTTTAACATTCAATGTAGTTGATTTCAAAGTCGAACATTTTAAGTTGATTAATTGATAATTAATTTCATAAATTTATTCAAGTTCAAGTCGCAAAACTTTTTTTAAAATAATACGTCATACATTCGCAAATGTATGAAATTTCAAAAAAAAAAAGGGTAATAATCGGAATTACAATAAATTAAAACATTAAAAAGAAGGTTTTGGTTATTTAAAAAAAAAAAAAAACAACCAAAATTAAAAGTTAAGTATTTAAAGTAAAGCGCTTAGAGTAACAACAAGTAACAATTCGTTGTTGAGATTAGACGTGGGTACGGTCTCTCCGAAAGAATAATTAAATAAAAAAGGTTTTTATCAAGTGATTATTTTGAACTTATTGTTAGTAATTGCTCTCTAAGTCTGTGGACTGTTCTAAGATAATTAATTTGTTTAATACATTTCTAAAAAGTGAAAAAACTGGAAATAAATTTCTTTCATTCTAAATAACGGCACTAGTCACATTCTCTTGGTATAATTGAGGCGCCTGACTTTGTTGATCTTCTTTTGTTCTTCTGGTACGTGTTTATCACTTCGCGAAAAAAGGGAGAAGATGATCTCCTCTAAGATGGAGCTCTGCAAGCAATGCAAAAAACTATTACCGCCGCCAGGTGAGTTTGTGAGATGTCAGAAATGCGGAGCTGGCTACCATTTCTCACCATGCTGCTCATTGTCCGAGCGAAGTTATGTACAATATGCTCCGGAAAAACGAGAAGAATGGAAATGCCAAAATTGTCGGCAGAGGTCAAAATCTGCATCTTCTCATACAGAAGCAGGGACACCCTCACAAGATAAAGTGTGAGAACAGGCACAAACAATACAAAAGCAAAAAAACAGCCAGTAACTTTCGAAGAGAAGTCCCAAATGATAAATGTGGAGGAGCTAAGGACGGACAATAAAGAACTGAAGAACATGATTGAACAGCTGAGTAAGAGAGTGTCTTTTACATATGATGATTTGAAAAGCAAGTTGACTAGCTCGTTTGCAGAGATAACAACAACTATTTCGCAATTAAATCAGCAGGTGAAAGATCTCACTAACAAAAATGAAGAAAATGACAAACGTATCGCAGAATTAGAAAAAAAGGTCAACATATACGAACAACAGTCACTTGAAAAAAACATTGAAATTAAAAACGTGCCAATTAGTGAAAATGAAAATGTAAAACAAGTAGTAATAAACATAAGTAAATATGCTCATCTTGAAATGGTCGAGGACGATATATTGGAGGCTTACAGACTAAAAACAAAGAACAAACCCATTGTAGTAAAGCTGGCAACTACGAAAATAAAGAGAGACTTCCTGCAGAAGACGCACGGCAGAGTAAACGCAGACGCAGTCATGAAAAAGACAAATGCTCCAAACAAAAACATGTCGATTATCATATATATTGGCGATCAGCTAACGGCCGGTAATCGCCGCCTCTTGTGGCTTTCTAAAAGTAAGGCTAAAGAGAACAAATGGAAGTTTGTCTGGGTGAGAGAAGGGACCATTCTCGCGAAAAAAGATGAAATGTCGAAAGTAGTAAGAATATATGCCGACTCTGATATCTGTTTAATATGCTAACCTTCTCCTTGGATTATTTATGCAAAACTAATCTTCTAAAAAATCTTCTAAAATTTTACTAACTTTTTAACAGCGGTCCATTGCCTCATCGAAATCGTAGACATTATAACACTTGTCGAAACCAACATCTCCAAACATGAAACAGAATTATATGCCATTAAAGGGTTTAATGCGGAACACATAACTAGAGAGAAGACTAAAGGTGGTGGCATAGTGATTTATGTAAAAGACAGCATAACATATCAAAGAAAATTTGACACAAGCACACTTTATCATGAACACCTGCAACTGTCCTTGAATTTAGATAATCAATGTGTTACTATTTATGCCATTTATCGTCCACCATCACTGAATAGTACTATGTTTGTTGATGAGCTGGAACAACAAATTAGCCAAATCGGAAAGAACCACAAGATTATCATCGTAGGAGATGTCAACATAGACATTAAGAAAATTAATAACAACACTTGTTAGTGCCTCAAATTGGCAATCTCTTTTAGAAATCAATAATGCAAGTGAACTATACAATAATATGCACTCAACTTTCTCAAAAATTTATGAAAAGTCTCGTATAGTTAATACCCAGAAAAAAATACGTAAGCATAATCCTTGGATAACAAGTGAAATAATTGAGAGATGCAAACTTAGAGACAAATTTTATAAAAGATGGTACAAAAAGCCCAAAGACAAGAACAGAGAAAAGGAGAACAAAACTCTACGGAATATAGTAAATAAACAAATAGTAAACGCGAAAAAGTAATTATTACAGGAATATCTTTTACGAATATAGAAATAACATTCAAAAGACATGGGAAACCGTTAACGAACTTCTTGGTAAAAAAGTAAAAAGCGTTGATGAAACGATAATTAATAATTTCAAAATGAAAAACAATGAAGAATTAGCAAATCGTTTTGCGCAAACTTTCAATAATGAAGTTCAAAAGACAGTGCACAACTGCGACATAAAATCAATACATATTCTCAATGATTCAAACCCAAAATCCATATTCATATGTGAAGTAACTGAAGAGGAAGTTTATAATATTATTAAAACTCTAAACCCGAGAAAAGGGGCTGGATGCGATGGAATACGACCGAAGGACTTAAGAAATAATGAGCAAATTGAGCAAATATTAGAAGAAATAGTCATCCGCAGATTAAAAAGCTTTATAGACAAAAATAAAATAATCAATGCTGCTCAATTCGGCTTCCAGCGTGGAAAAAATATAAATAAATTATTAGGTCGTTTTTCCAATCATTTAAATGAACAATTAAGTAAAGGATACCACAGTCTAGCGTTATTTATTGATTTTCGAAAGGCATTCGACACGCTTACGCATAAGCAGCTAATTGTATCACTAGAACGCGCAGGAATTCGGGGCGAATGTTTACAATGGTTCGAAAACTATCTTAGCTTCAGAACTTTCCGGGTAAGAATTGGCTGTGAAAGAAGCGGTGAGGTAAACATCACATATGGGGTACCTCAGGGATCCAAACTGGGCCCAATATTATATAATATTTACGTGAACGACATTTTCAAAACAATTACAAACTGCACAGCGTTTGCATATGCCGATGATACAGCAATCGTAGCCTCAAACCGGGAACTAAACATAGCTGTTCAGAACCTGCAAACAGACTTCGATGCTATTACAAAATGGTCACATGACAATGGCCTTGCTCTGAATGCTGAGAAAACGAAACTAATGCATATAAAACCTACCCACTTTTTGTATGCAGAGGTGAAGATAAAATACCACAATATATCCTGTATTCATTCCAGTATCAATAAAGAAATAAATGAGGCTGATGATGAATGTGATACATACATTGAAATGGTCAGTACATTTAAATACCTGGGGATAATAATAGATCAAAATCTGACGTGGCGAGCGCAAATTGAAAACACTCAGAAAAAGCTTCGGAAGATCTCATATTATATTTACCACTTAAGCAACTTCTGCAATTATAAAGTACTGAAATAGGCATACTTTGCATTGTGTGAATCCTGTATTCGACACGGTATAACAGCGTGGGGCACATCCCTGCACTGTAGACTCCTACAAATTAGCCAAAATAGAATTCTTAAAATTTTATCAAGAAGCAAGACAAACCATAGAGAGCAGGGCGCAGAAGCTCTAACAGAGAATCTGAAAGTACTTACTGTAACTAATATTTACAAATATTCTGTAATAATTGAGTTCTATGACGATTGGGCCTTCAGAAACGTTATTGACCACAGCTACTCAACAAGAAGAAAAGTTCAGCACAGATATAAAACGGATCAATATCACAACAACTATGGAAAAAACACGTTAAAAGTAATGGTGCCGACTTTGTTAAATGAACTTCCAACAGAATTAACAAGGTTAAATTATTATAAGCGAAAAAACTTGATAAAACAGTACTTTCTAAATAATGGAAAATAGTACGAGTATGCCTTACAACGCTTATAAACACCGGCTGCAATTGGCTCAGCTCTTTAATATGGATTGAAGTATCTCTGTCGAAATAATTTTTCGTCCAATGAAAGTTGAGAAGGATTCCCTTTTTAAGATAAAACTTAAGTATTGAATTGTTAATTAACTCTACTAATATACTGTAAAATCCAAAATGTAATCCTGTAAAAAGAATGGCGATGTTAATATTTAATTGTAAGTTGAAGGAATTTAAATTGTATTTAAATTAAGTAAATGTAAGTAACTTAATTGTAAACTAAGTATAATTGAAGTAATATTATTTTATTCCTGCAGAAAAGCCTGAAGGCTTAGCAGAATAATGTACATAATGTAATAACGTAAAAATATAGAAATAAATAAACAAACAAACAAACAAACAAACTTCATATCGGTTGGAGAATCAAAGCAAAGTTAGATTCGTTGTTTCAATAACAAGCAATTACAATTGCTTGCTGATTAAACAATCATGCAATTAACAAAGAAATAACTCGAACGAGCTCACTGGGTTAATCATCCGAATTCGAAATTGCAAACGTTGCAGTTTTGTAGGCCGCTAAAAAATAGAGGCAGGTCGTTCATTCCTTTTTGTGAGGTCTTAAATTACCTCAGCGGAGGCAACGAAAATTTTGACGCTTCGTCTCTGCTTGAAACAAAGCAGCAGCGAGCTTCAGCGTACAGACGAATGAACAGATGTACAGCGAATGTTTACAGCACGCTCGGTAAACGAAGCGACCAAGAAATCTAACCCGATTAAAGAATTTGAAACTTCATAATAAAAATTTTAATTGTATCTCATTCTAAAGTACTACGACTAGGATACAAAATTAAACGTTTAATAAAACGATGGAACGTTAAGTAGCGGCGCTAAGTAGGCGTTTTACAACATTTTTAATCCAACACTTTAAAATAAATTTAACTTCACAACATTAGGAAAAATTTATGTGTACTCTTACATAGGTTATATAGGCCGAGTCGTTGCAGGAGCAATCTTACTTAGAATTAGATAGGACTCATAAAGAACTGAAACGCCAGTTGGGGGAATTTATATCTATGACTTGGGCAACCTTGAAAGAGACACTAGGTAACAAGGAAAACTTAGAGTTGATAAAGTCTAGAGTAGGGGAGCTCAGAGAATTTTCAAGTGTAGAAAAAGCGGACGTGACAGTAGAGGAATTGCTTAAATTCCTAAAACAGATAATAGAGAATAAGACGGAAGATTTGAATACATGGGAATCAGAATTTAACGCATTGAAGAATAGGTACGAAGAATAGGTAGGCCAATTGCTTACTAGATAAAGTGTTTCAGGAAGATTTACTTACCAACATAGAGCGATAGAACGAAAAACTAAAGGAATTATTAAAGAAAAAGGGGATAACCGAGGAAGTGTTGAATAGAACCTTAGACCAGGGATTTACACAGAAATCAAGAGAAGACTGCAGCTCTTTAGAGGAAGCAAATACAAGCATACAAGAGTTAAAAGAGAAGAATAGATTTTTAAGTCAGGAGATATCGCTAGACCACGATCGGACGCTTATCACAAGGAAGCTACCCCTGCTATAGTCAGTCCGAAGGAATATAATCCAATTTCATTCCCTACATATAAGGAACCAGTGGCAGATCAAATCAAAATGGGTATAGCAGAAATTGCGAAGATAACAAACAGTCTTGTTCCACTGTTTTCAGGAACACAATCACCAGACTTAAGAGGTGAAGTATATAAGTTTATACAGGCGTGTGAGTTGGCTACAAGGGAAGCAACTACAGGAAATATACAACAGTGTATAGACTCTATCAAACAAAGGTTATATGCAGACGCTTATGATCTAGTAGGCTCACAACAGTTCAGCAGCCTAGAAGAATTGTACCTAATGATAAGAAGAGCCTATCTACCAACGATTTCATTAGACTCAACATTAACAGAATTGCAGCCAATTGCACAATGAGGACATTCGTCAGTACGCAAGATGCCTAAATGCCAAAAAAGCACAGGTATTACAAGTAATAAAAGACACCTATAAGGGAGTAGGCGACAGCGCACTAGTATCTATGGCAGAGACATCAGCAAATAAGGCGTTTAGAACAGGGTTAAAAGATGCAACGTTACGAATTCATATGCTAAATGTCACAGGGAAAAGTATGGAGGAAATGATAGAAATAGCAGTGAACACGCTAATAGAATTACAAAGAAGTAATTCCCTCCATCAACCAACAATGACACCGACAATTAATATGAATTCGGTAAAGCCCTACACAAGACCGCCTGTAATGAATCTCGTGGAATATAGAAGACCAGAAGAAAGGTTAAACGTTTCGAGAACACCACAGGAGAAAATAATTTGCTCCCTCTGCAATAAACGTGGGCATACGAGAGAAAAGTGTTTAATAAGGCAGAACATACCGTATTGCCAAAAGTGTTTAACATATGGACACGAGACGAACTGGAGGTGCAACAACAAGGACAACAACAGGAGCGGTAAGAGCAACAAAAATCAAGGGCCTAATAATTGGAAGCAGGGAAATCAACAATGGAACAGACCTCAGCTGAGTTGGCAATCTAACCAAGTCCAACCGAATTGGCAACCAAAAGAATCCAGGGAACTCAAACTCGACTGCATTCAAGGGAGTGCAGATGAATCAGAGTCCTATGGACACACCAAACGGCACGAAACAAACGCTATGTCATTGGTGTCACAGACCAGGACATATAGTAGCGAACTGCGGAGCTAAAAGAAGTTGGGAAACTCCACAGAATAATCAGCAGGGAAACCGGCAAGGGCCCAGACAAGGCCAGTAATCTGGGAACCCAACAAGAATAGAAATTTAGGGCCAAAAGAAGTAGTAACCATACGTCCAACATCGGTAGAGATCGTGGATACGTTACCGACTTCAGAAATATTAGAAGCTAATAAAGCTAAAAATATTGAGTACAAATTTACTAGCAAAATAAAAATTATCAAACAGATAATTAACAGATAAAATAATAAATAGATAAAAAATAAATAGATAATAAACAGATAAAAAATGATAAAGTAAATGCTTTAAATGCAACATTCAGTAAAATAACAAATAAAGCAAGGAAAATAATAGAAATGGGAGCAGAGTTTTTAATAATCATCTTAACATCCACCAAAAGATAAGCCAAAAGATATTTTTTCCACCTTCCGTCAACAGATAGGTCTGGCCAGACCTACAGTATGCTTTGCATGCTAAACAAGCCAATATCCCCATAAAATTAAGAAAAAACATTAAATTTGTTGTGAAATTAGAAAAAGGTACACTTTATTAAATACTCTTGGCTTTAATTTAACAATTTTGGCATTTATATAAAGATTGGCTATGTTGTAAACATACAGGATCATTACATACAAATATGACAACTAAATCTTGTTTTACGCTGTCTTTTACTATTCGTCCTACATATAGAGCACGATTTTTTATTGTTTGTTACTGTAATGCCAGTGCTTATTGTTGGTTGTGCAATTTTTGCGCTAAGAGGTATACCGAAAAATACTAGTGCATTTTCAACTGCACAGTTTCCAACTATTTGCGGATTTCTCAGTCGGTCTTCCATATATGGAGTCACAAACTCCTCTGCGAGAGCTTTCAAAAAAATCCGGCTAGCATTCGCTTTTTGTGTGCGTTCAGACTGATGTGAAATATTTTTATACGATGTATGCAGCCAGTGCAGATATGTGCAGCCAGTGCAGATATGCTAGAAGTACTTCCAGATATGCATACAGTTCTTTATCTGTAACCGCTGTCCACTGCCGAGTATTTCTTGGTTGTTACTTATTGAATTTTTCCGTTTCCGTTCTAGCTTTTACTTTTGTTTGCATTACAATAATGTACACAATTCCAGGTCTAATGACAGATTTGAAAATATACCGCATCCAATTTAACTGACATTTTTATGCTATGGTTATGTATTTCTATTATTTTTGAAAATGTTCACAATCTAAAGACTTTTTTATGGAAATATCACTTCATGAATGATATAAATCGTGAACCATCTTTTGCTTTTATATTTTCAACACAAGCTCATGCATTCGCGAAATGATGTTAGATGTCATAATCCTTTCGAACAGATAACAGACAGATAGATTTCTGCAGTCTCCCTATTCAATAATAGAAAATATTCGCCCACAACATTACGTGATAATAACCTTTTTTGTTAAAATAGGTAAAACAGTATTTGCTTTGACAACATTGTTTTTTATACATTTTCATTACCAGAAATATCCATCCAAAATCCCTTTATTTTTTACTAGTAAGCATAATGAGGGGTTTTTCTTATATTGACCTCAGTCATCTGCACCGATTCTGATTTTATTTTCTACCCTTATGTGAAGGAGAAATCTATAATCATAGCTACCTAAATAAAAAATAAGTTTTATTGCCATATTTCGCCTGAAGTTATATGTAGGTCTGGTCAGACCTATTTGTTGACGAAAGGTATAAAGTTGAAAAAATAGTTAGAACTCCCGTTCTATTCAATATATCTTCATGATTCTTAAAAGTTTAGGCAGATAATTAGTTAGTTGACAAAGTCAGGAAGTTTCATGAGGATACCCCCTACGGTTTTATTACAACTCGCTGTCAAATTTTGAAAAGGTCTGGCCAGACCTATGTGTTGACAGAAGGGTTAATAAGCTAATTATGCAATTAGCATGTACATCGATTGTAAAAACAATGTTTCTCAATTTTCACCAATACAAAGCAAGGAGCACTAGTCTTAATATAGTAGAATATATTACAGATACAAAAGCACTTGCAAATAAAATAAAATTATAAGTACTAGAAAAATTTTAAATTTTTATGTCACAATTACAGGACAAGAAAACAATAGGTTCGTGGTTAACGAATAATTTGAATAATAATTATCAGAATACTATAAAGGTTCAGGTTTTCATTGAACTGCCTTGTGTAGAGGCGAGAAATGGAAAACTCATTTTACTGGTGGATACAGGAGCGGATACAAGCCTAGTAAAAGAATGTGCATTAAAGGAAGATGCCATTATAAATAAAAAAGTTAAAAAGGAATTAAGTGGAGCATTTGGAGGCTGTATAACCACAATAGGGTCCACCAGCATATGCCATGATGAGGTACCCTTACGTTTAACACTACACGTTGTGTCACTTAAACAAGGGGTACCGGCGGACGGCATACTGGGTAGAGACAACATGTGGAACAGATCCATTATAAACACGCTCAGTAAAAACTGAACCTTATTTAATAAAAATAAAGAATTTGTAATTAAATTGCCACTACTAGGAATAAAAAATACAGGAGATCCAAGAAACAAAAATAGTATAACAATTGAAGCAACTGTGACTTATGAATTGTGTGAATTATGACTGTCGTAGTTTATAAACAAGAGATTGCACCAGGAGTATACCTGGGAGAAACACTAGCAAATGTGGAAAACAAAGAGGTCAAAGTACCAATTCTAAATTCAACGGTAAAAGATTTCATTCTTAGTGACAACTTTGCACCAAAATTTAGTGATTTCCACAAATACAAGCTAAGTGATGTTTCGGACAATCAATGGACTACCATCAACAGTATAAGTAATGCGAACATAACGCAACGCATGGACACTTTAATGAAAGATTTGGATTTGGATCCTTCGTTAAACCAAGAGGAAAAGTAATCCATAACAAAGCTATGTGCGAAATATAATGATATTTTTCTTTTAATAAATAAGTATATATTTAAATAAAAGTGTATCTCCAAGTGTATCTCCATGGAACTCCCCACTACTTCTGGTTCCAAAGAAGAGTGGAAAAGATGGAGAAAAGAAATGGCGCCTAGTGATAGATTATAGGAAAGTAAACGAGGCGACATTAAACAAGTCTTTCCACTTCCTAGGATAGATGAGATATTGGACCAGTTAGGAAGTAGTAGATATTTCTCGACGTTAGACTTGGCAAGTGGGTACCACCAAGTCCTAATGGATAATGCAGACAAAGAAAAGACCGCATTTAGTTCAGCGTTAGGACATTTTGAGTTCAACCGAATGCCTTTCGGTTTAACCGGCACCCCAGCGACGTTTCAACGTCTTATGAATCATATTCTGACAGGACAGGGTATGGATTGTTTTGTTTATTTAGACGACATAGTCGTATATGCAACAAACCTGGGACAGCATGAAGAAAGGTTAACTAAGGTTTTCGAAGTAATTAGGGAAAATACCTTAAAGCTGAACATCAGCAAGTGCCAATTTCTACGACGAGAAGTCGTATATTTAGGGCACAAGTTTTCAGAACATGGAGCACTTCCAAACCCTAGCAAGGTGGTGTGCGTCAAAAACATTCCACCTCCTAAAAATAAAAAAGAAGTACAAGCCTTTTTAGGCCTTGTGAATTATTACAGGAAATTTATACCGGGAACGGCAAAAATAGCACTTCCAATTAACAAATTGTTAAGAAAAGACGCTAAGTTCGTATGGACAGGAGACTGCCAGAGAGCATTTGAGCGGTTAAAAGAATCAGTCATGTCACCCCCAGTGTTGGCATATCCAGATTTTTCAAAGGAATTTCTCTTAACTACCAACGCAAGCAACGAAGCTTTGGGCGCGGTCCTTTCTCAAGGTAACGTAGGCGAGGATAGGCCAATAGCTTTCGCTAGCCGAGCGCTAAGCGACACAGAGCAAAGATATTCAATGATAGAAAAGGAATTCTTAGCAATAGTATGGGCTACAAAAAATTTCAGAGCATACCTCTTAGGCAGACATTTTAAAATTTTTACTGATCACCAGCCATTAAAGGGAATAGCAAATTTAAAGGATCAAACTTCAAGACTGGCAAGATTCAGACACAAGTTGTCAGAGTATGATTTCGAAATCATATATAAGCCAGGCAAGAAAAATTTAAACGCAGACGCGTTGAGTAGAATTCTTCAAAATCGGAATACAGTAACAGCAGTCCAGACCCGCTCTAGAGCAAGGAAAATGAAGAACCAAGGAGGTAGTGATAAAACGAGTACAAGTCCGACGCCTGTAGAATCTGACACTCCAGGCATACCTCAAAACGAAAACACCATTTTGTTAGAAAATCCAAAACAAATAGAGACTGTTATCACAGATTTTCATAATACACCATTAGGAGGTCACCAGGGAGCAGTGAAAACTTACGTAAGAATCAGGCAACAATATAGGTGGCCAGGGATGCAAAGTCAAATAAAAGATTATGTAAAAACCTGTCCTAAATGTCAAGTGAACAAAAGTTCGAGATTAACAAAAATGCCCATGGTGCTAACAGATACACCAATGAGGCCATTTGATAAAGTCTACATGGACATAGTCGGTATTCTAACAGAAACTGTGTCCGGATATAAGTACATTCTGACTTTTCAGGATGATTTTTCAAAATTTATGGCATGTACAGCTATCCCAGACGCGGAAGCAAGTACTGTTGCCAGGGCTTTCTACGATGAAGTAATCACGCGTTACGGAATTCCGCGAATTCTAATTACAGATAACGGAACTAATTTCATTTCGAAATTATTCTCGGACACATGTAAATTATTGGGTATTAAAAAATTACACATAACCCCATACCATCCGCAAGCTAATGGCTCGTTAGAGAGAAGGCACAGACCTTTAGCGGAATATTTGAGGAGTTTTGCTAAAGAAGACGGGTCGAATTGGGATCAATGGTTAACTGCAGCTATGCACGTGAATTGTTTTGTGAATCACACACCCCACATTACGACTAAGCAAACACCTTTCCGCACTTTATTCGGATTTGATACAGAGATGCCAACTAGCTTAAAAAGAAAGTGTAGTCCGGTATATAATGCCGAAGATACGAATAAAGTGTTGAAATTCCAAATACAGAGGGCTCACGAAGTAGTGAGAAAAAATCATTAAATGGCTAAAAAAGTAACCAAAAATCAGTATGACAATAAATTAAATTTAGTAGAATTTAAAGTAGAAGATAGTGTACTAATTAAGAATCAAACTAGGAAAAATAAGTTTTGTCCAATATGGATAGGGCCATACAAAGTAGTAGAAATTAAAAGTCCAATTACGATAGTGCTAAATATTAAAGGAAAGGAAAAGCCATTCCACAATAACTTACTTAAGTTATATAATAGCAACTAAATAGGAAAATACAAAGTAGTAGAAATTAAAAGTCCAATTACGACAGTGCTAAATATTAAAGGAAAGGAAAAGCCATTCCACAATAACTTACTTAAGTTATTATATATAATAGCAACTAAATAGGAAAATAGGACTAACTAGATAAATACATAGGAACCCATCAGAATAATTTAAACTAATAAAATAGAGTTAGGAGAACATTAAGTTAATCAGAATAGTCACCTTATTAGGAGTAGGATACAATAAATTAGTATAGAATAGGATTGATAGCATATATTATAGGATAGTATGAAATTAACATTTTTAAGTTTATTACTAATAATTTTAATTTAACGTCTTACGTTTGAATAACGAATGAAATTCATCAAATTTCATAATGAAAAATTTAACAAAGAAATAAAAAAGAAATCAGAATAACGTTTCAATAAGCAACAACTTGTTTATTTAAGCGTGAAAAAATAAGAAAAGAAAACTCATAAAAAAATTTGAGTAATTTTTTTTAATTTTGGATTGAACTTTTTAGTTTGTATTCATTTTAATTGATAATATACGGTATGTGAAAAGTAGCTGTTCCGTTAAGTACACAGCCAATATAACCTTACATTTGCAATTATTATATTAATAAATGCACATGTAAAATATGCCTGAAGAGTACGCTCATGCATATTACATACAAATTCGCACCCATGCATATATGTAGACATAAATTAGTATTAGTAGTATAAATACTAATTGAAAAAAAAAATGAGAAAAATGCATAAAAAATATTTTGTTTTCATTATTAATACTTTCTGTTCTATTACTAAGTAGGTACACTAGTGTAGCGAATAGACAGACATATGTCCAAATAATTGTAATCAACGAAATTTAGCGATTAACGCAAGCACTGCAATCCTGGAAAAGAAAGCTGAACAACCAAACACGAGCAGAATGCAGTGTCAGGTTTATAACAACTAATAAAAACGAAAACAAAAGAAAAAAGAAAGACACTAAAGGTGATTAACTTTAAAATAAGCAAAATAAAAGGAAAAATAAAATACACAAATAATAAAACATTGTTATAAACATAAAATAAATAAATATATACAATATCTATTGCACATTTACAAATACTAATGTATAACACATATATAAAAGTAATTTAAAAGGTAATTAAATTGTAATTTAGAACAAAATATGTACATTCATTAACAAAAAAAGAAAATTAAAGAAAAAAAAATATAAATAAAATTTTTATGTACATAAAATCTTACATAGAAGGTTACATATTACAATACTTGTAGGAATTTTGACTTTGGAAGATAATATTTATATGTAATATCATAAGAAATAATATTCAGCTAGAATATTCCAAAGAAATATTATATGAATTACTATTATTCTACTAATTACATAAATATTAGGAATTGTGTAATGAAATTTTATATAGAATAAGGATAGAGATAAAATGTTTAAAATTGAATTAAAATATATGCAATACAAACTACAACTGCATAGAATAACTACATAATAATAATGTCAATTCTTAATCACAAACAAATTATACATAACATAAAAATATTGTAAGAACAAAAAATATAAAAATTGATAGTATTAACGCATATTAAAAAAGAATCCAGCATGCAGAAAAGCTGACCTGAATGCCGATGTACACCCACGAGAGCAGCAGAAGACACTCATATTCGAGCAACGCACGACAACAGGGCGCCGAATAGCGATTGCATCCATCACAGACGAAGATAAAAAAAAAATGTAACCGAAAAAAAAAACCAGTAAGAAAGCTATATTCGGCCTGGCCGAATCTTAGATACCCTACACCTAAAGGTTTTGAAAAAAGTGCCGAAGCTAGGGTGTGGCGGGGGTGGCGGTCCACTCTGGGCGGCACAATGTCGGGTGCGGCAGTTGTGGAAATCAAGTATTTACTTATTGAATTCTAGGCATTTTTGGGGCTACAAGTTGATTAACCGTCCCGGGCTCCATGAGACCTAGCTACGCCTCTTTCTAAATAGTAGGCGTGGTCATTACCTTTTTCAAAACAAAATAACTAGCTTAGTTGTTTTATAATTGTGTTCATTTAAATTTTATTTCCGTGGTAATAAACTTGTTTTCATACTGCTATACTGTATATGTAGTGTAAAAGTGGGCGGACCGCACCCAGTTTTGATGTAATAATTTTTTGGAAAACAAGTTGTTATCTAAAGTTTTATTCAGGAAGCTTATATATTTAACAATATAACCCTCAATTGCCTGGGTAACCTAAAAGAGGGCGGATCACGCCCATATTTGGCATATTAACGGATAATGCTACTCTATACCCGGGGATGAATTTTGTTGTAATAGCTCAAAAACGAATGCTGATATCACAATTTTAATAAAAAATAGGCGTGGTCGTGGACCGATTTTGCCCATTTTCAAAGTTTCATCACGATATCTTCACCGGTTCTGCTGTAATCGTAATTTCAACAGACAGACAGACAGACATGGCTAAATTACCTTACCTTACGGTGTAGGGTATAAAAAATGCAACAGCCATAAAGGAAACACGAAGTTACCTTCAAGGAGATCTAATAGCGAAAAAGTTCATCAGCAGATATGACTCAGTTGTCGCTGAACAGCAAAATCGTCGTGAACATCATGAAATCATGATAGCGGACGAGCAGCATATCCACCCATGACAGCTCTACTATAAGTCCTGCGAATGGATTGCATGCTGCCGCGATTACGAATCTACGTTCAGGCAATGTTTCGCCTAAGACAACACCATTAAGTAAACGAGCGAAGAACAGTCACAAGGTCGCCAGTCCAATCTACTGTGACTATTTATCTGTAATACAGCAGATACCTGTTACAGCAACAATAGTTACAAAAGTAAATTTTTTGAGTTGTAACATCAGCAGTAACCAGGACCAAATACGAACGCTTACGTTACTCACAAATGAGAATTCTGGCAAGGATGGGGTGCAACCATCAATCCCATACTACCAAAGTCAACAAGTATTGAACATCACTACCAACCGAAATAGAAACCAGTAAGAAAGCTATATTCGGCCTGGCCGAATCTTAGATACCCTACACCTAAAAGTTTTAAAATAATTTAATGGAACGAAAAAATTTATTTGATATTTAATTTATTTAGATTTTATTTTTTAGATTTTATTTATAGAGTGAAATACAAACATAAAAAACAAAGCAATATGATGGTTTCTGAGAAAACCATAAAAAAGAGTTTCTTTTAATTATATGTAGATAACATGTTGTAAAATTGCAATTTTTGAAATTAATGTTTTATACCAATGCATTTTTTTATAAATTGCTTCTTTACAATTCGTTTACTCGTTTACAATTCCGAACCAAGAATATTTCTACAAAATTTCATATGAATTGATAACATCTCATAAAATTACAGACTTATATAAGGATTTATGTAGGTATAAGCAGTGTAAATGTGGGCGGGCCGCTCCCATTTTTGCTGTAATTATGTTTTATTAGAAAAGAAGTTGTTATGTAAAGTTTGATTTAGGAAGATTACATATTAAACAATATAGCCATTTAAGACCCTCTTTTGCCTGTATAACCTAAAAGTGGGCGGATCACGCCCAAATTTGGCATATTAACGGATAATGCTACTCTATACCCAGGAATGATAAATTTTGTTGTAATAGCTCAAAAAGGAACGCTGATATCACATTTTTAATAAAAAATAGGCGTGGCCGTGGACCGATTTTGCCCATTTTCAATACCAACCTGCCCACCACAAAAAAAAATATATCTCCAAAGTTTCATCACGATATCTTCATTGGTTCTCCTGTGATCGTGATTTCAACAGACAGACAGGCAGACAGACAGACAGAAAGACAGACAGACAGACAGACGGACGGACATGGCTAAATCGACTCAGGAGGTCACGCTGATCAAGAATATATATACTTTTCTATACCTATCGTCTCTATTTCTATGCGTTACACATTTCGTTACAAAGTGAATATACCCTTACCTTAAGGTGTAGGGTATAAAAAACCAACAGGCGGTTCGGCCGCCACACGTTTCAATTACCCCACGACTACAATCAAGTCAGCTACCCAGCAACAGCATTCCTACTTAACACTCGAGAAGAAGATATTGTTACAACGGGGTGTACATCCAAAGCAATGTTACCGTCGACACCATCGTCAACATGCTCAGCAACAGCAGCCTCAAGCTCGAAATCGACGTCAACGTCGAAACCATCGTCAACATGTTCGTCAACAGTAACGTCAAGATCAACGTCAACGTCAACGTCGACACCATCGTCAACGTGTACATCCGCAGCAACGTCAACGCCGACACCAGCGTCAATATATTCTACACAGCAATGGCAAGATCGGCATTGACGTCAACAACAAAATTTTATTTCATTTTTATTATATTATTTTATTTTATATATTTATTTTATATGTTAATTATTTTATATAGTCTATTATAAATTTGCATATAAAACACCAAACACATATTATTAAATACATGCATTACATTAAGTACTATTATATTACATAACTTAGAAAGAACAGTAAACCTATAACATACATAAGCCACCCAAACCAATCATAAATGTACGATACTAAATTTTTCTTCCCCTAGGGTGGAGGGATGTTGTATGTCGCGATCGCAATTTCCATCCAAGCTTTCGTTAAAGTAAACTTGAAAGCCAAGCCTGCAACCGCAACACCTTATTTGGTAGCCAGAAGCTTTAGTCAAGTTTTGGAAAGCCAAGCCAGCAACCATAGCGTTTAGCATTAGTATGGATCGTGGAAGCTAGCGCTCAGTAGCGAGCTTCCAAACCATAAAAATCATAGCTCTTTGCAGTGACCATAAAACGCTTGGTTAGAAGAAATAATAAAAAAGATCCAAAACCAAACGGGGAAGAATTAAATTGGTAACGATTTCATTCTGCCGATATTGAAATTTCGCAATACAAAAATTGCGAAAGAATGGAAATTGCGACTCGCGCCAATACCGATCCACTTTGGTTCGGTCGACGGGTGCGTCAACCAAGCCAAAGTGGAAACAAGAAAAAGATTCGAACGGTAGTCTGAAAAATATAACCAAGCGACGTGGTCGTAGAGTAATCTTGTAAATACTTGTAAATAAAAGTACGTCGCGTATAAAGTCGCGATTGAGTTAAGTTAATTAATAAATTTTGTCGATAAAAACTAGTGTTAAGAATATAACTACTGTCTTGCCATGTTAAAATAAAAGAAACCCTAAGGAAAAATTAAAGGAAGATTAAATAAAAACCAACAACAAGGAGTTTTATTAATTGACCGCAGCCAGCTCGAAACATCAATAAAGTGTTTGGGGAAGGTGCAACTAATCGTACGTCGTTGATTTGATAAGTTTCGTTCTGGTGATTTTAGCTTTGCAAATGAACCACGTGGAAGACCGGCGAGTAAGTTGGATAATGATAACCTGAAAGCTGTAGTAGAAGCAGCTAAACCAAACATACATCAGAAAGAGCTTATGGTGTCTGTTTGCGGTTCAGCGCCGGAATTATCCATTACAACTTTACTAGGTGGGGTGAAAAGCAACCTCCTTGGGAATGAAAAAATTTTTTTTTCGATACACTATATTATACCTTTTAGCTCGATACACTTATTCCAGCGATTTTCCAACTTCTTGATCCCGTCCAAAAAGTAATTTTCCGGAAGGTCTGCAAAATACCCCTCCGTGGCGGCGATGATTTTCTCGCGTGAGCTAAATTTTTTATTCATGAGCCATCTTTTGAGGTTTGGGAAGAGATAATAGTCCGAGGGAGCCAAATGGGACGAATACGGTGGATGCGACAGCAATTGGAGCCGTAAGTCATTGATTTTAGCCGTGGTTACGACGCTCTTGTGCGTCGGCGTATTGTCTTGCAAAAACAAAATTTTTTTTCGCTTCATGGGAGGCCGTTTTGCAGCGATCTGAAGGAAAATTCTTCAGTTCTCAAGAAGCTGTGAAAGATGCCTTTTCGGATGTCACTGCCTCTCGCCCCGCAGACTTTTTCGCTGTAAGCATAAAAAAGTTACCGTTAAATGGCAAAATACCATCGATAGCTTAGACGCATATTTTGATTAATCATATTGTTTCTTATTGGAGATCAAATAAACTAAACTTTTGTTTCAAAATCGGACATTTCATACTTAATGACCTAATATAAAAGGAGTGGTATCTGTCTCTTGCGGTTACAGTCATTCTTCGATAAAAGAAACAATTTGCGCGTGGAAAGTCTATTAAAATATGCGATTATTACCGTTCGTTCATTACCGTTCATGTTAATCATCCAATTATAATATATTGCCGAAGAAATCCCCACTCTTTATATTGTTTACAAGCTACCACAAGCATTTGCGTCTAAGTTTTATAGAACAAAAGTTATTCGAAATGGAATTCAAACGTAATTGTGTAATTGCGTTATATTTGAGTGGAAAATCACAACCAGCTATTGTTCGTGAGCTCAGGCATCTCGAAGTGAAACAAATGTTTGTGTCTCGCACCAGCAGACACAACAAACATCACCTGAAATGGTTCGGAAAGTAAAGGCTCGTCTTGAACGAAATCCACACCACGTGGTAATCAAATGGCTAAAGAACTGAAAATATTCCAGCGAAGCAACCGACGCATATTCCAAAATGAGCTACAAAAATTTGAGCCTACAAACGGCAACCCGAAGTAATTTTCCATCTCAAGTAATGGTATGGGCAGCTGTGACCTCCTGGTGTCAAAGTCAATGCGACTTATTATAGAAAAAATGTTGTGGAAGCTGCTTTAAAGCCGTCGGCACGCAAACATTTCGGTCGTATACCATGGACATTCCAACATGACTCGGTACCGTCTCATAACGCTCGTGTGAACCAAGAATGGTTAAAGAACCATATTAAACACGTCATTTCGTCCACACAATGGCTTTCGAATCTGCCAGGTGCAAATCCGATGGACTATTCCATCTGGGCCATTTTGGAGAGCATGGTGAGGACTAAAAACTATGCCAGTATGGATGCGCTAAAGATAGCCATTGTACGGGAATGGGACGTATGGACATCTAAATCTAATTAGCCGCACGCCAATTTAAAGTTAGTTAACTCTTAAACGGCTGCACTAATTTTGATCAATGAATGCTGATGAACTACTTAATACATCTTAATGATATAGATTAATCCCCCAGGGTACTCGTGTTGTACATCCACTCAACTGTTAAGGTAATTAGAATACATCTGATTATGTTTAGAAAATTATTGCTGAAAACCGTCAATAGGCGAAATGATTTCCCCTGGATTTACGTATCAAAACGAGAGAAACTAGATACCTAAAATTAATGGGACTACCTACAGAGGGAACTGTCAAAAAGATCAGACAGCGTTTCAGTGACTCCAGGAAAGCACAACGCATCTAGAGGGCAATAGCAATATCGCCGAAAATTCGAAGCACCATAAACCAAAGACATGTCACAAGTACTGTTACTTCCCGTCAACAATACAAAAACCATTAACATCTGGAAAATGGAGACTCACTTTCAATGAAATCCATCTACTAAACGAGTTTCTTGAGACGATAGAAAAATTAGCGGATTGTTATAGGATTAATCACGGCAATATTTCGTTCAAAGTTAGGAGCAGAGCTTCAGCGAAATATTTAGACGCAGCAAGGGATTGGTGGTGTGCAAAAGGAACAAAATATGAACATGACGAGACTTCCGAACAGCAACCGAAACCTTCTTCCAGCCACCAAGGCTGTTATGGAAGATGGAATAACACGGTGGAAACAGAGAACGCGCGAGAGAGCCAAAGTTTACATACCTCAAGTCCAATGCGAAAGGCTCCACCTAGAATACCGTCTGTACATCAGATGCGATGACTTAGACAGCAGTGACACTTCAATGACAGAATTGGCTGAAGAATATCAGCAAATGAAAGGGGAAGGAGCCAGATTAAACCGCCACTTGAATAATTGCCTAACACCCGCCAACTGTACTCAACAAACGCATTGTTGGCCGCATTTTATTATGAAATAATAATTATTAAAAATAAGAATTAGAATTGTTTAGGCTCGAGGTCAATTTGAAAACATTACGTTTTCTGCATATAAAATATGCATATAAAACAACAAATCTTGTATTTATTTTAAAAAACAACAACAAATTTATTTGACTCCAACTGGCAGATCGGATAGCTATTTCGAAACTTGCCAAAGTTTCTCATCGGCGATCTTAGTTGATGTGTTTTCTTATATGCAACTGCCGCTATATGAGTCCAACGTTGGACAACATTGTTGTGAATTACAACGTTGTTAGGAAACTCAGAAGCAGACCATTGCAAACACAACTCAAGTTTTTGTCAAAATTTGTTGTTTCGTTTTTTGTTGTATATGTTCTTTCTGTGGCGGACACGAGTTCGAATCCTGTACCAAGCAGAAGAAAATGGAGTATGCCCTCTCCCTGTTAATTGTGTATTTTTTAATAATAATTTGACTTATTATTCGTTTAGTCGACCTTTAATTGTATAAGAATTAGAATTGTTTAGGCTCGAGGTCAATTTGAAAACATTACCTTTTCTGCATATAAAATATGCATATAAAACAACAAATCTTGTATTTATTTTAAAAAACAACAACAAATTTATTTGACTCCAACTGGCAGATCGGATAGCTATTTCGAAACTTGCCAAAGTTTCTCATCGGCGATCTTAGTTGATGTGTTTTCTTATATGCAACTGCCGCTATATGAGACCAACGTTGGACAACATTGTTGTGAATTACAACGTTGTTAGGAAACTCAGAAGCAGACACAACTCAAGTTTTTTTCAAAATTTGTTGTTTCGTTTTTTGTTGCATATGTTCATTCTGTGGCGGACACGAGTTCAATAATAATAATAAGTCACGAGTTCGAGATAATAAGTCAAATTATTATTATTTTCTATTATTATCTGTTGTGCTAGAAGCAAACCTAACACATTGCGGCGAATACCGTCAAGTATGATCGCCGGGAAGAGATCGGCTCCAATGAGAACGTCAACTTGCTGACCAGAGATAATGAGATAGGACACTTCGAATTCGCCCCTTCAAAAATCGGTTTGACGTCTATTTTTTATGAGCTGTTGAATTCATATACACTATACGTGAGAGCTACCATATTGTTGTTCTTGTTTCTGTCTTTCATTATATTGAAAAAATCAGCTGTTTCATGTTTCACCACGGATTCAGTTAGTTATGAAATCAGCTTGGCTAAGCGCATATCTTTTCAAACGGTTTCACTACTAGTATGTCCATACCATCGGTGGCTACACACTGTGGTTTCTCATTTGGTTTCAACAGTCGTAAACATGTGATGACAAAGTGTGTGTGAAATTTAATGAATATCCAAATGTTGGCCAGATTGAGAGAAAATATGAACACGCGTTCGGCAAACTGCGTTGCTCTTCTTTCGTTTGACAACTGCTTTCTTATGTGCGTGCAAAGAAACGCAAGAAGAAATAGAAGCAGGGTCTATTTTCGTTTCAAAAATTCTTTACATTCGATAATAGAGTGTAGACTTTTCTCTTTCTTCCTCATCTTTCTCTCCCACGAACTGAGTGAAACCGTTTCAAAAGATACTTCGTATAGCCAAAGCCATTGGCTTTTAAAATTATAAATTTCACCATATATAAACAAAGGTGGTGAAGTTTCCCAAACCTAAAATGGTAGGTGCCAACGGATGTTTGACCCCCCAAGTGCATCAACAATGTATAACAATACATAATTTTCAAAGATATTAGAAACCAAATGAAAAAATATAAATACGACCATTCTGGAGTTATTAATCGTAATTTTTTTTGTGAAAAGGTAAACAACTATGCATTTGAAACGAAAAATTAACACAACGACAACTTTATACCAAAGTAAAAATGAGAAATAAACAACCAATACTGGGTAAAATATGGAAACATACAATAATTACCATTATACGGAACGGGAAGTTATGTTTTATATATATTTTACACATATAAAAAGGATAATATTTTTAATTATTTGTTTTGACGTTTGATAAACAGCCCCCGAAAAACTGATTTTGCATGCGTTCATGCGATCAATTTATTTTCGGCGAAGTACAAATTTTTTGCAGCGAAGTACAAGTTTTTTAGAGCGAAGTACAAGTTTTTTGCACAAAATCACAATTTTTTATCGTAGTGTTAGTGAAAATGCCAATGTGTTTTGCGACGAATTTGAAGTGTCCTATCTCATTATCTCTGTTGCTGACTTTTGACAAAGTTGGAGTCTGCGAGCTCGATGTTACGAGGGAGGCTGCGAAGCACCGCGCTATCGAATGAGTGGGCGGGCAGTCTGCCCGTGATTTGCGACAGCACTAGCGCTGTGACTTGAGTAAAAACTCACAAGATTTTGAAACCTTTGCAGAAATGGTTTCGTTGAGGCCACAAACCGTTGCTTTCACTGGCCGCATGGGGATTTTGAGCATCTTCTGAACGTGGTCAGAGATGAAGGATACTTCGGATCCTGGATCGATGAGGGCACGCGCGGCATAGCAAGTACCGTCGTGGAATATAGTGACCGTAGCGGTTCCTAACTTTTTGATACGAACGTTTTCGAACGAAACGACGGGTACTGCCGTGTGCATGTGAAAAGCCGGGAGAAAAATTATGCGGGAGTTACGTCTGAGGCAACCAGAGATATTTCTCACATTTTAAGAAAGTACCATTAATAAATAAAATACTTTAATGAGTTGCAAGCAATAAAGAATCGAATTCCAATTTCGATCCTTTTTAAAACTGTACGGTTCACAGGATTTGTGCACTACAGATTTAATTGCATTTCTCTCGAAATCCATATGCAAGCGAAGGATATAAATAACGAAACAAGTGCTTAAGCATTAACTCGCAAAGTATCTTTTGTAAAACATATGGACAACCAGAATACCAATTTGAAAAGCATTGACAAGAACTGTGACAATTTGTCTTGACAATTTCATGTCAAGCTGACAACGAGAGATGCCCTGTAAAAAACATATGTATTAATAACTATTTGAACTATTTGAACTATTGAAAAGACAACAACAACAAACAAACAGAAAGCTGAATATATACATGCATGAATTAGAGTATACCAACACAAAAAACTTTTTTGGCAAATTAAAGTATAACACTAAATACCGAAACACAAACAAAAATTAAAATCACGTGTTAATATAAAATAATGGAGGAACTAGGGCAAAAGATTAAACAACTGGAAATGGTGTTGCGTCAACAGGAGCAACAAATTCAATATTTTCTTTTATAATAATCCGTTCAATCTAATATTTTCTCGAAGGAGGAAATCTTGGACGATGCTATCAGTATTGGTTTTTGCTGTGTGCACTAGGGTGGACCTTATTTTTCAACTATAACATAATAATTTACCAAGCCGCCCTCTAAACTTGTAGGTAGGTAGGTAGGTAGGAGGTGGCGCCCAACAACGAACTCGATGTCGGGCAACAATTAAGGCTGAGGAGCCTAGTTTTGAAACCACCTAAGAGAAACGTGAGCCCTAAAAAGGTGGAATGGGAGTAGATGTTCGCTAAAATGGAATTGTTGTTGGTTTTAAACCCAGCCCGTCAGGTTGAGGAACCTGAGCAGTTGCCTGGGATGAAATTTGGCGATTTCCTCCAGTCCATTGAAGGTGATCTTGCCCCAGGTCGTAAATCTTGCCCGCATGAATGCCGGGCATTCGCATAGCAGGTGGGATACCGTCTCTTTCTGGGTGGTGTCTCCACAGCTGCGGCAGGAAGCGTTGTAGTGCAGGCCCAGACGTTCAGCGTGCTCACCAATCGCCCAGTGTCCGGTGATCACACCGACGAGCGTGGCTATCTCCGATCTGCTCCTGTTGATTAGCCATTTCGTCTTGGCCTTGTCATATGTAGGCCGACATCCATTTTGGAGCCATCGGTGTATACAATGGCGTCGCAGTCTTTGGTAAGGAGTTCCGCCCGCCTTTTCCATGCGGATCTAGAAGGAATTTCGGCCTCAAAGCGTCTATCGAAGTCGGTAGTTTTTACGAGGTAGTCAGTGCTACCGTTTTCCGGCGAGCTGAGAGTCAGGTTCAGACCGCTCCCGTTCTAAACTTGTAATATTTCACACCAAGTTATATTCAACACCAAGTTTTGAAATAGAAATAATTGCGTTTCTATATTTATTTTATATCACAAAGCGTTTTTATATTTCTCCGAAATATAAAATATTTTTTATATTTTTTAATATTTTTTTTCCGGTTTTTAGTCGAGTTTTTAGAAAATGGCCCCTCCCGCCTAAACGGGGGGAAATGCACCCCCCTCCCATACGATTTTTTTTTGTCTCGACCCAACCTACATACCCTAACCTTTTGTCCCCTCTTATGCGAAACATCCTGTATAACTAAAAAAAAAGGAAACTCACAATAAGATGCATAAAATTTAATATCTATAATTTAAAAAATGCAGGTATTAGTTAATTATTATGCTGAAAAAACTATACTGTATCACTAATATTATGCATATTCTTGAATATGAAGAACATTTAACCATTATTAAAAATGTTTGCTTCATTGCTTTTCGTTGATACAAATTTCGCATTTTTTGCAAGTTTCATATGAATGTGCCACGTCTTTCTGTTATCCGATCAACTTCATATTTTACAGAAATTATTTCTTTATCCAATGAAACAATTTTAGGAGGCGGCATAAAAGAATGCTGCAAAAAATTTTCGCCCAGTATAGCTAAGGTCCACCCTAGTGTGCATTTTAAAATAAATAGCCTATCCATATATGTATATTAGCTGTTCGTACATTCCACCGAATTTAAATGATGAAATTTACGATATTCAGTTTCGATGTATAAGTAAACTATCTGATAAACTGTTGCCATCAGACCGTCTTATAGTTCTTGGCGATTTCAATCTTTCATTTGTAAATTGGGAAAGATGTTTAGACGACACAGTAGTTCTCTTACCATCATCCAAGGGATCTAATAATTTTAATTTTCTCTCTCTTCTCTTTATCTCTTATTATCACGTGGCCTCTAATAAGTAAATAGTATACCGAATATGAATAATCGTCTCAACACGAAAAGGAAGAGTGTAATTTATACTGAATTTATGAAGCACGATAATACGGAACCCAATAATATTGAAACTATTTGTAGTCTTTTTGAAAAATTTTTTATGTCCACTTATTCAACGTCAACATATTGTTCAATGATCTACCCATTCAATATTTCTTCGACTTCCATTGCTCTGCCTACAATTGATTGATACACACAGTCTTACAAGCCCTGAAGGCTATCAAATGCTGTTATAAACCTGGACCGGATGGAATAACGTCTTGTATTCTAAAATTTTGTGCAAATGAATTGGCATCGACTATATCTGCACTCTTTGTACATTCGCTACGTACGGGCTATTTTCCGAATGCATGGAAGTCCTCCTATATTATTCTATTGCATAAGTCTGGAAATGTGTAGGTGCAACATAAGTAATTACCGCGGTAATGCTAAACTTACCGCGCTGCCCAAACTATTGGAGAAGATAATCGTTTCCCATATCTCATGGAGTGTTAATTCCTCAATTCCGCCGTATCAACATGGATTCTGTACTGGAAAGTCTACTACTACGAATTTGTTAGAGTTCGTCTCAAAAACTATGAAAACTTTTTCTGTTGCTAAACAAACAGATGTAATATATACTGATTTCAGCAAGGCTTTCGATAGAGTAATCATAAGCTACTAATTTTGAAGCTCAAGTTATTCGGATTTTGTGATAATCTGATAAAATTAATTGGCTCTTATCTTACCTACTGTACACAAATGGTGTTGTTTAAAGGTATGAAATCTAATGGATTCCAGGTTACATCTAGAGTTCCACAATGCAGCCACTCAGGGCCGCTACTGTTTTTAGTATTCGTAAATGATTTGCCAACAGTTGTAAAATATGGAAATATACTTATGTTTGCGGACGATGTTAAACTGTTTCTATCTTTCTGAAGCCAAACTTCTTCAAATCGACCTTGACTCTTTAACAAAATGGTGTGATGTAAATTGCATGAAACTAAATCTAAATAAGAGCAAACAGATGACGTTTTCTCGTTCAAGCCCAGTTTTATTTAATTATAATATTGCCAATTACAATCTCGATCGATTGGAAACTGTAAATGATTGGTGTGGTTCTTGATCAGAAACTAAATTTCATACTCATATTAGTCACATAACCAACAGCGCCAGCAGTGTACTAGGCTTCATAAAGCGCTGGGCCAAATAGTTCAATGAACCTTAACCTTACATTGGATACCGGCGCACAGGGGTTTTGGCAGTAATGAAGAGGCCGACAGACTGGCTAAGTCTGGGTCGGCTGAGGCCTTTGTTGGACCTGAATTCGGAATAAAGAAATCCCTATCTAAACAATTAATGCAAAAATTGCACTAGTGGAGGTAAACAAATATTGGGCCCAAACCATAGGACAGAAATGCACAAAACTGTTCCTACCACAATACTCTACTCTCTAAATCCCTCTTGAATATGGACAAGAGGTGTATATAAACCTTGGTAGAAGACATTACGGGACATTGCAGCTTGAGACATCATCTAAACAAAATGATGCTGTCGGGTGAGACTCAATGCAGATTCTGCATGGAGTCTATTGAGTCGTCCCAACACTTAGTCTCTGAGTGCCCGGCTTTTCACAGTACTAGAAGCTCAGTCTTCGGGAAGAAATAGTGCAGCACTCAGAGCTGGCTAAGTTAAGCCATTCACTACTTATGACATTCATAAGAAAAATTGGAGCGGAACAACCACTCTAACAATAGAGGGATGGTACAATAGGCCAAATGAGCCGCAGACCCGGAGCTGTATAAGCTCACCCACCTCATATATTAATAATAATAATAGCCATAACATGTGTTTTTTGGTTCATTTTGGCAATGGTAGTGCTACGTTCATTCAGTGCAGACGAATTAAAAGTTATTAATAAAGGTTATTACGGGATTGAAAATGTCGGTTTACTGCTAATTCGGACATTATAATAGAAGACGTTCAATATCAAATTGAAGTAATAATCCATCTGAAGCAAATTCAATTCTAAGATAGAAATTCAAGAGTGATTCATAAATCAGTTCAAGAATATCACAGAAGCTGATGACTTTGAAAGACTTTACATTAGCAGATCTAAGGTAGAAAAATTGCACCTTTGAGTTTGGCATATGTTCTTATAGCTGACGTAAAATATATTTAGGAAGATAAAAGCAGCTGTAGAAGCATGTATGGCAGCGTTTCTATCTATGAATATTAAATATCCCTCAGAATGTCACTGACAAAAAAATGTGCTTTAACTTTAGCAGAATGCGCTTAAATACATTAATTAAAGTAACGAATTTATGCATTCCCAAAACAAGAACCAAAAAAAATTCCGACGGAGAGCACGAAAAACATCCATTAATAACCTGAATTTGTCGAGGGTGGGGTGGTCAAGAAAAACCGCTTGGAGGCCGAAGACAGCTAAGGGCTCCAGATCCCAGCGCCTCGCCGCAACGTCCTCCAGTAGGGAAACAATGAATACGCCCAGCGGTAACTTGTATTGATTAATGGGATAGTACGGCAGATAAGATTACGAATTTACCATAAACTTTTACGAATTAAATAAATAAACTTTTACGATTACGAATTTACAATAAACTTTTATGAAACAATGTTCACGGAACACCCTAAGTCCAATAATTTATGACAAAGGGAACCGCGAGAACTTACACTATATTGGCATAGGGTGAACCTCGATTTTCCGTGAGTAGACAAAACGTTAACCGTGGTAGGAAAAAATTATTATTGCATTTTCAGCAGATGAATTACATTCGAAATTAATTAAATTTGAGCAAATAATCAATATTCGCGAAAACATCCGCAGAAAATGCAAAAGAGCTGACATTAGCGGCATACACCCTACACTAAATATGTATACACACATACGCATTCAGGTCATTATGAAAATAGGATATGATATTTATAGGATATGATATAGAAAGTAGAATGATTATATTAGAAACAATTTTACTAATAAGTTCGAACTTTAAAGCAGAACATTCTTGGAAAATAGCATACAATTTTCGGGTTAATATACGGTATATGTCAAGTAACTGTTACGTTTATATTTTATAACAGTTTACTATTACAATTGCAAATATTAAAATTATGAATGCACATGTAAAAATATGTCTGGAGAGTTAAGGCCCAACCATGCAATGCATATGCATGCTTGGAGAGCAAAAGAGAGAAACTACGAATACACTGAATCCCATTTGTGCAACCATGCACATGCATACATACATAAGGCGTTTTTTTCCAACTCTGTGTAGTGCAAGTTATACACAAAACAATAACAACGTTTACACATAAACGAACCCTGGTGCAGAAAACTTGTGTAGATTTGTGAAATCACTCATTTCTCCTCAAGTTTCAGTGTAGCATACTTTTTCCCAAAATTGTTGACGGAAATTTGGGTAATAGCTGATTCTGCTCATAAAATCTTTTACAATTATTGAAATTGATTTGACATTTCTATTAAAATTGTTCAACCGCTTTATTGTGCACATATGGATCAAGAAATGGAATGCATAAGTGCTAATATCGAAAATACTGGAAGGTAAGTAAACATTCATGTTCTAAGGTTGCTCGCTTTATCAAACATCCTTAATTCGTACATCCCGGTTTCAGCAAAAGGAAGTGGCGCTGCGAGGAAACTCTAGCCTTCATCAGTGCCTACGGACAACGCAAAGATGAATTCCTTCACCCGAAAAAGAAGAAATATGCAATGGAAAATGTTCTTGAAGACCTTACGAGCCGCGGAGTCCTAGTAATTGTTCATAAGATATGGATTATTGTAGAAAGTATAATGTAGTACAATTTTCAGACAGAACCAACGACTGTTGAAACTTTAAGGACCAAAATGAGATCGCTCTTGCGCGCTTACAAACAAGCGAAAGACAACGCGGCTAAAACTGGAGCAGGACGAATAGATATTCCATACGAGATGGAATTGGATGAAATATTTGGAAACAGGCCTATGGTAAGCAACCAGCATTCGCTCCATCTATCGGGTTCGCCAACAGCATCGTTACCAGTGTCACCACAGGCCGAGACGTCCAGGAATAAAGGAAAAACCGTATTAACTAAACAAAGCTATCTAGAGGAAAAATTAAAATTAAAGCAAAAATATTATGACGAAAAACTAAAATTGAAGTATAAGGTTTCCGAGGAAAAAGAAAAGAGATTTAAACAAAAAATTGATATTTTGGAAAAATATTTAGAAAAAGTTTAGTTCAAATTATTATTAAATGAATACATAAATTACAATAAGTTCGCATCTATTAGTTGTTGCAAAACTTCCTCTCTCCGGTCGCTTCTATTATTGTGCGGCTCAGAGAAGTCGTCTGGATCTGGTTGGCTAGGGCCTGGTTCATAAAAATTCGTTACCAATTCGTCGCTATTTGTAATGCAAATGTTATGTAAAATACATCCTGCTGTTATTCTATTGATAACAATATTTATATTTTGATGCTCGGTAAAAAATTGCAACCGTCTGAAACGTCCATTCAACAATCCAAAATCGTGTTCAACCACAATTCTTGTAGAGGAGTGCAGGTTGTTAAATCTTCTCTGTTGGCGTGTCAACGAACCTGTATCTCTATATGGAGTAATAAGCCATTCCATGCAGGGATACGCTGAATCTCCAATTATGAAAAATCTATGGTAAATTAATGATTTAATAACTTCATTGAGATATGTATGGAAAAAAATACCGATCTCCAAATAAGTTGGCATTTAGAGCGGATATGCGGTAAAGCGGCGATCGCCGTAGCATTCTGCTGTCGTGCAGGGAGCCAGGTTCTCCTACAAAAATGTCTTGGAATTTTTTTTGGGCATCCACCACAGCTTGAAGCTTCACCGAATAGAACTTTTTTCTATTGAAATAGTCTTCCTTGTTTCGCACAGGAGCTTTTATGCGAATATCTGTGCAGTCTATAGCACCAATGACATTTTCAATTCCTGATTTATCTTTAAAGGCTTCTTGAGTGCTTATTTGATTGGACCAACGTACATGATTGTGCCCGATCGAAATGATAAAACTGGCAACTCTTTTAACTGTTGTCCATGCGCAGTATGGTAACACTCCAAACAGATTTGAAATTGTTCTGAGGGGCTCCGTGTTGCCCATATACCATAGAAAAATGTATATTTCTTTATCAGCCGACAGTTTTTCCGGTCCACCTTTGTTCAATAGTTTTTGCTTAAACGTTTCGAATTGAGAGTATTGATCTGAATAATGAAGAATTTAATATGACATATATGAATTAAGTTGTTGAATGAAAAATTACCAATCAAAAATTTTGCGGTATTTCGCCTTAGTCGAAAGTGGGCAACAAAATCATTATCACTATAACTTATAATAGTGTCAAGAAATGTTTTTATTTTTATATGATTTCTCACTGAATTTCCACTGCTGCTGCTGGAAGTAGAGTCCACAGAGGTTTCTGAAGACATTGATGATTCCAGTAGCATCTCTATGACTTGGACTAAATCAGTATCCATTTTGAAATCTATATTTTTTTAATTTGCAAAAGTATTATTTAATTTAAAAACGTATTTTTCACATTAAATTGCACAGCTGACTTTATTTCCTTTGAGTCAAATTTTTGACATTTCTACCCCAAGTTGTTTTTTCCATAAGTTGTGTAGGCTACACAACACAGAGTTGGAAAAAAAACGCCTATAGTTTCATAAAGTTCGTTCTCTCTCTCCTTGCATCGCGTGAATAAGAATATGCGGTCTGGATCGTACTTTTCGTAACAAGCAACGGAAAAAGAGTTACCACCGCATACGAATATGCAACTTAAATTTTTGCAACCTAAAATTTTATTATTTTATTTAGTGTTTTCCTATTGAAAAGTCCCAGAAAACTACTAAAAGTTATAAAAATAATACTACATGATTTTCTTTAAGTAATTTCTTCAGTTTTGAGGACGCGTACTACGCGATTCTCAACTTTTCATGTGAGGCTGGGCAACCCTTAAAAGCAGAAGAAAACATATGTGATGATTTTCTGGATCATGAAACAGCTGTTTTATTTGCTTTCAATTTCATGCAATGCTTGGTCGTTCTACTGATGCATGGAATGAATAGCTTGCTTTTCGTTGACTTCTCTCACAAAACTTAACATGCATATGCATTGCATGGTTGGGCCTTTAGTTCATGCATATAAGCTTGGCTAGACGCAGTATCATTTGATATGGTATCACTACTGGTATGATGATACAAGCGATGGCTAGACAGTTTGATTTCTCGTTTAGTTTCAAAAGCCGTAAACATGTTATGACAATGTAAGCGTAAAATTTACTGAATATCAAAATCAAAGAATATACAATATATAGAAGGCGCATCTCATACGAATTTTTGAACAGCAAAATTTGTCCGTGGACGTAGCCGTACGTCCATGTTGCGCAACATTGAGTAGTTTTTTGTGTTGCTACGCATTCTCTCTATTCTCTTCTCATTGTTTGATAACTTCGCGGCAATTTCGTGCTATTTGCTTCTCATTGCCATTGCTTTGTTTTTGTATAAATACAAATCGGGTTCGCTTGTATTCCTTCATAAATGATTATGCGTAAGAAGAGTTGAGCGATGGAATCTTGTATGTCAAAGGAGGCCAGAATGAAACGATGAAATTGTTGATAAAAGCAGAGGTTGAGGGAAGAAGGGAATTTGACTTCTTTTTGGTTCCTTTGCAATAACAACTCAGGTGCTTACGTCTGTCGGTCTTTTGATTTGGATTTTTTTTCGCTTAAGTAAGGGAAGTTAAGTTATTAAGTAAGGAAATTTGTTTTTTGGAAAATTTGGCCGACATAATAAACTGTTTAGTATTTTATATTAGGTTTATTATTAAATTAGGTTATTGTTAATTGTTATTTTATATATATAAAATTATAATACAATTATTGTACCAATAAGCAGAGATAATGAGATGGGAAACTCTTTTCCCGCCAAAAAATGTGTCAAAATAAAATGAATATTTGCTACACGTATAGTGTACGTGTTATTCACCATACGACGTCATGGTTTTATGACATTTTAAATGACGTTTCGTTTATTTACAGAAAGTTTTTGAAGGAATCGAACAATCATTTTAGTTTATTGAATTAAATTCAATTAATAAGCGCATTAAATTAATAGATATTAAAGTAAATCGTATATAAATGTGTGTGCATGGTATGAAAGCAGATCTTAGGCTGCATATCTACAATCGAATAGCTATCAACGTCGCTATTGAAAAGAGGAAAGTTCTGGACGAGAATCTATGATTGTGTCCGGTACTGTGTAAAATACTCTTGACCAAGCTGATGAGGACAAAATATTGGTGACAGCAGGCCAGTGCAAACAAGCCATTGGTACCGTGTGAAACTGCTGGATGTTTTGGTAGGCGAAATATCAACGGTGCCAAAAAAAAGAACAACTAAAGCCACAATGACAAGCAGAAGTAAATTCAATGCAAAGATTACATTTCTTCATTCAAGATCATCATTGCAATCTTCATTGCAAGATCGACGTGTGCTATTTTCATATTATTAAAATATTTTTATATTAATAGTTATTTCTTATCCACTTAGCAATGACTGGAAACTTTTGTGGCATTCTGTCGCAGGCATATAACAATCTCGAAGTCTCGCAAGAATTGCAAGATGGACTGCTACGGTTCCGAAAGAAGAGTTCATTTAATACGGAGTTGGTGTTTTTATTAAAGGAAAATAACAATATAATAGTTCCACATGCATGACTAAAAATTAGGTAAATGTCTGAAATTTGATCAAATTTCATTTAACTACGTATGTCGTTTCCCTCTCTAGTAGTAACCTAAGAGGATCTCTTTCGCTCTGATAAAAAGTACGAGTACGTTCTGATGGACAATGCCTGCAGGGAGTATTTGTTTGTGACTAAATTCTTCATGGTCCGTGGTACGCAGCTGCAAGATTTATTCAATCAATATTGGAAAAACATCGACGCAAATGATGGTAAAATTTCAATCCCATTTAGTGTAAACTTTCACTAGTTATACTTATATGATTTTTTAGTATTTATAGTATTTTTAGTATTTATTTGTTTATTTAGTTTGCTGACCATAGTAAGAACACGCTCTTAAAAGTAATGGTAGCCTAGTAACAATTATGCTTCAATTATACTTATATATATGTACATATGTTAATAATTAAATAAGAAAAAAGTAATATAAAATAGGTCTATATAAAATGAGAAGTAGTAAGATAGGAAGTGTATAGATAATAGTAAGAATTACGAATGTAGGGCATGAAGATGAAACAGTATAGTGAGGAAAGAAGGCTTAAGATAAATTACATAGCGTTCAAGTGATTGCACAGGTTTTGCTTAAAATTGTAAGTGTTGTAATCCTTCGTATATGTAGCGGAAGGCAGTTCCAAAGTCTCACAGCACTCACAAAAAACTGTCGTTTTATGTGTATATGTGTTGTATTTATGTATCTAGTTTTGCTAAATCATTTACCAATTTGGTAATTGGTTTTATCTTTAGGTGAATTTTAACTTGATTACGAAACTCATTAATTTGTTAATTACATCGTTTTAGTTAATCAAAATCTTCATATTGTTTTAAGTTTGGAAATATATATATATTTCTGATTTGCATTACCTGCCGAATTAATTGAGTCATGTCCGTTCGTCTGTAGTATTCACGTTTCGGGCAGGCTGAAGATAGTAATCTCTCTGGTTTAAAATTTATTTTAACTAGCACTGTTAATGCTGTTCTTTCCTTTATTTTAGTAAATTAAATTTTGAATTTTTTCCTCTTTAGAAAACTTGTGAGATGCGCATTCAGGATGGTAGTGAGTTTTTCTGTACATTCAACTGATATTCCGATATCAACTTATGTGCCACAAGCGTTGTGTACCAGCTTTGGATATGTAAGTCAAGATATTTCTAGATTCCAGTTTTCGTTTCGAAACACGAGTTATTCAACGTCTTCTTATTTTGCTTCTATATTACACGTCGAAATGCAGAATACTTGGTTTTGGGTGTTCTTATGGATTATACGCCCGAAAACTTTAAGGAGGCCGATTCATTTCGTGATTAGCTAAATGCGAGAAGTGTTAAGTATGTCGACGAAATACTGGCTCCTCATTTTGGTGGTCTCATATAGTTTGAAAAAGACTGTGAGAATTTCTGCACTGGAAAAAGAACAGTTAGATTAGCTACGAAAGCAAGATCCTCGCAGTCATGTTTTGATCTCCAGCTTTTCATATATGTAGTTAAAGTAGAAATTAAAAAATACAAGGACAGTTATTAAGTTAAATTCTATTAAAGAAACTAACTAAGGAACTATTAAAGAAACTAACTAAGGATAGTATAAACTATAATTTGGTTTTTATAGTATAATTTCTATAATTACCTTGGTTAATATTATAAAAACATATTGAATTTAGACTTTAGAATCGAGACTAAAAGATTGAATTTAGAAAGAGATTAACAATAACACAATTTTATAGTGTTAAAATAATTTTGACTCAACTCAGGTTAGGCTGTTATTGCTTGTGAACACATACATACACGTATATCGCGATATTTTTTAATAAAAATTAACTAAAATACATATAATAGCATATTTTATAATAACAATAATACTATACAATATTAATTACAACAATTATTTGTATATAAACTTCTTCAGTGTGTGCCTGACTTCTTTTCTATGAATTTTACATGCAAATTACTAAAGCAAAACTTACCGTTCAGCCTGGGTGTCTGCATTCGGGAATTTATATAGCCTGGGCTCGCCGGAACATCCTTTTTTGCTGCAAAATCTCCTTGCCGGCATTGTAATGTAGAAGTCTTCAAAAATCTGCAAAAAAAGAAGTCAGAATTATTATTTATAAGACAATTTTGTAAAATTGTATCCCGCTTGAATTGAAAAATTCAGTTGAGGTGAAAAATTTAACGACGTCACAAAACAGCGTTTCTGTTCATATTACCAAAAGATATTATAAATGTACGAAGTTGTGTAAAAGGGGAGGTAGGAAAAAGTGTACTTAAATAAAATGAAAAATTTGTTAATAACATGAAAAGGAAAGCTTAATTATAATAATGGTTAATAAATGATGCATTAATGAATGTACTAGAGTATCTTTGAACTAAAAAAAACAACTTTTTGGTTAAATCGTAGCACACTAACAGCAGTTTTTAAGTACCAAAGGGAGCAAAAACGTTTGAAGTTTGCAAACCAGAAAACCGAATGTAATAATGAGGTGAATTAAGTATGTAGATATGCCAACACCTACTTTCATTTGCCTATATATTTGCATAAAATTAACAACCTATTTGCTTTTAATATTGTGTTTTTTAGGTTATATATTTCTAATTTTTTTTACAAGCATTTTTGGTAACTCTTATTCTTATTTATTGAGATTAAAATGCAAATTAAGTAAAACAAATATGTTTACAAATGAGTAAAACAAAACAATATACTATATGTGTATAACTTATTTCAATTTTCTAATATTCCAGAACTTAAGAAAATTATTTTCTGAGTAATCTAAACTAATTTGTTGTACTTAAGAGTTAAATAATAAAAGACATGTTTTAAATTTTGATTAAAAGTAAAGTATATTACAACGTTTCTTTAAAAGCTGAACAAAGTATTTGGCTTTACGCACTTAATTTCTACCAACACAGGCATCAAATTGTTCATAGTTCATTTACGACCCTTGACAGCTTTTATTTCTGCGGTAAACAAAATATTTAAATGAAACTAAAAAAAAATATTTAAATTAAAATATATCGTATAATACATTCAATGTATATATACCATTCTACATTCCAAATTGAAGTTATCACTCGATTATAAAATGCGAGTGATTGTTAAGTTGCGTATTTATAAATATCTAACTTTCATAAGCTCAATCATTGATTTGAGTATATAAGTAAATTGGTATCTCAAAACAAAGGGTCTGGCAAATGTCAAACGTGGTCAAACGTAAGGAAAAAAACTTATTTGTTTGGGTCTAATGGTGGTGAGTTTTTGAGCTAAATTGATTTGTTTGGGTCTAATGGTGGTGAGTTTCTAAGCAAAACGTCATCAATAATCGAGTTTTCACAAATATTACCATACAATTACACAACCGCGAACACACGATTTGACAACCAGAGTTGCATTTTTTAGAAGTTTCCTATCTCATTATCTCTGCCAATAAGTGTTATTGATAACTCGATACATTGTGCTCAATGCAGGGTTGATTTCGTTTTATTGCCAGCCCATAGGCAATGCTTCCTTAATAGAACTAAAATCATAAATTTTAAAAATTTTAGTCTTTAACATTACAATTTACATTTTACATTACAATTAGGAAAACATTAATTAATGGAAAAAAAGTACTAAAAATCTAAAAGTTTATTTTTCATATCATAGTGGTATCTCGTAAAGTTTAAGAGATATAGGCCTGGAATTTAGAAACATTGAAGGGCTATAATTCTGGAACTAGACGAGAGCAATGCAAATTATTGTTGTTAGGGTCAGCGCCAGAAACAACAACAACATTGCTCACTTCGAGAAGCGCCTGATTGAAGCCGAAAATGCAAACGTTTTAAGTAAAAAAAAGAAACATATTTAAATAAACATATTTTGTCCATCCTTAAAAAGCAGCTATAATCGTATGTACCGGGCTCTAGAGTTCTTAACAACTCTTGAGTGTTCCACGAACACTGCGATTCTTCCTCCACTTCTTTACCCAACATGATCGATTACTTTGCGAATTTTCATCGGCTACGACATAGCAGCTGTTGCCATTGCTGCAACACTAAACTTAATATTTTTAAATAAATTAACTCTTTTAACAAAATTTCACAACAAAACTGTTCAACGATTTTCACTGAACAAGAAAACCAAAGTGAAGCAGGTAATTATCGTTGAATAGAAATCCTATTTTTTCTTTACGCATTAATCATAATATAATATAAATATGGCAACTATGGCAATTCAGTAAATTTTACACAAACATTAAAATAACATGTTTACGGCTTTTGAAACTAAACGAGAAACCACAGTGTCTAGCCATCGCTGGTATCATCATACCAGTCAAAGACTACAAGACTGGAAACTCTTTTTTCGCTTTGAATGTGTTGTTGAAATCAGGCTTGGGTGTGTAGATTACAAAAACAAAACGCATGTAATTTTGACAGTTCGGGAACGAATTTTGACAGTCCGGGCATTTGTTTACAAAATATTTTGAGAGAGGAATGCAACTCTTGTTCTTCTTCACAGCAATATGCCAGAAATATGATTTTTCAAATACGTAAAAAAGACCAAGGAGCCTGTTTTAAAAGCAAAGCACGCTTCTAGAAATGTACATGAAACCTTTTTTAAGTCTTATAGTTGCACAATATTGAATATTTTGCAAGTAAAACGAAGTTAAAATTCATAAAAATTACTCATTTCACAAATTTAGTCAGCTGTTTTTACCTACCACGCGTATTTTTAGCCGAAAGAGATGCCAACGTATTCAACATGTTTTGTTGAATATTAATCTGTGATTTAGTTTAATATTTACTGAATTGTGATTTTAGTTCTTTTGGTCTTTAATTTAAATTAATTTAATTTTAAATGCATGAATTGAGAATTTTTTTATGTGTAATTAATTTTAATTTAAATAAATGAATTGTAAATTTATTTGTGTTAACACATTTTTATTTAAATAAAAGAGAAATGAAAAATTACAAAAACAAATAAGTTTACATTACTTTTTAATATTTCCAAACAGCTTAGAAATCGTCAAAACCCCGAGAACTTATAAATGCAAAGTAGCTTTTCTATTAACGTTTACTTAAAAACCAAAAAAATAATTAGTAATAAAGTTGTGTCATTGGTATCCCTTCCGCTAACTCACCCCATCATTTTGTGGTGGTGTGGTAACAAAGCAAAACGGTTTACCTTTTCAGATAACATGCTTTGTGATACCCTGTTTTAGCTTGTAACTAGTCGATAATTTCACTATAAAATTCACATACACTGTATGGGAACACGCGGACGGACATTTTTTTGAGCTCTCTCACGAAATAAGAGGAGTTTCCAGTCTTGTAGTCTTTGATACCAGTAGTGTTAGTTCATGCATGTGCATTCATTATTTTAATATTTGCAATTGTAATAGTATTAAACTGTTATAAAATATAAGCGTTACAGTTACTTAACATATACCGTATATTAACCCGAAAATTGTATGGAATTTTCCAAGAATCTTCTGCTTTAAAGTTCGAACTTATTAGAAAAAATTGTTTCTAATATAATCATTCTATTTTCTATATTGTAACGAACCGACCTTCTAATCCTTGGTGATCGGATTAGACGGTCGGTTCGTTACAGATTTTGGCGCCTAACGTGGGGCCCACGCCCCTTTACTTTTATAAAGCGTGTTTCGTTTGGACAATCAGTTGATGTTTTTTTTTGTTTGTTGTATAAAATTTTTTTTCTACTCTGAAATGATTTTGCTTTTGGATTGCGTGGACTGGACGTTTTCGGTCGCGTACCAGCAATGCTCTTTAGTTTTCTTGGGGGTTTTATCATTTCCGTTAATTTTCCAGCAATAGTGGAACCGGTGATTTATGTAGCACCGATTTCTCCGCGGTTTACTAATCGGAGGTGTAATATCATGGGAACATGTGTGTTGGCTAGCGATTTTATTCCATTGGATTACTTCGGTGAATAACTCGCTAATTTCACATGTTCGGGGAATTGATGTAATGGTGTTAACACTCTGTATTTTTTTTTGCTCTCTTTCTTAAATAGATGTTTTTTTTTCAAGAATATACAACAAGATAAAGAAAAGGAAGTATTGGTGTTTGAAGTAAATTACATTTACAAGAGTCGCGAACGAGTTAATCGCTTACCTGTAAGTCCTCAATGAGTCAAAAATTGTACTGGAGATTTATAAACTTTTAGTAGTATTTATATGTATGCTGGTATTGTAATATTACTTTAATTTTGAAATTAGTATTTCCTTGTCGAGTGACATAATTTTTTTTTCTCTTGGATATCCTACATAGTTTTTGTTTGAAAAAGCTATTCGGCATAGCAGTGAATTTGAACCATAGCTTGGATGAATTAACTTGTACGGTTTGCAACGAGAAATGTCGACAACGCACAGATGTGGTTAAGAAACCCTGCAAACATCGGTTCCATAGGCCATGTGTGCAAAAGTGGTTAACCGAAAATGAAACTTGCCCGGTTTGTCGAGGTGTATGCACCGAAAATGAATTAGTAGCCTATCATAGCGTTAGTCGTAACTTAGAAGATTGCGCTAGTGTAGTTTCAGATGGTACCAGCTCGTATAGAGCCAGAGGAGGTGCAGTCACTAGGCAATGACCACACACCCGGCAATATACCCAAGCCAATAAAACCCAAGTTAACAACTCCCAGTATCTGTTTCCTCCATAAGCCTCCCGAACTCCTACACACCCGAGACCTAACATCGAGAGGGTATCTCAAATTGAGAATAGATTGTCGGAAGATCGAGTCAGTCACAAAATTTCGCACTGGATTGTCATCTAATTTTGCGACAGGAGTGTCATAAACATGAACATTTCTTTTTATATTACGCGAACAATCAACAACCTCGTATTTTACCCTTTAGGCAATAGGTGGCAGAAATAGTTAATGAAGTTACTTGTTATATGTCGCGAACGCAATTTCCAGTTCCGGGCGATAAGATCTTTCAAGGCCAGTATTAATTTTATAATACTACTCCGCGAGTGAGTCAAGGCCAAGTTCAAATTAATGCAACCACATCACTTTGCTTGGTAGCCCGAAGCTTTAGTTAAATTTGGTTTAACGGTTAAACGTGGAAAATAGAAAAGATTCCAACGGGAGTCTTGTGTAAATATCGAAACGAAGAAGTCCTTTATCGTCGCGTATAAAGTCGCGCGTTAGTTTTGTAATAAGTGTAGCATAAGAGTAGTGTGTAAAAATAATAGTAATAAAAATATAAGAATAGAAATCCAAACGGAGTTTCATTCGTTGTATAGAGGACAACGATGGCAAAGAAGACCACCCACTAAAGTTAAATACAACAAATTGGCGCAGCCGGATTTTCGAGCCGAGGATCGCTCGAAGGGAAAAAGTAAGTAACAATCAAATACAAAAATAAATAAGTAAGATTCGTAGCTTAGGAAAAAGAGTAAATTGAAAAGTGAAAGAATAAGTTAGCTAAGAATTTGACAGCAAATTTTTAAAAAAGCAGTGAAATAAAAATTTTGTAGCAGTAATTGAAATGCAGCAGTTAGGAAGATATAAGTAAAATCAAGTTTTAAACGAAATTTTAAAAAGCAAAACTGGTAAAAAGTGAAACGATAATTTCGTTAATAAATAATACGCAAAAGTGAAAAATAATTTGGTGGTGATTTTGGCATGAAGTTGTAAAACAAAAGAAAAAGTGAAATAAGAAAAATTAGTAGCTTAGTAAAAAGCAAAAGTTGAAAAGTAAATAGTAAAAAGGATACTAATAGAATTAAAATAGTTTAATTCTTTTAAATATATTAAAATATATTATATTATTATATGCTATGAACTATAAAATAACTTTCAGGTCCAAAAATCATCGGTTTCATCAAAAGGATGCTAGCGTAAAAGCACGGCAAACTTATCTGTCCAATAGCATTAGCTGGACAAAAACTTTACTGAGGTCGATCCTTTTCACTCGGGAAGCTATTTCATAGGTTTAAAATTTATTTAGTAGAGTTAAGAGGACTCATGTTTTAAATATAATGAAAACAATTTTAAACAAACAAGTTAAAGAATTTTAAATTAACTAGAAATTCACCTTAAATTAAAACTGTATTAAAAATTTAATCGAAAGAGGCAATTTAAAGTTAATCAGTTAAAAAGTTGTAGCAAGTACCAATTTCTACGACGAGAAGTCGTATATTTAGGGCACAAGTGTTCAGAACATGGAGCACTTCCAGACCCTAGCAAGGTGGAGTGCGTCACTAACATTCCACCTCCTAAAAATAAAAAAGAAGTACAAGCCTTTTTAGGCCTTGTGAATTATTACAGGAAATTTATACCGGGAACGGCAAAACTAGCACTTCCAATTAACAAATTGTTAAGAAAAGACGCTAAGTTCGTATGGACAGGAGACTGACAGAGAGCATTTGAGCGGTTAAAAGAATCAGTCATGTCACCCCCAGTGTAGGCATATCCAGATTTTTCAAAGGAATTTCTCTTAACTACCGACGCAAGCAATGAAGCTTTGGGCGCGGTCCTTTCTCAAGGTAACGTAGGCGAGGATAGGCCAATCGCTTTCGCTAGCCGAGCGCTAAGCGACACAGAGCAAAGATATTCAACGATAGAAAAGGAATTCTTAGCAATAGTATGGGCTACAAAAAATTTCAGAGCATACCTTTTAGGGAGACATTTTAAAATTTTTACTGATCACCAGCCATTAAAGGGAATAGCAAATTTAAAGGATCAAACTTCAAGACTGGCAAGATTCAGACACAAGTTGTCAGAGTATGATTTCGAAATCATATATAAGCCAGGCAAGAAAAATTTGAACGCAGATGCATTGAGTAGAATTCCTCAGAATCATAATGTAGTAACAGCAGTCCAGACCCGCTCTAGAGCACGGGAAATGAAGAACCAAGGAAGTAGTGAAAAATCAAGAACAATTCCAACGCCTGTAGATCCTGACACTCCAGGCATACCTCAAAACGAAATCACCATTTCATTAGAGAACTCAAAACAAATAGAGACTGTTATCAAAGATTTTCATAATACCCCATTAGGAGGTCACCAGGGAGCAGTGAAAAATTACCTAAGAATCAGGCAACAATATAGGTGGCCAGGGATGCAAAGACAAATCAAAGATTATGTTAAAAACTGTTCAAAGTGTCAAGCGAACAAAAGTTCGAGATTAACGAAAATGCCCATGGTGCTAACAGATACACCAATGCGGCCATTTGACAAAGTTTTCATGGACATAGTAGGTATTCTACCAGAAACTGTGTCCGGAAACAAATATATTTTAACGTTCCAAGACGATTTTTCAAAATTCATGGCATGTACAGCTATCCTAGACGCGGAAGCAAGTACTGTGGCCAGGGCTTTCTATGATGAAATAATCACCCGTTACGGAATTCCGAGAATTCTAGTTACTGATAACGGAACTAATTTCATTTCGAAATTGTTCGCGGACACATGCAAATTGTTAGGAATCAAAAAATTGCATAACGCCTTACCATCCGCAAGCAAATGGCTCCTTAGAAAGAAGCCACAGACCGTTAGCAGAATATTTGCGTAGTTTTGCTAAAGAAGATGGGTCGAATTGGGATCAATGGTTAACTGCAGTAATGCACGTTCACAACCACACACATCACATTACGACAAAGCAAACTCCGTTTCGTACCTTATTCGGGTTCGACATAGAAATGCCGACCAATTTAAAAAGAAAATGTAGTCCGGTATACAATGCCGAAGACCCAAATAAGGTTCTAAGATTCCAAATTCAGAGAGCTCACGAAATATTGAGGAAAAAACAGGAAATGGCTAAACAAGTAGCCAAAAATCAATATGATAATAAGTTAAATTTAGTAGAATTTAAAGTAGGAGATAGTGTACTAATTAAGAATCAAACTAGGAAAAATAAGTTTTCACCAATATGGATAGGACCACATGAGGTAGTAAGGATTAAGAGTGCAATTACGACAGTTCTAAATATTAAGGGAAGAGAAAAATCTTTCCACAATAATTTGCTTAAGTTATATAATACCAACTCTTCCTTTGGTGGTGACCTTGTCGTGGTGGAGGGGCTTAAATCTCCTGCCTTGTTGGCTGGACCGACAAGGCGGTGCATAGCGAACTGTATGCAGCTTGGGCACGCACATGCATGTATACATCAAATGTATGCATGTATGGGTGGGCACTAGGTGTATGCAGAGCGCTGACTATTCTGTGGGAAAGGTCGCAAGGTTGGAGATGAACCAACAACCACCAACTGGGCTGGATCAAGGTGTCATACGACCCGTGCCGATGATCAGCCAGGCTGGGGGCCCAGTTCAAAAATAGCCCAGTCTTGAACGGAGTATCCGGATACCTGGCGTCCTCCTAAAGTTAAAGTCCTAAACACTGCTGAAAAAAAGCAGTCATACAGCGACATCCTGAAGGATCGGTTGGTACTGGCGGTGGTCGATAAAAGCGACCCCGACTGTGCCATATCGGTCGATCATTGGAAGAAGGTTGAAGTCAAGCTGGCTGTAAGCTTCCTTCCAATGATGAAGGAGTTCCCAGGCCCGGTACCCATCGTAAGAGATGCTGGGTGGCATCAGGGTCGTGTCAAGCTGATCGCCTGCGGAGATAAGAGGTCAAATGACCTGTACAAGCTGGCGATCAGCAGACTAGGGGAGTTATGGCCGGTTGCGAAACTTGAAGCCATCCCCCGAGAAGAAATCCACTCCCGACCTAGAGCAAGGGCGTAGATCCCAGTGGAGCCATCCGATCCTGCTGTTATACTTGAGATGTTCAAGTATAGCAACCCAGACCTGCCTACTGGAAACTGGAAAGTTTCTAAGCTAGAGGAGCCGTAGGGGGACTACAGATCAGCAATGATGGTCCTGAACAAGGAGTCCCTGGAACCTCTAGAGAAGGCAGGCTGGGTGGTCGGCTATGGCTTTACGTCGGTAACGCTGAAGGTGTATAAAAAAGACCAGGGCGAAGCCAAAGCAAAGGGCGCGGGAGAAGTAGCTGCAGAAACTGCAGCACCAGTCAAGCGTCCCCAACAATCCAACTCCCAGTACCAGGGAGGGCTCTCGAAGGGTGGAACACGGAAGGGATGCAGGCGTCTTTTAAACAAGGCCAAGGCCTCAAAAGAAGCCCATCTCTGGAATAAGTACAAGGCCGCATTAAGCGGCTATAAGAAGGAACTACGGATGGCAAAGAGAAACTCATGGAAAACCTTCTGTGAAAGCATCATGAGTACTTCGGAAGCCTGTCGACTGAGAAGGATTTTATCCTCCAGCCCAGCGAGCATCAGCTCTCTAAGGAAGGAGGATGGCTCCTGGACTATGTCAAAGATGGAATCCCTCGATCTTCTTGTTGACACACACTTTCCGGGAAATAGTCATACAGGCGGTTTTGACACCCCCTGCTCTTCCTTACGGGATATGGAATATCTGATAACAGATAGCACAGTGGCCTGGGCTATAAACAGTTTCAAACCCTTTAAATCCCCGGGACCAGACGGGATATACCCGGCTGAGCTGCAAAATGCCCAGTGCATAGTTATTCCCTGGCTGGTAGTCATCTATAAGAGAAGCCTACGAACGGGCTACATACCTCTGAGATGGAGAAGTAGTGCGGTGGTGTTTATACCGAAGGTGGGCAAACGCTCGCATGAGGTTGCCAAGGATCTTCGACCCATCACACTATCATCCTTTCTGCTGAAGATCTTGGAAAGGATACTTGAACTGCACATAAGAGGAAAATAGTTGGTAAACATATCCTCTGCTCAACACGCGTATCTTAAAGGGAGATCTGTAGAGACGGCTCTACACTCCCTGGTGGGCGCCATCGAAAAATCTCTAGCCTGGAAGGAATTCTCCCTTGTGGCTTTTGTGGATATTGAGGGTGCCTTCAATAACGTGGAGGCAAGCGCAATCCTAGATGCCATGAGAATCCTAATAGTAGAAGAACGCCTGATATCCTTTATCAGTCAGCTGTTAAAAAGAAGGATCATCGAGGCGAGACTAGGAGACTCACGGCTTGAAAGAATGGTATGGAAGGGCAAGTAGTGGTTATAGGCCGGTTCTGGCCCAACGTAGCGACTGCGCTGCGTGTGGTGCGTGTGGTGCGCTATGTATGGTAGCGACTGCGCTGCCGTGTGGTGCTATGGATATGTGAGAGTGAGCGAGAGGGCGATAGTTTGAAGGGAGGGGAGGGAGGGAGGGAGGAAGGGGAGGGAGGAAGGGGAGGGAGGGAGGGAGGAAGGGGAGGGAGGGAGGGGAGGGACAGACGGACATACATACAGACAGACAAACAGACGGACATACATACAGACGGACAATTATTTCAATCTCGGAATTGGAGTTGACAATTTCGGTACTTTCCGTTTACAAATATTTCTCAGAATAAAAAGTCGTAAATTGGAATCATAAATGTAAACAAATGCAATTGGTCATTTAGTACATGTATAAACATAAACGAATTTGTTTATTAATAAGGATGGAGAATGTGACTATGACGAGTTTTTAAGAACCCAAAAAAGAAATTTTGTTTGATGAGCATTTGGATGAAATGCTGGACTGCTACGCAAAATTAAGCCACTATAAACATCAAGTAATAAAGGAAACCAATCATGGTAAACACTATAAATCTTGCTGTTGGTCTTCGGATACATGTTTGGATGGACCAGATACGTGTGCGTGCTATATGTTGGTGAATAAAATCTTACGAATCAATAAATTAATGCTATTATATTCTAAATTGAAAAAATAAAAAAGAAATCTATTTTTTAAATTATAAATTAAGTGTTTATTTTGTTTATTCATCCAACATTTTAGAATACAAAGTTTTCACATTTGATAATACATTGCTTGTGTTAAGGGAAAGTCAACCAGAACCTCCAAGCGAAAGTCGTCAGTATCTTCCTTCATTATTTTACACAAATAGTAAGCTCCGTTTGAGAATTCTTGTATTGTCTCATCGCTGATGTTGTTAAATCTTTGTGGCAGAAAAATTACATTCTCTTCCAACTCCATCAAAACTCGGGCTCCAAACTTAGTTTTCGTTTTCCGGACATTTTTAATTGAATACGATTTGTTTGGCTCCATATCCTTAACTGCTAATGTGTTTTTTTGCACACTGTTGTTTCGATTGAAATCGTCCATAGCAGCGACGGAAAAAGTTGAGGATCCTTGACGTTGGTTCAGATTCATTTTCAAATTTGTTGTTTCTTAATTTCTTGATAGGTAGTAAAACTAATTGAAGAGCTATTAACTGCACCGATCGAAAGATGAACTAAAACTGAATATATGCAATCAAAGAAAATAGTATTTATAACAAGAAATTTAAATTTTTAGTTTAGTTTGTAGTTAGAATTTAGAGAGCTCAGAGAGAGAAAGAGAGAGAGAGAGAGAGAGTTTCACATTGAAAGAATCTTGGACAAAGAAGATGCAGTATGCAGAGGTGAAAAATCCATTTAAATCAGACAAGGAGTGGAATAGCTCTTCATCATCAAATATACCTTATAATAAATATAAATAAAATATAAATAAAATAAAATAATAAATAAAATATAAATAAAATATAAATAAAATAAAATAATAAATAAAATATAAATAAAATAAAATAATAAATAAAACACAATTTGATTTCATTTTAATAAACTTTATTCGTTATTTATCGTAAAAATTAAATTATAAAGAAATTTTAGACATAAATGACCGCAGTTAAATGAATTATAATCTTGATGTTGAGTGTAGTTGTAACGTATTCCATCACCCAAGTATTGGATTACTTCATACGGTGGTTGCAAGTTTCCAAAACTATCAAAATATTCCTTCTGATTCTTATTTTTATAATATGCTACCCAATGTGTTGTATTACCTTACGGGTGCCCTTGAGATATCTCTGTTGTCCTTTGGACAGCAAGTAAAACTCCTGGTCGTTGGTTTACTATTTTTTGATTTATATTTATTATTATTTTTCACAGTATTTCACTACTGTTATAACTACACTCGTTGTTATTTACACTTATGATTAGTTACACTATTAATTAAATTAACAAGACTCTTTTTAGTACTACTATCTTAAAAGCTAAATCGCGACTTGATGCGCGATTCTGGAAACGACTTCTTCGGTTGAATTTTACTACAAGACTCCGTTCGAATTTGTTTCTTGTTTCCACTTTGGCTTGGTCGACGTACCCGTCGACGGAACCAAAGTGGGTCGCTGTTGGCGCGTGTCGCAATTTCCATTATTTCGCAATATTGAAATTGTCAAATTCGCAGAATCAATACGCGGAAGAATATCGTTCTCAATTTAATTCTTCCGCGTGTGGATTCTGATCGTTGGTTATTTTAAACCAAGCGTTTTAATGGTTTGGAAGCTTGCTATTGAAAGCTAGCTTCCACAATCCATTCCAATTGCCAAGCTCCGGTTGCTGACTTGGCTTTAGCAGTTAATAAAACCAAAGCTTTACTAAACCAAAGTAAAGTAAAGCTTCGGGCTTACCAAGCAAAGTGCTGTGGTTGCATTAATAACGTGAACTTGGCCTTGACTCACTCGCGGAGTAGTATTATAAAACGATAATACTGGCCTTGAAAGTTCTTATCTCCCGGAACTGGAAATTGCGATCGCGACATACAACATCCCTCCACCCTCGGGGGAAGAAAAATTTAGTATCGTACGAAACGATATTAAATTTTTCTTGTACATTTATTGTTTGTTAAATTGTGGGTGGTCTTATGTTTATGTTGATTGTACTTATCGTCTACTTACGTATGTTAGCGTATTTCATTTTCTGAATATGATGTCAATATTAATTAGTTGTTAATAATAATTACAACAACTAAATTACAATTAATTATTAATAAAAATTGCAATAAAAACTGATTACGATAATAATACAATAATATGACCGGTGACCTTCTTCGGTGTTATTCTTCGTGTAGGTTTAGGATGGTTTTGCTGTTGATGTTCTTGTTGTTGTTGATGGTGGGTTTGATATAGATGTTGCTTTTGATGTTGATGTACACCCCGTTGTTTCGATGTCTTCTTCTCGATGTATTGTGGGAATGTTGCTGCTGGGTAGCTGACGCGTTGTGTGTTATACTTGATGATCAGATGTAGTTGTTTGGTGTCGGTAGAATCGTTGTCTCGCAATTGGGACCAATTGTCTTTCGCTTCACGGTAGTTGATGGTTGAGATGTTCCCAAGATCATTAATTGTAACAATTTGCTAAACATCTTCAACATTTTTCTTGTCGACAGTGGTGATGCGTTTTAAATCGTTCTCTTGAGGTAATGTTGTAAAGTGTGATTTGTGCCACGGAGTAGTGTACCATAACCTTAACTGGTGAACTGTGAATGACTGGCGTAACTTTAACTGTGACTGCATTAGGAGTTGTGTACTAGCTGCTTCATCGTCACGACGTTGTGATGCTATCCCTTTACGCTTAACGTAACTTTTGCTTGAAGTTAAAGAAGAAGCTGCCATCATGATGATTTCGCTTTTGCGCAGACACTGGAAATTAGCTGCTTCAGATGGGTTAAGCCCCTAGTTTGTTGCGTGTTTCATTGCGGTGGCTTTGGTCTCCGTGTGACCTAAAGGTACTGTGTATTTGTCACCACTATCACTCGATAATCTTGTTGCTCAACTGTTGCTGCTGTCGAATCTCGTTGAAGGTAGTTTCGTGTTTTTGTCGAACGTTGTTGCATTGATGCGATTGATTGTTGCAACAATTCCATCATTGGTTGCTATGGTTGTTGTCGCTGCGCTGATCAGCTGTTCCAGCTACCCTTCCCCCTTCGAGTTGGTTGGGTGTTAATTGTCGCCCTGTTGTCAAAGTGCTGCTGTGTGTTGTTGCACTTTTGCTGTTGTGATGGGTGTACATCGGCACTTAGGTCAGCTTCTCGGCATGCTGTCTTCTTTGTCATCACACTTAATTTAACTTATTATCAATTTTATATATTTCAGTTTTCTCTTACAATACTTTATTTTATTTTTTTAAAAGAATTGAAATTTTATTCGTATGTAACTTTAAGTTTAATTTAATTAATCAGTTAATTTTAAATTAAATTTTATCAATTAGAAATATTTTGTTTAATTCAAAACAAGTATTAATCCCTACAATAAATATCGATTCTATTCTAGTTGAATATAATTCGTTAGTTTATTCACTATAAATTTTAACTTCTAATGTATTTAAAAATTTCGTACAAGTATTTATATATATTTCCTTTTACTTTAACGTGTACGATTTATATCTATTTTTATTTCTAGCGTTATTATAGTGATATTCTTTATTTTATTTTAAATTTCCTTATTTCTTTTCATTGTTAGTTTTATTATTAGTTTTTATTAATAGTTTATTTGTTCTATGTATAAGAAGGATATATAGTGTTGATATAACATGCGTTGTTTAATTTTTTTTTTTCTTATTTTTATTATTTAATTTTCTTAAATATTTTTTTCTTCTCTTATTTCTTTGATCTATATTTTTTTTTCTCTTTGTTTTGCCTATTTTGAAGTTGTTCACCTTTGGTGTTTTTATTTTTCTTTTCTACCTTTTGTTTTTTCCATTAGCTGTTTTAAAACTGACACTGCATTCTGCTCGTGTTCAGTTGCTCTGCTTTGTTGCATTGCTTGAGTTAATCGCTCAATTCTTAAATTTTGCTTTATTTGTTATTAACGGGGTGTCGTTACTATTTTACATGGAACATTAATGAACTACATTTTATAGGACCGTACATTACATTACATATTTTGTAATAATTTTATTTTATATGTTTAAGAAGTATGTGTTTATTTATTATTATAATTATACTTATTCATTATTAATATTTGGGATTAGAAGAATACTTCGCAAGATTTGAGGCGATTTTTTTTTCTGTCTTATATTTATTTATCTTTTATTTCTATTTCCGCATTTAGGTGCAGATATAATTTTTAAATTGTGGTTATGCATAAACTACGTCTTTATGCATAGATTTCATGTGCATTTATTTCTAAAATAATTGCAAATGCAATAGATATGGCTGTCTATTTAACGGAACAGCTAATTTTAATATACCGTATATTATCTATTAAAAATTGAATACCAAGGGTTCAATTTCAAAATTTTACAAAAAAAATGACTTCGATATTAATTACGAATTTATTTTACTATATTTTTATTTCTTTTACTATAAGTTTTCTTTTTCTTATATTTTACGCTTAAATAAGCAAGTTGTTGCTTACTGAACCGCTATTCTGATCTTCTATTTACTTTCTTGTTGAATTTTTCAATATTTCATTCGTTATTCAGCCTTAAGACTGAAGTTAAATTAAAATTATTAGTAGTAAAATTAAAAATGTTAGTTTCCTACTATCCCATACTAAATTCTATCAATCCTATTTTATATATATTTATTCTATCCTAATCCTAAGCGTATTGTGATTACTTTAATTTTACTTTATTCTATGACTACTTAATTTAATTCCCCCCTAAACCTATTTTCTTATTTTAAGTGGTTCTATTCTATTTCCCTCTTAATTGCTATTATATAACTTGAGTAAGTTATTGTGGAAAGGTTTTTCCCTTCCCTTAATATTTAAAACTGTAGTAATCTGACTTTTTACTCCTACTACTTTATATGGCCCTATCCATATTGGTGAAAACTTATTTTTCCTAGTCTGATTCTTAATTAATACCTTATCTCCTACTTTAAATTCTACTGAATTTAACTTATTATCATAATGATTTTTGGCTACTTGTTTAGCCATTTCCTGGTTTTTCCTCACTATTTCGTGAGCTCTTTGAACTTGGAATTTCAAAACTTTATTCGGATCTTCGGCATTATACACCGGACTACACTTCCTTTTTAAGTTAGTCGGCATCTCCGTATCGAATCCGAATAAAGTGCGGAAAGGTGTTTGCTTAGTCGTAATGTGGGGTGTGTGGTTATGAACATGCATCGCTGCAGTTAACCATTGGTCCCAATTCGACCCGTCTTCTTTCGCAAAACTCCGCAAATATTCCGCTAACGGTCTGTGGCTTCTCTCTAGTGAGCCATTAGCTTGTGGATGGTATGGCGTTATATGCAATTTCTTAATACCTAGCAATTTGCATGTGTCCGAGAACAATTTCGAAATGAAATTAGTTCCATTATCGGTAATTAGAATTCTCGGAATTCCGTAACGCGTGATTACTTCGTCATAAAAAGCTCTGGCGACAGTACTTGCTTCCGCGTCTGGGATAGCTGTACATGCCATAAATTTCGAGAAATCATCCTGAAAGGTCAGAATGTACTTATTTCCGGACACAGTTTCTGGTAGAATACCGACTATGTCCATGTAGACTTTATCAAATGGCCTCATTGGTGTATCTGTCAGCACCATGGGCATTTTTGTTAATTTCGAACTTTTGTTCGCTTGACATTTAGGACAATTTTTTACATAATCTTTTATCTGCCTTTGCATCCCTGGCCACCTATATTGTTGCCTGATTCGCAGGTAAGTTTTCACTGCTCCCTGGTGACCTCCTAATGGTGTATTATGAAAATCTTTGATGACGGTCTCTATTTGTCTTGGATTTTCTAATAAAATGGTGTTTTCTTTTTGAGGTATGCCTGAAGTGTCAGGTTCTACAGGCGTCGGACTTGTTCTTGAATTTTCGCTATTTCCTTGGTTCTTCATTTCCATTTCTTTGGTTCTAGAGCGGGTCTGGACTGCTGTTACTACATTGCGGTTTTGAGGAATTCTACTTAACGCGTCTGCGTTCAAATTTTTCTTGCCTGGCTTATATATGATTTCGAAATCATACTCTGACAACTTGTGTCTGAATCTTGCCAGTCTAGAAGTTTGATCCTTTAAATTCGCTATTCCCTTTAACGGTTGGTGGTCAGTAAATATTTTAAAATGTCTGCCTAAGAGATATGCCCTGAAATTTTTTGTCGCCCAGACTATTGCTAAAAATTCCTTTTCTATTGTGGAATACCTTTGTTCTGTGTCGCTTAGTGCTCGGCTAGCGAAAGCTATTGGTCTATCCTCGCCTACGTTACCTTGAGAAAGGACCGCGCCTAACGCTTCATTACTTGCGTCGGTAGATAAAAGAAATTCCTTTGAAAAATCTGGATATGCCAAAACTGGTGGTGACATGACTGCTTCTTTTAGTTTTTCGAATGCTTGCTGGCAGTTTTCTGTCCAGATAAATCTTGCGTCCTTACGTAATAATTTGTTAATTGGTAGTGCTATTTTTGCGGTTCCTGGTATAAATTTTCTGTAATAATTAACAAGGCCTAGGAAGGCTTGTACTTCCTTTCTATTTTTAGGAGGCGGAATGTTCTTAACGCACTCCACCTTGCTAGGGTCTGGAAGTGCTCCATGTTCTGAACACTTGTGCCCTAAATATACGACTTCTCGTCGTAGAAATTGGCACTTGCTAATGTTTAATTTTAAGTTATTTTCTCTAATTACCTCGAATACCTTAGTTAACCTTTCTTCATGCTGTCCCAGGTTTGTTGCATATACAACTATGTCGTCTAAATAGACAAAACAATCTATACCCTGAAGTCCTGTCAGAATATGATTCATAAGACGTTGAAACGTCGCTGGGGCGCCGGTTAACCCGAAAGGCATTCGGTTGAACTCGAAATGTCCTAACGCTGAACTAAATGCGGTCTTTTCTTTGTCTGCATTGTCCATTAGGACTTGGTGGTACCCACTTGCCAAGTCTAACGTCGAAAAATATCTACTACTGCCTAACTGATCCAATATCTCATCTATTCTAGGCAGTGGAAAAACTTGTTTAATTGTGGCCTCATTTACCTTTCTATAATCTATTACTAAACGCCATTTCTTTTCTCCATCTTTTCCACTTTTTTTTGGAACTAGAAGTAGTGGTGAGTTCCATGGAGATACGCTTGGAGATATTAAATCCTCCTCTAGTAAGTTGTGAATTTGCCTATTCATCTCTTCTCTATGTGTCTGAGGAATTCTGTATTGTTTTTGATTAATTGGTGGCTGATCCACCTTTATTGGAATTTTATGTGTTAATACCGGGGTGTATGTCAATTTGTCACCCTCTAAAAGAAAAATATCATTATACTTCGCACATAGCTTGGTTATGGATTCCTTTTCCTCTTCGTTTAAGGAAGGATCCAATTCTAAATCTTTCATTAAAACATTCATTCGTTGCGCCATGCCCGCATTACTTATACTATTGATGGTAGTCCATTGATTGTCCGAAACCTCACTTAGCTTATATTTGTGGAAATCACTAAATCTCGGTACAAAGTGGTCACTAAGAATGAAATCTTTTGCCGTCGAGTTTAGGATTGGTACCTTGACCTCTTTATTTTCCACATTTGCTAGTGTTTCTCCCAGGTACACTCCTGGTGCAATCTCTTGTTTATGAACTACCACAGTCATAACTTTAGTTTTAATTCTTAACGGCGTTATTCTAACCGTTCTTGCTTCAATGGTTATGCTATTTTTGATACTTTTATCTTCTGTATTTTTGATGCCTAGTAGCGGCAATTTAATTACAAATTCTTTACTGTTATTGAATAAGGTTAATTTTTTACTGAGCGTATTTATAATGGATCTGTTCCACATGTTGTCTCTACCCAGTATGCCGTCCGCCGGTACCCCTTGTTTAAGTGACACAACGTGTAGCGTTAAACGTAAGGGCTGTACCTCATCATGGCATATGCTGGTGGACCCTATTGTGGTTATACAGCCTCCAAATGCTCCACTTAATTCCCTTTTAACTTTTCTATTTATAATGGCATCTTCCTTTAATGCACATTCTTTTACTAGGCTTGTATCCGCTCCTGTATCCACCAGTAAAATGAGTTTTCCATTTCTCGCCTCTACACAAGGCAGTTCAATGAACACGTCACTTAACGTGGTTGAATCCCAATTGGATACTTCCTTTATATTATTTTTATAGTTATTATTCAAATTATTCGTTAACCACGAACGTATTGTTTTCTTGTTCTGTAATTGTGACATAAACATTTTAAATTTTTCTATTACTTTTAATTTTATTTTATTTGCAAGTGCTTTTATATCTGTAATATATTCTACTATATTAAGACTAGTGCTCCTTGCTTTGTATTGGTGAAAATTGAGAAACATAGTTTTTACAATCGATATACATGCTAATTGTATAATTAGCAAGATGATTATTAAAAATTCTGCTCCCATTTCTATTATTTTCTTTGCTTTATTGGTTATGTTACTGATTGTTTCCTTTATTTTATCATTCTGTTTTATTATTTTTATTTTATTAGTAAATTTGTATCCAATATTTTTAGCTTTATTAGCTTCTAATATTTCTGAAGTCGGTAACGTATCCACGATCTGTTCCGATGTTGGACGTACTGTTACTTCTTCTCTTGGCCTTAAATTTCTATTATGGTTGGGGTCCCAGATTACTGGCCTTGTCTGGGCCCTTGCCGGTTTCCCTGCTGATTGTTTTGCAGAGTTTCCCAGCTTCTTTTAGCTCCACAGTTTGCTACTATGTGTCCTGGTCTGTTACACCAATGACATATTGTTTGGTTCGTTCTATTCGGCGGGGTCATAGGAGTCTGATTCCTCTGCAAGCCGTTAGCTGTAGTTGCATTTGGGTTTATTTCCCTTCTTTGGTTCCCGTTCGGTCGAAATTGGTTTTGATTCCAATTTTGTTGGGGTTGTTTCGGTTGCCAATTTTGTTGGGCTTGATTTGGTAGGCAGTTTTGCTGAACCTGGTTTGATTGCCAGTTCTGTTGCATTTCGTTTGATTGTCTATTTGGCTTTGTTGAATTCCATTGCTGAGTTCCTTGATTTCGAAAATTATTCCCTTGGTATGTGTTCCTTGTCATCGTTCTCTGGCCCCCCTTTTGGTCACATCTCCAGTTTGGCTCGTGTCCGTATTCTGAACACTTTTGGCAATATGGCGTATTTTTCCGAGTTAAACAATCATCCCTAGTATGACCTCGCTTGTTGCAAAAAGAGCATATTATTCTCTCGGTCGCTCCTTGTGGAGGGTTTTGCGTCCTGGTTGGTTGCCGAACCATTCGTTCTCCTGTAGCTCTGACCTGACTTCCGTGTTGAATTTGTTCCTGTTGCGTGTGCGACATGGTGGCCAGAAGTGATGAATTCATGTTAATATTTAAGTGGTCTGTTTGGAGGGAGTTACTGCTTTGTATGTTTTCTAGTGCCTCCACCGCTAATTCTACCATTTGTTCAATATTTTTCTTCGTCACGTTGAGCATATAAATTCTCAACGAGGCGTCTTTTAATCCTGTTTTAAATGATTTTTCTACGGCCCCTTCCACCATACTTAATAGTGCCCTATCTCCGGTTCCGTTATAATCATTTCGAACTATCTCCGTTGCCTGTATTCGAAGGGCGTTTAGGCGTCTCGCGAACTGTCGTATATCTTCATTCAGTAACTGTCTACAACTTTGGATGCCTATTATCACTGAGTCTAAGGTTACCTTAGGCAAATATGCTCTTTTTATTGTGAGGTAGAATTCCTCGAGACTATTGAATCGCTGTGACCTAACTAAATCATATGCATCCCCATGTAGTCTTTGCTTAATGCAGTCTATATAATCCTGACTGTTTTCTGCACCTACCTCCCTTGTGGCTAATTCGCACCCCTGTATGAATTTGTACACTTCCCCGCGTAAGTCTGGTGACTGCGTTCCCGAAAAGAGCGGTACCAGCCTATTCGTAATCTTGGCTATCTCTCCAATACCCATTCTGGTTTGATCTTTTGTTGTCTTAATTTGTGCTAGAGATCTTGCGTTGCCGTCCTTCGGACTAACTGCAGGCGGATTTGGTTCCTTATGAAAGAGTGACTGATTGTGATCTAACGACATTTCCTGACTTAGAAGTCTATTCTGCTCCTTTAGTTCTTGTATTCGTCTATTTGCCTCTTCTAAAGAACTACAGTCTTCTCTAGATTTCTGTGAAAATCCCTGTTCTAGCGTTCTATTCAACGTTTCCTCAGTTATTCCCTTTTTCTCTAATAGTTCCCTTAGTTTTATGTTCTCGCCCTCTACGTTCCTTAGTATATCCTCCTGGAATACTTTATCTACTAAGTAATTATCATACCTATTCTTCAGTGCATTAAATTCTGATTCCCATGTCTTGGAATCTTCTGTCTTATTCTGTATTATCTGGTTTAGGAATGTAAGCAATTCCTCTACTACTGCGTCTGCTCTTTCTACACTTGTAAGGTCTCCTAGCTCCCCTACTCTAGACTTTATCAACTCTAAGTTCTCTTTGTTGCCTACAGTCCCTTTTAAAATTGCCCAATATTTAGATATAAACTCCCCCAACTGGCGTTTCAGTTCTTTATGAGTCCTATCTAATTCTAAGTAAATTTGTTCCTGCAACGACTCGGCCATTAATTAAAGAACGTCATATAGTTTATTGGTTTTTATTTTTTCCCAATGTTTACAATTTACCTATGTAGGAGTATACATACATTTTTCCTAATGATATAAATTTAAATTTATTTTAAACTCTGTGGTGAAAAATGTTGTACAACGATTACTTAGCGCCGCTACTTAACGTTCCATCGTTTTATTACACGTTTAATTTGTATACAAGTCGTAGTACTTTTAAATGTGAGACAATTAAAATTTTCATATGAAGATTTAATTTCTTTAACGGCTTAGCTTTCCTGCTCGCTTCGTTTATCGAGCGTGCAGTAAACATTCGCTGTACATCTGTTTATTAGTCTGTACGCTGACGTCCGCTGCTTATTTGTTTCCAGCAGAGCCAAAGCGTCAAAATTTTCGTGACTGCGCTATTCTGCTTTCTTTCAAGCAGAGTCGAAGCGTCGAAATTTTCGCGACTTCGCTGAGGTAATTTAAGACCTCACAGAATGGAACGAACGAACTGTCTCTATTTTTCAGCGGCCAACATAACGGCAACGTTTGCGATTTCGAATTCGTACGATTAACCTAGTGTGCCCGTTCGAGTTATTTTTTTTTTTTTTTTTAATTGCTTGGCTTCCTTAATTGCTTTTATCAGCAAGCAATTATAATTGCTTTTTATTTGAAACAACGAATCTAACTTTGCCTTGATTCTCCAACCGATATGAAGTCTCTAACCGCAATATTTTAAATGTTTAACTTTTAATTTTGGTCTTTCAAAATAACCAAAATAACTCCTTTTTAATGTCTTGATTTATGGTAATTCCGATTATTACCCTTTTTTAAATTTCATCCATTTTTGAATGTATGACGTATTATTTAAGTAAAGAAAAAATTGTGTGACTTGAACTCGAATAAAATGATAAAATGAATTATCAATTAATCAACTTAAAATGTGCGACTTTGAAATCAAATTACATGTTAAACAGTGTAATTTGAAGACAAAGGTCTAAGACACATACCCGAAAATGATACAACGAAACTGTTTTTAACAATTTGCTTTTATCATCCGAACTTTACCACGTTAAATAAAATTTATTTAAGTTAATAAAGCCACTCTGATTTTCGCCAATTTGTCACAGTAACCAATAACGTTAATTTTTAAAAAAAAATCGCAAAAATTCGTATTTGTTAATGTTGGCGACGTTATGTCGTTGCTGTTGATTACTGGCATTAACGAAAGATAACTAGCACATGAACCAGTACCTTTCACCAGGATGTATGCTGATTTGTTGGCATTCGGAACTTGAACCGACTGCCAACGCTGAAAATTAATGTAAAGGTTGTTAAATAAATTAACAACTTAATTAGTTTATTTATTTTTGTTGCTTTATAAAATCTTTGGCTTGGCCGGCAGAGTATGCCATCGGCCTCAGCTAAGACTTTTATTTTATTGAGTTATATGCCGGCAGGTTATTGCCATTGGCTTAAGAACGATTAGTAAATTTATTATAGTGCAAAAAAAATCTTAGTTTAATATATTGTAATTTAATTTATTTTAATTTTATTAGTATCCTTTTCACCTTTTTTAGTTTATGTTAAGCTACTACCTTTACTTTGAATATATTTGTCACTGCTACAATTCCACCTTTTAATTTATTCCTAAACTTATTATTTCACTTTTTTTCAAAATTCCTCCAAATACATTACTAAATTATTGTTTCACTTATTGTTGTTGAAATTGTTGTTGCACTTTAATTAAAAAATCTTTTTTTTTTTTTTTTTCTAAGCTACTTTCTTATTTTTAATTTTCATATTTTATTTTTACTCACTTTTTACTCAATCGAGCGATCCTCGGCTCGAAAATCCGGCTGCGCCAATTGTTGTATTACCTTACGGGTGCCCTTGAGATATCTCTGTTGTCCTTTGGACAGCAAGTAAAACTCCTGGTCGTTGGTTTACTATTTTTTGATTTATATTTATTATTATTTTTCACAGTATTTCACTACTGTTATAACTACACTCGTTGTTATTTACACTTATGATTAGTTACACTATTAATTAAATTAACAAGACTCTTTTTAGTACTACTATCTTAAAAGCTAAATCGCGACTTGATGCGCGATTCTGGAAACGACTTCTTCGGTTGAATTTTACTACAAGACTCCGTTCGAATTTGTTTCTTGTTTCCACTTTGGCTTGGTCGACGTACCCGTCGACGGAACCAAAGTGGGTCGCTGTTGGCGCGTGTCGCAATTTCCATTATTTCGCAATATTGAAATTGTCAAATTCGCAGAATCAATACGCGGAAGAATATCGTTCTCAATTTAATTCTTCCGCGTGTGGATTCTGATCGTTGGTTATTTTAAACCAAGCGTTTTAATGGTTTGGAAGCTTGCTATTGAAAGCTAGCTTCCACAATCCATTCCAATTGCCAAGCTCCGGTTGCTGACTTGGCTTTAGCAGTTAATAAAACCAAAGCTTTACTAAACCAAAGTAAAGTAAAGCTTCGGGCTTACCAAGCAAAGTGCTGTGGTTGCATTAATAACGTGAACTTGGCCTTGACTCACTCGCGGAGTAGTATTATAAAACGATAATACTGGCCTTGAAAGTTCTTATCTCCCGGAACTGGAAATTGCGATCGCGACATACAACAATGAGTACCAGGTCCCTCCGATCTATCAAGATTAACGATCCCACATTCTTGTTGATGAGGATGCCTTGGTAAGCTATCTCGCATAAAAATACCTCTAAAGTGTGGTAGATTCGTAGTATATTTCATTAGGTCGATATTTGTGAGGGCTCTGTTGGGTAGCTTCTTCAAAAGTTTTTTGGTTGAGGGCTATAATATAATCCCAATCCTTTTTTGTAGGGTTTAAGATACAAGCCTTTACCAATAGCAATTGCTTCCATAGTTTGATTATGTCGATTTGCTTCTTTCAATTGTTTTCTTGCAGAGTTGGCTTCATTAATTGCTTTCGCGATCGCAGCACCACCAGATGCCAAACCACCAACGGCTCCAAGAGCTGTTAAAATGGGTACTAGTGGTAGAAAACCTCCTACTTTTGGAATAGGTATAACACGTGGAATATCTATCAGGGATTTTTTACGTCCAAAAGACTTTTTGATTACACCTTGTGCCATTTTAATAGCATTGGCGATATCTTCTGGTTTTCGTTGCTTGATAATTTTCAATGCATTTTTAACAGTTTTTGTAAAAATTTTCTTTACACAGCATTTTTTCACCTTTTTCTTTATTTTCTTAAGGTTCTTATTTAGCTTGTTCCCCATACCGAATTTGACTTTAGCTTTCATTGTTTTGGCTACTAACCATGCGTTTATTCGCTCACTATATTTACTATCGTTTGATTTTGCTCTTTGCAACGCCTTTTCTGCTAATATTTTATCTGCTTTGTGACGCTCATCCAACTTCTGTGTATTACTATAAGCAATGTCGTGCTCTCTACATGCAGCGTCCAGTGGATTGATTCCTTTATCACCTCTTTCTAAGCGTTTTTTTAGTTTAGTTCCTGGACCACAAAATTGATAGCCCGGTAAATGAAGTTCAACTGGTAGAGAATTTATAGCTTTATTTAAAAGACCTCTTCCAATTACTGGTTGACCAAGACTGAAATTATTTTGGTAAACGTTGGTCATTTATACATCTTTCCAATTGAACTGTTTCGATATAAATGAATATAAAGGTGTGATTATTACGTATTTATATCATAAGCTAAAATGCGGTTCGTCAAGCAAGACAAAAATATTACTGTGAAAAATATGGATCTTGTTACTAATAATGCAACGAAACTCAGACACAGTTCCCTTCTGCCGAATTCAATTAGATGTCTTATTGTTGGTCCCTCGAATTGCGGAAAGACTAATGTCATGTTGAGTTTAATAGAAAGTCCAAATGGATTAAAGTTTGCCAACATATATTTGTACTCAAAATCATTATATCAACCTAAATATGAATATCTAAAACGGTTAATAAAACCAATTCAAAATATGGGATTCTTTACGTTTTCCGAGAACGAAGAAGTGCTCAAGCCGAATGAAGCAAAAACCAACTCAATAATGATATTCGATGATGTAGCTTGTGAGAAGCAAAACAACATTCGAGAATACTTTTGTATGGGCAGACACAAATCTATTGATTGCTTTTACTTATGCCAAACATATACACGAATCCCTAAACATTTGGTGCGCGATAATGCCAACATGATTATTATGTTTAAGCAAGATGAGATGAACATGAAGCACATATACAATGATCATGTCGGAACAGATATGGCTTATAAAAAATTTATTAATATATGCGGAGAATGTTGGAAAGATAAATATGGATTTCTTGTAATAAGCAAAGACGATCCAATTGATGGTGGACGTTACAGAAAGGGATTTGATACATACATTCACCTATAATATGGATGGTTACCATTATATTCATATTAGTATGCTACTTAGCTTTCAACTGATAACATTAATATAACTAAACTGTTCAGAGCTGTTCAAAAGTTGTTCAGAGCTGTTCAAAAGGTGTTCAAGAGGTGTTCAGAGCTGTTCAAAAGGTGTTCAAGAGGTGTTCAGAGCTGTTCAAAAGGTGTTCAGAGCTGTTCAAAAGGTGTCCAAGAGGTGTTCAGAGCTGTTCAAAAGGTGTTCAAGAGGTGTTCAGAGCTGTTCAAACGCTGTTCAAAAATGTGTTCACAGCTGTTCAAGAGCTGTTCAAAAGCTGATCTGATATATTGTTGGTATATGTTGTTGCTAAAATGGATGACAAAATATTAAAAGACTTGATCAAAACTAGACGCATATTAAAACAGAAATTTAAGAATATAAAATTAGGAAAAGCAGATTTAGAGAATGAATTAGAAAAGACATTTAGCCACATCACAAAACCTCTAAAAGAAATAGTCAACCACTCCAATACAAATTATAATAAGGACAAGCATAACATTAAATACAATAAGGTACCGCTAAAAGTAAAAACAAGTACTCCAGCTAAAGCACGAAAAGTTGATTTCTCAAACGAAACTCTTATCAATAGTAATGACGATGAAGACGACGACTTTTTCTCTCAAATAGAAGATGCAGAAGATATAGTGAATAAATCAAGCGAAACAAAATTATTCTCTGAACTCGACGATCCAAAATCTACTGAATCAATGGTCTATTCCGACTTAGAACAACAGAATCAGTTGGATACCACATATGGCCCATACAAGGGATCTGATGGCAAATGGCGAATCGGTAATAGCCCTTTCTCATTACGCGATGATAAAATAATAATATCCGATAATAGTTGGAACTTTACACCCGGATTGTTACAATTATTATTCAGCAAAGAACCATCAAAATATGATGATAAAGATCTACAAGCTTACAAAAGTATTTTAGTAAATACTAGTGCTCACAAACTTAATTTTAACAGCACTGGACGAGCAAAGGGAAGCAGAGCTCTCAAATATACCGACATCATAAAGCCATTATTCAGTGAAACAACTCCATCGACTACCTCACAAAATCAAACTAAGGGAAGCGGTTTAAGGAGTGTTAACAAGCAAAAGCCAAACTATATATATTGGGATGATCCAAATGAGTTCGTAGATAGGTTAAGGCTATTAGTATCATCACAATCTGCAGGACACACCAATCACAAGAACGAAATAGTTTCAATACTCGAAGAACTTAGGGAAGCTAATATAATTGCATAATTATCATATAAATAACAGCAATTTTCATAAATACATATAATTTTAAAATGAGCGTCGACAAGTTCGGTCATTATTCCATAGAGAAGTCATTAACCAATAAATTAAAAAGAAATTTTACAAGAGCCTTGGGATTCAATTTGGACAATGATAAAAACTTGGATCTCCATTGGAAACGCTTAAGGAATATTAATGCTCCTGTCGAAGACAATGATGCAGTAACAAAATCATTTGTTGTAGATAGTATGAATCGAATCAAAGTGGAATTTCAAAGAGAAAACAATTTACTAAAGCAAAATATTTACAAAGAAATCAAACAGACTCACATCCAAATTCAAGCAGAGAACTCATTGGTAAAGGAAAAAATAGATAAAGACATTGAAAAAGTTAACAAAAATCATCAATTACTTGTTGCAGATAGTATTAAACAGATAAAGGTTGAATTTAAAGAAGAAAACGATATACTAAGGGAAAAAATAGACAACGACATTAAGCAAGTCATACAAAATCTTCGGTCACTTGTTGAAAATAGTACTACTCAGATAAGGGATTATTTTAAAAACGAAATCCATATACTAAGTGATAGAATACTTAGAGTCGTTACAATAATATATGTAAAATTCCGAAACAAGAACCAACACGTCGACAGTAATAACAAGAATTATGTAGATGATATAAGCGAAGGGCTTGAGCGGTTTACAAGTATCGTAAATGAAGAACTAAATAAAGGAAAGTCAATAGCTGAAATAGAAAAGAAAGTTGGCGATTTAATCTTAAATTTAGCAGAAAATGAAGAGAGGTTTAGTAGAGGAGCTTCACAGACAAGCTCGTAAGAACTTTAAGCGAAGGCGAGTAATAACCAAGGGAATAGATGACCTCTGGCAAGCAGATTTAGTGGAAATGGGTAGTTATTCTACACATAACGATGGATACCGCTTTCTTCTAACTGTAATAGACACATTCTCGAAATATGGCTGGATTGTACCCTTAAAATCTAAAAACGCTATTGATGTTACTAAAGCCATGAAATCCATACTCGATTTAAGACGAAAACCAAGCAATTTACAAACCGATGACGGCAAAGAATTCTTCAATGGAAAATTTCAAAATTTAATGAAAGAATATAACATCAACCATTATTCTTCGTACAGTGTTTTGAAGGCTTCAATTGTTGAACTTTTTAATAGAACGTTAAAGCAAATGATGTGGAAGGAATTTAGCTATCATGGATCATATCGATGGATTGACAAGTACAAAAGTTTGATTAACGAATACAATCATAAAAAGCATTGAACCATTAATATGGCTCCATCTGAAGTGAATCGAGCCAATGAAAAGTTATTATTAAATACTGCCTACAACAACTTGAAAATATTTAGAAAGCCAAAGTTTCGGGAAGGAGATTATGTGCGTATAAGTAAATATAAACACATTTTTGAGAAAGGCTATACACCGAACTGGACAACAGAAATATTCAAAATTAAAAATATAAGAATTACAAACCCAACAACGTATATTCTTGAAGACTACCAGGGGAATCCAATTAGAGGAGGATTCTACGAAAGTGAACTACTGAAAACAAAGTATCCCAGCATATATCTGGTGGAAAAAGTTCTTAAAACTAAAGGAAGGGAAATTTTTGTCAAGTGGCTAGGATTTAGCAATGATCATAATTCTTGGATCGATAAAAATGAAATTTTATAAAATTGTAATAAATATATTTTTTAAATATGTATATTGTTCATATAAATAACATTATTATTATTATTAAAAAAAAAAAATTATAAATAAAAAAGATTGCATCTGACTTTTCATTTCATTACTCAACCAACTTTCAAGATGTCAATAACTCTTACTTTAAGTGGAAATAAATCCATTTTATCGGCTAATTATTTTCCACCCATAGATTTAGAGGGAAAGTATGTGTGTGGTCTCGTAGACTTTCATACTTATCACACTATACCGAATGTTGATTACGAAAATAATTTATTTCACATTGGCGATAGTAGCATTGAGATTCCTGTCGGTTCATACGAACTTGACGACATTGCTGAATTTATTCAAAATAAATATTTTAGTATAGATCCAAATGAGAAACTGGAAATATCCGCCAACCCCAATACACTACAAGCAGTCGTAGGATCCAGTAAAAATAACATTTTCTTTAATAAGGAACGCACTATTGGTTCACTATTGGGTTTCAGTAAAAAAGTATTGGAAGCAGGAAAACTGCACACATCAGACTTACCCGTGTACATAACGAAAATAAACGCAATACACATTGAGTGTGACATAATTAGCGGCGCCTACATTAACAACATACCAGCTCATACAATCCATATGTTTGCATTAAATGTTAGTCCTGGCTATAAAATAGACGAGATCCCTAAAAATGTAATCTATTTGCCAGTAAACAGCAGACAGATAAGTTCAATTACTGTGAAAATCGTTGACCAAAACGATAATCTAATTAATTTTTGTGGAGAAACCATAACACTCAGACTTCACCTAAAACCGCAGGAACAATGATTGTGTATAATAAAAGCGCATACTCAGGTGCATCTACATTCACTTCTTCTTTACCATCTGAACTGACAAGGTCGTCAAAGTCACAAACAACTCAAAACGCTCTACAACGTAAAAAGCTGTCATTTGAAAATAAAGAGTTTCTAAAATCTTTGGGCTTAAAACTAAAGACAAACTGAAATTAAAATGAGTCAAATACTTGATGTTCTACAAACGCCGCTCTACGATGACAGTATTATTAAAAAGGAATACCATAGCTATTCACCATATTTACAATCATATAACAGCAATGACGAGATACGGATAGCCGTTCAAAATCAAGATCTTTACCTTCTACCCAGTGAGAGTTTAATTTACATTGAAGGTACAGTTACTCTAGAAAATGGAAACGCAACAACCAATGTAAAATTAAAAAACAATTGTGTTGCATTCATGTTTGATGAAATACGCTATGAAGTTAATGGATTAGAGATCGATCGTACGCGTCACTTGGGTGTAACTACAACAGTAAAAAATTATGTCTCATTAAATTCGATTCAAAGTAACATTCTCAAAAATGCTGGATGGTTTTCAAAGAATGAACTTGAAATAAAGAACGGATATTTTAATTTCTGTATACCATTGAAAATGCTATTGGGATTTGCTGAAGACTTTAACAAAATTATTTTAAATTCTAAACATGAACTTATACTACTGAGATCGAAATCCGATGAAAATGCTGTTTATTCAACTGTTGCCACCGAAAATATAAAATTAACTATAACTAATATCACGTGGAAAATTCCCCATGTACAGTTGGCTGATTTTGCAAAACTACAACTCTTTCAAACGATTCAAAGTGCAACACCTTTATTAATAGCATTCCGTAGTTGGGATTGTCATTTTAATCCGGTACTCACTCAAGGAAACAATCATCTGTGGAATGTAAAATTATCACGACAGAATGAAAGACCACGCTTCATACTTATTGCCTTTCGACGAGATCAAAAATTTCAACATTGTCATCTAACCGATGTAAAAGTACACTTAAATTCTGATACATATCCCTATGATGATCTCAATCTGAATTTTGACCGTGATCGTTATGCTCTGCTTTATGATATGTATTTGAAATTTCAACAAAATTACTTTGCACGCGATTCCCAACCTCTGTTGCTGCCTGAAGACTTTAAAGATACAGCTCCGATAATAGTGGTGGATGTAACTCATCAAAACGAAGCGATAAAAACTGGACCAATTGATATTCGAATTGAATTTAAAACATCAAAGAATATTCCAGCCAATACATCAGCTTATTGTATACTTATACACGATAAGTTGATTGAATACACTCCAGTGACTGGCGAAATTAAAAAAGTTGTCTAAGTGCAATGGAGCAACAAAAATTTGTAACCTTGGATGTGCAAGGCTTCAAAGGAAATTTTAATGAGTTTATAGTTAAAGAGTTGGCAGTAACCTTCAGCTCTAGTGAATATCAAAACTTTATCATCAAACCACCATTTGAATTTAGAGACTTATCTTTAAAATATAAAAAGCAGGCGAATTGGCTGTATCACAATCACCATGGATTTCGTTGGAACGATGGATCTATCTCTTTTAATAGCGTTGAGAATTTCTTGAAATTAAATATTAAACATAAACTTGTATATGTGAAAGGAGTTGAAAAATCTAAATGGATTGAAGAAATCTTGGGGAAACCTGTATTGAATGTAGAAGAATTTGGCTGTGAGAATCTGGAAACTCTAAGAGATACATACTTACTACAAAGAATATGCCATTCCCATAATGGACACTGCGCGCTGGAAAATGCAATCCTACTCCGAAATTTCATTGATAATAAATAAAAGATTATAATGCAATGCAAAAGATTTAAATGTTAATATATAATTTTATTGATTTAAAATAAATGTTTTTCTTAAATCTATTTACAAATTTTTTCTTATTTATTTTTATAATAGTTATAATTAATATTCTATATATCTATATCCATAAATATATCTTCATCTATATCTAACTCTGATTCTAAATCGATTTTATAATGCCCCCACGCATATGTGTTTATACTATCATTTCTAATAAAACGCTTATCATCTAAAGGGCTTAAAGCTATCTTTTGTACTAGTTGTGTATATATTTCATGTATCTTAGATCTAAATACATACATGTCTCCATATATAATTTTCTTATGAACTAAACATTCTTTATAATCACTTAAACTTAAATTACTTACTACTGATTTCTTAACTCCCTTTGCTTTCTTAATCTCTACGTTATTTTCTACACTTATTGAATACATTTTTGACCTGAGCCCAATAAACTCTTGCATAATTTCCCCCTTATTTTCATCCTTCATCATGCCAAGGACTTTGGCATTTCTAAGGGGGAAACCATACACATTATCCACGGGATACTCTGATGTATCGAACTTTGAATCGATATCATCCCGAATATCCCTATAGAAATCTTCACACTGAACAGAATATATAAAAGAATCAGTGTCCATATAATTTAATTTGAGATTTGTTGCGAATTTAGGTTTCATGTAACTATAATGGAAGTCATACATTTTCCATTTCGACAATTCCAAAACAACAAATCCCAAATATATGGGTTTATTGTAGACAGAGCGAGCTCTAGACATTTGTATAGCAACCATATCTTCTGTAAACTGTGTACAGCTGTGGAAGTTTGGTTTGGCAATTAGTGCTCGGGCTCCTAACCGCCTTCCCCTACTTTCCCAATCGGTTACTATTTTGACATCTTTACGCTTGTCTACATTTTCCATAGTCTTTCCATAAACCGCGTTGTTTAGCAGTTTGAAAAAATTCTTTTCAAAAGTATTCTTTGCTAAACTGCGATGATGGGTATTTAGATTGATATATTCACTTAACCAACAAGACTGCTTAAATTTCAATATTTTATATACTTTCTTCAACAACATACCATTTTCTATACATTGCTGAAGTTTTGTTGGTTAAGTCAGTAATCAACTTTTTACACTTTGAATTACCCACAGTTTTATTTTCAGCACAAAATGGTAAATCATTATGCGCATCATGTAAATTCTGTGGGTAATCCAAATCTACTTCAAGTATGTATCCGATGGGAGAATCGAATGGAATTTTAAAAACGTTGAATTGGTCAATATTTTCCATCCATTCGAATCCCCCATAAGGTAAATATTGCGACATTGCCCATCCATACAGATTATTAGCATCCAAATATGTTAAATATGTTGATGGTTTACTTTTATCGTACCCCATCATATACTTATTATTTGCCTTGGAATGCCTTGTACTACATTGAACAATGCCGCCTCGAATACTTTTTTGCACGAAAAGGTGCATGTCAATATCAGTGAAGAGTTCCAGGTTTATCTTTGTTGTTTTCAACATTGCATCCCACGATAAACCTGGAGCTGTGTAATATTGACACGGATCTAGCTCATAGATATTTTTGCAAACCTTTCTAAAGTTTTCAAAAACATCAGCTAAAATCAATACATCAGTCTTCAAATACAGCAGCATGTAATCTTTTAGTGTTTGGCAGTTGAAGACATTCCAAACCTTTAAGGCGTGTTGATAGTCTTCAACCGAACAATTTTTGTTAGTTAAACAACTAAAAAATTTATCATGGCTGGGAAAACTGGTTTCTCCTAAACGATTAATTGAATTAAGGTATTCATATGGGAATACCCCCTTTCGTCTTAGGAGCTGAAACTCATCATCGTTTGGATACATTTGGCGCACTATTTTGAAATCACTTGATGACAAATTTTGCGCTAATGCATCCAAACTCGATGCCATGAAACGAAAAGAATCCAAGAATCTGATTTCGATTGTTTTCTTTTCACTTACTTGTATACGTTTAGAAAGGGATACATACAATTCCTTATTTAAGGGGATAACATTAATATCACCCTCAAATAAATTCAATTCTTTAATGAAGAGGTGGCAGTCATAACCAGAAAAATTATGAAAAAATACAGGCACAAACTTTGCAATTTGAAATTTTAAATTGCATTCGTTATGTGCCGGCCCCCTGTACTTTCCAGTAAGATGGCAATGGTCTGTCACTCTATCAGCCCCCAATTCTTGTTCGCAAATATGTCTTTTTGGAGTTTTACCTCTTCATTAGACAAAAAATTTATTGGTTTAATTACACTTAAATAATTATTATAAATATATCTTATATCACTAACTAAATATTCTACAAATTTTTTCGGGGCATCTTCCCCTGAATAAATTTTAAATTTATTTAAGCTACTATTATAATTACAACTAATATAATAACTGAAACCTATAGGTATATGCTTACTTATATTTCTAGTATTATTCGCTAAGTCTATATCTACGCTACTTAGTACACATTCGAAGTCTGCATAGACAACGAATGGTACGTATAATTTATGATTATAATTTTTAAAACTAATTACCGCCTTCTCCATCGACGGCATCTCTGTCACCGTCCTTCCGCACACAAGCTTGTGTTGTTGTAGCGTACTCTCATTCCTTTAGTATTGCAAGCAGAAATTGCAGAAGTATGCTGCATGGGCATTTCGTGATACTTGCGAGCGTATCAATCTGGAAAACAAAAGACAGAATAAAATTAGTTGGAAAAATTTATATTTAATATAGTACTTAATATAAGTAAGTTAATATAAAAACAAAAATTTAAATTATTATATAATTATAATTACCTTGATATATTTTTAATCCATACATAATGGAACCGCTCTCCTTCCTGCAGCAGCAACAGGTTAATATGCTGCACCTTCTCCTGCTTTGTGCAATGATACGGTCCCTCGATGTTTTTCGAAGCTTCATCAAATCCAAACACGTTGATGCTTATGTTAGGATTCTGCTTCTCAAAATGTTCGATGCTGCTTATGGGGAGGGGGAACGTCAATCCTACAAAGTTTATTGCAGCTCCATTGCGTAACACAATTTCCTCTGCTTCGATGTTGTTGATCCCATAATTTTGCGGTCTTTGGGAATTGTTCTCGGTGGGGCTTAAAGCTGAGATGATCGTCCATTTGAAGCAGTACGGATCGTCATTTTGTATGTTGACGCAGGCGTGCTTCTTCTGCAGGGATTCTGGGAGCGGGATGTATGAGGATCCCTTCAACGGTCTATATTTGTTGATGTTCACCTCCAGGTGACATATTCGGAGTAGGGCCCATCCACTGTCCCTTTCCTGGAACTCGCCCATTTTAGAGCTGATCTGTTGGCACATGTCATTGTATATGTCGCTTATCTCTTCATATTTTTGAATTAATTTCATTTTGGTTTGAAATGATTTTATTTCAACTACCATTTCATCATCATCCAACACTTTGAAATATTCCGCATACAATTCCATGTTGAATTTATATGATGTATGCTTCTCTAGCATTTTCAATAGCTCTTTGGCTACTATATTTTGAGCCTTCTCAAAAAACTTTTCCGGAATGACAAGACCCTCATCCTCATTTTGGAATATCAGGGTTTGAATTCTATTCCGGAAAGATGATGTTATGCATTTGAGAGCACCGTCAATTGTCATCCAACAATTCCTCTTATGCTTCAATGTTTTGATGTGATGGTTCCAGTCTCTTCGAGAAACATCTTCATTGCAATTTGGACAACGAACGTTCTCGTTAGGTTTAACTGGTAGCCATTGTACTGCTCTTGATGTTGATGATGATGATGGTGTTGCTGTTGATGATGATGATGATGATGGCGTTGCTGTTGATGATGATGATGGCGTTGCTGTTGATGATGCTGCTACAGATGTTGATGATGATGATGATTCCGAGTGGATCAATTTTATGTGCCTGCGCATAGCATCCAGTCGACCAAAATTTTGGCCACAATGTTCGCACTGGTATGCCACACTTTCATGCTTCCCTTGCACATGCCTTTTGAGGCTGCGCATTGCAGTGAATTCCTGTTCACAAACATTACACATGAAGCTCTTCATTTTTCTTTTCTTGTAAATATTTCACTTGTTTTAGATTAGAATGATCAGATCAGATTGTATGTTGTATTAGAACACTTTTCTTTTAATTGTTCTTAAATTTGTTTATATTTTAGTAATATTTTAAATACTATATTTAACTTTTTTCTTGTTCTTGAATAGTTCACTTGTTTGTCCAGTTTCTTTTAATTGTTGTTAAATTTGTTAATATTTGATTAACTTTTTAAATAGTTTAAATTTAACTTTTCACTTTATTTCTCCGAATTGTCACTTAATTTCACAACTTTTTTCGGTGTAGAACGTTTTGAGACTTTGGTGTTTGAGACTTTGACGACACATTTACAATTGATCCTTTATTCTCGATGTAGCTAATTATATGCTCATGGATGTTTGTTTACATTATGATTCCGTGCAAAAATTTCTAAAGGTCCGTTGAGATGAAGAAAAAAGAACAACAACAACAACCACATAGCAAAACTACTACCCAGTCATTCGCATCCATTCAAAGTTCAATATGCAAACAAATTCGTACATGTTCTAAATGACTAATTGCGTTTGTTTACATTATGAATCTGTGCAAAAAACAAAAATTTCTAAAAGTACGTCGCCAGCTGAAGAAAAAGAACAACAACAACAACCACATAGCAATTAAATGAGAGCAATTAAAAAGAAATAAAAGTTCCAACAACAAAGAGTACACCCCAAAACGCAAACAAAAACAACGACACTCAAGTACCACAAACGATACACAAGCGGGCAGAGATCAAGGCAGAGGAACACACCACAATCGCAACAGTCAGCACGCTGAGCTATGTATGTCTGTCTGTCTGTCTGTCTGTCTGTCCGTCTGTATGTATGTCCGTCTGTTTGTCTGTCTGTATGTATGTCCGTCTGTCCTTCCCCTTCCTCCCTCCCCTTCCTTCCTCCATCCATCCACCATCCCTCCCTCCTCTTCCTCCCTCCCTCCCCTTCCTTCCACCCTCCCTCCCCTTCCTCCCTCCCCCTCCCATCAAACTATCGCCCTCTCGCTCACTCTCACATATCCATAGCACCACACGGCAGCGCAGTCGCTACCATACATAGCGCACCACACGCACCACACGCAGCGCAGTCGCTACGTTGGGCCAGAACCGGCCTATAACCACTACTAGGGCACTCCACAAGGTGGGGTCCTATCTCCCATACTGTGGAATGTAGTAGTCGATGGGCTACTGAAGATCCTAGAAGGAGAAGGCCTAAAGATTATTGCGTATGCAGATGATCTCGCTATAGTGGCTTCGGGTAAACACCCACATATTATCAGGGATCTAGTTCAGAACGCTCTGAACATTGTAACAAGATGGGCGGCTCCGAGAGGCTTAGGGGTCAACCCCCAGAAAGCGGAGCTCGTCATCTTTACACGGAAGCATAGGATTCCTCAAATCGAGCCTCCAAGGTTGGCTGGAGTTCAGCTGAACTTTAAAGAGGATGCAAAATTCCTCGGTCTGATCCTGGACAGGAAGCTCAGCTGGAAAACGAACGTCACCGAGAGGGTGAACAAAGCCATGCTAGCTCTCTACACCTGCAGAAAGGCCATTGGAGCTAGATGGAGCCTTAATTCAGCAATAACCCACTGGTTATACGTGGCCGTAGTCAGGCCTATACTGCTGTATGGGGTGGCCATCTGGTGGCCAGCCCTCAACAAGGCAACAAACTGCAAGCTGCTGGAGAAAGTACAAAGGTCAGCATGCTTATGTATCGGAGGAGTTCTGAGGTCAACACCGACTGCGGCTCTGGAAGTTTTATTGCATCTTCCCCCAGTAGACATCATGGGAAGGCAAATGGCTAGGTGTACGGCCGTAAGGCTGAATGCCGTAAAGAGATGGACCAACAGAAATGTTGGAGGCATCAGAAAATTATGGAAGGTTTACCTTCCTCTTTCGAAAACCTCGACTACACCATACCAACTCTTCTTCCATCAAGAAAATTCGAGTCGGAAATACCGGCGAGAGAGAAGTGGGAGAGTGGGACACTGCCAGGCGGCGAGGGTGTACACTGGTACACCGACGAATCGAAAATGCTTGGCAGGGTTGGTGGGAGGTTCTTCTGTGAACGTCTTGGTATCGAAGAAAACTTTCGACTACCGGACTACTGTAGCGTCTTCCAAGCGGAAGTGCTGGCAATCCGTGAGGTACTGTCCTGGTTGAAGGACAAACAGATATACACCAGGAATATTTGTATTTGTACGGACAGCCAGGCAGCGATATAGGCCCTGGATGCAACCTTCATCACTTCTATGGTTGTTAAAAGCTGCCACCAATCTCTAAATGAGATGGCAGAGCAGTACTCAATAAAGCTTTGCTGGGTTCCAGGACACAGCAATATTCGAATACGAACTAGCCCGTAAGGGAACCGAATTAGTTATCAACCAAGATAACTCACGTATAGGTATGCCGCTTGCTACCTGTAAGCAAACTTTGAAATCATACGCCTTAGAGGAGGCTAATAAAAGGTGGGAGGAGCTGGTGACTTGCAAGACAGCAAGGCATCTATGGCCCACTTACCACCAAAAGAACTCAAAAAACCTCCTTTCGCTGAGCAGGGAGAACATCCGGGTGATAGGAGTCATAACAGGCCACTGCCTTTTCGGCGCTCATGCAAAGCGTATGGGGCTCCTCGCAAATGACTTCTGCCGGAGCTGCAGGGATGAGGAGGAGGAAGAGACGGTAACTCATCTCTTGTGCGGCTGTCCGGCTCTGTCCAAGAGAAGACAAACCCACACGGGAGCCTTCTTCTATAATGACCTCAGCGAAATGATACCCCTCAGGATAGGGGGTCTGAGCCGGTATATAAATAGCTCGGGGTGGCTGAGCTGAAGTCTTGGGGGTGATATCCGTATGGCATCACAATGGATCCTAGTGGTCTAAGTGTGTCCTTAGGGGCAGCTAAACCTACATACCCTATATAATACCAATTAAGAAAGAAATAGGATTAACTAGACAATTAAGTAGGAATACATTAGAATCACTTAAAATAAGGAAATTAAATTAAGTAGTCATAAATTAAAGTAAATTAATCACAATAGGCACCTTATTAGGATTAGGATAGAATAAATATATATAAAATAGAATTGATAAAATTTAGTATAGGATAGTAGGAAACTATTATAACATTTTTAGTTTTAATTTTCCTACTAATAATTCTAATTTAACTTCAGTCTTACATTTGAATAACGAATTAAATTCATCAAATTTCATAATGAAAAAACTAAAAAGCAAGTCAAAACCACGTTTCGTTGCAAACCACGAAATATAAGATAATTTTACGTGAAATTAATATTAATAATATAAGGTATATGAAAAGTAGCTGTTCCGTTAAATACACAGCCATAACTATTGCATTTGCCTTTATTTTAGAAATAAATGCACATGATAAATGCAATGCACATAAATGCAATGCACATGTTATGCATAAAGACGTAGTTTATGCATAACAGAAATTTAAACATCATATCTGCACCTCGATGCAGACATAGAAAGAAAAGTTATATAAACCTAAGATCAAAAAATGATTGCCTTAATTCTTATAAAATAGTCTTCTAATTATAAATATTCTTCTTAATTATACAAAATAAAATTTTTAAAAAATATAAAATGTACATATACGGTCGTACAAAATGTAGTTGATTAAGATTCCATGTAATTGAGCGATTAACGCAAGCACTGCAACAAAGCAAGTGCAAAAGTAGAGCAACTGAACACGAGCAGAAAGCAGTGTCAGTTAAAAATATTTAATGAGAAAAAAAAACAACAAACACAGTAAATGAAAAATTTAAACACAACCCAAATGAGGAAACAAAAATACAAACACACAATTAGAGGTGATCAACTTCCAAATAGGCGAAAAAAAAAATTTAATTATATTACAGAAATATACAAATAAAGACTATGAATAAAACTAATAATGAAAAAGGGCATAAGAAAAGAAAAGAAATTAGAAAATTTAAAGGAAGTAGGAAAGAACATATAGTTATTAGAAAAAAAAAGAAATGCACTTAACTTGATTAAAAGGAAAAATAAAATCGTACATTAAAATAAGATAGAAAAAATATCATCAAAATAACGCTATCTTATTAGCATTAAAATACATTAATTAAATTTTAATTGAAATTCAACTCAGTTTAAATTTGTAATAAACAAATTACATTCAACAAAATATAAATAAATATATTCAAAAAAAAAAAAAAATTATGAAGGGGCAGGGGTTGCTGGAACAGCTGATCAGCGTAGCGACAACAACCATCGCAACCAAAGATGGAATAGTCGCAACAATCAAACGCATCAACGCAACGATGCAACAACATTCGACAAAAACGCGAAACTACCTTCAAAGAGATCCGACATCAACAACAGTTGAACATCAATGCGATCGAGGCGGTGACAAATACACAGTACCTTGAGGTCACGTGGAGACCAAAATCAACAAAATAGAGACCTAACCCATCTGCAGCAGCTAACTACAAACCAGTGGCTGCGCAAATGCGAAATCCTCAGGAATCATGACGGCAGCCTAGCAGCTTAACTTCAAGCGAAAGTTATGTTAAGCGTAAGGGATAGCATCACAACGTCGCGGCGATGAAGCAGCTAGTAGACAACTACTAATGCGGTCATCCACAGTTCGCCAGTTAAATTTATGGTACATTATCCCGTGTCACAAATCAAACTCTACAACATTACCTCAAGAGATGACGATTTAAAACGCATCACCACTATCGACAAGAAAAATGTTGAAGATGTTTAGCAAGATGTTACAAATGATGATCTTGGTAACATCTCAACCATCAACTACCGTGAACAACAAGAACATCAACTTCAAGATCAACATCAAAATCATCCACCTACACACAGATGACACCGAAGAAATGCAGTTGTATTATTAAATTATTATTGTAAGAAGTTTTATTGTAATTATTGACAAATAATTGCCTTGCAATTATTGTATTGTAATTATTACTAATAATTAATTGTATTATTATGTTAACTAATCTTACTTCAATTATATTATTCATAAAAGAAAAAAAAACACAAACATACATAAGCAGACACTAAGTACAACCATAATAAACACACGACCACCCACAATTCAACAAACAATAAATGTAAAAGAAAAATTTAATATCGTTTCGCACGATACTAAATTTTTCTTCCCCGAGGGTGGAGGGATGTTGTATGTCGCGAACGCAATTTCCAGTTCCGGGCGATAAGAACTTTCAAGGCCAGTATTAATTTTATAATACTACTCCGCGAGTGAGTCAAGGCCAAGTTCAAATTAATGCAACCACATCACCTTGCTTGGTAGCGCGAAGTTTTAGTTTAATTTGGTTTAGTCAAGCTTTGGTTTAGCCAAGTCAGCAACCGGAGCTTGGCAATTGGAATGGATCGTGGAAGCTAGCATTTAGTAGCGAGCTTCCAAACCATGACAACCATAGAGCTTCAAATTGGAGTGGAATGTGGAAGTTAGCTTTCAATAGCAAGCTCGCAAACCATTAAAACGCTTGGTTTAAATTAACCAACGATCAACCAACACGCGGAAGAATTAAAATGAGAACGATTTTCTTCCGCGTATTGATTCTGCGAATATTACAAATTTGAAATTACGAAATAATGGAAATTGTGAACCACGACATACTGGCCCACTTCAGATCGGTCGACGGCTGTGTCGAAGTCGTTTATCGTCGCGTATAAAGTCGCGCGAGTTATGTACACACCCTGTGTTTACGTTTTGACTCTCTTGACATTTCACGATACTTGAATTGCGTTCTATTTTCATTTTGTTACTCTTTTTTTGGTTCCGTTATTTTTTCTGGATTGAAGTGTGAAGTTAACAAATGTAAAGCACGGAGACGACAAGAAAATAAAAATTAACAAAAGAACAAATTGTCTTTTAATTTTTACCATAGATTTTGGTTTTTTTAAGTGGCGCAGTCGGCAGGATTCCAAAAGTTTAATGGAATCCAGTGATACGAAATCTAAAAACAATCTTGTTCACGTAAATAACTTCAGTGCTATACATTAACTCACATGAACAAAAGAAAACAGTAAAACGTAAAATTAAGCCAAAAGTGAGCAACAAAGTTGATTAAAGCAAAATTTACTAATTAACGCAGAAACAACACAGGCACATTTTACAAGATACAAGACGAGGAAAAAACGCAAACAAATTTCTTACAATGGCGACCAGTGGACAGAACACCATCGAGCAATGCTTAGCCGCTCTTACACAGCTGGTAATAGCAGGTTCCCAACCCATTTCATGGAGAGCAAAAATTGAAAAGGAAATCAGACATTTACCGGAGTTTCGAGGAGAAGCAGGTACCTTGCCGTCATTTATTGACGCAGTTAGCAGAGCCCTAGCAGATTTCGATACAAATGCTGATGAAGTGTTTAAAATCATCTTTAACCTGAAGATCCGGGGTAAGGCAAAAAATATATTAACCATAAACCCCCCTTCAACATGGAACGAGTGCAAGCAACGCCTCAAACAACATTATCGGGCGTCGAAAGATCAGCTCGAGATAACAAGGTTAATTAATAGTATGAGAATAAAAAATATAAAAGATTTAGATTATAAAATTACAAAAATATTAGAGGACATTTGTGAATTTGCATCATATGAAGATGATTCTGAAACTATAGGTAATATATTTAGTGGTATGCTTGTACAGAGAGTGAAAGAATTAGTGTCAGGCACCCTTGCATTTGTTATTATGAAAAAAATGAAAATTCAAGAAATTGGAGAAATTGTAAATTCTTTCATAGGCCAAGACGAGGGAAATTTAAAAAATAGTCTTCTCCTAAAAAATTACCAACAACAAAATTATCTTAACAAAAACGAACAAGATAACAAATTTCACAACAACAATAATTCAACACAACGCTCAAATAATTGCAAACCGTTCAATAGCAACAACCAAACAGTAAAGCAATACAGTGGGCAAAATAGCAGACAAAATTATAGTAAAAACGAGCCGATGGAGGTAGATGTTGTTAGTGAAACTCCAAATGAAACAAGTGTATTTGAAGATGTTTTTTTTACCAACTAGCCTCGGATCATAATAAAATATTACTTAAAGTAACAATAGAAAAACAGGAATTTCTTGCATTACTAGGTACAGGGTCAACTGTAAGTTTACTTAATACTAAGAGAATTTCTGAAGACAAATATAAAATAATAAATGATACCACAACACCAATAAATACAATAGAAGGTAGAGTGCAGAAATTTAACAAAACAGTTTCGACTAAATGTCCCTCAGAATTTCAGTACTTATGCAATGCTAGAATGAAGTGGCTTGCAATATCAATGAATAAGCCATATGATTTTTTGTTGGGCATGGATTTCATTGCCAATAATATAAAAAAAATTGTTTTTGAAGATCAACTAATATATTTGACTAATAGAGTTACTTTACCTTTTCTGTCAAAATCTCTTGAAGTTAATGTACTGGAACCATGTAAAATACAAAAAGATCAATTGGAAGACTTAAACGAAAATGAGAGAAATGTTGTTGAAAAATTAATGAAGAAATATAATAAACTCCTTTATAAAGAAAACGACATATTGACGAGTACGACAACAATTACTCATGAAATAAATACAACAACAGACAATCCAATAAATTCCAAATTGTATCGCTACCCACGAAAGCATGAAGCAGAAGTTAGGAGGCAAATGGTTGAAATGGAAGCTCAAGGTATCATTAGAAAGAGTAAAAGCCGCTATAGCTCCCCTATAATAGTAGTTCCAAAGAAATTAGATAGCTCCGGAGTTCAAAAGTACAGAATTGTTGTTGATTATAGACGTCTCAATCAAGTGACAATTAATGATAAATATCCATTGCCAAATATCGATAGCATTCTGGATAAGCTTGGAAAGGCTCAATATTTCACCACGATCGACTTGGCAAAGGGGTATCATCAAATTTGGTTAGCTGAAAAAGATATAGAAAAAACTGCTTTTGTCACCCCGGCAGGTCTCTATGAATACGTTCGTATGCCTTTTGGCTTGAAAAACGCCCCGGCAACGTTTCAGAGATTAATGAACGATATTTTGAGAGAATATATTAATAAAATCTGTGTGGTATATCTGGATGATATCCTTATTTTTTCTACCACTTTGGAGGAACATAAGCTAGCAGTAAGCAAAATATTTTCTAAATTGCAGCAACATAATTTGAAGATTCAGTCTGACAAATGTAGCTTCATGAAAAAAAATACAGCTTTTTTAGGACACGTTCTAACAAAAGACGGAATGATGCCAAATCCAACAAAAGTAAAAACAATTCAGGAAATTCCAGTATCTAAAACAGAAAAACAATTAAGGGGTTTTTTGGGAATGACTGGATTCTACAGAAAATTCATTCGGGATTATGCCAAGGGATGAATTATGCCAAGGTAGCATACCCAATGATTAAGTACCTTCAAAAAGACAATAAAATTAATTCTAATGACCCTCAATACATCACAGCATTTGAAAAACTTAAGAATCTCATAACAAGTCATCCGATATTGAAGTATCCAGAATTTGACAAGCAGTTTGTTGTAACAACCGATGCCAGTGATTATGCTATTGGAGCAGTGCTATCGCAGCAAGGTCACCCAATATGTTTTGTGTCGCGGACCTTAAACAAACATGAAAAAAAGTTATAGCACCACTGACAAAGAGTTCTTAGCAATTGTCTATGCAGTGAATTACTTCAGGCCTTACTTACATAGCAATGAATTTAAAATTAGAACCGATCATATACCGATCAAATACATGAATGACAAGTATAAAGGTAAAGAATTTTCACAAAGACATCAAAGATGGCTTTTAAAACTTCAAGAATTTAATTTCAAAATAGAATACTTAAAAGGCCATGAAAAAAAGGTAGCTGATAGAACTGTCAGGCACTGTACATTCAGCAGAGGAAGAATCAGGGCAATGGATACGAATAAAAGAAGAAATCGTTAACAAGTATAAAACACAGATTATCTTAACATACAATCCTGAAAAAGAAGTTCAAATAATACATAATAGAAAAATCATTGAAATTAATCCATTAGAAAATGAGAACAAAATAAAAGATTTGCTAAAATTTCACATAAAACCAGGAATGATTGGCATTTTTGCAGACGTATTGGACAGGGACTACCATAAAATTCAACTTCTCTTAATTTCTATGTTCTCAAATAGTACAACAAAGTTTATCAAAAGTACACTACGTGCAAAAGAAATACCTGATGAAGAAGAATTGCATAAACAGATATCATTGTACCATTCCGAACAATCTCTTCATAGTGGCATTAATGAATGTTATCATAGTCTGAAAAATAAAATATACTTCCCAAAAATCAGAGAACACATACACTTAATAATAAACAATTGTCAAAAATGTAAAGAAATAAAATACGACAGACATCCTATAAAGCAGAAATTTTGTGTTACAGAAACACCAAATGAAAAAAATCAAATTATTCATTTAGATATATTCCAAATAAAAAAACAGTCGTTTGTTACAATAATAGATAAATTAACAAAGTTCGCTGCAGCCTATAACATAGAAGATCGAAATTGGCAGACGAAGAAAACCATAATCCTGGAGCATTTCGCTAAATTTGGTAAACCTAACAAAATTATAGTGGATAATGAGTTCAGGACAGAGCAGTTACTTGAATGTTTAAAAGAGGAAAATGTACATGTCCATCTGACAAAACCGAATTCACATACCGGCAATGCTGACATTGAGAGGCTCCACTCAACTCTTATTGAAATAATAACAGGTATCGAGGATAAAGATCTCACAATGAACATGAAAATACAGATTGCTATAAGTAATTATAATAACCGATATCACTCTACGTTAAAAAGTACACCAACAGAAGCTAGAGAGGTTATAGATGCCGCCGTCTTGTATGAAAGAATAAATAAAATAAAAGAAAATATTATAAATAAAAGAAACACAAGCAGGGAAACTTATGTAGAAAAAAGAGACATAGGTCCAGTTAAAAATTACAAAAGGGTAAAGCATAAGGACCAACCTTATTATAGAATGCTACCATTGCATAATATTCATGTATCTAATATTAAACGTCCATTAAAATATTCTTAAAAATTGTCATTGAAATTACTTACTGTAGTAACAGTTTTGCTCTGAAAGAAAAAAAAAAAAAACCTTTAATTTTTATTGAGTACAATTTTTATTTCTGCTGTATACATAAATAATTACTTAAATTACTTAAATTAAATTAACTATTATTAATTTTTTTAATTATTATTTACTAATATAGATTGAAAACACTGAAGAAATAAGCATACTTATAATTTTTATTGAAAAATGTAATGTACAATATATATAAGAACAGCTGATAAATAGAATTCGGGTGAATTCTTATCTAAACCGTGGAGGAGTTATGTACACACCCTGTGTGTACGTTTTGACTCTCTTGACATTTCACGATACTTGAATTGTGTTCTATTTTCATTTTGTTACTCTTTTTTTGGTTCAGTTATTTTTTCTGGATTGAAGTGTGAAGTTAACAAATGTAAAGCACGGAGACGACAAGAAAATAAAAATTAACAAAAGAACAAATTGTCTTTTAATTTTTACCATAGATTTTGGTTTTTTTAAGTCGCGTTAGTTTTGTAATAAGTGTAGCATAAAAAAAATTTTGTAATAAGCATGTGTAAAAATAATAGTAATAAAAATATAAGAATAGAAATCCAAAAGAAGGAGTTTCATTCGTTGTACAGAGGACAACGATAGCAAAGAAGACCACCCACTAAAATTAAATACAACATACTCTTAGTAATAACGGTGATGCAACAGCAAATGAATTGTGTGAAATAAACGCCAAGTCAGTTAAGATTAGATGTTGCAATTCCGATGTTAATGGTCATAAGTACCAGTAGTGCAATGTGCAACCGAGGATGATGTTTTGTTATGGTTGCGGTGCACTTGACAAGTACAAGCCTTTATGTCCATTCAGTAATGCCACTCCGGAAAACTCCAGAGCGGATATCCGGCGAGCAACGACCGGATATCCATCCATTCGCCCTCGGCAATAATACCACCAAACTGCCTGTTAGACGATGCCTCATCATCTACGAAAGCTTCCTCCACTGATAAAAACCCGAAACTTAGGCCTCTAAAACCCTATCACATCCGGTTGAAAGAATATAACCGTCGCCGAGCTGAAATATTTTTAGAAAACATTAATTTGAAACATTTTACTAGGTCAACACGATTTATACGTGACTATTGGGCGAGTATGAAACGCTTAGGTAAACTAGTTATTTCGTCAATAAATCAGGAGAATAAGGATATACGCCCATACGCAAATGTGGTCATCAACAATAAAAATTATTTAGCGCTGCTAGAGAGTGGTGCCAACGCTAGTGTCATAGGTGGAGACTTTGCGCGCTTGTTGTTAGACTCAAATGAAATGTCGAGAAGAGTACGCGGAAAAATTAAAAATTAATTAAGATTATAAAAGTGCAAGTGAAAAGTACAGTCCTCACCATATATAAAAGCAGAGCCGAGTATAAACAAACGGGAATCGAAGAATCAGGAAGGATAAAGTGCACCGAAGTCGTTTAGCTAATGCCAGAAGAAGTGACAAAAACTTAAGAATAAAGGAACGAAAGCTTCACATGTTCAATTCATCCAAATTATTTCTATGATCATCCTGGCTTTTTTCGGAGTAACCCTAACTGAAGTATTACCGGCACGATTGTAAGATCATTTTCATGAAGAACATCAAGCTGAAATATGGTGAAATAACAACCCGCATCCGAAATGAATAGTCGTAAAATTATCATTATGATACCTATAGTTACCTACCCAATTATATTTATAGTGCTATTTCCTATATTCTTTCCCAAAATATGGCAATCAATTAGCATTTAACTTTCCATCAATCAAGAAAACCAAGGCAAACGATACGAATTTAGAGGAACATATTAGCAAATTCCCGACACCACAAAGTTAAAGTATATATACGTAGTATATATAAATTCGAACTCGATAAAGAACAAGAACAAAAATGAAAAATGTTAAAGGTGTGTCTCACCATAATTCGAACCTGTTTCAACATTTCGTCACTCATACAAACATAAATCGGTATTCCTAAACAATATTTGTTTAAGCCAAACACTCATTCTGACTCGGCTGCATACCCCAGCGCTAATCTTTCGCCCTCCCAGAGAAAGCAGCGCCATCTACTCCCCTGTAGATGCAAATGCATTGTACGTCGGTCAGCGCAGCCAACCTTCCGGACTGCGACCTGTCAACTCTTGACAGGTCAATGAGTTTTTCCTGACATCCGCCCCAACTTAACCTTCACTTAACTCTACGTACAAGTTCGATCGCGACGTGTTTTTCGACGACGAGTTTTTTTCCACTTTGCAACCTCGACGCGAGTGATCAATCACCCCATCACAACCAACATCACCACGATCTCCATCACCACCATTATCACCATCATCACCACAAACATCACCACCACGATCATCATCCACACGATCCTCATCAACACCAACCTTATCTCCACCATCCACCACATCACACATTACATCGACTTCACCGACACCGCGTCACCACGACCACCGGTAAGTCTTTCAATTCCTCAGTCACTCTTAGTATCATATTATCTTATATATTATATGTATATCGGTGTGTTGCACTTACCTGTGCACACATCCCCCACACAAACATTTGGTCCTTCGAGCCGGATTCCCTTCCGACCACTCGACCCCCCTGTATATAATATATAATTTATAAAAAGTGAATAAAAAGTGATACCCCCCCTTCCCACGGTTTATCAAACACCAAATTACGTTCGCGTAATATTCGTCAAAAATTGTCGATCGGTTCGGCTTAGTGCGTGTTTTTAAATATTACACATAGTGAATATTTCCCCCGTGTCCTCCCTTTCGTGTGTTTCTGTACACCAAACAGAAACACGTTCAGTGACGTCACGTGTTTTCTGTACTCGAAGTACAAAACACGTTCCGTGACGTCACGACTACACACAATAAGTCGCTCTCTCAACGCAAGTGAAGCTTCCCCTCTCCCCCCCAGTAGCGTTTCCCCTTGATGAGTAACGATTGCAATTCATCAAGCAACTTATCTTGCATTGTAAATACACATGGACACAAATAGACACAAATAAAATATCAATACGTAATTTTCACAATTGTTTGAGTTTTATTTCAAGTTTTTCCCAAGTTTGATTCAACGCGAATCAAACTAATAATTTTCCGTCATACTTTCATTGGCGAATTAAAGTGTTATTTCCCCGATTTATTTCAGCCGTGATTTAAAGTGCTTTTACCAAACCTTAATTCACACGAATTAAATTAATATTTTTCGATTTATTTAAGCTGTGATTTAAAGTGTTCCAAACTTTGACTCGAGCGAATTAAATTAATATTTTTCGATTTATCACCGCCGTGATTTAAAGTGCTTTTACCAAACCTTAATTCACGCGAATTAAATTAATATTTTTTCAATTTATTCAGCCGCCATTTTAAAGTGTTCCAAACTTTGACTCGAGCGAATTAAATTAATATTTTTCGATTTATTTCCGCCGTGATTTAAAGTGCTTTTACCAAACCTTAATTCACGCGAATTAAATTAATATTTTTCCGATTTGATTTCAGCCGCGATTTAAGGTGTTTCTTCTAAAATTTAATTCACGCGAATTAAATTAATATTTCTCCGATTTATTTCAAACGCGACGGAAAGCATTACTTTTCTCCAAGGTTAATTCAACGCAAAATAAATTAAATAGTTGCTCGTCGTTTTCAATGTAAAGTGTTTTTTCCAAAATTTAATTAAATTCGAATTAAATTAACTTTCGCGTCATTATTCTGACCGCAAGGTGAAGCATTTGTGCTACGTTTGACTTGACTTTAATTAATAGGTCTTCGCTGTACGTTCCACGGCGAATTCCAGCTTCTTGAACTCGTTTCACCCCCTATTCGTGAGTTTAACTCAAGATCCACAAATTCTCCACTCCTCGTTCCGTTAAATTACTCCAATGGACCCCCTAACTAAATTCATAAACGCTTCCGACGCTTTGGATTCGAAGAATTCGAAGACGAATATAACCACATTCCGGAACGCGACCACTCAGATTTCTCGCTAGCCATTCACCAGGAAGAATTCAAAGCCGTCTGGTCAGACCTTAAATTAGCATATGCCTCATGCTTGGAATACCTCAACGGCACGGCCGATGAGGACCCAGATGCGCGAAGCGCCGATATCACCGTGGTTAAGACCAAGTACCGGCGGTGTTACCAGGTTTACGTGCGTGTCTCCGCGAAAGTGAGTGAACAGCAGCATCTCGTTGCCCCCAGTTCCTCTCCGCTGTTGATGTCGGCGTCATCTCCCATGACTCAGACGAATCTCTCGGGTCACAACATCAGCTTGCCACCGGGCGACTACGAATCATGGCCGACATTTTGCGATATGTTTTCCGCGCTCTATATCCGGAACAATCGACTATCTCCTGTCGAAAAGCTGTTTCACCTCAACCAAAAGACCGAAGGTGAAGCAAAGGAGATAGTCCAAAAGTCCCCCCTTATAGATAGCGGATTCGAACAAGCATGGAGGAATCTTACTGATCGGTTCGAGAATAAACGTATACTTGTTAACGTTCAACTCCGAACGTTATTCTCCCTTACCCCAATCCATAAAGAGTCTGGAGCTGCGATCAAACGCCTCCAACGAGAGATCAACAACTGCCTCTCGGCTCTCACGTTGTACGATGTCGACGTGGGCAGCTGGGACGCAGTTGTTGTCCATCTCTGCTCTACTCACCTACGCGAAACCACTCTCTCTCTATGGGAACAATCCCTTACCCATAAACGCGAAATCCCAAGATGGTATGAAATGGACACGTTCCTAACTTCACATTTCCAAAAGCTGGAAACAGTGGACGCTATTCGGACATCGGTTCAACCTCCTCAGAAAGGGTCGAATTCCCCCACGCGCCAGTCCTCAGTTCCGAAACCTGTGAATACGTTCCAGATTACTATGGTTCCGTCCAGCTGCAAAGTATGCACTGAACGGCAACACCCGCTTCGCCAATGCCCACGTTTTCTGGCTATGCATGTAGACACACGTTGGGCGACAGTTCAAGGGATCCAATTCTGTACGAACTGTTTGGCACACTCACATCAAGTGAAAAATTGTAAAAGTGTGTTCACATGTAGGTCGTGCAATCAACGACATCATACACTATTACATCGCGAGTTGGCTTCGGCCCCCCAATCGAACTCTCGTTCGAACTCTCGAGCGAACCCCTCTACCCCTACTATACAGTCCACTGATGCCCCCTCAACTTCAAATGTGCTTACTTGCTTCACCTCCCGAAGCAAGCAAGTTCTACTCGCTACCGCAATGGTTCACATCTGTCATCGTAACGAATCCTACCTCGCTCGTGCTCTCATCGACCCTGGCTCGGAAGCCACCTTTCTGTCAGAGCGCGTACAAAAACGCTTGCGACTTCCGATGACTACGGTTCAAGCTCAAGTCGCCAGCGTTAATGAAACCGTTACAGCCGTGGTGAACAAACTTTGTAAAGTTAGCATCGGCTCCCCCCGATCGGCCGGACTGTGCATTGAAGCCACGGCTCTTGTGCTTCAAAAACTATCCGGCAACCTACCGGTCTGCTCCCTTGACCGGACACTGTTCGATCCTCTTCCCAACCTACCACTAGCTGATGATCGCTTCTACCAAAGCGATCAGATAGATGTCTTGATTGGCGCGGACATCTACCCCCATATCTTGCTGGACGGTATCCGACGGAATATCGTGGGCTCTCTCATCGCCCAGGAGACCGTATTCGGATGGATCATCACCGGCCCACTTTCTCAGGCCCCCCCGGCTCCAAACACTACCACCCAATTGTCGTTTTTCAATGAGGTTTCTCCTGATCATCAGCCTGCCGGTCTCTGGGACTTGAAAGAAGTTCCTCACCAACATCATGGCACTCCAGCCATGAACCTCCATCAAGAGGACGCTCGGCTGGATGCGATCCCATCCACCAGCCAGAATCCTCCACGACGTATTTCCCCAAGGCGTCAAATCGAGGCACCAGGCCGTGTGCCACCCGGGTGGAAATCTTTCCCTGCGGCGGAATGCGTCCCCTCTTACCAACGCCCCACCACGAACACCATTGGAAACCAGCGAGCCACACGACAGATCCGTCGCGGAGAAGTCTCTCCGATCGTTCCAACGCCGGTGGATGCAAAGACGTGCCACTACTGCGCCGGCCGCCACCCCCTACGCCGCTGCGCAACCTTCTTGGAGCAATCTCCCCCCTCACGCCGTGCGACCGTGCTCCGGTTGCAATTCTGCACCAACTGTCTGGCATTTTCGCACCGCACGGAGCAATGCACCAGCTTGATGCGATGCCAAAAGTGTCAGAAGCACCATCACACCTTGCTGCACCTCACTGAGCAGCAACCCCACCAAGGACCACAAGTCTCGCCGTTTAACCCCAACACCATCGTGGTGATTGCGAGCGACGCACCCCCTTGTCACCCCGCTCTCCTCTGAGCAAAGTTGCAGTACTGCAAGGCGGGCGGTATGTTTACGCCAAACACTCATTCTGACTCGACTGCATACCCCAGCGCTAGTCTTTCGCCCTCCCAGAGAAAGCAGCGCCATCTACTCCCCTGTAGATGCAAATGCATTGTACGTCGGTCAGCGCAGCCAACCTTCCGGACTGCGACCTGTCAACTTTTGACAGGTCAATGAGTTTTTCCTGACATCCGCCCCCAACTTAACCTTCACTTAACTCTACGTACAAGTTCGATCGCGACGTGTTTTTTGACGACGAGTTTTTTCCACTGTGCAACCTCGACGCGAGTGAACAATCACCCCATCACAACCAACATCACCACGATCTCCATCACCACGATCTCCATCACCACCATTATCACCATCATCACCACAAACATCACCACCACGATCATCATCCACACGATCCTCATCAACACCAACCTTATCTCCACCATCCACCACATCACACATTACATCGACTTCACCGACACCGCGTCACCACGACCACCGGTAAGTCTTTCAATTCCTCACTCTTAGTATCATATTATCTTATATATTATATGTATATCGGTGTGTTGCACTTACCTGTGCACACATCCCCCACACAAACAATATTAAACTTAATAAATAATAATAGTTGATTAGTTATGGAAAAAGGGATATATTAAATAAAACCATATGTTAGATTATAGAAATGAATAGACATTTAATAGAATAGACAGTATTTACCGTACATCCTGTATACCTACATACAATCTATTCCTTACATACATACATAGGTATATCTCTGATGTTAGTACTAATTTCGTAAATAACTCATTAAAATTTGTTTTATATCTATATAAGTCATGTCAAGTATGAATTAGAATTAAAATTTTCTTTGCATGGTACATCTATGTACTTTCGAGTATATACACTGGTGAAATGCAAGCGAACGAAGTTACATATGTAAACGCAAGTATGCATATACATACGTAGTATGTACTGTCACACTAAACCGTTTATTGAAACAAAAACAACGTATTGGTGTTGTTGAGACAGTGCCTTAAATTAATACCTACTAGAGAGCTGCACAAGATGTCTTGAATTGCTAAAGGCAACATGCCACAGTATTGCCTTGCAGTGCACTGTCGTGCACAAATGAACGATTTGACACGAACACTTCAAGGCAACTACCCGAACAAGCCGTGACTGCCTTGCCGTCTACCTGCTTCGAACAAAACATTGCCTTGCTTTGCTTTTCTGTGAAGGCAATATAGCTTGAAATGTAAGCAGAAAAGGCAATAGTGCCTTGAGGAAGGCAACAAGACATTGAAAATAGCAATACTGCTATGATGTCGGCAACGATGCGCAATGATATGAACCTATCTCATTCTTTTGCATGAGTCTTCGTTTGAGTTTAGCGCGATTCGTTGCCTTACATTGTCATGCGTTATCTATTGTCATAGCAATTGTCATGCATTGCCTTGCTTTGCCTTTTCCTTCAAAAAAGCAACGAATGGCAATGAATACTATTGCCTTGTTGTGTTTTGTTATCAGCACGCTTTCGGCAGGCAATGTCTTGATTCGAAAGCAAAATAAGCAAGCAGTGCAAGGCTTGAAATTTTTGTTGTGGCTTGATGTGCGTTTCAAGACATCTTGTGCAGCTCTCTAATACCTACTAAAATTTGTTTTAGACTTTTGTTGTTTCTAGAAATGTTGGATGCGGTCGATGAGCTCAGCGCCCCACTAGTACAAACGAAACGCATATAAGAAGGTACGTAAACGTAGAGTACATTTAATAGGTTTAAAATTTTCTTAAATAACTTATATCGAGTCGATCGATATTGAAGAGAAGTTCTTTCCTTGCTTTTATGAATGGCATGAATATACCATATACCCATATATACATTACGATATATGCATACTAGTGTGCGCCTTGACAGAACCAAGAGACAGTTTTTTTTAGTTTCGTTTAGTATTAGATGTAATCCAATTAGCATTTGTCCAAAATATATTATGATTATGTTAATATGAGCTCTTATTTTTGAAAGTGGAATAAGTCCATTTTTTCATGTATCGAGAAATTTAAAGGTTTGCGTTTGAATCAATTTAAAAATATTGACCACCGTTAATCAATTCGAGTGATGTTTTTAACACTACACACCTATTAAATTTTATTATGAAATAATAATTATTAAAAATATTTCAAAAAATAGGGGATTTTTGAAGATCAAATGGACTTATACCACTTTCAGAAATAACTTTTTTGCGATAAGATTTGTGTTGTTATATTTGAAAGTGGAAGAAGTCCATTTTTTCATGTATTAGAATATTTAAGGGTTTTCATTTGAAAAAATTTAAAAATATTGTCAAAAGCTAATCAATTTGACTAATTTTTTAACACTTTTTAATTTTGTTATGATGTAATAATAATTAAAATTATCTAATAAATAAACGATATTTTTTTCTCCGAATGGACTTGTACCACATTCAAAAATAATCAATTGAATATATAATTATAAATATGGATAGAATGTGTCTATATCTTACTAAAATTACCCTTAACTCATTTTTTTAAAAAAATGGACTTATTTCACTTTCAAAAATAACAGCTCATATATAGAAATATATTATTCCTTATATACTAGTATTCTTCCAACATACATACAGTGACACATATTCGTATAAACGCACTCTTAATTTTCATTTTGCTACCTTCTCTCTCTTTTATCAATGCATTACTCAAAACAAATTCTAACTCATATTATTTACTAAACTAATAGAAATTGGTATTGAGTGCAAAAAACTATTTTCGTTGTTGTTGTTATATATAAATCATTGAAGTTTAAATATTCCGTAATGTTATTCCGTAAATATTAATAAAATTCTTACATTAAAATTATAGTAATTAGGGGTTACTGTAGTTTAATTTACAATATCATAAATAGGGGTTTATGATGAAATATTATTTGATAGGGGGTTTATTATTTAATATTTCTTAATTGTAGATTATTTAGATCTAATTTATTTATGTCACTTATAATAATCATTTTTTTATTTAATTATTATTCTATGGGGAGCCAGTCTATTGTTGGGGAGAGGGTACTCTACTTTTTTAAGTTATTAGTAAATAAATGAGATTATGTAAATGTGTTTAAGTTACTTGTGTGAAAAAGAGCTTTTGTCTTATATTTTAACTAAGAATATATTAAATATATAAAGTTTTATTTTGGCTTAAAAATTTGCTATTAGTTTGTTTTACATGCAAGATTTTTCGTGAATTATATTTTATTTTAATAATAATTTATTTATTTTTAGTCGCAGTAATTAATATTAATAATTAAGGAAACTTAGAATTAGAAATTCTAATTAGCATTGGTAAAATTTGTGCCAGCAACCGCGGTTATACTAATAATGCAAGTGAATTATTTCAGCAAAAGTTAAATTGATATATTGTAATATTGAAATAAATTAATTAGGTGAAATTTTTAATTTATGTAAATATTTTATTATAATAATTGAAGCTTAAAAATTTTAATAATAAACTAGGATTAGATACCCTATTATTTAAAACGTAAAATTTATACTAGAGTAGTAATAGATAAGATCTTGAAACTTAAAAAATTTGGCGGTATTTTAGTCTATTCAGAGGAACCTGTTCTGTAATCGATAATCCACGATGGACCTTACTTAAACTTGTATAGTTTATATACCGTCGTTATCAGGAGATTTTTAAAGAAAAATAAATTTCCAAAAATTTTTAATAGAATTTATATCAGATCAAGGTGTAGCTTATGTTTAAACAGAAATGGGTTACTATAAATTTATTTTAATGGATTTCTTTTTTAAATAAAAGAATGAAATCGGATTTGATAGTAAAATTTTAAAGATAAAAAATTTGATTATAGCTCTAAAATATGCACACATCGCCCGTCACTCTTATTATTAAGGTAAGATAAGTCGTAACACAGTAGATGTACCGGAAGGTGTATCTAGAATGTCATTTTAAAGCTTTTTTTATTTAATTATTATTCTATGGGGAGCCAGTCTATTGTTGGGGAGAGGGTACTCTACTTTTTTAAGTTATTAGTAAATAAATGAGATTATGTAAATGTGTTTAAGTTACTTGTGTGAAAAAGAGCTTTTGTCTTATATTTTAACTAAGAATATATTAAATATATAAAGTTTTATTTTGGCTTAAAAATTTGCTATTAGTTTGTTTTACATGCAAGATTTTTCGTGAATTATATTTTATTTTAATAATAATTTATTTATTTTTAGTCGCAGTAATTAATATTAATAATTAAGGAAACTTAGAATTAGAAATTCTAATTAGCATTGGTAAAATTTGTGCCAGCAACCGCGGTTATACTAATAATGCAAGTGAATTATTTCAGCAAAAGTTAAATTGATATATTGTAATATTGAAATAAATTAATTAGGTGAAATTTTTAATTTATGTAAATATTTTATTATAATAATTGAAGCTTAAAAATTTTAATAATAAACTAGGATTAGATACCCTATTATTTAAAACGTAAAATTTATACTAGAGTAGTAATAGATAAGATCTTGAAACTTAAAAAATTTGGCGGTATTTTAGTCTATTCAGAGGAACCTGTTCTGTAATCGATAATCCACGATGGACCTTACTTAAACTTGTATAGTTTATATACCGTCGTTATCAGGAGATTTTTAAAGAAAAATAAATTTCCAAAAATTTTTAATAGAATTTATATCAGATCAAGGTGTAGCTTATGTTTAAACAGAAATGGGTTACTATAAATTTATTTTAATGGATTTCTTTTTTAAATAAAAGAATGAAATCGGATTTGATAGTAAAATTTTAAAGATAAAAAATTTGATTATAGCTCTAAAATATGCACACATCGCCCGTCACTCTTATTATTAAGGTAAGATAAGTCGTAACACAGTAGATGTACCGGAAGGTGTATCTAGAATGTCATTTTAAAGCTTAGTAAGTAAAGTATTTCATTTACATTGAAAGGATTTTTGTGCAAATCAATATAAAATGATTAAATTTTATTTATTAATTTAATTAGTTTAAAAAATTAAGTATTAAAAATATTTATTAATAAAAATGTTTTAGTATAAAATAGAAAAAATAATTATAATAATAGTTTATTAGTAATGTAAATGAATATTGAAATAAATTGAAAAATTTTTATAAATAAAGAAAATTTATTTTATTGTACCTTGTGTATCAGGGTTTATCAAATAAATCATAATAATTTATGATTCTCGATTTTAAAAGATTTAACAATTTATGAAATGAAAAGTTATTCGTTTTTAAAGATATCTAGTTTTCTTAGAAATAAATTTAATTTAGAATTTGTAAATTTTTAATTTTAATTTTTAATATTAAAACTTACAAATTTAATATTTTATGGGATAAGCTATAAAATAAAATTTTATAAGTTAATTATTTATTTAAATAAAGTAAGCTTGTAAATAGCTATCTTTAAAAAGTTTGTTATAAATTATTTTATAAAATAAATTATTTAATGTACTTTAAATTTATATAAGAAAGATTTTTAAAATTTCAATAAAAATGATATAATGATAAAATTAGTATAGTTATTTGTACAAAAAATATAAGAGAAAAGTATAAATAAAGAACTCGGCAAAATAATATTCGCCTGTTTAACAAAAACATGTCCTTTAGAATTATATTTAAGGTCTGACCTGCCCAATGAAAATTGAATGGCCGCAGTATTCTAACTGTGCAAAGGTAGCATAATCATTAGTCTTTTAATTGAAGGCTGGAATGAATGGTCGGACGAAATATTAACTGTTTCATTTATAATTTTTATAGAATTTTATTTTTTAGTAAAAAAGCTAAAATATTTTTAAAAGACGAGAAGACCCTATAAATCTTTATATTTATTTTGTTTATTTAATAAAGAATAATTATATATTTACATTTTTAAATATTTTATTGGGGTGATATTAAAATTTAAAAAACTTTTAAAAATTTAATTCATTAATTTATGAATTATTGATCCTTTTTTAGAGATTAAAAAATCAAGTTACTTTAGGGATAACAGCGTAATTTTTTTAGAGAGTTCATATCGATAAAAAAGATTGCGACCTCGATGTTGGATTAAGAGATTACATTGGGTGTAGAAGCTTAAATGTAAAGTCTGTTCGACTTTTAAATTCTTACATGATCTGAGTTCAAACCGGTGTAAGCCAGGTTGGTTTCTATCTTTAAATTATATATATATTTTAGTACGAAAGGACCAAATATATAAATAATATATTTTATAAATTGAATATAATTAATACTATTTTGGCAGACTAGTGCAATAAATTTAGAATTTATTTATGTAATTTATTACAAATAGTATATGTTTTTTACAGATTTATTATTATCCTTTATTAGAATATTAATTTTATTATTATGTGTACTTGTAAGAGTAGCTTTTTTAACTCTTTTAGAACGTAAAGTTCTTGGTTATATTCAACTTCGGAAGGGTCCTAATAAAGTTGGATTTATTGGATTGCTCCAACCATTTAATGATGCTATTAAGTTATTTACTAAGGAACAAACTTATCCTATTTTATCTAATTATTTAAGTTATTATATTTCTCCAGTATTTTCTTTATTTATTTCATTATTTGTATGAATATGTATTCCATTATACATTAATTTATTTTCTTTTTCATTAGGTTTATTGTTTTTTTTGTGTTGTACTAGAATAGGAGTTTATACAGTAATAGTAGCTGGTTGATCATCCAATTCTAATTATGCTCTTTTAGGGGCTTTACGAGGAATTGCACAAACAATTTCTTATGAAGTAAGAATAGCATTAATTTTATTATCCTTTATTTTTTTAGTGGGGGGATTTAATATAAATTTATTTACAGAGTATCAGTTGAATTTTTGATTTTTAATTATTTTATTTCCATTGTCATTAGTTTGATTTTGTATTTCATTAGCAGAAACTAATCGAACTCCTTTTGATTTTGCTGAAGGGGAATCTGAGTTAGTTTCAGGATTTAATGTAGAATATAGAAGAGGGGGATTTGCGTTATTATTTTTAGCAGAATATTCAAGAATTTTATTTATAGGTATATTATTTAGTTTAATATTTTTAGGCGGAAATCCGTTAAGAATAATATTTTATTCAAAATTAGTATTTATTTCCTTTTTATTTATTTGAGTTCGTGGAACTTTACCTCGATTCCGGTATGATAAACTTATAGATTTAGCATGAAAATGCTTTCTTCCTTTTTCATTAAATTATTTAATGTTTGTAATTGGCTTAAAAATTTATTTAATAAGTATGTTATTGTGAATTAAAATTAGTAAAGTTAATAGAAAAATTCATTTCTATCTTATGTTTTCAAGACATAAGCTTATTCAAGCTCATTAACTACTTTAAAATTTTATCCCATAAAAATAGAATTACAGGATTTAATAAAAAATAAGAAAAATAAATTACAGTTAAAAATTGTCCGATTAATACATAGGGTTCTTCTACTGGACAAGCACCAATTCATGTTAGTAAAATTACTGTAACAAGTATAGTTCAGAATAATAATTTGTATACTGGATAAAACTGGTTACCTCGAATTATTCTAATTCTTGAGAAAGGAAGAACTGCAATAATAGCAATTGATATAACAAGAGCAATAACTCCCCCTAACTTATTTGGAATAGACCGTAAAATTGCATAAGCAAATAAAAAATATCATTCTGGTTGAATATGAACTGGAGTAACTAGAGGGTTTGCAGGAATAAAATTATCAGGATCTCCTAATAAATAAGGATTAATTAAAGTTAATATAATTAATAATATTAATATAATAATAAATCCAACAATATCTTTTACAGTAAAATAAGGATGGAATGGAACTTTATCAATCGAAGAATTTAATCCAACTGGATTATTTGAACCAGTTTGATGAAGAAATATTAGATGAATTATAGCTATTGCTAAAATAATAAATGGGAGAATAAAATGAAATGTAAAAAATCGTGTTAAAGTTGCATTATCAACAGCAAATCCGCCCCAAACTCACTGTACAAGTATTTCTCCTATATAAGGAATAGCTGAAAGCAAGTTAGTAATTACTGTAGCCCCCCAAAATGATATTTGTCCTCAAGGTAGAACATATCCTATAAAAGCAGTAGCTATTACTAAAAATAAAATTAATACTCCAATTAATCAAGTAGAAATAAAATAAAATGATCCGTAATATATTCCTCGGCCAATATGTATAAAAATACAAATAAAGAAGAAAGAAGCTCCATTAGCATGAATAGTTCGTAATAATCAACCAAAATTAACATCTCGGCAAATATGATTAACTCTATCGAAGGCTAAATTAATGTCAGCAGTATAATGTATTGCTAAAAATAAACCAGTTAAAATTTGAATAATTAAACATAACCCTAATAAAGACCCAAAATTTCATCATATAGAAATATTTGAGGGGGCAGGCAAATCTACTAATGCATTATTAGCAATTTTAAAAAGAGGGTGAATTAATCGAAAGGGTTTATTCATTAATTATTTTTTCGTAAAGGCCCATTATTAGCTTGAGTAATTTTTACAATTGCAATTAAAGTAATTAAAAGATATATCATTAATATAATATTGATATAATTAGAAGGAAAATTATATAATTTATTTAAAGAAATAGAATTTTCAGAAAGATAGATTCAATTTGATAAATTTTCCGTCTCTAAATTTATTAAAGAAGAGATATATATTTTATCAAAAAAATATATTATAATTATTAATGAAAAAAATATTAATAAAGAAAAAGTTATAATTTTTATAGAAAATGAAAATATTTCATTAGAAGCTAAAGAAACTACATAGATAAATAAAATTAATATTCCTCCTAAAAATACAAGAAATAAAATATAAGAAAATCAAAAATTTTTTATTATTGAGCCTATAAATAAACAAATTATTAAAGTTTGAATAAGAAGAATTAACCCTACACCTAGGGGGTGTTTTATTTGAATAAAAATAAAATTAAAAATTATAGAAAGTACTAAAATAGAAAGTTGAATAATTTCAAGAAATAGTTTATAAAAATATTAATTTTGGAGATTAAAGATAAGATAACTTCTTTTTCTTGAAGTTTAAAAAGAAAAATCTTAATTCTGGTTTACAAGACCACTGTTTTATTAAACTATTTAAACTAATGGTTTTAGTAAAGAGGTTTTCAATTATTATTGTTATAACAGGTTTTATTATATTTGCATTAAACAATAAACATTTATTAACTATACTTTTAAGTCTAGAATATATAGTGTTAGGTTTATTTATTTTATTGATTTTTTATTTGATATTTTTTAAATTTGAAATATTCTTTAGAATAATATTTTTAACTTTTACAGTATGTGAAGGAGCATTAGGACTTTCAATTTTAGTGTCTATTGTCCGAACTCATGGAAACGATTATTTTCAGTCCTTTAGAATTCTTTAATGATAAAATTTATTTTTATAATTATTTTTATTTTTCCCCTTTGTTTTATACAAAAAAGCTATTGAATGGTTCAGCTATCATTATTTTTTAATACTTTTACTTTTGTTATTTATAATTTATATACAAACTTTTTTTGCAGAATTTCCTATTTTTTAGGAATAGACTTAATATCATATGGATTAATTATTTTAAGAATATGAATTTGTGCCCTTATATATACAGCAAGAGAAAATGTTTATAAAACTAATAATTTTGTAATATTTTTTTCATTAAATATTTTATTTCTTTTAATTTTTTTAATTCTTTCATTTAGAAGAATGAATTTGTTAATATTTTACATTTTTTTTGAAAGAAGACTAATTCCTACTTTATTTTTAATTTTAGGATGAGGGTATCAGCCTGAACGACTTCAAGCTGGTATCTATTTATTATTTTATACTCTTATAGTTTCTCTTCCTATATTACTAGGAATTTTATTTATTTTTAAAACTAGAAATTCTATAAATTTTTATTTATTAATAAATTATATATTTGAAAGTGATATTTTATACATTAGAATAATATTAGCATTTTTAGTAAAAATACCAATATTTTTAGTTCATCTTTGACTTCCAAAGGCTCATGTGGAGGCTCCTATTTCAGGATCAATAATTTTAGCTGGAGTTATATTAAAACTTGGTGGATACGGATTACTACGGATTATACCTTTTATACAAAAGATGTTTATAAAATATAATTTTTTATTAATCTCTATTAGATTGGTAGGAGGGGTAGTAGTAAGATTAATTTGTTTACGACAAACAGACTTAAAATCTTTAGTTGCTTATTCATCTGTAGTTCATATAGGGGTTGTTTTAGCTGGAATATTAACACTTTCATCATGAGGTTTATGTGGGGCATATACATTAATAATTGCACATGGTCTATGTTCGTCAGGACTATTCTGTTTAGTAAATATTTCCTATGAGCGTACTGGAAGACGAAGTCTTCTTATTAATAAAGGTCTTTTAAATTTTATACCTTCAATAGCATTGTGGTGATTTTTATTGTGTTGCTCTAATATAGCAGCCCCTCCTTCAATTAATTTATTAGGGGAAATTTCTCTTTTAAATAGATTAGTAAGATGGTCATTTCTTTCGATAATTAGTTTAATAACTATTTCATTTTTAAGAACTGTATATACACTTTACCTCTATTCATTTAGACAACATGGAAAATCTATTTCAAGAATATTAAATTTTTCCTCTGGAACAATTCGTGAATTTTCTATATTAATATTACACTGAATTCCATTAAATTTATTAATTATAAAGAGAGAAGTATTTTTTACATGATTATATTTTAGTAGTTTAATAAAATACTAGTCTGTGGAACTAGAGATATAATTTTTATCTAAAATAATTAAAATTTTCCTAAGATCAACAATATTTATTTTTCTATTTATTTCTAGAATTACTAGATATATTATTAGATTAAATTTTATTTTAATAGATTTTACAATATTTATTGAATGAGAATGTATTTCATTAAACTCTTCTTCTGTCATTATAACAATTCTCCTGGATTGAATAAGTCTTATATTTATATCTTTTGTTTTGTTTATTTCTTCTCTTGTAATTTTTTATAGAAAAGAATATATAGAAGGAGATGAAAACATTAATCGATTTATTATTCTAGTAATATTATTTGTACTTTCAATAATATTATTAATTATTAGACCGAATTTAATTAGAATTTTGTTAGGGTGAGATGGGTTAGGATTAGTATCATATTGTTTAGTAATTTACTTTCAAAATGTAAAATCTTATAATGCAGGAATATTAACCGCCCTTTCTAATCGAATTGGAGATGTTGCTTTATTAATAGCAATTGCTTGAATATTAAATTATGGAAGATGAAATTATATTTTTTATTTAGACATATTTTATAATTCAATAGAAATAAAAATTATTGGAAGATTAGTAATTTTAGCCGCAATAACTAAAAGAGCCCAAATTCCATTTTCTTCTTGACTTCCTGCAGCAATAGCTGCTCCTACTCCTGTTTCTGCTCTTGTTCATTCTTCTACTCTTGTTACTGCAGGAGTTTATTTATTAATTCGGTTCAATATAATTTTAGAAAATTCATTATTAAGAAGTATTCTTCTTCTTATTTCTGGTTTAACAATATTTATAGCAGGATTAGGCGCTAACTTTGAAATTGACTTAAAAAAAATTATTGCACTTTCTACTTTAAGTCAATTAGGATTAATAATAAGAATTCTTTCTATAGGGTTTCATAAATTAGCATTTTTTCACCTTTTAACACATGCCCTTTTTAAAGCACTTTTATTTATATGTGCAGGTGCTATTATTCATAATATAAGAAATTCTCAAGACATTCGGTCTACAGGTGGTCTTGCTATTCACATACCATTTACTAGAGCTTGCTTTAATGTTTCTAATTTAGCACTTTGTGGAATACCGTTTTTAGCGGGATTTTATTCAAAGGATATAATTCTAGAAATAATAAGAATAAGATATGTAAATATTTTATCTTACATTTTATATTTTGTATCTACAGGATTAACTGTAAGATATTCATTCCGATTAGTTTATTATTCAATAACTGGAGAACTAAACTGTAGTTCATTAAATTATTTAAATGACGAAAGATGAATTATATTAAAAGGAATAACAGGCTTAATAATAATAAGAATTATAGGAGGAAGAATATTAAGATGATTAATTTTTACTGACTTATATATAATTTGTCTTCCTGTATCCATAAAATTTATAACTTTAATTGTTTGTCTATTAGGAGGTTTAATAGGGTATTTTATTGCTAAAAATAGAAATAATAATTTTACCAATTTCTCTATAAAAATATATTCATTAAATTTTTTAGGAAGAATATGATTTATACCAAATATTTCTACGTCTGGAATAATTAAACACCCTTTATTTTTAGGGTCATTAATTTATAAGTCTATAGATCAAGGGTGGTCAGAAGTATCAGGTGGTCAAAATCTTTATTATTATTTAGTTAATTCATCTAAATTCTATAGATGAATTAACAATAATAATTTTAAAATTTATATTATATCTTTTATTTTATGATTCACCATTTTATTATTTATATATTTAATTTTATATTTAAATAGCTTATATATATAGAGTAAAGCACTGAAGATGCTGGGGAAATTTTTTAATTTTTAAATATAGTGAATTAAATTTAGTATATAAAAGTAAATCTTTAATTTTACAGTGAAAATGTAATGTTTTTTTAAACTATATAAAAAGAAATAAAAATGGAATTTAACCATTAAAATAAAAAGTTAGAAGCTTTCATTTGACATCTTATTTCCTTAATTGGAGAAACTCTCAATTCTATCATTAACAGTAATATGCCTCTTTTTGGCTTCAATTAAAATAAGGATATAAAAATCTAAAATTAGGTCGAAACTAATTGCAATAAATCGCTTCATATTTAAGACAGATTGAATTCAATACTTTCTGAATGCAAATCAAATGTTATAATTAACTACAGTCTCAAATTGTTCAAGATAATATTCCTTGCTTTCATTCATGATAAAGACCAATTAATAAAATAATAATAAAAAATATTCTTGTAAATCTTCATATAATTAATGAAGATGTCTTAAATAGTAAAATTACTGGCAATAAAAGAGCAATTTCTACATCAAAAATTAAAAAGATAATTGCAATAAGAAAAAACCGTAAAGAAAATGGAATACGAGAAGAAGAAAATGGATCAAACCCACATTCAAACGGAGAACATTTTTCTCGATCTATTAAAGTTTTTTTAGAAAGAACAGAAGAAATAAATATTATAATAGAAGAAATTAAAAGAATTAAAATACCAATCAATAACAATAAATTAATTATTTACACTATTTTATAGACCTTATGATTGGAAGTCATATATACTTATTATACTATATAAATAAATTATCCTCCTCATCAATAAATTGAAATATAAAGAAATAATCAAACTACATCTACAAAATGTCAATATCAAGCAGCTGCTTCAAATCCAAAATGATGACTTTTAGAAAAATGATTATTTAAATGACGAATTAAACATACTAATAAAAATGTAGTACCGATTAAAACATGAATACCGTGGAATCCTGTAGCTATATAAAAAGTAGATCCATAAACTGAATCAGCAATTCTAAAAGGAGCCCCCTGATATTCATACCCCTGAAGAATTGAAAAATAGATTCCAAGGAGAACTGTAAAAAATAATGCTTGAGTAGACTGAGAATGATTACCTTCTATCATTCTATGATGAGCTCATGTTACAGTAATTCCTGAAGTTAAAAGAATTACAGTATTTAAAAGAGGAATTTGAGAAGGATTAAATCTTTTAATCCCATTGGGAGGTCAAAGTGATCCAATTTCAATAGACGGAGATAAACTTCTATGGAAAAATGCTCAAAAAAATGAAACAAAAAATATTACTTCAGAAACAATAAATAAAATTATTCCTCATCGCAATCCTGTAATTACTATAAAAGTATGTAATCCTTGGAAAGTTCCTTCTCGAGAAACATCTCGTCATCATTGAAAAACTGTTAAAATTACAATTAAATTTCCTAATAAAAATAAAGAAATTCTATATTGATGGAATCACTGAACTAATCCAGAAACAGAAGTTATTGCACCAATTGCCCCAGTAATAGGCCACGGTCTATAATCAACTAAATGAAAAGAATGGTTAGAATGTAAAGACATTAATTTACTTCTCTAGAATATAAAGTTCTAAGAACTGCAATTACATAAGATTGGATTATTGCAACTGCTGACTCTAAAATCAAAAGTATAATTTGAACAATTAATAAAATTCTTACTATAAAACTTAAAGAAGGTCCTGTATTTCCTAATAAAGTTAACAATAAATGACCTGCAATTATATTAGCTGTAAGACGAACTGCTAATGTTCCAGGTCGAATAATATTTCTTACTGTTTCAATACAAACTATAAAAGGTATTAATACTGATGGGGTACCTTGAGGAACTAAATGAGCAAATATATGAGTAGAGTGGTTTAATCATCCATATAATATAAATCTTAATCATAAAGGTAAAGCTAATGATAAAGTAAAAGTTAAATGTCTTGTTCTTGTAAAAACATAAGGAAATAAACCTATAAAATTATTAAATAATACTATAGAAAATAAAGAAATAAAAATTAAAGAAGCACCTAAAGAAGAAGGGCCTAATAAAGTTAATAATTTTCAAATAAATGAATTGATATTTTTTTTGTTAAATCTTATTGAACGAGAAAAATAAATAAAAGAATAATAATTTATAATATTAAAAATTAAAAATAATAACAAAAATATAAAAAATAAACTTAATCAATTAAGGGGATATATTTGAGGAATTAAAAAATATTAAATATTTAATAATTTCAGAATGACATTCTAATGTTATAAATTAACTAATTTTTTCATCAAGAGCAATCGCTAATTTACTATTATAAGGTTTAAGAGACCAGTACTTGCTTTCAGTCACTTGATGAATTAACTAAATTAGAAGAAACTCATTTAATAAAAGAATTTGAAGAAACTCTTTCAATAACAATTGGTATAAAAGAATGATTAGCCCCACAAATTTCTGAACATTGCCCATAAAATAATCCAGGTCGATTGATAAAAAAATTAGTTTGATTTAATCGGCGGGAGCTCCATCAACTTTTACCCCCAATGAAGGAATAGTTCAAGAATGAATTACATCTGCTGCTGATACTAAAATACGAATTTGTGACCTTATTGGTAAAACAACTCGGTTATCTACATCTAATAAACGAAATCCATCTTGTATAAGTTCATTTGTAGAAATTATATAAGAATCAAATTCTAACCCTAAAAAATCAGATAATTCATATCTTCAATATCATTGATGACCAATAGATTTTAAAGTAACAACAGGTTCATTAACTTCATCTAACAAATATAAAATTCGAAGAGAAGGAAAAGCAATAAATAATAAAATAATAGCAGGGAGAATTGTTCAAATAGTTTCAACTATTTGTACATGTAAAAGAAATCGATTAGTAAACTTATTAAATATTATTATTATTATAATATAAATTACTATAACAGTAATTATCACTAAAATTATAAGAGTATGATCATGAAAAAAAGTTAACTGTTCTATTAGAGGTGAAGCTCTATTTTGTAATCCAAAATTTGCTCATGTTGACATTATTCTAACAAAAGTATTACTTTATTCATGAAGCTTAAATCCATTGCACTAATCTGCCATATTAGAAATTTACTAATAATGGTAATTCAGAATATCTATGTTCAGCAGGAGGAGTATTCTGAAATCATTCAATTGAAGAATTTAATTGAATTGAATATAGTACCTTCCGCATAGAAACTAATCTTTCTCAAATAATATATAAAAAAAATAAAATTCCTAATAGAGAAATTGAAGAACCAATTGAAGAAATTACATTTCATGAAGTATAACAATCTGGATAATCTGAATATCGACGAGGTATTCCTGCTAACCCAAGAAAATGTTGAGGGAAAAAAGTTAAATTTACTCCAACAAATATAATAACAAACTGTCTTTTTAGTAATATCGGATTTAAAGTAAGTCCAGTAAAAAGAGAATATCAATGAACAAATCCAGCTATAATAGCAAAAACAGCACCTATAGAAAGAACATAGTGAAAATGAGCTACAACATAATAAGTATCATGTAAAATAATATCAACAGAAGAATTAGCTAAAACAACACCTGTTAAACCTCCCACAGTAAATAGAAATACAAATCCTAGAGATCAAAGAATAGAGGGAGAATAAGAAAGTTGAGATCCATGAAGAGTAGCTAATCATCTAAAAATTTTAATTCCTGTAGGAACTGCAATAATTATAGTTGCAGAAGTAAAATAAGCTCGAGTATCAACATCTATACCAACAGTAAATATATGATGAGCTCATACAATAAAACCTAATAATCCAATAGATAATATAGCATAAATCATTCCTAATGACCCAAATGTTTCCTTTTTCCCAGATTCTTGACTAATAATATGGGAAATTATTCCAAATCCAGGTAAAATTAAAATATAAACTTCTGGGTGACCAAAAAATCAAAATAAATGTTGATAAAGAATAGGATCCCCTCCCCCTGCAGGATCAAAAAATGATGTATTTAAATTACGGTCAGTTAATTTCACGGAATAAATCGAATTTTCACGGAATTTTCGAATAAAAACCAGTTCATATTCGTTTAAAGGCACCTGAACAAGGAGGTCGAAAACATATTAGTGGTTTAAAGAAATAAGTATTTGCTTGCATTTAATTGACAATTGGTAAGTTTTCTTTAATTTAAATGTAAAATTATTTTTTTAACGATATGTTTTTAAGATTTTATCAGAATGCCAAAGGGAAAATACCTCAATAACACAGAAAAAGTCCAAATCAACCTGTACCATAAAGAGGGTTATTCAAATCGGGAAATTGGGCGGAGAATTGGAAGATCGGAAGCACTTGTGCGCTCTTTTTTAATAAACGATGAAAATTATGGTGTATAAAAACCCACGAAAGGCAATCGAAAACTGAGTATTCGCCAATTAAATCAGATTAGAAAGAAAGCCACCACAAATTTTTTGAACTCAACTCAAATAAAAGAGAAATTAGATCTTCCAGTGACAACGAGGCACATTGCCCACATTTTACGTAACTCAGATATTGTTACATGGAAAAAATCGGAGTGCAAGCCTGTGTTGAAGCCGCATCACAAAAATGTGCCTAGACTTCGCCCAAAAACACATGCAGTGGTCAACTGAGTGGGGCAATGTTGTGTTTTCCGACGAAAAGAAATTCAACTTAGATGGCCCAGACTCTTACAGTTGTTATTGGCATGATTTGCGTAACAAAAAGGTACGTATGTATGTCAAAAAGAAACTTTAGTGGTGGCAACGTTATGGTGTGGGCGGCATTTTCATCGAGAGGTAAAGCAAATATTTACTTTGTGCAGCCCAAAATGTATTCAAAAATATACACGGAATTGTTGCATCTCATTTCATTTATGGATTATAAAATGGATGAAGACAGCATTTTTCAACAGGATAACGCTGCCATTCACGTTTCTAAAGAGTCATTGAAATGGTTTGAAGAGCACAACATCCCACTTATGAAATGGCCTGCAAGCAGTCCCGATTTGAATCCGGTGGAGAACCTTTGGGGGTACATGTCACGAAAAATCTATGGACAAAAAGCTCAAGGACACCTGTACAAAACTGTGCTAGAGCTCAAGTTGGCCATTAAGGAAGCTTGGGAAGATTTGGATCGTCAGTTGCTCCAAAATTTAGTCAAGTCGATGCCAAATCGTATTTTTTAAGCCATAAATAAAAATGGTGGAGCAATTAATTATTGAATGTTAAATAAATATGTTCCTATTGAAAATTAAGTTGATGCGTTTAAACGAATATGTACTTGTTTTTAGTAAAATATTTAAACTTCAATGATTTATATATAACAACAACAACGAAAATAGTTTTTTGCACTCAATACCAATTTCTACTAGTTTAGTAAACAATATGAGTTGGAATTTGTTTTGAGTAATGCATTGATAAAAGAGAGAGAAGGTAGCAAAATGAAAATTAAGAGTGCGTTTATACGAATATGTGTCACTGTATATTACACATCTTGAAGCTAAACGACTCCTAGAGCAATATCACAGGTGATCTTTAAGCAGCAAGAGCGGCAAGTTGGTAACCTTTTTGTTATTGGTGCTGATTTCTGGATCACATATCGTTTGAAACGGTTTCTTCTCTCCATTCTATTCTATGATGTTTAATGGAAAACTAACTCCATTTCAACAAGCATATATACCCCTTTACTACGTATATATATGGGCACAAGAATTGCGGTATTATTTCAAATACTTCAAGTATGCATGTTATTTTATACATATTTATATACAGGATGTTTCCAATTTCACACTTAATATAATTCACCTTATTGTTTATTATACATAAATATGAGTATATATAAAATAATACATGTATATAAGAAAACTTAGTATCATATTATAGCATTTCCGATTAACATGTCCAGAAAGATGTCCCTAGATCTTATTCAGCTTAAGCTCCGCATTTATCACAAAACAGGAACTATTCGAACACCGTAATGTTCGATATAGAAGCTAAAGGAAAATATGTATAGGGTTGTATGCATCTGCAGAAATCCAAAACAAATAAAAATAAATTGTTTACATTTTGCTACCAGATATCCTTAATGTGGAAAGTACCTACATGCGACCCTTCCAGATTTTCAAGGCGATAATATAAATTTCCTAATTTGTCTTTAATCTTGGCTCTGATGCCAACTGGAGCCAAGTTAGCATTAAAACTTTTAGCCATTTTGCTTTGCGGAAAATTACGTCTAGTAACTATTTGACCTACGGTAAGTTTTCTCGGCCTGGATCTGAGATTGTATGTTTTCAAATTTTTATCGTACGCCTTTTCTAAATTAAGTTTAATAACCTCTCGTAAACTAGCGAATTTATGCGTTCTATTAAGTTTTACCGTTCCTTCTTCTAGTAGCTGAAGATTTCTCTACAATGAATAATCCTGACCATGCGTTACCATATGCTGTCCAAAAACTACATAATATGGGGCAAAACCTAATGACTTGTGGATACTGTTTCGTAACGAAAAATTTATGCTACTTATATAAAATCCCATTCCCGCTGATCTTTTCGAATGTATGACTTTAATGCTTCATTAATTGAACGATTTACGCATTCAGATGCATTGGTTTGCGGCGAATATAAAGCAGTGCAGGTATGAGTAATTCCAAATTTAGAGAAAAATGTTTCGAGTTAGTGGCTCTTAAATTGGTTACCATTATCTGTAACAATCGCCTCAGGTACTCCGAAACAGTCAAACACGTTAATCTTTAAATATTCAATTATCAAACGCGATATAAATTTTTCCAAAGGTTTTAAAAAAATAAACTTTGAGAAATGATCTAATATGATCAAAATTCCAATGTTTCCGCGTTTCGAACGGGGAAAAGGGCCAATTAAATCCATGTACAATCTTTGAAAAGGCCTGACGGTTTCAACTCTTTGTCCCATCGGAGGACGCAAACCCTGAGTTGGTGTTTTCAACGTTTTACACAGTTCACACGCCATCACATACTCTCGGACTTGTTTCACCATCCCTGGCCAATAGAATTTTCTGCGTAATTTTTCTAATGTTTTACCTATACCTGCGTGAGCTGAACACGGTTGATCATGTGCAGAACGAATGCAACTAAGACGCAGTTCCGTAGGAACTCCGTAACCTACTTCCGTAGGTTCCGTAATTTCCACGATTCATCGTCAATATCCTCTAAGCCAGTAGTGAATTCGGTACGATGGTATAAAAAGCCGTCAACAACTTGATAGTCTGCTAAATTCACAGAGTCAAAGCTTTTCTTAATTTTCTGGTAGTCGTCTGATTGAAAAGCAGAAGTGTTCAAATCAATATAAGGCATTACTTCGATATCTAAAGCAGCCACTAAGTCAACCCTAGAGTCAGCAAAGGCTCTTGATAAGGCATCTGTCACGACATTTACGGTACCCTTGCGATGCTCAACTGAAAAATTGTGATCTTGCAGTTTAAACGCCCATCTAGCTAATCTTCCGCTCAATTCCTTCTGTTGCAAAAGCCAACGCAGACTCGAGTGGTTTGTGACGATCTTGAACTCGTGTCCTTCTATGTACATTCTAAATTTTTTTACCGGGAGTACAACCGCTAAACATTCCAATTTGCTAACTGAGTAATTTCTTTGTGCTTTATTAAGTTTTTGTGACATAAAGGCGATGGGCTTCTCGTTTCCGTCTTTCTCAACCTGCGCTAAAACCGCCCCGATTCCTAGCATACTCGCGTCGCACTGCACTATAAAAGGTTTTTCTTAATTTGGGTGGACAAGGCAAGGTGCTGAGGTCAACTTCCGCTTAACTTCCGCAAAAGATTCTTGGGCTTTTGGATTCCATGTAAAAGGTTTTTTCTTTGTTAACAATTCCGTTAAATGAAATGTGATAGTGGCATAGTCTGGTATAAACCGACGGTACCAACCTGCCATGCCTAAAAATTGCCGTAATTGCCTAACCGTTTTCGGTACAGGGTAGTCCGATATGGCATTAACCTTTTCAGGATCTACTTGTAACATTCCATTTCCTACTATGAATCCTAAATAATTGACTTGGATCAAGCAAAAACTACTTTTCTTAACATTGATCGTAAGACCTTCTTTACGCAACAACAATGCAACTTCGAAAAGATGTATCAGATGGTCCTCGAATGAAGAAGACACGATGAGCAAATCATCTAAGTAAACACATACATAAGCCTTCAGGTTGTATGATATCACACGATCCATTAGTCTGCACATCGTTTGCGGCGCATTGCACAGACCGAATGGCATTCTCTTAAATTGATACCACGGTCTGTTGGGTACTGTAAACGCAGTCTTTCCTCTTGATCGTTCTTCCAGATTGATTTGCCAAAAGGCATCTTTGAGGTCGACTTTAGAGATATAATGCACTGGCGGTAATCGACTTAATAACCCGTTAATGTTTGGTAGGGGGTATGCGTCCTTCACCAATACATCATTGAGTTTACGTGAATCCAAGCAAAATCTAATTTTGCCTGGCTTTACAATTAATACGGGCCGGGATGACCACGCCGAATTTCCGGCTTCCTCAATAACTCCTAGATCTAACATCCTGTCTATTTCGGTGCATAATAACTTTTCAATTGCTGGAGACAAGGGATAATACCGTTGTTTGATTGGTTTCGCGTCACCGGTGTCAATTATATGTTCAATAAGGAATGTTCTCCCGAGTCCTTCTACTTCAGATGAAGGAAAAGAATCTACAATCAGTTTAAGGTGATTTTGCTGTGCCGGAGTCAATGCACATGGGTTTGGATTGATATCTTCTTTCACTAGTTCTTCGAACATATATTTCTTTGCAAGTGTAATACCAAATTTTTCCGAAAAGTCCATCCCACAAATTATATTTTGAGTAATTGCAGGGACTACCAAAAATTGACAAGTCTTACTCTCTGCATACTTAACTTCTGTAGTTAATATCCCTCTAATCTCTTGTCTATGACCGTCCGCCGTTCTCACGTTTCCGCGTACTAAAATTAAATGTAGCGCCACCAAGAATATCGCGTAGACCGATTAAGTACAGTATTGGAAGAGAGCGTAACGGTACCGTTATACTTCGATCACGCCACCTGTTCGAGGTAGAAGAGGAGTTGGAGATCGAGATTGAGGGGAGTTGGAAGGTTGACTTCGAGTTGATCGGAAAAATTCGGATCGCGGTGGCGGAAAAATTACAAATTAATTTTAGTTTCGTTAGTATTAGGTGCAATCCAATAAGCATTTGTCCAAAATATATTATGATTAATATATATAGAAATATATTATTCCTTATATACTAGTATTTTTCCAACATATATATTACACATCTTGAAGCTAAACGACCCCTGGAGCAATATCACGAAGTCGTTTTGGTTGCCCCGCATATCAGAGTAGTAGGGATATGGGGGTTCTGGAACAACGTAGCGACTGCGCTGCGTGTGGTGCGCTATGTATGGTAGCGACTGCGCTGCCCGTGTGATGCTATGGTAGCGACTGCGCTGCCCGTGTGGTGCTATAGATATGTGAGAGTGAACGAGAGGGTGATAGTTTGAAGGGTGGGGGAGGGTAGGCAAGAAGAGGGAGGGAGGAAAATGGACGTGACAAAACTGACAGACAGACGGACGGACACACTGATAGACAGACGGACATACATACATATAGACAGACATACATACATACATATAGACGGACAGACATACAAACATATGGACTGACAGACAGACGGACATATATACCGACAGACAGACATACATAGCTCGGCGTGCTGACTGTTGCGAGTGTGATGTTGTCCTCTGCCCGCCTCTGTATCGTTTGTGGTACTTGAGATTGTTGTTGTTGTTCTGAATATGCGTAGCGTTGTTGTTGGAAAATATTTTTTTAATTGCTTTAATTTAATTGCTTTTCGTCATTTTGCTGTGTGGTTGTTGTAGATTTAGTAAATGAGTTATGAGTATTTCAAGTGGTCGGTTGGCTCGCGATCACACTTATCGAATGTACATATATTAATACAATTATTTCAATCTCGGAATTGGGGTTGACGATTTCGGTACTTCTGTTTACAAAATATTTCTCGGAATAAAATGCGTAAATTAGCATCATAATGGGAATAAAAGGCTGGAGAGTATGGGGATACTCAAAATGCTTTTAATAGGAGTATTGTTTATGTTCAGTACAGATGGGTGGTGGATGCAAATACAGCTGGCTTGGTAGTAGTTTTGCCATGTCGTTGTTTTTGCTCTTTTTCTTTTCTTAACGGTCTTTTAAAAATTTTTGTTCTTGCACAAAATCATAATGCAAACAAACGCAAGTGGTCATTTAGAATATGGATGAATTTGTTTGTATATTGAACTTTGAGTGGATGCAGATGGCTGAATATAGAGTCGTTGTTGTTGTTCTTTTTTTTAATAGGCAAATAATTTATTGTGGTTGGGGTCTCTGCAGCTCGATCCCAAGCATAAAATGAAGTCCAGCGAGAAGAAAGAATCAATTGTAAAAGTGTCGTCAAAGAGTAAAGGCCTAATTTTTAATATAAAAGAAAAGTGTTCTAAAAGTTGCAGTTGTAAAAAGTTGTAAAAGAAAAGTTGCTCATTTTTTTTCTGAAAAAGTAAAAGTGAAAAGTTAAATATAGTATTTAAAAAGTTATTATAATAAAATATAAACAAATTTAATAACAATTAAAATAAACTAAACAATATTATTTATTATTTACAAACAAGTGACAATTCGGGGAAGTAAAGTGAAAAGCTAAATAAACTATTAAATAACTGATTAAAATATAAACATATTCAACAACAATTAAAAGAAACTGAAGAATATTATTTAAAATCAAGTGACAATTCGGGAAGTAAAGTGAAAAGTTAAATAAACTATTAAATAACTGATTAAAATATAAACAAATTCAACAACAATTAAAAGAAACTGAACAATATACTATTTTTTAAAAGTAAAGCAAGTGAAATATTTTTAACAAAAATAAAAATGAAGAGCTTTATATGCAATGTTTGTGGGCAGGAGTTCACTGCAATGCGCAGCCTCAAAAGGCATATAAGAGGGGAGCATGAAAATGTGACATCTCAGTGCGAACATTGTGGCCAGAATTTTGCACGACCGGATGCCATGCGCAGACACATAAAATTGATCCACTCGAAATCGTCATCATCATCATCATCGTCATCAACATCTGCAGCAGCACCATCATCATCATCATCATCATCATCAACATCATCATCACTAGCCGCAGCATCATCAACAGCAGCACCATTATCATCAACATCAAGAGCAATATCATGTTACCATGTATCATGCTACCAGTCAAACCTAACGAGAACGTTCGTTGTCCAAATTGTAATGAAGATGTTTCTCGAAGAGACTGGAGACATCACATCAAAACATTGAAGCACAAAAGGAATTGTTGGATTCCCGTAAGTGGTGGTGGTCTGAAATGCATCTTTCCGGAATAGAATTCAAACCCTGATATTCCAAAATGAGGATGAGGGTCTTGTCATTCCGGAAAACTTTTTTGAGAAGGCTCAAAATATATTGATCAAAGAGCTAGTAAAAACGTTAAAAAAGCATGCATCATTTAAGTTCAACATGGAGCTGTATACTGAATATTTCAAAGTGGTGGATGATGGTGAAATGGTGGTGGAGATGAAATCGTTCCAAACCAAGATGATTTTGGTGGAAAAATATGAAGATCTAACTGCCATATACAATGACATGTGCCAACAGATCAGCTCCAAAATGGGTGAGTTCCAGGAAAGAGACAGTGGATGGTCCCTACTGAAAATATGTCACGTAGAGGTGAATATTAATAGGTATCGACCGTTGAAGGGATCGTCATATATCGCACTACCCAAATCCCTGCAGGAAAAGCACGCCTGCATCAATGTTCAAAATGACGATCCCTACTGTTTCAAATGGGCGATCGTCTCAGCTCTGAGACCCACCGAGAACAATCCACATAGAACAATTAATTATAATGTAGAGAACATTGGGGCTGATCTCATAGTGCTGGATAATGGAACTCAAGTGGATTTTAAAGGATTGGCGTTCCCCATGCCCATAAGCAGCATCGATCATTTTGAGAAGCAGAATCCAACGATGAGTGTCAACGTCTTTGGATTCGATGAAGCTTCGAAAAATATCGAGGGGCCTTATCACTGCACGCAACATGAGAAGGAGCAACATATAAATCTGTTACTGCTGCAGGAAGGAGAGCGGTACCATTACGTGTGGATTAAGAATATTTCAAGGTAATTATAATTATATCACAATTTAAATTTTTTGTTTATATTAAACTTTTATATTATATATAAATTTTTTCCAACTAATTGTTTTTTTTTTCTTTGCTACAGATTGATAAAGCAGCAAAGCACGAGCCATTGCAGACAACTTTATTTATTTAACAGCTGCCTGCAGTACTCTCACAACGAGAGTACACTGCAACAACACAAGATTGTATGTGGGAAGACTGTTGCAGAGATGCCGGCAATAGACAAGGCGGTAATTAGTTTTAAGAATTATGAACGTAGTTTAGACGTGCCATTCGTTGTCTATGCAGATTTCTAATGTGTACTTAGTAGCGTAGATTTAGATTTAGCGAGTAATACTAGAAATATAAATAAACATATACCCATAGCATTTAGTTATTATATTAGTTGTAATTATAATAGTAGGTTAAATAAATTTAAAATTTATTCAGGGGAAGATTCCCCCACAAAATTTATAGAATATTATTTAGTGATGTAAGAGATATTTATAATAATTATTTAAGTGTAGTTAGGCCAATGAACTCTTTGTCCAATGAAGAGGTAAAACTCCAAAAAGACTCCAATTCTTGTCATATTTGCGAACAAGAATTTGCGAACATCTTACTGGAAAGTACAGGGGGCCGGCACATAACGAATGCAATTTAAAATTTAAAATTGCAAAGTTTGTGCCTGTATTTTTCCATAATTTTTCTGGCTATGACTGCCACCTCTTCATCAAAGAATTGAATTTATTTGAGGGTGATATTAATGTTATCACTTATGAAAAATAAGTAATATCACATGGAAAATCCCCCATGTACAATTGGCTGATTTTGCAAAACTACAACTCTTTCAAACGATCCAAAGGGGAAAACCTTTGTTAATGGCATTCCGTAGTTGGGATTGTCATTTCAATCCGGTACTCACTCAAGGAAACAATCATCTGTGGAATGTAAAATTATCACCGCAGAATGAAAGACCACGCTTCATACTTATTGCCTTTCGACGAGATCAAAAATTTCAACATTGTAATTTGACCGATGTAAAAGTACACTTAAATTCTGATACATATCCCTATGATGATCTCAATCTGAATTTTGACCGTGATCGTTATGCTCTGCTTTATGATATGTATTTGAAATTAAGACAGTTGAAATAACAACAAAATTACTTTGCGCGCGATTCCCAACCAATTCCAAACAATGGTTTGTTTATGCTTTTGGCGGGTGAGTTTCGAAGACTCGACTGAAAACGGTGAGTTTCAATACAAATGTTACAAAAACAAATTTAATTGAACGGTTGCATGTCGAAAATATAAAACTGTGCCATATCGTTTCTCGTAGAAAAGTCATTATAATCTCTGTTTCCCGCTTTTTAAACTGTCATTCACAAATTGATTGATATTGGAACGCTAAAGATAAGTACACGCAAAATTTTTACAATTATTTATTAATATTGTTTTGAAATGTCAACAACCAATTTTAACAATTTGGAAAATTAAACTTTGACATTTACTTTGAAATGTTTGATACGTTTTGTTGTAAATATTGTGTCATTTGCTTCTACTTGCGACTTGCATTCTTCCCTTTCTTTTCCCTTCTATTTCTATAAAATCAGTACCCCGTGGTCTGCATGAAGTAAGGTTTGCATGTATTATATAACTTATTTACTAATTTTTTATTTTAGTATTAACTACACCATTTCCAAGTGTAAATGAGAATAGGTCAATTGTAAATGAGATTTTCCAAATGTAAATGAGAATAGGTCAATTGTAAATGAGATTTTACAAGTGTAATTGAGAATAGATCAATTGTAAATGAAATTTTCCAACTGTAAATGAGACTAGGTCAAGTGTAAATGCGAATAGGTCAATTGTAAATGAGATTGTCCATGTGGAAATGAGAATAGGTCAAGTGTAAATGAGATTTTCCAAGTGTAATTGAGAATAGATCAATTGTAAATGAGATTTTCCAAATGTAAATGAGATTAGGTCAATTGTAAATAAGAATAGGTCAATTGTAAATGAGATTAGGTCAATTGTAAATGAGAATAGGTCAATTGTAAATGAGAATAGGTCAATTGTAAATGATAACAAATCAAGTGTAAATGAGACTTTTTTTTTTTGTGCTCGTATTTGATGAGCTTCCAGTTGAGCTTGTTAATAGCTCAAACGCAGTAAGAAGAAAAAAGCGTCTGAAAAAGCATTTCATTTAATTAGGAATAAATAACTATGGCACCTTATAAAAATTCTAATCTAATTATACTATTATTATTGAAAATTCTAATTATTATTGTAATTGTATGCATTTTTATTAATTTTTCAATGATTTTGATATTGTAAATCAACGTAAAATGTATATTGAACAATAATTTCTTGTAACATATAATAATTTATTAAAATTATTATTATTATTGATTTATTATTATTATTTAAAATACTAAATTATTAATTATTAAATAATAATTATTAAATACTAAATTAACAGCATTGAATATATTATATGATTATGTAAATATTTGTAATGAATATAAACAACAAAAATAAAATGTAATGGTAAAAAACATGGTGAATAAATAAATAAATAATAATAATAATACGTATATTAAACCATAATAAGCTATGTCTATAATAAGCTATAAGTTTCACATGCCAACTTGCACGCATGCCAATTGAAGTGGCACTTGCCAATTCTGTGGGTTTTCCAAATCTACTTCGAGTATGTATCCGATGGGAGAATCGAATGGAATTTCAATAACGTTGAATTGGTCAATATTTTCCATCCATTCGAATCCCCCATAAGGTAAATATTGCGACATTGCCCAGCCATACAGATTATTGGCATCCAAATAAGTTAGGTATTTTGACGGTTTACTTTCATCGTATTCCGTCATGTACTTATTATTTGCCTTGGAATGCCTAGTGCTACATTGGACAATGCCGCCTCGAATACTTTTTTGCACGAAAAGGTGCATGTCAATATCAGTGAAGAGCTCCAGGTTTATCTTTGTTGTTTTCAACATTGCGCCCCATGATAACCCTGGAGCTGTATAATATTGACACGGATCTAGCTTATAGATGTTTTTGCAAACCTTTCTAAAGTTTTCAAAAACATCTGCTAAGATCAACACATCAGTCTTCAAATATAACAGCATGTAATCTTTTAGCGTTTGGCAGTTGAAGACATTCCAAACCTTTAAGGCGTGTTGATAGTCTTCAACCGAACAATTTTTGGTAATTAAACGACTAAAAAAATTATCATGACTGGGAAGACTGGTTTCTCTTAAACGATCAATTGAATTGAGGTATTCATAAGGGAATACCCCCTTTCGTCTTAAGAGCTGAAACTCATCATCGTTTGGATACATTTAGCGCACTATTTGGAAATCACTTGATGATAAATTTTGCGCTAATGCATCCAAACTCGATGCCATGAAACGAAAAGAATCCAAGAATCTGATTTCGATTGTTTTCCTTTCGTCCACTTTGATACGTTTTGAGAGTGATACGTATAACTCTTTATTTAAGGGGATAACATTAATATCACCCTCAAATAAATTCAATTCTTTAATGAAGAGGTGGCAGCCATAGCCAGAAAAATTATGGAAAAATACAGGCACAAACTTTGCAATTTGAAATTTTAAATTGCATTCGTTATGTGCCGGCCCCCTGTACTTTCCAGTAATTTTATATTTTCGGCGGCAACAGTTGAATAAACAGCATTTTCATCGGATTTCGATCTCAGTAGTATGAGTTCATGTTTAGAATTTAAAATAATTTTGTTAAAGTCTTCAGCAAATCCCAATAGCATTTTCAATGGTACACAGAAATTAAAATATCCCTTCTTTATTTCAAGTTCATTCTTTGAAAACCATCCAGCATTTCTGAGCATGTTACTTTGATTCGAATTTAATGAGACATAATTTCTTACTGTTGTAGTTACACCCAAGTGACGCGTTCGATCGATCTCTAATGCATTAACTTCATAGCGAATTTCATCAAACATGAATGCAACACAATTGTTTTTTAATTTTACATTGGCTGTTGCGCCTCCATTTTCTAAGGTAACTGTACCTTCAATGTAAATTAAACTCTCACTGGTAAAGATCTTGATTTTGAACGGCTATCCGTATCTCGTCATTGCTGTTATATGATTGTAAATTTGGTGAATAGCTATGGTATTCCTTTTTAATAATACTGTCATCGTAGAGCGGCGTTTGTAGAACATCAAGTATTTGACTCATTTTAATTTCAGTTTGTCTTTAGTTTTAAACCCAAAGATTTTAGGAACTCTTTATTTTCAAATGACAGCTTTTTACGTTGTAGAGCGTTTTGAGTTGTTTGTGACTTTGACGACCTTGTCAGTTCAGATGGTAAAGAAGAAGTGAATGTAGATGCACCTGAGTATGCGCTTTTATTATACACAATCATTGTTCCTGCGGTTTTAGGTGAAGTCTGAGTGTTATGGTTTCTCCACAAAAATTAATTAGATTACCGTTTTGGTCAACGATTTTCACAGTAATTGAACTTATCTGTCTGCTGTTTACTGGCAAATAGATTACATTTTTAGGGATCTCGTCTATTTTATAGCCAGGACTAACATTTAATGCAAACATATGGATTGTATGAGCTGGTATGTTGTTAATGTAGGCGCCGCTAATTATGTCACACTCAATGTGTATTGCGTTTATTTTCGTTATGTACACGGGTAAGTCTGATGTGTGCAGTTTTCCTGCTTTCAATACTTTTTTACTGAAACCCAATAGTGAACCAATGGTGCGTTCCTTATTAAAGAAAGTGTTATTTTTACTGGATCCTACGACTGCTTGCAGTGTATTGGAGTTGGCGGAAATTTCCAGTTTCTCATGTGGGTCTATACTAAAATATTTATTTTGAATAAATTCAGACATGTCGTCAAGTTCGTATGAACCGATTAATCTTACCGATTAAATTATTTTCGTAATCAACATTCGGTATAGTGTGATAACTATGAAAGTCTACGAGACCACACACATACTTTCCCTCTAAATCTATGGGTGGAAAATAATTAGCCGATAAAATGGATTTATTTCCACTTAAAGTAAGAGTTATTGACATCTTGAAAGTTGGTTGAGTAATGAAATGAAAAGTCAGATGCAATCTTTTTTATGACCAATTTTTAATAATAATGTTATTATTTCATCAACAACATACATATTTAAAAATATATTTATTACAATTTTATAAAATTTCATTTTTATCGATCCAAGAATTATGATCATTGTTAAATCCTAGCCATTTGACAAAAACTTGCCTGTCTTTAGTTTTAAGCACTTTTTCCACCAGATATATGCTGGGATATTTTGTTTTCAGTAGTTCACTTTCGTAGAATCCTCCTCTAATTGTATTCCCCTGATAGTCTTCAAGAATATACGTTGTTGGGTTTGTAATTCTTATATTTTTAATTTTGAATATTTCTGTTGTCCAGTTCGGTCTTTCTCAAAAATGTGTTTATATTTACTTATACGCACATAATCTCCTATCCGAAACTTTGGCTTTCTAAATATTTTCAAGTTGTTGTAGGCAGTATTTAATAATAACTTTTCATTGGCTCGATTCACTTCAGATGGAGCCATATTTATGGTTCGATGCTTTTTGTGATATTATTCGTTGATCAAACTTTGGTACTTGTCAATCCATCGATATGATCCATGATAGCTGAATTCCTTCCACATCATCTGCTTTAACGTTCTATTAAAACGCTCAACAATTGACGCCTTCAAAACACTGTACGAAGAATAATGGTTGATGCTATATTTTTCATTAAATTTTTAAATTTTCCATTGAAGAATTCTTTGCCGTCATCGGTTTGTAAATTGCTTGGTTTTCGTTTTAAATCGAGTATAGATTTAATGGCTTTAGTAACATCAATAGCGTTTTTAGATTTTAAGGGTACAATCCAGCCATATTTCGAGAATGTGTCTATTACAGTTAGAAGAAAGCGGTATCCATCATTATGTGTAGAATAACTACCCATTTCCACTAAATCTGCTTGCCAGAGGTCATCTATTCCCTTGGTTATTACTCGCCTTCGCTTAAAGTTCTTACGAGCTTGTATGTGAAGCTCGTCTACTAAACCTCTCTTCATTTTCTGCTAAATTTAAGATTAAATCGCCAACTTTCTTTTCTATTTCAGCTATTGACTTTCCTTTATTTAGTTATTCATTTACGATACTTGTAAACCGCTCAAGCCCTTCGCTTATATCATCTACATAATTCTTGTTATTACTGTCGACGTGTTGGTTCTTGTTTCGGAATTTTACATATATTATTGTAACGACTCTAAGTATTCTATCACTTAGTATATGGATTTCGTTTTTAAAATAATCCCTTATCTGAGTAGTACTATTTTCAACAAGTGACCGAAGATTTTGTATGACTTGCTTAATGTCGTTGTCTATTTTTTCCCTTAGTATATCGTTTTCTTCTTTAAATTCAACCTTTATCTGTTTAATACTATCTGCAACAAGTAATTGATGATTTTTGTTAACTTTTTCAATGTCTTTATCTATTTTTTCCTTTACCAATGAGTTCTCTGCTTGAATTTGGATGTGAGTCTGTTTGATTTCTTTGTAAATATTTTGCTTTAGTAAATTGTTTTCTCTTTGAAATTCCACTTTGATTCGATTCATACTATCTACAACAAATGATTTTGTTACTGCATCATTGTCTTCGACAGGAGCATTAATATTCCTTAAGCGTTTCCAATGGAGATCCAAGTTTTTATCATTGTCCAAATTGAATCCCAAGGCTCTTGTAAAATTTCTTTTTAATTTATTGGTTAATGACTTCTCTATGGAATAATGACCGAACTTGTCGACGCTCATTTTAAAATTATATGTATTTATGAAAATTGCTGTTATTTATATGATAATTATGCAATTATATTAGCTTCCCTAAGTTCTTCGAGTATTGAAACTATTTCGTTCTTGTGATTGGTGTGTCCTGCAGATTGTGATGATACTAATAGCCTTAACCTATCTACGAACTCATTTGGATCATCCCAATATATATAGTTTGGCTTTTGCTTGTTAACACTCATTAAACCGCTTCCCTTAGTTTGATTTTGTGAGGTAGTCAATGGAGTTATCTCACTGAATAATGGCTTTATGATGTCGATGTATTTGAGAGCTCTGCTTCCCTTTGCTCGTGCATTGCTGTTAAAATTAAGTTTGTGAGCACTAGTATTTACTAAAATACTTTTGTAAGCTTGTAGATCTTTATCGTCATAATTTGATGGTTCTTTGCTAAATAATAATTGTAGCAATCCTGGTGTAACGTTCCAACTATTATCGGATATTATTATTTTATCATCGCGTAATGAGAAAGGGCTATTACCGATTCGCCTTTTACCATCAGATCCCTTGTATGGTCCATATGTGGTATCCAACTGATTTTGTTGTTCTAATTCGGAATAGAGAATTGATTCAGTAGATTTTTGATTGTCGCTTGTAGTATCGAGGTCAGAGAATAATTTTGTTTCGCTTGATTCATTCACTATATCTTCAGCATCTTCTATTTGAGAGAAAAAGTCGTCGTCTTCATCGTCATTACTATTGATAAGAGTTTCGTTTGAGAAATCGACTTTTCGTCGACTGGGGTACTTGTTTTTACTTTAAGTGGTACCTTATTGTTTTTAATGTTATGCTTATCCTTATAAGAATTTGTATTGGAGTGCTTGACTATTTCTTTTAGAGGTTTAGTGATGTGACTAAATGTTTTTTCTAATTCATTCTCTAAATCTGCTTTTCCTAATTTTATATTCTTAAATTTCTGTTTTAATATGCGTCTAGTTTTGATCAGGTCTTTTAATATTTTCTCATCCATTTTAGCAACAATATACAATATATCAGATCAGCTTTTGAACACCTTTTGAACAGCTTTTGAACACCTTTTGAACAGCTCTGAACACCTTTTGAACAGCTCTGAACACCTTTTGAACAGCTATGAACACCTTTTGAACAGCTCTGAACACCTTTTGAACAGCTCTGAACACCTTTTGAACAGCTTTGAACACCTTTTGAACAGCTCTGAACACCTTTTGAACAGCTTTTGAACAGTTTAGTTATATCAATGTTATCAGTTGAAAGCTAAGTAGCATACTAATATTAATATAATGGTAACCAATCATATTATAGGTGAATGTATGTATCAAATCCCTTTCTATAACGTCCACCATCAATTGGATCGTCTTTGCTTATTACAAGAAATCCATATTTATCTTTTCAACATTCTCCGCATATATCAATAAATTTTTTATAAGCCATATCTGTTCCGACATGGTCATTGTATATGTGCTTCATGTTCATCTCATCTTGCTTAAACATAATAATCATGGCATTATCGCGCACCAAATGCTTGGGAATTCTTGTATATGTTTGACATAAGTAAAAGCAATCAATAGATTTGTGTCTGCCCATACAAAAGTACTCTCGAATGTTGTTTTGCTTCTCACAAGCTACATCATCGAATATCATTATTGAGTTGGTTTTTGCTTCATTCGGCTTGAGCACTTCTTCGTTCTCGGAAAACGTAAAAAATCCCATATTTTGAATTGGTTTTATTAAACGCTTTAGGTATTCATATTTAGGTTGATATAATGATTTTGAGTACAAATATATGTTTGCAAACTTTAGTCCATTTGGACTTTCTATTAAACTCAACATGACATTCGTCTTTCCACAGTTTGAAGGTCCCACAATAAGACATCTAATTGAATTCGGCAGGAGGGAACTGTGCCTGAGTTTCGTCGCATTATTAGTAACAAGATCCATATTTTTCACTGTAATATTTTTGTCTTGCTTGACGAGCCGCATTTTAGCTTATGATATAAATAAGCAATAATCACACCTTTATATTCATTTATATTGAAACAATTCAATTGGAGAGTTATATAAAATGGTCATCCTTTATAAAAATAATTTCAGTCTATATCAACCAGTAATTGGAAGAGGTCTTTTAAATAAAGCTATAAATTCTCTACCAGTTGAACTTCATTTACCAGGCTATCAATTTTGTGGTCCAGGAACTAAACTAAAAGAACGCTTAGAAAGAGGTGATAAAGGAATCAATCCACTGGACGCTGCATGTAGAGAGCACGACATTGCTTATAGCAAAACGCAGAACTTGGATGAGCGTCACGAAGCAGATAAAATATTAGCTGAAAAGGCGTGGCAAAGAGCAAAATCAAACGATAGTAAATACAGTGAGCGAATAAACGCATGGTTAGTAGCCAAAGCAATGAAAGCTAAAGTCAAATTCGGTATGGGGAACAAGCTAAATAAGAACCTTAAGAAAATAAAGAAAAAGGTGAAAAGATGCTGTACAAAGAAAATTTTTACTGTTAAAAATGCATTGAAAATTATCAAGCAACGAAAACCAGGAGATATCTCCAATGCTATTAAAATGGCGCAAGGTGTAACCAAAAAGTCTTTTGGGCGTAAAAAATCTACGATAGATATTCCACGTGTTATACCTATTCCCAAAGTAGGAGGTTTTCTACCACTAGTAACAATTTTAACAGCTCTTGGAGCCGTTGGTGGTTTAGCATCTGGTGGTGCCGCAATCGCGAAAGCAATTAATGAAGCCAACTCTGCAAGAAAACAATTGAAAGAAGCAAATCGACATAATCAAACTATGGAAGCAAGTTTGCTTTTGCCTTTGCTATTGGTAAAGGCTTGTATCTTAAACCCTACAAAAAAGGTTTGGGATTATATTATAGCCCTCAACCAAAAAACTTTTGAAGAAGCTACCCAACAGAGCCCTCACAATTATCGACCTGATGAAATATACAACGAATCTACCACACTTTAGAGGTATTTTTATGCTAGATACCTTACCAAAACATCCTCATCAACAAGAATGTGGGATCGTTAATCTTGATAGATCGGAGGGACCTGGTACTCATTGGGTAGCATATTATAAAAACAAGAATCAAAAGGAATATTTTGATAGTTTTGGAAACTTGCAACCACCGCATCAAGTAATTCAATACTTGGGTGATGGAATACGTTACAACTACACCCAGCATCAAGATTATAATTCATTTAATTGCGGTCATTTATGTCTAAAATTTCTTTATAATTTAATGTTTAGGAGATATAACGAGTAAAGTTTATTAAAATTAAATCAAATCAAATTGTGTTTTATTTATGTGTTTAGTATATAATACATATTAATTATTTTATTTGTATTTATTATAAGGTATATTTGATTTTGATGACGATGATGATGATGATGATGACGGTGATGATGATGATGAAGAGCTATTCCACTCCTTGTCTGATTTAAATGGATTTTTCACCACTGCATACTGCATCTTCTTTGTCCAAGATTCTTTCATTGTGATATCTTTCTTCTTATCCATTTTTGTTGTGGTTGAAATTCTCTCTTTCTCTCTGTGTTCTCTAAGTTCTAACTAAAAACTAAACTAAAAATTTAAATTTCTTGTCATAAATACTATTTTCTTCGGTTGTATATATTCAGTTTTAGTTCATCTTTCGATCGGTACAGTTAAGAGATCTTCAGTTAGTTTTACTACCTATCAAGAAAATTAAGAAGCAACAAAATCGAACATGAATCCGAAACGACGTCAAGGATCATCAACTTATTTTGTCGCTGCTATGGAAGACTTCAATCGGAACAACAGTGTTCAAAAAACCATATTATTAGTTAAAGATATGGAGCCGAATAAATCATATTCTATTAAAAATGTACGTAAAACGAAAACAAAGTATGGAGACCGAGTTTTAATGGAGTTGGAAGAGAATATCATTTTTCTACCGCAAAGATTTAACAACATCAGCGATGAGACAATAGAAGAATTCTCAAACGGAGCTTACTATTTGTGTAAAGTAATGAAAGAAGATATCGACGACTTTCGCTTGGAGGTTCTGGTTGACTTTCTTTTAACACAAGCAGTGTATTACCAAATGTGAAAAACTTTGTATTATAAAGTGTTGGATGAATAAATAAAATAAACACATAATTTATGAATTCAAAATAGATTCTTTTTTTATTTTTTCAATTTAGAATATAATAGCATTAATTTATTGATTCGTAAGATTTTATTCTCCAACATATAGCACGCACACGTATCTGGTCCATACAAACATGTATCCGAAGACCAACAGCAAGATTTATAGTGATTTCCATGATTGGATTCTATTATTACTTGATCTTGATAGCGGCTTAATTCTGCGTAGCAGTTCAGTATTTCATCTAAATGCTCATCCAGCAAAATTTCTTTTTGCCTTGTTAAAAACTCGTCAACACGTTTTAAAAATTCCGACACAGTAACGTTCTCCATCCTTCTTAATAAACAGTCTATTACAGATTGAATTAATTTTTAGCCGCTTGCGTTTGTTTACATTATGATTCTAATTTACGACTTTTTATTCTGAGAAATATTTGTAAACAGAAGTACCGAAATTGTCAACTCCAATTCCGAGATTGAAATAATTGTATTAATATAGTATGTACATTCAAATAGTGTGATCGCGAGGCAATCGAACATTTGAAATGCCCATAACTCATTTACTAAATCTACAACAACCACATAGCAAAATGACGAAAAGCAATTAAATTAAAGCAATAAAAAATATTTTCCAACAACAACGCTACGCATATTCAGAACAACAACAACAACAACAATCTCAAGTACCACAAACGATACAGAGGCGGGCAGAGGACAACATCACACTCGCAACAGTCAGCACGCCGAGCTATGTATGTCTGTCTGTCGGTATATATGTATGTATGTCCATCTGTCTGTCAGAGTGTCCGTCCATATGTTTGTATGTCTGTCCGTCTATATGTATGTATGTATGTCTGTCTATATGTATGTATGTCCGTCTGTCTATCAGTGTGTCCGTCCGTCTGTCTGTCAGTTTTGTCACGTCCATTTTCTTCCCTCCCTCCCTTCTTGCCAACCCTCCCCCTCCCTTCAAACTATCACCCTCTCGCTCACTCTCACATATCTATAGCACCACACGGGCAGCGCAGTCGCTACCATTCATAGCGCACCACACGCAGCGCAGTCGCTACGTTGTTCCAGAACCCCCATATACCCACTACTTATCAGGTACTCATCACAGGTGATCTTTAAGCAGCAAGAGCGGCAAGTTGGTAATGTTTTGTTGTTGGTTCTGATTTCTGGATCACATATCCTTTGCAACGGTTTCTTCTCCATTCTATGATGTTTAATGGAAAACTAACTCCATTTCAACAAGCATATGTATATATGCCTTGTATATATCCACCGTCACCACCGGTCTCACTATCAGGTGGTAAAGCGTTAGAATTGATTTGGGCTGGATCCCCCAATTCATTCCGCATATCCTCCTACAAATCCACAAGGCCTAGGTAGCCTTGTTTATTATGCGATCCATATGGGGATTCCATGATAGTTTACTGTCAAGGATCACACCTAGGTATTTCGCACTCTTGGAGAATGGTATTGTTTCTCCGTATAGATGAGGTTCTTTTAAACCGACTAATTTCCGTCTATAGGTAAAAGGCACAATAAGTGTCGAGTTTTTTCGGGTTTACAGAGAGTTGAACTTTATTACACCGTCTCTGTACTTCAATTAGTGCCATCTGAAGGATCTCCGATACGGTTTCCTCGAACCTCCCTCTGACGATGACTGCTATATCGTCTGCATACCCAATGGCGTGAATTCCCAACGACTTTAAGGTTTTGAGGAGATCATCCATTGACCATAGGAGGGGGGAGAGCACTCCACCTTGTGGGCAACCCACCGTGGTAGTCGCTGATAGGGTCACATCGTCGATTTCCGACTTTATGATCCTGCCGCGGAGCATGTTTTTTATCCATCTCACCACAGTGGGTGGTACACCAAAGTTAGAGAGAGCGGTGCCTATGGATTCAAAGGACGTGTTATTGAAGGCCCCTTCAATATCCAGGAAAGCAGTCACTCAGACTTCCTTGGAGGATATTGCCCCTTCAATTTTCGTCACCACTTCATTCAGCGCCGTCTCTGTAGATTTCTCTTTGGCATAAGCATGTTGCTCATTGGATAGGGACTTAAATCGTAATATATCAGTTCTGATAAACCTGTCAATTAATTTTCTAGTGCTTTTAAGACAAAGGACATTAGACTTATGAGGCGGAAGGACTTTGGGTTATGCCCATCACTCCTGCCTGGTTTAGGTAAGTACCTAACTAATACTGTTTTTCACGCTGATGGGATATGGCCATAAGCAAGACTACAGCTGTATAGTTTGTATAGTATTAGTGCTAAAGAATCTACTCCATATTGCAGCAGTGCTGGGAAGATGCCACCTTTCCCATGCAATTTAAACGGCTTGAATGAGGAGATGGCCCAGTTGACTGCATGTCTGCTACAGATACCTTTCTCTACTCTCCAATCCTCACTGGAGAGTTGATTAATCCTCCCCACAGGAGAGTAATTGGGCTGATTCAGAATAACTGAATTCGAGAAGTATGCACTTCGATATAGCAACCATCTCAAGTAAATAAACAAATACGTAAACTAACGATATAAAATATACAACTCACCAATTGCACCAAGGCATTGTGGAAATCCTTATTTACTAAAACTGCGCGTGCAGTCATATATAACTTCCTCCCTTAAGGGATACTTGTTCATGTATTTGGGTTTCATTACATTCCAAACTTCTTGGCAGAAATCCTTAATTATTACGCAAACAGCTGCTTTAGAGACACCGAAGAGGTTACCTACAGTTCTGTATTCGGCCGAGGAACCTAGCGCATACACGGCGATTGCAACCCTCTTTTGCAATGGTATCGTCTCACGAAAATTGGTGTTCTGCCTGCCAATGATTTCCAATTTTTCCCACAATTTTCTGAAATTCACTCTCGACATCCGAAAGTTTTCATTCGAAAATTCGTCATTAATCTCCACAACGACTTTTTCCCAAAACTGCTTTCCGCGGTTCTATTAATTTGAAAATATGATTTATCAATTTATATACCAAAATATTGATTTACCTTCGTTCAAAACAATCTAATTATTTTTGGACAAGGCTGCACTCAAAACCATTAAGCGCTTTTGTAATATTTTTACTTTTTTCGTTTTCAAAAAGCATTTGACTTAATGTTATTCGTTTAAAATCGGCGTTACAAATTGTTACAAGATTATTTGGTTGCACAGTTAAAATTAATAATAACACTGGCCGACAGCCATTTTGTAACGGACTGTTTGACAGCATATTCTAAAGGATCCTGGTCCGCTGATTCCAAAAATGATAAAATAAAAAAAATGAAACGAGCCGTTTTCGAGATAATCGGTTTTTAAATTTTTGGCCACTTTACGTTAAGGTCCATCCACTTGAAGAGCCACTACAACTGACATATGTAACCGATTCGATTACAATTAAGATTAAATTAAAGAGGAAGGATGCACGGATATTTTTTGCAAACATTGTTTTAAAATCCGAAAGATAGTTTAAAAGCTTTCACTGAAATCGTAACTTCAAAAGAGGAAATTTTAAGAAAAAAGGCAAAAATCTGTATGTATCTGTATGTAAAAATATGTTCCCGAAACTTTTTTACCCTTTTAATTTTTTATATTGATAGATTGGACATTTGCGCGAATTTTAAGCCTAATATCAAAAAAATTTGCACAGAAATGGTTTCTGGGTGCGCGTTTAAGTAAATTCAGTGCTTTTCGCAAAAAATACTAAATTTTGAAAAAAAAGATAAATAAATACATTTTAAATTAAAAATGATTTTTATTTGTGCTTCTTCGCTTATATAAGTGGGTTGGTGTCCTTTAGAATATGTTGTCAAACAGCCCTTTACAAAAAAAAAGTGTTAATTTGTAGGCTAGTGTAATGTATTTGTTAATTCTTCCATTTGTCGCAATCAATAAATTATTTCACTATATTGACGAAGTTATTTTCAATTGATTTATCAGAACAGCTGATGTCAAAGCGAACGAGAATGAGGCATTGTAAACGGTTTGCGAATGACTCATTCATTAGACTCATTCGAGGTCGGTGTAAACGTAGCATTAGGCCAAGTTTTCTGTTCCTTAAATTTTCATCCAACTTTTTGCACATGCAACCTTCTTGCAAGTATTTTTCGACTTTGTTGACATCCCTGAAAACTACAAAAACGAAAATTTTTTTTAAATTGTAAATATGTATAACAATATAGATAGAAAACATCAACAATTTTGGCATATTTTACAATGTTCTACAATGTGTACATATTTAATGTGCCTAACATCGAAGAGTGGTATTCCAATTTTCACTCGCAAAATAGGAAAAGGTGACAACATAAGTAGAGGAAATGTAAGTTACAAGTGTAAAATACTATATACTACGAAACCAAACATTCGTTGACGCTGCTGCTTTGAGGGAATAAATGTGCTTTAGCCTTTTAGCCCCGATCTTTTTTTAGGTATTTAGAATTACGAGAAAATCCGAATGGTGAAAACAAAACTTTCTCGTGTTGAATATTGTGAGGTGGTGTTGAAATTCAAAATCGGGATACGTATCTACAAAATTACTGCGTATTACTGCCCAGCGTTAGGAGTATCAAAAGAAAGTTTATTTGCCTAAGTTTGGATCCGTCCGGAATTTGAAAATATGGAAAGAATAGTAAGATGGTCTTAATGTGTGGTGTCACACTAGGTATTTTGACGCCAGACGCGCACGCTCTGATTGGTTGATTGGAAAAAGTGGAAAAGCTTTCGAACCAAGGTTTATAGAATAAAAGGTTGCGCCAGTAAACAAAGAAAAGTGGTCTCGTTCTGCGCATCGACGTCAATAAGTATTTCTCAAATCACTAGGGTCTCGGCACACGGTACAAATGCCAAACTTGAAAAGTAGCATGAAGAAGAGTTAGAACAGGTTAAATGTTACTCGAACGCTCCGATTATGTTGTTGTAGTTTTATACGGTACTTCACTTCATTATTCATTATTGGAATAATGATTCACACAATAATTCACTTCAAACATTCACATTAAAAATTATTGCTATAACCAGTGTGCAGCCGCCTCGAAACAAGATTTCAATACAAATACTTATTGACGTCATTTGACGTCTTTCTATAAACCTTGCTTTCGAACCACGTTCGCCTCAACGTTAGCGCTAAAATTTTGGCTGCCTCACGACCGTCAAACTGTTTTTGTTTAGAATTTTATTGTATTATTTAATTTTTACGATTATTATTATTACTAGCAATTGATTCCTGAAATATGAAAATATTCCGCATTCTTACAGCCTTATAAAGTAAATAGTTTGAAAACGAACACGAAAACACAAATGAAAACGAAAACGAAACGAGCCAAACTAGTATAATAGAAGTTTTTCGTTCGTATTGCAATATTTGAAGCATTTTTATAAGTAATTTTTAGAAACGCAAAGATTTCGGGTAGAATTCAGTGCAAAAGCGTGTCGGCAACACTGTACACAACACTATACACATACAAATTCGACACATACAATTCGACAACTTGCAAAACACAAACAATTTTACACTAGGCGATAGCCTTCTTGCTTTCGCTTGGTTTCTCGACTTTTTTCCTGGAAACTGCCGATCCATAATACCGCGAGTAGCTGATAAAATCTGCAAAGCATGTAAAAATACCAACAAGAAGCATTTCTTTCGTTTAGTGGATTTTACTCGAGTTTTGTTATGTTCAATTGTCAAACAAACGAAAAATGACGAAAAGCACAAAACAAAACTCATGAAAAACATATGTTTTTGTTTACGTCTTGAAACTTTTTACATTATAAGGCTGTTATTTAAGAAAAATTACTTAAAATATTTATCAATTCCTAAAAGATTCTGAAATGAAAGGATACATTTTTTAGAATTATAAATAAAAAAGAAGATGTAGAAAGAGGTTGCAATTCCCCTTCCTCTCTTTCTGTAAACCCTTTCAACATGTTAATTTTTAAAACTTGAAAATTACTGAAAAAAAGAGGCCGGTGAAAGGGTAAAAAACAGGTGAAGGTCATTACAAGAAATAATGGAAAATACAATTAAAAAATTTCGAATAATGCGAACTCGTAAATGCAGGTAGATATACGGTTCAGTATACGGTAGGTATAGACAGACAGTTCGTAATAGAGTTGGGCTTAACAGTTTCGGAGAGGGAACGAACATGGAACGATTCTTTTGCTGTCCGGAACTAGTTCCCGGAAACGTCTCCGGAACTATTCACTATATAGCAATATATAATAAAAGGTATAAATTACTTTTTACATTTATTTTCAATATAAGGAAGTGAAAGTTATTTTAAATATAATATAGATTCTAAGTATGTTTATTTACACTGTTATACTGCTATATATGCATTAGGGTGGACCTTATTTTTCGACCATAACATTTTTACCACGCCGCCCTCTAAACTTGTGCTATTCCATGAAAAAGTAATTTGTACAAAATATTAGATCGATTTGACGTCGGGAAGACTTGACACATCAAACACCAAATATATCACAAAGCGTTTCTATATTTATTTTATATCACAAAGCGTTTTTATATTTTTCCGAAAATAATGGTTAGATCAATTTAACTTTTGCTTGCTGATTTTCAAAGCCATCTTAACAGGCCTCTTAATTAATTCTCTTAATTTTAAAGGCCTTTTAACATCCTTTTTAAATTAGGTTCCTACGTCAAACAGTTTTTGAGAAAATTAATGCCAAAGTTAAAATTTGGAATAAAAGTTCCGAAAAAAATTTTTGGTCGAAATTTGCTTTTAAATACGGTATTCAGTATAATATTTTATTGACCATAAAATTTTCTAATCAATTCTAGAGAGAAAGCTTCAACCGGAAGAATCTATGTTTTGTAGTTTCCAAGAAGCATACTTTCCTTTCAAATACCAATTTTTTGGCTACCAGTGTTTTATTACTGGTACAAAAATACTATGAAAGAAGATCGCTCTGCGGAAGGAGTTTAGTTCGTAATTTCCACTTTTCTCGGAAACTACAAAACATAGATCCTTCCGGTTTGAAGCTTTATCTCTAGAATTGATTACAGAATTTTATGGTCGGACAAAATTTTATACTTAATACCGTATTTTAACGAGAAAATTGCGACCAAAATTTTTTTTTCGAAATTTTTTTTCCAAATTTTAAATTTGGAATTAATTTTCTCAAAAACTGTTTGACATAGGAACATAATTTAAAAAGGATATTAAGAGGCCGATATTTGGCTTTCAAACCCAATAAGCGAAAGTGATCCAGATATCGCCGTTATTTTTTAATATTTTTTTTTCCGGTTTTTAGACGAGTTTTTAGAAAATGGCCCCTCCCGTCTAAACGGTGGGAACTGCACCCCCTTCCCATACGATTTTTTTCTTGTCTTGACCCAACCTACATGCCCTAGCCTTTTGTCTCCTCTTATGCGAAACATCCTGTATAAATAAAGGAAACTCACTAAACTCACGAAACTAAAAAAAGGAAACTCACAATAAGATGCATAAAATTTAATATCTATAATTTAAAAAATGCAGGTATTAGTTAATTATTATGCTGAAAAAACTACACTGTATCACTAATATTATGCATATTCTTGAATATGAAGAACATTTAACCATTATTAAAAATGTTTGCTTCATTCCTTTTCGTGGATACAAATTTCGCATTTTATGCAAGTTTCATATGAATGTGCCACGGCTTTCTGTTATCCGATCAATTTCATATTTTACAGAAATTATTAATTATACAGAAATGCTGCAAAAAATTTTCGCCCAGTACAGCTAAGGTCCACCCCAATATGCATGTATATGAAAATATATACAGGGTGTTTCGCATAAGAGGGCTCAAAAGACTAGGGCGTGTAAGATGGGTCGAGACAAGGAAAAAATCGTATGGGAGGGGGGGGGTCAATTTCCCCCCGTTCCGACTTAACATCGAAAAAAATAATATTAAAAAAGAATGGTTAGACCTAGATAACTTTTGCTTGCTGATTTTAAAAGCCAAATATCCGCTTTTTAACATCCTTTTTAAATTAGGTTCCTATGTCAAACAGTTTTTGAGAAAATTAATGCCAAAGTTAAAATCTGGAATAAAAATTCTAACGTCTAACTGGTGGCATTTTAAAGCGCAAATCGCAAACCAAAAAGCTAAATATTAAATTATCACGAACTTATATGATCACAGTAAACAAAAACACAAAATTATCACACACTGATCATTGATAATAAATATTATCAACTTTTTTCAATATACTATATATGCAAGAAAGATAGATTATTGTATTAGGACTACAAATGGAAAATCGCCGTTTTTTCTTTTCAAATCTCTTAGTTTATTACGGAAGTATGACAATAGGCTTATTCTTCAAAGAACTGTCCATCGTTAGCCACAACTTTTTCCCATCTTTCTGGCAGCCTACGGATTCTTCGTCGAAAAAATTGTTCAAATCGATCCAATTTTTAGCCTCTTCGAAAGAACGAAAGTGCTGCTCAGCCAAGCCATGCGTCATCGATTGGAATAAGTGGTAATCCGATGGAGCAATATCTGGAGAATACGGCGGGTGAGGTAGGATTTCCCATTTCAGCGTTTCCAAGTACGTTTCAACTGTTTGTGCAACATGAGGCCGAGCATTGTCAATTTGTAAAATCACTTTGTCATGTCTCTCAACATAATGCGGCCGTTTTTCCTTCAATGCTCTACTCAAAAGCATAATTTTGTTCGGTAAAGAGATCCAGTGATGGTATCACCTGGTCGCAATAGCTCATAATATACTACGCCGAGCTGGTCCCACCAAATACACAGCATGAGTTTCGAGCCATGGATGTTTGGCTTGGCCGCCGAGACTGATGCATGGCCACGATGCCCCCACTTTTTTTTCGCTTTGGATTATCGTATTGAATCCACTTCTCGGCGCCAGTTACAATACGATGTAAGAAACCTTTCTTTTTTGACGTTGGAGCAGTTGTTCGCACATGAAAAATCGCCGTTCAACATCTCTCGGATTTACTGCGTAAGCATTTCATTCGATGTGAAATTGCTTGTTGACTCACTCCCAATGAATCAGCAAGTTCTTGTTGCGTTTGGCACGAATCTTCATCCAGTAAAGCCTCCAAATCTGAGTCTTCAAACTTTTTCACTGGTCCAGGGTGCTCCTTGTCTTTCACGCTAAAATTACCACTTTTGAATCGCTGAAACCATTCACGACACGTTCTTTCACTAATAGAGGCCTCACCATACGTGTCTACAATCAGTCGATGTGAATTAAACTGAAATAGTAAAATCAGTTACAGTGGTTATAGCGCACAAAAATACATATAACGGCACTACAAATTTACAAACGTAATGACGGGAAAATATTGACAGATGCCTAGCCTTGCTGTGTGACGTTTTTAATCTGGCACATGTGACCAGCATTTATTGCTGGCGCCTTTTATTAAAAGCCAGCGGGTATCTATTTATATCATATTATATATATCCAGGGCAATTCTCGTTGTCAGCTTGACATGAAATTGTCAAGACGAGTTGTCACAGTGCTTGTCAATGCTTTTCAAATTGGTATTCTGGTTGTCAATTGACACAGTGAAAGCTTTAATGCAGTAACACGCTGAAAAGCTTAGTGTTACAGAAACAGAAATGTAATTTTTGACAAATAGAACATGAAACATCAAAAGAAAATACGAACGGACTACGGCAGAGCAGCTGGCGCACTATATGCAGCTCATGTCCACCATGTGTGGAATGTGCTGAATATCAAAGAATGTACAATATATATTATTATTTATTTAAATTTTATTATTTAAATTGTTTAAATTATATATTATTTGTTTAAAACCAGATCCTGAAACATCTTTCAATGTAAGTAGAACCAAAGAATATGTAATATATTTATATTATGTATTTATATTATAAAATATTTTCATTGAAAGTGTTTCAAGAGTTGGTTTTAAACAAATAATATATAAATTAAATAACAATTTAAGTAAACAACAATAAATAAATTAAAAATAACAAATAAATTTGCTGTTTCTCTTCTGTTCATTTGCTGTTTTGTTCTGAAAATGTAGCTGTCAGCACCTATTTGGCTCGTGACAAAATTGTAAAGAAAAGAGCTCTTAGGTGACAGCCAGAATACGAATATTGACAATTTGCTAAAAATCTGCGTAGTCAACTAAAAGTTGACAAGGAGAATTGCCCTGATCATATCAAAAATTGTCTTTTTTTAATCTCATATATTTTTTTTCATTTTTATTTTTCTAAACTTTGATGTGACAGCAAACAACTGTTGCAAACTGTTTTTTTCTAATATTTTGGAGCAGTTTCACTTTAGCGGTTTTGGCCAGATTTTTTTGATACTTTTTTACCGTTATTTGGGACTATTATAATCGTAAATAGCCGACCACTTTTCGGAGCGTGGCATTAGTTTGGGTGTAATCGGTGTTTGAAGGTCGCGAAAGGTCACCTATTTAAAGGTTTATTATTCCGAAATTAGGAAAGGTACACTGATGATCGAGGTGTGAAAGGAAAGGTATTGCCATGCCCCTCATTTACCTACTACACCATTTTACCGCCAAGGTTACGGTTTGGAAGATATTTGAGTTTTAAAAAAAAATTGTGGAGATGCCATTATAAAACCTCCCCCCTCTCTCTTATATGACAATTAAGGTATATATTAAAAACACTATTTATAAAGCCCATAATTTTCTCTTTCCAGCGATATATAATATGTCATACTTGTCGTTAGAGTTGGTAAATTTCAGAATGGGTGATTATTTCAAAACAGTATTTTATGAGTATTTCATGATGTGTTTTTTTTTATTAATTATTATTTATTAAGTAGGAATTTATTCGTTTTGTACAATTTCATAGTCCGCGTCGCTGTCGTCTCCGTTCGTTTAGTGATCTGTCCCCTCATGAGAGGAGAATTGTAACCCTCAATATGTCAAACACCGGCTACGCAACAGAATAGTGTTTTGTGGACAATTTTAGGGCGTGTATGCGTCCTCCGGCCTTGGGCCAACGGCCGCGGTTTTTGATTATAACCCTCAGTTTGTCAAACACCGGATCTGAGATTGTATGTTTTCAAATTTTTATCGTACGCCTTTTCTAAATTAAGTTTAATAACCTCTCGTAAACTAGCGAATTTATGCGTTCTATTAAGTTTTACCGTTCCTTCTTCTAGTAGTTGCAGATTTCTCAACAATGAATAATCCTGACCATGCGTTACCATATGCTGTCCAAAAACTACATAATATGGGGCAAAACCTAATGACGTGTGGATACTGTTTCGTAACGAACAATTTATGCTACTTATATAAAATCCCATTCCCGCTGATCTTTTCGAATGTATGACTTTAATGCTTCATTAATTGAACGATTTACGCGTTCAGATGCATTGGATTGCGGCGAATATAAAGCAGTGCAGGTATGAGTAATCCCAAATTTAGAGAAAAATGTTTCGAGTTAGTGGCTCTTAAATTGGTTACCATTATCTGTAACAATCGCCTCAGGTACTCCGAAACAGTCGAACACGTTTATCTTTAAATATTCAATTATCAAACGCGATGTAAATTTTTCCAAAGGTTTTAAAAAAATAAACTTTGAGAAATGGTCTAATATGATCAGAATTCCAATGTTTCCGCGTTTCGAACGGGGAAAAGGGCCAATTAAATCCATGTACAATCTTTGAAAAGGCCTGACGGTTTCAACTCTTTGTCTCATCGGAGGACGCAAACCCTGAGTTGGTGTTTTCAACGTTTTACACAGTTCACACGCCATCACATACTCTCGGACTTGTTTCACCATCCCTGGCCAATAGAATTTTCTTCGTAATTTTTCTAATGTTTTACCTATACCTGCGTGAGCTGAACACGGTTGATCATGTGCAGAACGAATGCAACTAAGACGCAGTTCCGTAGGAACATATAATTTCCACGATTCATCGTCAATATCCTCTAAGCCAGTAGTGAATTCGGTACGATGGTATAAAAAGCCGTCAACAACTTGATAGTCTGCTAAATTCACAGAGTCAAAGCTTTTCTTAATTTTCTGGTAGTCGTCTGATTGAAAAGCAGAAGTGTTCAAATCAATATAAGCATTACTTCGATATCTAAAGCAGCCACTAAGTCAACCGCAGAGTCAGCAAAGGCTCTTGATAAGGCATCTGTCACGACTTTTACGGTACCCTTGCGATGCTCAACTGAAAAATTGTAACCTTGAAGTTTAAACGCCCATCTAGTTAATCTTCCGCTCAATTCCTTCTGTTGCAAAAGCTAACGCAGACTCGAGTGGTTTGTGACGATCTTGAACTCGTGTCCTTCTATGTACATTCTAAATTTTTTTACCGGGAGTACAACCGCTAAACATTCCAATTTGCTAACTGAGTAATTTCTTTGTGCTTTATTAAGTTTTTGTGACATAAAGGCGATGGGCTTCTCGTTTCCGTCTTTCTCAACCTGCACTAAAACCGCCCCGATTCCTAGCATACTCGCGTCGCACTGCACTATAAAAGGTTTTTCTTAATTTGGGTGGACAAGGCAAGGTGCTGAGGTCAACTTCCGCTTAACTTCCGCAAAAGATTCTTGGGCTTTTGGATTCCATGTAAAAGGTTTTTTCTTTTTTAACAATTCCATTAAATGAAATGTGATAGTGGCATAGTCTGGTATAATACGACGGTACCAACCTGCCATGCCTAAAAATTGCCGTAATTGCCTAACCGTTTTCGGTACAGGGTAGTCCGATATGGCATTAACCTTTTCAGGATCTACTTGTAACATTCCATTTCCTACTATGAATCCTAAATAATTGACTTGGATCAAGCAAAAACTACTTTTCTTAACATTGATCGTAAGACCCGCTTTACGCAACAACAATGCAACTTCGAAAATATGTATCAGATGGTCCTCGAATGAAGAAGACACGATGAGCAAATCATCTAAGTAAACACATACATAAGCCTTCAGGTTGTATGATATCACACGATCCATTAGTCTGCACATCGTTTGCGGCGCATTGCACAGACCGAATGGCATTCTCTTAAATTGATACAACGGTCTGTTGGGTACTGTAAACGCAGTCTTTCCTCTTGATCGTTCTTCCAGATTGATTTGCCAAAAGGCATCTTTGAGGTCGACTTTAGAGATATAATGCACTGGCGGTAATCGACTTAATAACCCGTTAATGTTGGGTAGGGGGTATGCGTCCTTCACCATTACATCATTGAGTTTACGTGAATCCAAGCAAAATCTAATTTTGCCTGGCTTTACAATTAATACGGCCCGGGATGACCACGCCGAATTTTCGGCTTCCTCAATAACTCCTAGATCTAACATCCTGTCTATTTCGGTGCATAATAACTTTATAATTGCTGGAGACAAGGGATAATACCGTTGTTTAATTGGTTTCGCGTCACCGGTGTCAATTATATGTTCAATAAGGAATGTTCTCCCGAGTCCTTCTACTTCAGATGAAGGAAAAGAATCTACAATCAGTTTAAGGTGGTTTTGCTGTGCCGGAGTCAATGCACATGGGTTTGGATTGATATCTTCTTTCACTAGTTCTTCGAACATATATTTCTTTGCAAGTGTAATACCAAATTTTTCCGAAAAGTCCATCCCACAAATTATATTTTGAGTAATTGCAGGGACTTCCAAAAATTGACAAGTCTTACTCTCTTCATTATACTTAACTTCTGTAGTAAATATTCCTCTAATCTCTTGTCTATGACCGTCCGCCGTTCTCACGTTTCCGCGTACTAAAATTAAATGTAGCGCCACCAAGAATATCGCGTAGACCGATTAAGTACAGTATTGGAAGAGAGCGTGACGGTACCGTTATCCTTCGATCACGCCACCTGATCTAGGTAGAAGAGGAGGTGGAGATCGAGATTGAGGGGAGTTGGAAGGTTGACTTCGAGTTGATCGGAAAAATTCGGATCGCGGTGGCGGAAAAATTACAAATTAATTTTAGTTTCGTTAGTATTAGATGCAATCCAATAAGCATTTGTCCAAAATATATTATGATTAATATATATAGAAATATATTATTCCTTATATACTAGTATTTTTCCAACATATATATGACACATCTTGAAGCTAAACGACTCCTGGAGCAATATCACGAAGTCGTTTTGGTTGCCCCGCATATCAGGTACTCATCACAGGTGATCTTTAAGCAGCAAGAGCGGCAAGTTGGTAACGTTTTGTTGTTGGTTCTGATTTCTGGATGACATATCTTTTGAAACGGTTTCTTCTCCATTCTATTCTATGATGTTTAATGGAAAACTAACTCCATTTCAACAAGCATATGTATATATGCCTTGTATATATCCACCGTCACCACCAGTCTCACTATCAGGTGGTAAAGCGTTAGAATTGATTTGGGCTGGATCCCCCAATTCGTTCCGCATATCCTCCTACAAATCCACAAGGCCTAGGTAGCCTTGTTTATTATGTGATCCATATGGGGATTCCATGATAGTTTACTGTCAAGGATCACACCTAGGTATTTCGCACTCTTGGAGAATGGTATTGTTTCTCCGTATAGATGAGGTTCTTTTAAACCGACTAATTCCCGTCTATAGGTAAAAGGCACAATAACTGTCGGGTTTTTTTGGGTTTACAGAGAGTTGAGCTTTATTACACCGTCTCTGTACTTCAATTAGTGCCATCTGAAGGATCTCCGATACGGTTTCCTTGAACCTCCCTCTGACGATGACTGCTATATAGTCTGCATACCCAATGGCGTGAATTCCCAACGACTTTAAGGTTTTGAGGAGATCATCCATTGACCATAGGAGGGGGGAGAGCACTCCACCTTGTGGGCAACCCACCGTGGTAGTCGCTGATAGGGTCACATCATCGATTTCCGTCTTTATGATCCTGCCGCGGAGCATGTTTTTTATCCATCTCACCACAGTGGGTGGTACACCAAAGTTAGAGAGAGCGATGCCTATGGACTCAAAGGACGTGTTATTGAAGGCCCCTTCAATATCCAGGAAAGCAGTCACTCAGACTTCCTTGGAGGATATTGCCCCTTCAATTTTCGTCACCACTTCATTCAGCGCCGTCTCTGTAGATTTCTCTTTGGCATAAGCATGATGCTCATTGGATAGGGACTTAAATCGTAATATATCAGTTCTGATAAACCTGTCAATTAATTTTCTAGTGCTTTTAAGACAAAGGACATTAGACTTATGGGGCGGAAGGACTTTGGGTTATGCCCATCACTCCTGCCTGGTTTAGGTAAGTACCTAACTAATACTGTTTTTCACGCTGCTGGGATATGGCCATAAGCAAGACTACAGCTGAATAGTTTGTATAATATTGGTGCTAAAGAATCGACTCCATATTGCAGCAGTGCTGGGAAGATGCCACCTTTCCCATGCAATTTAAACGGCTTGAATGAGGAGATGGCCCAGTTGACTGCATGTCTGCTACAGATGCGTTTCTCTACTCTCCAATCCTCACTGGAGGGTTGATTAATCCTCCCCACAGGAGAGTAATTGGGCTGATTCAGAATAACTGAATTCGAGAAGTATGCACTTCGATATAGCAACCATCTCAAGTAAATAAACAAATACGTAAACTAACGATATAAAATATACAACTCACCAATTGCACCAAGGCATTGTGGAAATCCTTATTTACTAAAACTGCGCGTGCAGTCATCTATAACTTCCTCCCTTAAGGGATACTTGTTCAAGTATTTGGGTTTCATTACATTCCAAACTTCTTGGCAGAAATCCTTAATTATTACGCAAACAGCTGCTTTAGAGACACCGATGAGGTTACCTACAGTTCTGTATTCGGCCGAGGAACCTAGCGCATACACGGCGATTGCAACCCTCTTTTGCAATGGTATCGTCTCACGAAAATTGGTGTTCTGCCTGCCAATGATTTCCAATTTTTCCCACAATTTTCTGAAATTTACTCTCGACATCCGAAAGTTTTCATTCGAAAATTCCTCATTAATCTCCACAACGACTTTTTCCCAAAACTGCTTTCCGCGGTTCTATTAATTTGAAAATATAATTTATCAATTTATATATCAAAATATTTATTTACCGTGGTCCAAAACAATCTATAATTATTTTTGGACAAGGCTGCACTCAATACCATTAAGCGCTTTTGTAATATTTTTACTTTTTTCGTTTTCAAAAAGCATTTCACTTAATGTTATTCGTTTAAAATCGGCGTTACAAATTGTTACAAGATTATTTGGTTGCACAGTTGAAATTAATAATAATGTATTTGTTAATTCTTCCATTTGTCGCAATCAATAAATTATTTCACTATATTGACGAAATTATTTTCAATCGATTTTTCAGAACAGCTGATGGACTGTCAAAACGAACGAGAATGAGGCAGTGTAAACGGTTTGCGAATGACTCATTCATTAGACTCATTCGAGGTCGGTGTAAACGTAGCATTAGGCCAAGTTTTCTGTTCCTTAAATTTTCATCCAACTTTTTGCACATGCAACCTTCTTGCAAGTATTTTTCGACTTTGTTGACATCCCTGAAAACTACAAAAACGAAAATTTTTTTTAAATTGTAAATATGTATAACAATATAGATAGAAAACATCAACAATTTTGGCATATTTTACAATGTTCTACAATGTGTACATATTTAATGTGCCTAACATCGAAGAGTGGTATTCCAATTTTCACTCGCAAAATAGGAAAAGGTGACAACATAAGTAGAGGAAATGTAAGTTACAAGTGTAAAATACTATATACTACGAAACCAAACATTCGTTGACGCTGCTGCTTTGAGGGAATAAATGTGCTTTAGCCTTTTAGCCCCGATCTTTTTTTAGGTATTTAGAATTACGAGAAAATCCGAATGGTGAAAACAAAACTTTCTCGTGTTGAATATTGTGAGGTGGTGTTGAAATTCAAAATCGGGATACGTATCTACAAAATTACTGCGTATTACTGCCCAGCGTTAGGAGTATCAAAAGAAAGTTTATTTGCCTAAGTTTGGATCCGTCCGGAATTTGAAAATATGGAAAGAATAGTAAGATGGTCTTAATGTGTGGTGTCACACTAGGTATTTTGACGCCAGACGCGCACGCTCTGATTGGTTGATTGGAAAAAGTGGAAAAGCTTTCGAACCAAGGTTTATAGAATAAAAGGTTGCGCCAGTAAACAAAGAAAAGTGGTCTCGTTCTGCGCATCGACGTCAATAAGTATTTCTCAAATCACTAGGGTCACGGCACACGGTACAAATGCCAAACTTGAAAAGTAGCATGAAGAAGAGTTAGAACAGGTTAAATGTTACTCGAACGCTCCGATTATGTTGTTGCTTTTTTGTTGTTGTAGTTTTATACGGTACTTCACTTCATTATTCATTATTGGAATAATGATTCACATAATTCACTTCAAACATTCACATTAAAAATTATTGCTATAACCAGTGTGCAGCCGCCTCGAAACAAGATTTCAATACAAAAACTTATTGACGTCATTTGACGTCCCTGTCAAACGAAAAAAAATAACGGACCTGCGCGTGGCGCAACCTTTTTTCTATAAACCTTGCTTTCGAACCACGTTCGCCTCAACGTTAGCGCTAAAATTTTAGCTGCCTCACGACCGTCAAACTGTTTTTGTTTAGAATTTTATTGTATTATTTAATTTTTACGATTATTATTATTATATTACTAGCAATTTATTCCTGAAATATGAAAATATTCCGCATTCTTATTTAAGGAAAATTACTTAAAATATTTATCAATTCCTAAAAGATTCTGGAATGAAAGGATACTTTTTTTAGAATTATAAATAAAAAACAAGATGTAGAAAGAGGTTGTAATTCCCCTTCCTCTCTTTCTGTAAACCCTTTCAACATGTTAATTTTTAAAACTTGGAAATTACTGAATAAAAGAGGCCGGTGAAATGGTAAAAAACAGGTGAAGGTCATTATATAATAATGCGAACTCGTAAATGCAGGTACATTTCAATATACGGTAGGTATAGACAGACAGTTCGTAATAGAGTTGGGCTTAACAGTTTCGGAGAGGGAACGAACATGGAACGATTCTTTTGCTGTCCGGAACTAGTTCCCGGAAACGTCTCCGGAACTATTCACTATATAGCAATATATAATAAAAGGTATAAATTAATTTTTACATTTATTTTCAATATAAGGAAGTGAAAGTTATTTTAAATATAATATAGATTCTAAGTATGTTTATTTACACTGTTATACTGCTATATATGCATTAGGGTGGACCTTATTTTTCGACCATAACATTTTTACCACGCCGCCCTCTAAACTTGTGCTATTCCATGAAAAAGTAATTTGTACAAAATATTAGATCGATTTGACGTCGGGAAGACTTGACACATCAAACACCAAATATATCACAAAGCGTTTCTATATTTATTTTATATCACAAAGCGTTTTTATATTTTTCTGAAAATAATGGTTAGATCAATTTAACTTTTGCTTGCTGATTTTCAAAGCCATCTTAACAGGCCTCTTAATTAATTCTCTTAATTTTAAAGGCCTTTTAACATCCTTTTTAAATTAGGTTCCTACGTCAAACAGTTTTTGAGAAAATTAATGCCAAAGTTAAAATTTGGAATAAAAATTCCGACAAAAAATTTTTGGTCGCAATTTGCTTTTAAATGCGGTATTCAGTATAAATATTTTTTTGACCATAAAATTCTCTAATCAATTCTAGAGAGAAAGCTTCAACCGGAAGGATCTATGTTTTGTAGTTTCCAAGAAGCATACTTTCCTTTCAAATACCAATTTTTTGGCTACCAGTGTTTTATTACTGGTACAAAAATACTATGAAAGAAGATCGCTCTGCGGAAGGAGTTTAGTTCGTAATTTCCACTTTTCTCGGAAACTACAAAACATAGATCCTTCCGGTTTGAAGCTTTGTCTCTAGAATTGATTAGAGAATATTATGGTCGCACAAAATTTTATACTTAATGTGTTATTCTTATTCAGCTTTTACACTACAACTGTCTTTATTTATTCTCTATTGTTACAGTGTTGCATTAATATTAAAATGGTACTATAATTATGTATCTACTTATACTACATCTCCCTCTTACAATATTGCCTATAATTAGATATATGCATATGTATCTTCTTCCCTCCCTTTAAGTAATTTAAGTTTTATCTTAATGTTTGAGTCGGTGTAACTTTCCTTGAAAGTTGCGGAATCCAAGACAAGATGTTTGGTAGCTTATAAGCGATGCCGTAACCACTTAGAATTTCGACGCAGAACACTTCCATCTTGAAATTGTATCCAATAAGATCTTGGCGAATCGGCTGCTTTGATAATGACTGCTTCGACCCAATTTTGTGGTTTCTGTTGGTACCAAACCTTCTGTCCTATTGAAAACGAAGATTTGATTCTAGCGGTGCGATCGTAAAAGCTTTTTGAACGTTCATTTAGTTCTTCGAGTTTTTGTTTAATGTTTGGTACAACTTTTGGCTGATATAATTGTGTCTTGGCTGGGACGAGTGTACGTGTTTTCCTGCTCATTAGTAATTCAGTTGGTGAAGCGTCAATATCTTTCAACGGTGTATTGCGATATTCCAGTAAAGCAAGCCAAAGATCACCTCCACTTTCGTTTGACTTCTTAAGTAAAGACCTCCCGATGCCTACAAATTTCTCAGCAAAACCATTCGCCTGTGAATACCCTGGACTCGTTGTTTGTAGCTTTATGCCCCATGCTTTGCAAAATTTATTAAATTCAACGGAATTGAAAGGCATATTATCACTAACAATTTCAACAGGTATCCCGTGAGATGAAAAGTTTACTTTTATTTTATTTATGCATTCACTTGCAGTTTTCGCTTTTAATGGTATTATATCTAAGTATTTGGAATAATAATCTGCGATTATTAGATATGGGCTTTTTTTATACTCACAAATATCCATACCCACTTTATTGTACGGCAGTGATGGTACCTTATGCGACAACATTGGTTCTTTAACGTTTGATGAGCGGTTTTTTTGGCATGTTGCACACTGCGTTATAGTTCTTTCAATATCTTCATCAATCCTGGGCCAGTATACCAATCCACGCGCTCTTCTCTTAGTTTTATTTATACCCAAGTGAGATCCGTGTAGCTGGTTTAACACGAGTTCCCTCAATCCTCTCGGAACAATTATACGATTATTCAAAAAAATTACATCATTATCAAATGTTAAATCATTTCGATGTTTCCAATAAGTTTTTATCTCTTCATTTAGATGACTTTTATCCTTGGGCCATCCATTTACTAGTACCTTCTTCAATTCCATTAAACAACTATCATGAGTCATTTCATTTCTGAATGATTCCAGTCGTTCCGCAGTTATATTAATTGAATGTAGAAACTCATTTAAATCTTCAATTTCTGTTGTTGGACTCGATTTATCATAATATCGAGATAAAAAATCAGCTATATATAATTCTTTACCAGGCACATGAATTAAATTGATGTCATATTTTATTAAATTTAATTTCATACGTTGTAACCTGGCAGATGGGATTCTGCTGAAATCCTTTTTCATGATAGAAACCAAAGGCTTGTGATCACTTCGAACAACAAATTTTCGACCATATACGAAATAATGATATTTTCTGCATGCGAACACTACTGCTAAAAATTCTTTTTCAATCTGAGCATAGTTTATTTCAGCTTCTGTTAAACTTCTTGAAGCAAATGCAATTGGTTTACCTTCTTGGAGCAAACAGCAACCTAACCCAAATTTAGATGCATCCGTTTCAATCGTAATGTTCTTTTTTTCATCAAAAGTCTGCAGGACCGGTGCGTGCGCGATAACCTTCTTTATTGACTGAATGCAATTTTCATGGTGCGATAACCAATTGAATACAACGTCATTTTTTAATAATTCACGTAAAGGTTTTGAGAGTTCTGCTAAATTGGGAATGTATTCTCGTATACAATTTATCATACCAAGAAGTTTTTGTAGGTCTTTTTTATCTTTTGGGCGACCAATTTCTAAAATCGCTTTCACTCTGTCTGGATCACAACTTATGCCCTCACTTGATATAATTTTCCCCAAATATTTCACTGCACTTATTTTATATTGGATTTTGTTAACATTAAATTTAATATTTCTTTCACGTGCTCTGTTAACAACCTGTTGCAAAATTCGATCGTGCTCCTCAGAGTTATCAGATGCTATTAAAACGTCATTGATGAATACATTGACACCTGGTATATCCTCAAAGTTTCTTTCATTGTACTTTTGGAAAACCTCAGGTCCAATTTTTATTCCAAACGGTAGCCGATTGAAACTGTAGCATCCAAAAGGTGTATTGAACGTATATAATTTACTAGCATTTCGACTTAAACTCATTTGGTAAAACCCTTCTTTTAGATCAAGAACAGTAAAAATTCGTTTGTTGGCAATACGAGCCGAAATTGATTCAAACGAAGGAATAGTATGATTTTCCAATAGAATGTCAGCATTGACGTCTTGAGGGTCAATGCATAATCGCAAACTGCCATTCTTTTTTTCTACAATAACTAAATTTGAGGCTCTCTCTATAGGCCCGTCGACACGTTCAATAATGCCTCGCTGTACCATACTTTGTAATTCCTTTTTTACTCTATCCTTCAAACTCAGCGGTATTCTTCTCGCAGGCTTAACCGTAGGAATAGAATTAGACTTTACTTTTATTTCTAAGTTTTTGACGAAACAGCCCGTACCTTCAAAAATATCTATATTCCTTTTTATAAAATCTTCCTTTGAAGCTAAACCACTACAATTAGTTATTCGATCAATTCGTTTGATTAAATTCAATTGCTGACAAGCTTGTAAACCAAGAAGCGGTTCAAAATGCGTGTCAATTACCACGAATTTTCAGTCTTTTAATTTCATTTCGACACATGACCACACAATCAACCATACCTTTGTATTTCAAATCTGATCCACCATAACTTTGTGGTGTTGCACCACCTTTCTGTAGTCTCACATTTTTCATATACTTTAAGAATCGATAAGGCAAAACACTTACATCAGCACCGGTGTCTAATTTAAATGTGATTAAAAAATTATCTACTCGAATTTTTTCGTACCATCTTTGTCGGTTGTTGTCAAAATTTTCAATACAAAACAACTCCACAGAATCATCATCGCTATTTATCTCTTTTTCGCACACCGTTCTCAATTCACGAACTTTTGTAGCGTAACAAGCCACACTATAATGATTCTTTTTACCGCAGTTGTTGCATTCCTTGCCGAATGCTGGACACCTTCCAAACTCATGTGTTCCTTTACAAAACTTGCATGTGTTTATTTTGTTTGGCCGCATCGTATTTTTCCTATATTTTGCATTTCGTCGGTTTTGTAGTTGCCGCTTTGCAGTTGAACTTTTAATTTCGCCAACTATGTTTTCTTTGCTTTGTTGCTGCATATCATTGGCATGTCGTTCAACTAGCTCGTATGATCTAGCAATTTCGACTGTTCTTTGCAAGGTTAACTTTTCTGTTTCAAGCAACCTTTTCTGTAATTTGTTGTCTCTTATACCGATGACAATGTTATCCCGTACCATCCGATCTGATTCGGTATAACCGCAATTTTTAACCAACTTACACAAATCCATATAATATGCGTCGAAAGACTCGCCATCTTCTTGTTTCCTGGAATTGAACTTAAATGCTTCATAGACCTCATTCTTTTTGGGTGCACAATAATCCTGAATCGCCTTTACTACAGCTGCATAATTCTTTCGCTCATCACTCGTTATTGCCAAATTGTGAAATAACTCAATTGTATCAGCTCCACAGCAGTTCAGAAAAATACCAATGCGCTGCTCTTCTTTTTTATCCTCTAATCCAATTGCGATGGAAAAAATGTCGTAATTTTGTTTAAAAAACCTCCAATTTTCTGCCAGAAATCTACCGTATTTTAACGAAAAAATTGCGACCAAAATTTTTTTTTCGAAATTTTTTTTCCAAATTTTAACTTTGGAATTAATTTTCTCAAAAACAGTTTCACATAGGAACATAATTTAAAAAGGATATTAAGAGGCCGCTATTTGGCTTTCAAACCCAATAAGCGAAAGTGATCCAGATATCGCCGTTATTTATTAATATTTTTTTTTCCGGTTTTTAGACGAGTTTTTAGAAAATGGCCCCTCCCGTCTAAACGGGGGGGAACTGCACCCTCCCATACGATTTTTTTCTTGTCTTGACCCAACCTACATGCCCTAGCCTTTTGTCTCCTATTATGCCAAACATCCTGTATAAATAAAAAACAGGAAACTCACAATAAGATGCATAAAATTTAATATCTATAATTTAAAAAATGCAGGTATTAGTTAATTAGTCCACCATGTGTGGAATGTGCTGAATATCAAAGAATGTACAATATATATTATTATTTATTTAAATTTTATTATTTAAATTGTTTAAATTATATATTATTTGTTTAAAACCAGATCCTGAAACATCTTTCAATGTAAGTAGCACCAAAGAATATGTAATAATATATTTATATTATGTATTTATATTATAAAATATTTTCATTGAAAGTGTTTCAAGAGCTGGTTTTAAACAAATAATATATAAATTAAATAACAATTTAAGTAAACAACAATAAATAAATTAAAAATAACAAATAAATTTGCTGTTTCTCTTCTGTTCATTTGCTGTTTTGTTCTGAAAATGTAGCTGTCAGCACCTATTTGGCTCGTGACAAAATTGTAAAGAAAAGAGCTCTTAGGTGACAGCCAGAATACGAATATTGACAATTTGCTAAAAATCTGCGTAGTCAACTAAAAGTTGACAAGGAGAATTGCCCTGATCATATCAAAAATTGTCTTTTTTTAATCTCATATATTTTTTTTCATTTTTATTTTTCTAAACTTTGATGTGACAGCAAACAACTGTTGCAAACTGTTTTTTTCTAATATTTTGGAGCAGTTTCACTTTAGCGGTTTTGGCCCGATTTTTTTGATACTTTTTTACCGTTATTTGGGACTATTATAATGGTAAATAGCCGACGACTTTTGGGAGCGTGGCATTAGTTTGGGTGTTATCGGCGTTTGAAGGTCGCGAAAGGTCACCTATTTAAGGGTTTATTATTCCGAAATTAGGAAAGGTACACTGATGATCGAGGTGTGAAAGGAAAGGTATTGCCATGCCCCTCATTTACCTACTACACCATTTTACCGCCAAGGTTACGGTTTGGAAGATATTTGAGTTTTAAGAAAGAAATTGTGGAGATGCCATTATAAAACCTCCCCCCCTCTCTCTTATATGACAATTAAGGTATATATTAAAAACACTATTTATAAAGCCCATCATTTTCTCTTTCCAGCGATATATAATATGTTATACTTGTCGTTAGAGTTGGTAAATTTCAGAATGGGTGATTATTTCAAAACAGTGTTTTATGAGTATTTCATGATGTGTTTTTTTTTATTAATTATTATTTATTAAGTAGAAATTTATTCGTTTTGTACAATTTCATAGTACTCGTCGCTGTCGTCTCCGTCCGTTTAGTGATCTGTCCCCTCACGAGAGGAGAATTGTAACCCTCAGTATGTCAAACACCGGCTACGCAACAGAATAGTGTTTTGTGGACAATTTTAGGGCGTGTATGCGTCCTCCGGCCTTGGGCCTACGGCCGCGCTTTTTGATTATAACCCTCAGTATGTCAAACACCGGACAGAATAGTGTTTTGTGCCCAATTGTAGGACACTTTTTGATTATAACTCAGTATGTTAAACGAAAGTTAATGCTAAAAAACGGAAATTTTGGGGTCTGTAAAACGCTAATTTTGTATATTTCAGTGAGTGTGGTTGGAATTGCTGGAGCACCTCCAACATATTATACAGGGTGTTTCGCATAAGAGGGCACAGAAGATCAGGGCGTGTAGGTTGGGTCGAGACAAGAAAAAAATCGTATGGGAGGAGGGGGTCAATTTCCCTCCGTTTAGATGGGAGGGGCCATTTCATAAAAATTCGACTTAACATCGGAAAAAAAAATATTAAAAAATAATGGTTAGATCCAGATAACTTTTGCTTGCTGATCTTCAAAGCCAAATATCCGCTTCAAACCGGAAGGATCTGCGTTTTGGAGTTTCTGAGAAACGTGAAAATTACGACACATACTTTCCTTTCAAATACCAATTTTTTGGCTACTTGTGTTTTATTACTGGTGCAAAAATATGAAAAATACTGCTCTGGGGAAGGAGTTTAGATCGTAAATTTCACTTTTCTCGGAAACTACAAAGATTTTTCATAAAAATTTTTTGTCTGCGGCGCTCTAACTTAACAAAAAAATTTCACGCGATTTTTCATTACAGTTTTTTAATTTCAAATGTTTTCCATTAGAGCGGCGCAGGCAGAATTGTAATTGAAATTTTGAAAGGTAAAGCTAAAGTAATGTAATACAATAGTAAGTATAACATATTATAAACCATTTTAAGGGTAGAAGAACAAGCTTTCCATAACTGTAATTTATTTTATGCCTTAATGTGTCCGTTTGTAAGAAAAAAATTGTTGTTTCAAGGTCAACTTGTCACATTTTTCTAAAAATCAATATAACTCCTTCACATCCATGTTATGGATAAAAATGTGTATAACATAAATGAAAGGTATTAAAAATACCTTTCCAACAGTACTTCGTTTGTTCCGAATTTAGATTACTTAGTTTATGAAATATGTGCCTTTTATTAGTACCATTTATTTGACCTTCAAACAGCCATAAATCCAAAATGGCTGACCAGCCCCCGAAAAAACATGGCCACTTCCGGTTATAACGGTTGCCAAGGAAAATCGTTTCGGCAAATTGGTGAAACCATTGATAGATTTCATAGTACCGTCCAAATATCCTTAATAAGTATCGGTATGAAGGAACAATACGAAATTCCGCAAGGAAGAGGTCGAAAAAAATTGCTGACAGCAGTTGACAGCAGAAACTGCAAATAAATCCCAAGATTAGCGTTCCTAAATTAACAATAGAAGTATCCAAAACCATAAACAAGTCTGTATCCACTGAAACAGTTCATAGGTTGCTTCGAAAAAACAATTTCAATGGACGTATCGCACGTAAGAAGCCATTTATATCTCCTGCAAACAAAAAGAAACGATTGGTGTTTGCTAGAGCTCATGTTAACAAGCCTCTGGGAGCCTCTGGGAAGCCGCTTTTGGGAGAATGTAATGTTCATAGATGAGACTAAAACAAACCTCTGGGGCTCAGATGGAAAGCAAATTGTTTGGCGAAAAGCGAATTCTCAGCTCCAAAACAAGACTTTAGTGGCCACTGTGAAACATGGCTGAGCTCAGTAATGTTCTATGGCAGCTAGCGGAGCCAGTACGATGAAGTTCATCGACACAATCATGGATAAGGAAAGTTATTTGGACATTTTACGGCGTAATTTACGCCAAAGCGCCGAAAAACTCCAACTCCCGCCTGTGTATTGGTTCCAACAAGACAACGATCCCGAACACACGGCGCATATAGTACGAGAATAATGCACCAAAGCAACTCAAAACGCCACCAAAGTCTCCGGATATGAGCCCTATAGAGCATCTGTGGGGTGAAATCAAGTCCAAATTGCGCAATGTCCATCCCAGGAGCAAGACGGTCCTAAAAAGGGAAGTAAGAAAAATATGGGAAGAGATATCGCCATCTTTTAATCAAAAGTTGGTTGTTTCCATGCCACGGCGAATACAAGCGGTAATAGACACAGGAGGTGATCCTACGGACTACTAAAATTCGAAAATTTTTAGGATTATAAACATTTTTCTTTAGTTTACTTTTAGTGTATGCTCAATTTTGTGACCTGAATTTCGCCTTAATTTTCTTATTTATAAATATGTTGTTGTGTTTTCTTTGTAAAAATAAATATTTATGGTGGATACTACCTAGTAGAACCCCGATCTGTTAATATGAATTTTTAAAAAAATTTTCCATTGACTTATGAGATCAGTATTCAGTATACCATTTTGCTATTTGAACTAGGGTGTACGCTCAATTTTGTGAGTAACTGTAGGTGCAAATATTTCCTTTCAACCGGTATATATACCTTCTCTATAGGGCTAATAGTTTGGGACTTATCGCTCGCCAAATATTCTGCATTTCCCTCAATTCAAACGCCCATATATTCTATACGGAAGCCACGCCCCCAAAAATATTTTGGGATTCGATTCTTCGGTGAAGAAAGAAGGCTTAATTTTACTTTAGCGGTTTGGCGCAGCCAAATATTTTTTTACTGAAGTTTTAGTTTCATACAAATTAAAAACACAGATTTTCGACTTATCCGATTAACTTTCTCAAAATTTTCTTTCATACAAACCTTGTCCTCACCATTACGAACACAACAAATAACAATCTTGCAAATCGGGCTACCGTTCTCAAGTGATGGCGTTACATACATGTGGCATTTCATTTTTATATATATAGATAAAGAAATGCCACGCGATTTTGTGTTTGAGTTGAGTTTCACAACCACATTTCCTATCTGCGAAAGTTCCAAAGCTCTCCACACATGGTAATAATCATCTGTCTAACTTCTACCAGGAATTTGACAATGAAATTTTCATTCAATTATCAAAATTTATTTTATCGCATTTAAAGTACCCTCCAGATGCAATACATATTTGCCATTTTTTTTCCATTTGAAATATTTTTTATATGCGCCTATTTTTATACCCTACACCATAAGGTTAAGGGTATATTCACTTTGTCACGAAATGTGTAACGCATAGAAATAGAGACTATAGGTATAGAAAAGTATATATATTCTTGATCAGCGTGACCACCTGAGTCGATTTAGCCATGTCCGTCCGCCTGTGTGTCTCTTGAAATCACGATCACAGGAGAACCGCTGATGATATCGTGATTTTGCAAAAATATTGTTTCTTGTGGTGTGCAGGTTGGTATTGAAAATGGGCAAAATCGGTCAACGACCACGCCTATTTCTTATTAGAAATATGATATCAACGTTCGTTTTTGAGTTATGACAACAAAATTTCATTCCTGGGTATAGAGTGGCATTATCCGTTAATATGCCAAATAGGTTTTAGGTTACACAGGCTAAAGAGGTTCTTAAATGGTTATATTGTTAAATATATAAACTTCCTGAATAAAACTTATTTTCCACAAAAACATTATTATAGCAAAAATGGACGCGGTCCGCCCACTTTTACACTACTTATACAGTGTAGCTCATCAAAACTAAACTTAGCGCGCTGCCCAAACTATTGAAGAAGATAATTGTTTCCCAATATCTCATGGAATGTTAATTCCTCAATTTCACCGTATCAACATGGTTTCTGTACCGGAAAGTCTACTGCTACGAATTTGTTAGAGTTCGTCTCGAAAACTATGAAAAATTTTTCTGTTGCTAAACAAACTGATGTAATATATACCGATTTTAGCAAGGCTTTCGATACAGTTAATCATAACTACTAATTTTGAAGCTCAAATTTTTTGGATTTTGCGATAATCTGATAAAATTAATTGCCTCGTATCTTACCCACCGTACACAAATGGTGTTGTTTAAAGGTGTGAAATCTAATGGATTTCGGGTTACATCTGGAGTTCCACAAGGCAGCCACTTAGGGCCGCTATTGTTTCTAGATTTCATAGATGATTTGCCAACAGTGGTAATATATGGAAAGATACCATCATGATCTGCTGTTCATGATCTATTCATTTGACCGCAGGTCGAACGTTAGGGACACATTTCAGTATAGGAACTATAAAGGTATGTATTTTGTGTCTTTACTACATGATTTAACTCAATAAACTGGGAATCCATGTTTTATATACCCTTGGTTAATGATCAGGTCGATTTCTTAACGCAGAATCTTAACTGGTTATACGACAAACATGTCCCTATCGTTTCTAAAGTGATCAAGCATGATGTGCCTGTATGGCTGACTTCTAATATAATTTTACTTATGCAGCAGCGTGATTTTGTACTTATATAAATAATGGAAGAAATTTAAACTTCACGAATATCTTGAAATGTATCGTCAATTACGCAATCAAGTTCTAACTAAAATAAGACTTTCAAAGAAAAGAAACTTTGAAACGAAGTTTAACCACACACTATCCACTAAATCAAGGTTAAAAATATCGGAATTGGAAAAAGTGTCTCGGAAAGCCCTCCCAACATAGACTGTGACGAACTCAATGCCAGATTTCTGTCACACTATTATAATTCCCCTGAAACCTTTTTGGAAACGGGTAATACTCCTATTCATTAGTATTAAACGCACTAATGTCAATCAAATCCAATGCTACTGGTCTTGACGGTATTATTCCAAAATTCATTAAATTAATAATACCCTATATACTAAAATTTATCACGCATATATTTAATAATATAATAACCAAGTCTACCTTCCCAAACGAATGGAAACGCACGAAAATCATTCCTGTTCTAAAAAAATTAAACTCTCGTAACCCTGATTTTCGTCCGATTGCAATAGTGCCATTTCTTTCTAAGGTTTTCGAAAAATTGATTTCCATGCAAATCCATGCATAGGTATCCATGAAAAATCTTCTCAGCGATCATCAGTCTGGTTTTCGTCCTGGAAAGAGTTGTGTAACCGCTCTAACATTAGTTATTGAAGAACTACGGAAAGCTATGGATTACAAGCAATTATTACAAGATTTTAACTTTTCGCGTCAATCTAGCAATTTAATCCAATCCTAACTTACTGATAGATATCAAAGTGTAGTTGCTGATTGCAGTTCTCTCCAGTGTCCCACAAGGATCAATTCTGGGACCTTCTTTTCCTGCTCTATGTAAATGATATATCGTATATCATTAAGAATTGCTTTTTTCACATGTATGCAGATGACTTTCAATTAATATTTATTTGTCCAAGGAATGAGGTCTTAGCAAATTCGCACCTAATTGATGAGGATCTCGCTACGATCAGTAGGTGGCCAGATTTAATAAACTAAGCCTCAATTCGGTAAAGTCTCAAATTTTGCCCATATACAAAAAATCATTTTCAATAACATACTGTCCTGGTCAGCACATGTTAATGTTAGCATTGGTCACAAGTCCATGGTGGACTCAGATTGTTATGGAATACTCAGCACTTTTTACCCACTGGTACTGGTAAATTACTCTTAGGTAAAGCTCTACTGCTCCAAATGTTTATCTACGGGTGTGAAATTTTTAGCAACCTTGACTCCTGCACTCTTCGAAATTTCATTGTTGTCTACAATAGCATTGCACGTTTCATCTTTAATGTAAAACGAGGCGAACACATATCTAACTTTTCTTTTTCACTTTTCAATTGCTCACCGATAAGCTTACTGAAGTTAAGAACTCTAACTTTCTTGCACAAAATAATTTGTACAGGTCAACCAACCTACCTTTTTAATACACTAACTTTTGCACATTCGCAAAGGTCAATTGCGCTGGTACCTCCTAGCTTTTCTAGCTTAATATCTAAACGACAGTTCTTTGTGAGTGCTATGAGACTTTGGAACTCCCTTCCGCTACATATACATACGAAGGATTACCAACCCTTACAATTTTAAGCAAAATCTGTGCAATCACTTGAACGCTATGAAATTGATCTCATGCTTTCTATCTATCCTCACTATACTGTTTTATCTTCATGCCTTACATTTGTACTTCTTACTATTATCTATACACTTCCTATCTTACTACTTCTCATTTTATGTAGACTTATTGTATATTATTATTTACTTATTTACTTGTTAACATACATATGTATAAGTACAATTGAAGCATTATTGTTACTAGGCTCCCATTACTTTTAAGAATGTATTCTTACCAGGGTACGGAAAACGTTTCTTTTTTTATATCGCTTAATTTATATCCCTCACTGAAGATAACAATATTTCCATCCTCACTCATAAATATCTTTTTTCACCTTTGTTCAAAAAAATACATATCGCTCACTTTCAAAATAATTTCGATCTTCCAACAAAACTATCACTTGGGATGAAAAAAAATCTTATCTTCAAATATTTCGATCCCTCAAGTTGAAAACATTTCGTTTGTTGACGAATAGCGATCGCAGAAGATGAGAAAACTTCGGCTTTCGTGCCATAACGATCTTCGGTGATGAAAAAAAGGCCGAATGTTTTTGTTGGATTTGGTACACGATGAATTATAATTAATTTTGCAAGGTGTGGAGTGTGAGGGAAAGTTGTGAAAGTAAATACGTAAAATATTAATATATTCTTTATTTAAAACTTAAATAAAATATTAAGTAATTCTAATATATTTTATACATACTCCTATTATAAATTTTTATTATGAATTATTTCATTTAATTTTATTTATTTAACACAAATGTAAGTGCGTGAACTTCCTTGACTTCCTAGCTGCGAGCGTACCAGATGAGTATGCCGAGATGCAGTATGAAAAGTCCCAGTCAGAAATATTTATGAATCAAAAATCAAAACAAAAAACCCAATTACCATTTTTTGTTAAATAAATTTTGAAATTGACCTTATATTATACGAGTATATACATATATATGTATATATACATTGGCTGGTCAAGGAGTTGTATAAAAGATACCACTGTTCGTAAGCCATGCTTAGTGCGTTGATGAAACCGTGCCTAAAAGCCAATGAATACAGCCACTAACTGTGAAAAAACGTTTGAGACGGTTATAGCCAAAATTTAGTAAATGGCGTTTGAAGTTGGCCATATATCACATACACGATGGCCGGTCCAGGAGGTGTATAATAGACGCCACTGTTCGTAAACCAGCCTTAGTGCGTTGATGAAACCTACAGTGCCTAAAAGCCAATGAATACAGCCACTAGCTGTGAAAAAATGGTTGAGACGGTTATAGCCAAAATTATGTAAATGGCGTTTGAAGTTGGCCATATTTAACATACACGATGGCCGGTACAGGAGGTGTATAAAAGACGCCAATGTTCGTAAACCAGGCTTAGTGCGTTGATGAAACATACAGTGCCTAAAAGCCAATGAATACAGCCACTAACTGTGAAAAAACGTTTGAGACGGTTATAGCCAAAATTTTGTAAATGGCGTTTGAAGTTGGCCATATATCACATACACGATGGCCGGTCCAGGAGGTGTATAATAGACGCCACTGTTCGTAAACCTGGCTTAGTGCGTTGATAAATCCTACAGTGCCTAAAAGCCAATGAATACAGCCACTAACTGTGAAAAAATAGTTGAGACGGTTATAGCCAAAATTTTGTAAATCGCGTTTGAAGTTGGCCATATTTAACATACACGACGGCCGGTACAGGAGGTGTATAAAAGACGCCACTGTTCGTAAACCAGGCTTAGTGCGTTGATGAAACATACAGTGCCTAAAAGCCAATGAATACAGCCACTAACTGTGAAAAAATAGTTGAGACGGTTATAGCCAAAATTTTGTAAATCGCGTTTGAAGTTGGCCATATTTAACATACACGATGGCCGGTACAGGAGGTGTATAAAAGACGCCACTGTTCGTAAACCAGGCTTAGTGCGTTGATGAAACATACAGTGCCTAAAAGCCAATGAATACAGCCACTAACTGTGAATAGTTGAGACGGTTATAGCCAAAATTTTGTAAATGGCGTTTGAAATTGGCCATATATGACATACACGATGGCCGGTCCAGGAGGTGTATAATAGACGCCACTGTTCGTAAACCAGGCTTAGTGCGTTGATAAAACCTACAGTGCCTAAAAGCCAATGAATACAGCCACTAACTGTGAATAGTTGAGACGGTTATAGCCAAAATTTTGTAAATCGCGTTTGAAGTTGGCCATATTTAACATACACGATGGCTGGTACAGGAGGTGTATAAAAGACGCCACTGTTCGTAAACCAGGCTTAGTGCGTTGATGAAACATACAGTGCCTAAAAGCCAATGAACACAGCCACTAACTGTGAAAAAATGGTTGAGACGGTTATAGCCAAAATTTTGTAAATGACGTTTGAAGTTGGCCATATATCACATACACGATGGCCGGTACAGGAGGTGTATAAAAGACGCCACTGTTCGTAAACCAGACTTAGTGCGTTGATAAAACCTACAGTGCCTAAGAGCCAATGAATACAGCCACTAACTGTGAAAAAATAGTTGAGACGTTTATAGCCATAATTTTGTAAATCGCGTTTGAAGTTGGCCATATTTAACATACACGATGGCCGGTACAGGAGGTGTATAAAAGACGCCACTGTTCGTAAACCAGACTTAGTGCGTTGATGAAACATACAGTGCCTAAAAGCCAATGAATACAGCCTGTGTACCTGAATACCTGAATACCTGTATGCCTGAATACCTAACTGTGAAAAAAGTTTGAGACGTTTATAGCCAAAATTTTGTAAATGGCGTTTGAATTTGGCCATATATCACATACACGATGGCCGGTCCAGGAGGTGTATAATAGACGCCACTGTTCGTAAACCAGGCTTAGTGCGTTGATGAAACCTACAGTGCCTAAAAGCCAATGAACACAGCCACTAGCTGTGAAAAAATGGTTGAGACGGTTATAGCCAAAATTATGTAAATGGCGTTTGAAGTTGGCCATATTTAACATACACGATGGCCGGTACAGGAGGTGTATAAAAGACGCCACTGTTCGTAAACCAGGCTTAGTGCGTTGATGAAACATACAGTGCCTAAAAGCCAATGAACACAGCCACTAACTGTGAAAAAATGGTTGAGACGGTTATAGCCAAAATTATGTAAATGGCGTTTGAAGTTGGCCATATTTAACATACACGATGGCCGGTACAGGAGGTGTATAAAAGACGCCACTGTTCGTAAACCAGGCTTAGTGCGTTGATGAAACCTACAGTGCCTCAAAGCCAATGAACACAGCCACTAACTGTGAAAAAATGGTTGAGACGGTTATAGCCAAAATTTTGTAAATGACGTTTGAAGTTGGCCATATATCACATACACGATGGCCGGTACAGGAGGTGTATAAAAGACGCCACTGTTCGTAAACCAGGCTTAGTGCGTTGATAAAACCTACAGTGCCTAAAAGCCAATGAATACAGCCACTAACTGTGAAAAAATGGTTGAGACTGTTATAGCCAAAATTTTGTAAATCGCGTTTGAAGTTGGCCATATATCACATACACGATGGCCGGTCCAGGAGGTGTATAATAGACGCCACTGTTCGTAAACCAGGCTTAGTGCGTTGATGAAACCTACAGTGCCTAAAAGCCAATGAATACGAACAGTGGCGTCTTTTATACACCTCCTGGACCGGTCATCATGTATGTTAAATATGGCCATCTTCAATCGGGAGTTACATAATTTTGGCTATAACCGTCTCAACAATTTTTTCACAGTTAGTGGCTGTATTCATTGGCTTTTAGGCACTGTAGGTTTCATCGAAGCACTAAGCCTGGTTTACGAACAGTGGCGTCTTTCATACACCTCCTGGACCGGTCATCGTGTATGTTAAATGGCCATCTTCAATCGCGATTTACAAAACTTTGGCTATAACCGTCTCAACCATTTTCTTGCAGTTGGTGGCTGTATTCATTGGCTTTTAGGCACTGTAGGTTTCATCAACGCACTAAGCCTGGTTTACGAACAGTGGCGTCTTTTATACACCTTCTGGACCGGCCATCGTGTATGTGATATATGGCCAACTTCAATCGCGAGTTACATAATTTTGGCTATAACCGTCTCAACCATTTTTTCACAGTTAGTGGCTGTATTCATTGGCTTTTAGACACTGTAAGTTTCATCAACGCACTAAGCCTGGTTTACGAACATTGGTATCTTTTATACAATTCCTTGACCAGCCAATGTATATATACATATATATGTATATACTCGTATAATGTAAGGTCAATTTCAAAATTTATTTAACAAAAAATGGTAATTGGGTTTTGTTTTGATTTTTTATTCATAAATATTTCTGACTGGGACTTGTCATACGGCTTAGATCTCATCTCGGCATAGGCATCTGGTACGCTCCCAGCTAGGAAGTCAATAACAGCGGAGTTAACAGAACTCTGTTAAAGTTCGCGACGTCGGGATCTTAACAGAGAACAGAACTCTGTTAAAGTTCGCGACGTATTTAGCTTCACGCACTTCACAAATGTAAACTAAGAATTTATGTCTTTTATAGTACACCCAAGTAACAATAAGCACGATAATTAACAAATTATAATAATGTATAATGTATAATTATATACATAATATATTATGTGTATATTAAGTAATGCATTAGAAAAATACTAATTGGGAGTATTTGCTCTTCGATTGAAAGCACAGATTGTGCGTGTTACATTTGTCAATTTTATTATGCGACGAACATTTGAAACATGAATTCAAACACTTTATAAAATCATTTATAAAATTTGTTACCTGTTGGCCCTCTAATAATCAATCCTTTTTCATTCCAAAAGTAATTAGTTTCAAGGCCGATATACAAATTTGCCTTCCATTTATACATGTACATACATATGTATTCAAATGCTTACCTGCAAAATTTATTGCATATATTCGGAACGAGCTCACAGAAAGGGTTGAGGAGTAAATTTTTGCACTTGCTTTACGTTTTCTATGCAGGACATGGTCCAAAAAAATGTAAAGATATTCATATGTATATTGGGATGGATTGAGAGAAAGCCAACATTCTTTGAGAAAATTTTTTTAAAGTCAGCCGTTGCAAAAAAAAATCTCCTGTGTTTCAATATCAATGAATAATAAAAAGTATAATGGGAAGATATAAGAAATATATAAATATATATATATATAATATATAATATAATATATATAATAATTTACATGTAATATAATATAACATAATATATACAGGGTGTTTCGCATAAGGGTGTTCAAAAGACTTGGGCGTGTAGGATGGGTCGAGACAAGAAAAAAATCGTATGGGAGGGGGGGTCAATTTCCCCCCGTTTAGGCGGGAGGGGACATTTTATAAAAATCCGACTTAACACCGAAAAAAATAATATTAAAAAATAATGGTTAGACCTAGATAACTTTTGCTTGCTGATTTTCAAAGTGAAATATCCGCTTCTTAATATCCTTTTTTGTTCCTATGTAAAACAGTTTTTGAGAAATTTAATGACAAAGTTAAAATTTGGTAAAAAAATTCCGAAAAAAAATTTTTGGTCGCGGTTTTTTTTTTTAAAATTACGGTATTAAATATAAAAATTTTCAATTTTCTCAAAAACTACAAGTCATAAATCCTTCCGGTTTGAAGCATTCTCTCTAGAATTTGTTGGAGAATTTTATGGTCGGAAAAAAGTTTATACTTAATACCGTAATTTCAAAAAAAAATTGCGACTAAATTTTTTTTTCGAAATTGTTTTTCCAAATTTTAACTTTGACAATAATTTTCTCAAAAACTGTTTGACATAGGAACCTAATTTAAAAAGGATATTAAGAAACGGATATTTGACTTTGAAAATCAGCAAGCAAAAGTTATCTAGGTTTAACCATTTTTTTTTAATATTATTTTTTTCGATGTTAAGTCGGATTTTTTTAAAATGGCCCCTCCCGTCTAAACGGGGGGAAATTGACCCCCTGCTCCCATACGATTTTTTTCTTGTCTCGACCCAACCTACACGCCCTGATCTTCTGTCCCCTCTTATGTGAAACACCCTGTATAATGAATATGTATAAAATATATTAGAATTACTTATAGTAGAAAACCATTTTTATACCCTACACCTTAAGGTAAGGGTATATTCACTTTGTAACGAAATGTGTAACGCATAGAACTAGAGACGATAGGTATAGAAAAGTATATATATTCTTGATCAGCGTGACCTCCTGAGTCGATTTAGCCATGTCCGTCCGTCTGTCTGTCTGTCTGTCTGTCTGTCTGTTGAAATCACGATCACAGGAGAACCAATGAAGATATCGTGATGAAACTTTGCAGATATATTGTTTTATCTGGTGGGCAGGTTGGTATTGAAAATGGGCAAAATCGGTCCACGGCCACGCCTATTTTTTATTAAAAATGTGATATCAGCGTTCGTTTTTGAGCTATTACAACAAAATTTCATTCCTGGGTATAGAGTAGCATTATCCGTGAATGTGCCAAATATGGGCGTGATCCGCCCACTTTTAGATTACACAGGCAAAAGAGGGTTATATTGTTAAATATATAAACTTCCTGAATAAAACTTAAGATAAAAACTTGTTTCACAAAAAAACATTATTATATCAAAACTGGGTGCGGTCCGCTCACTTTTACACTACATATACAGTATAGCAGTATGAAAAAAAGTTTATTACCACGGAAATAAAGTTTAAATGAACACAATTATAAAAACAACTAAGCTAGTTATTTTTTTTTGAAAAAGGTAATGACCACGCCTACTATTTATACAGAGGCGTCGCTAGGTCTCATGGACCCCGGGACGGTTAATCAACTTGTAGCCCCAAAAATGCCTAGAATGCAATAAGTCAATACTTGATTTCCACAACTGCCGCCCCCGACATTGTGCCGCCCAGAGTGGACCGCCACCCCCGCCCCATCCTAGCTTCGGCACTTTTTTTAAAACTTTTAGGTGTAGGGTATCTAAGATTCGGCCAGGCCGAATATAGCTTTCTTACTGGTCTTATTAATATTTTTACACATTAATATTTTACGTATTTACTTCTACAACCTTGCAAAAATAATTTTAATTCATCGTGTACCAAATCCAACAAAAACATATTCATACGAAATACAAACAAGACTTCATTTTCAAGCAATTGTCTCTGCCGCGGAGCGAACCAAACACCAACAAAACCCATGGTGCTCTGCTCAGCTGCTTTTTTCGATCCTGCGTCGAAATTATTTTCATCTTCAAAGATCGATTCTTTGCCTGCGCAGCCTTTTTTTCATCACCGAAGATCGTTATGGTACGAAAGCCGAAGTTTTCTCATCTTCTGCGATCGTTGTTCGTCAACAAACGAAATGTTTTCAACTTGAGGGATCGAAATATTTGAAGATAAGAATTTTTTCATCCCAAGTCATAGTTTTGTTGGAAGATCGAAATTATTTTGAACGTGAGCGATATGTATTTTTTTGAACAAAGATGAAAAAATAAAAATCGCTCATGAGTCAAAACAGATTTTCATCTTTTGAGATCGTTTTTTTGTGAGGGATATAAAAAAAGTTGTTCGTTTGAGGGATATATTCCGAACCCTGATTCTTACTATGGTCAGCAAACTAAATAAAAATATAAACTAAACTAAAACTGATGTTTGCGAACGATGTTAAACTGTTTCTATCTTTTAAAAAGGAATCTGAATCCAAAATTCTTCAAATCGACCTTGACTCTTTGACAAAATGGTGTAATGTAAATTGCATGGAACTAAATCTAAATAAATGCAAACAGATGACATTTTCTCGTTCAAGCCCGTTAATTATAATATTGCCAATTATAAACTGGATCGATTGGAAACTAAATGATCTTGGTGTGATTCTAGATTAGAAACTCCGTTTTCATACTCATATTAGCCACATAACCAACAGGGCCAGCAGTGTACGAGGCTTCATAAAGCGCTGGGCCAAAGAGTTCAATGATCCCTATATCACCAGAATTTTACACTCATCGCTTGTTCGTTCCATTTTGGAGTATGCCTCGCCAGTCTGGAGTCCTCGCTTCAGCTGCTATATCTCTGAAATAGAATCCGTGCAAAAGCACTTCCTACTTTTTTGTCTAAGAAATCTTCGCTGAGATCCATCTTACGGTGGCATACGAATCCCAACTTAGGCTGATAAATCTATCCTCAATAGCTGACCGAAGGATTATGCTGAATGCGGTTTTTCTCTTGAACTTGTTGTATGGCGGCACTGACTCTACATACCTATAAAGAAATATTGATATTAGCATACCTCGTCGCACCTCGAGAAAATGTGGACTCCTCCACTTATGGATTTTAATTTGGTTTACCAAGCCATTAACTTGACTGACCCCGTCTATTTAGCTAAAAAGAAAATCTTAAACTTACTTTTGAATTGTTAATTTTGAATTGTTATTAAATTGAATATAATTTCATCTTTATTTACATGTCTAATATTAACTATAAAGTCTCAACGGCTTAGTTTAAGGTTGAAAGAAAATAATAGTAATAATAATAATAAAAACAAACCCCGTAAATAAAGTTTAAATTGTCCCACCCCACCCTGGCTACGCCAGTCTGTTTATACCCGCCTGTGATTAAATGTGATTATAAAGTAGCTTTCCTTATAACCCCATATGCATTTCCTCTAGTTTCAGTTTGTATTTCACTCTGTAAAGCTACTGTTCTGCAATGAAAAATCTAAATAACTTAAAAATTTAAATAAATAAATTTTAATAATTAATTAATATAATTAATAACAAGATAATTTTTCAAAACTTTTAGTTGTAGGGTAACTAAGATTCGGACAGGCCGAATATAGCACTCTTACTGGTTTATATTGTGTTCAACTCTGCCAGAGAATTTTGTTTTATGACTTCAGTGGCCTTAAAACGGGCCTTAATCCCGGAGCGGTAATTTGAGTTTTGTGAAAAGGAAAAATTCCCAAGGAGCAGATTTGGTAAATACTGTGGTTCATGAATGATATTTATGTTACTTTAAATTCCTTCACAATGCTTGTTCGTTGCGAAGGTGGGTTGTCATCGTGCGGAATCGGTAAATTGTTTTTCCCACAATTCTGTTAGTTTCTTGTATGTAGATGCTTTTGGGATAAATTTTGATAAACTGTACCGGGATAAATTTTCGCTGATTTTTCGACTATTTTAAATGCGGTTGGCGGTACGTATGTGTGTCGCAGGCGACCATTGGTCCACTTGTAGACGAACTCACAATTGGTTGGCGGGGGTCGTTGCGGCGATGGAGGTGCTTGCTGTCGGCGGTTCGCGCACAACTTGTGCGTCGCCGGCAGTTGTTGGTGTGCTTGTTATCGAATTTTAACGTTGTCGCCGAATGGTGGGTGTCGTGACTAGGGATATGCTCGTGGTTGGCGGTTGACGGTAAACTTCTGCATCGTCGTTGGCCGTTGGTGTACTTGTCGACGAATTTACGAGTCCTTGCCGATTGTCGTTGCCACACGATGGTTATGCTCGTGGTTGTGGTTACTTTGTAGCGTCGCTGGCGACCGTTAATGGTAGGGTTTTATGGTAAGTTTACCTTCTTTTGTGGGGGGGGGGGAGGGTGTGGGGACAAATACGTGTTACGTGGGGTGCTGATTCCTTTTTCCTATAGCTTTTTCTGCCTATTTTGATATTCCCTTGTCCTGCGTGATCGGTCGATTTATCTGCCGGTTCAATATGCAGTGATGCGAGGGCTCATGTATGCATGCCTCTGACGATTGTAACGTGCACAACGTTACAATTAAGATTATTACAATGAAGATTATTACAATTAAGATCACTAATATATAAGTTAGTAAAATCAAAACAAAGAAAATAACATAAACACAGTCGCAGCGCAGTCGCGGCATTAATCAGCAGAATGCACCAACAGATCGCAGGTTCAAATCCCACCAGCGATCAAAATATTTTTTTTCTCTTTTTAAGAAACCAAGCTTAGGAAACCGCATATCGCAAGTTCAAATCCCACCAGCGATCAAAATATTTTATCTCCGCATCAATTCTTGTAGTATGTGTGTTTGTATTCTTGTGCAGAAGAAACAACACAAAACCGGTTTCACCATACATACACATACATGATATACAATAAAAAGATCGACACTGGTAATTTGCGCTCACTGCGTTAATATAATTCACATACCGTTTATGGCAGCCGGCTCATAAAAGGCTCGGCAAAAACATTCAAATTCGAGTTGCACTGAGTATAAGGTAAGCCTTATACTCGAGATTTTAAAAACAATCTTGCGACTTCACATATCGGCTTCGGCCATCGGTAATATATCTATATATTGCCTATCGACTTCGGTCACCGGTGAATGCACTATCATTCACCTATCGGCTTCGGCCATCGGTAATATTCCTATATATTGCCTATCGACTTCGGTCACCGGTGAATGCCCTATCATTCACCTATCGGCTTCGGCCATCGGTAATATTCCTATATATTACCTATCGACTTCGGTCATCGGTGAATGACCTATCATTCACCTATCGGCGCAGGCCACCGGCGTGCAACAATATTTGCACGCCACCGGTAGGAAAGTCCCTTAAACAGGAGATTAACCTAACCAGCATTTTTGGTTCGATAAATTAAGGCCTTCCGCCGGGAAGCACTTGAGCTTCCAAGCCCTTACCTGAGACCTTCCGCAGGGAAGCACTTTCGCTTTCCTTCCATAAATTAAGGCTTTCCGCCGGGAAGCACTTGAGCTTCCAAGCCCTTACCTGAGACCTTCCGCAGGGAATCACTTTCGCTTTCCCTTATATAAATTAAGGCCTTCCGCCGGGAAGCACTTGAGCTTCCAAGCCCTTACTTTAGGCCTTCCGTAGAGAAACATGCATAAAAACTCCTGCTTAAGCGATTTTACATAGGGAAACTGTTCAGCCGTCTGCTGCGTGGCACTCTGCCCCTAGATTCGTGTAGGCAAAAACACATTCATTGTACGTATCATAAGTATAGAAATTATTAAGTAGATATAAGGATAAAACCAATCCACCGAGCTGAACTCTGCCGAGAGTCAGTGCTAGACTGTGAGAACAGTCGCTCGAAATTCGTGTGGCGGTTGAATAACTTGGAGGGTTACGAGACCCCTTTGAGAGAACCCTGGACAGACTGAGCCTCATCCAGGCTGGAAACAAAAACTCGTTACAAATGGCGCCCGAACAGGGACTCTCTTCAAAAGAGAGTCAGACACTTACCTTAGAAAGTGCACAAACACAACAAACACTAAGTATAAACACGGATGCCACAACATCCAACCTAAGCGGGATTTACTCTCTCAAAAAGGAGGAGTTAGAAGAACGACTTAGAGAGTCAGGATTACCGGCAGAGGGAACGGTAAAAGAACTCAGACAACGACTGAGCGACTTTTTCAAAACGCAACGCATCGAGAGAGGAAACTCAACGACGCTAAGCCCCCGGTTGACACAATATACACTGGCAACTACGCCACTGGTGAAGACACAACCCGAAGGCAACCCAAATAATAACAACACCGTGGACATAATGAACACGGTTAGAAAATGGGGTCTCGCTTTCAATGGGAACCGCCCTCTCACTGAATTTCTGGAAACGATAGAGGAGTTGGCCGATTGCTACAGAATCGAGTATAACCATCTACTTTTACCGCTGAACGAAATTTTGAAAGACAGAGCGCGAGAATGGTGGCGTTACAAAAGAAATGGAATTCAAACATGGCGAGAATTCCGAGCAGCCGCTGAAAAATTCTTCCAACCACCGCGACACTTACACCGGCTTGAAGAAGAAATAATGCGTAGGAGACAAAACATCCGCGAGAGAGCCAAAGACTTCATAATGAGTCTCATGTCACTGAGACGGCAACACCCTCACATGCGAATGGAACATCAAGTAGAGCGAGCATATGAAGGACTCCGCCCAGAATATCGCCTCTACATAAAACGCAATGACTTCCATAGCATTGACGATCTCATGACACAGGCAGAGGAGTATGAACATATTCGGGGTGAGGAAACTAGAAGCAACCGCCACTCCAACAACTGCATAACCTCTAAACCCTACGCACGAGAAACGCATTGTTGGTCTTGTAGACAACCAGCACACACTAGAAGTAACTGCCGAGGCCGAAGACTACTCTTCTGTTCATACTGCGGAACCACAGGAAGACTATCCCGTGACTGCACCTGCCATCAAAATGCAAACGAGGAACCACCAATCGCCGACCGCTTCTACCTGAAAGTCCAATGCAATGACCATACCGTCAACGCACTCATTGACACCGGAGCTTCACTCACATTTATGGGCATGGACCTGAAAAGGAAGATCAGACGTCAACCAGGCACACATCCAAATATTCCAGTTACGCTAGCGAATGGGAAAATAATCTCGGCCCAAAACCACGGAGAGGTGACCATTAAAATAGGGACGAACCAATACCAACACCAGATATACTTCATGCCAGGAATTACTCAAGAACTAATTCTAGGAATGGATTTCTTAAATAAAATAGGCATCCACCTCACCATTGGCAACCAGGAAATAATACCCAGTGTCACCAACCACCACCCTAGTTTACATACAATAAACCAGAGGCGTGACCACGACTGGGGTACAAAGGAAAATCCAGCAAACAACAAAAACCAGCAACAAAAACCAGCAAAAACAAAACCCAACGACAACAAAACCAAACCGAAAACAAGCCTGACCAAAATACGGGAACACCTGATTCGGATCGGCCCAGCACTATGTACCCGCCTCCGAATACCGAAATCAACAAACACACCGAGTGATACACCGAAATCAATAAAAACACCGAGAGACACACCGAAATCAACAAACGCACGAAAACCACCGAAAGGAACCAAACCGAAAACCGTCAACTCAACAAAAAACCAAATGACAAACATCACCACTACACCAAAAAAACATCAGAGAGGGAAAAGGATGGCTACACCAGACTACCATTCGATCGCAGCTGACCACCGATCGCCGTACATTTCAGATGCAGCGACCAGAAGGAGTAGTCACCGCCACAGTACAAGGCGGATGAGCGAAATTAACCCACACCGCCGAATGGAGTGTGATGACCAGCAACAACGTCACTTCTACAATCTACGCCGACGCGCTTGGAAACCAGCCATTGGATCATCAGTCCTACGTAAAAACCATGTCCTTTCGTCCGCCGCTAAACAATTTACCGAGAAACTAGCTCCAAAATATACTGGCCCCTGCAAAGTCGTTGGCTTCGACTCACCCAACATAGCAATCATAGTTGACACCACCCCACCCAACACACAAAGACGTGTTCATGTACAAGACCTGAAACCATTCCCGTCTCCTACCAGTCACGCTTAGATCTCTCAACCGGTAACATCGCTCGCTCACTCACGACTTCTTTTTATTTTTAAGATGAACGTCATCCGGAAAAGAACGCAGCCACAGCGTCCTGGCCTACCCATCAAAAATTGGGTCCAGCCCATCACCCCATTTGAGCCACCCCTGGAGGCACATCCAAAAGCAAGGAAGCTAGTCCACACAGCCCAGGCCATAACCACCGCAGCGAGACCAAAGACCAGCCTGGCCAGAATCAGACAAAAACTGGTCCGTAACAGCCCGGCTCTGTGCACCCGACCCCGCATCCCTCTAAGCAAGCCAGACGACAACACACCAGGACCATCAAAAACCAATACAAACACCACCAGCAACAACCAGAAAAACAAAAAACAACAAGGAACGACAACTATGGAAACCCAAACAACAAAAACCAGGACTCCGCCGAAACAGCAAACCACCAAAAAGGGGTGGCTTCATAAAATCACCATCCGGCCACAACTAACCCCCGACCTTCAAAGTTCGCCGACCAGAGGGCGTAGCCACCGTCACGGTGCAGGACGGATGGGCGAGATTAACTCACCAGAACGAGTGGAGGGTGGTGGCCACAAACAAAAATCATACGATACAGAAACCATTTTAGAGGGAAATTTAATAAATGAAATTAATATAAAAAAAAAAAAAAAAAAAAAAAACATACAACAATGAAATTAAAAAGAACTAAAGAAATATTTGATTAAGTTTATATTATATTTAGAAGAATATTTAAGTTGAACGAACAACAATGAAATTGAATAGAATTAAAGAAATATTGATTAAGTTTATATTATATTTAGAAGAATATTTAAGTTGAACGAAGGAAAAAGAGAAGGGAAAGAGAACTAAATAAATTGTAAACTGAAATTAAATTGGAGAAAAACAATTTAATTAAAAGGGAAATGAATTTAAAAAAAAAAAAAAAAAAAAAAAAAAAATATATATATATATATATAAAGAACTTTTTTTGAAAGCCGAGCTGAGCCCTCGTGGCCAGTAAAAAGTTTTTGCATTAGCAAAACGTGCATAAGTCGCTTTCCACCATAAAACCAAAATCTTTTTTTTTCTTCTCTTTCTTTTTTTTATATATACCATCGTAAGGATAGACTGTAACGTGCACAACGTTACAATTAAGATTATTACAATTAAGATCACTAATATATAAGTTAGTAAAATCAAAACAAAGAAAATAACATAAACACAGTCGCAGCGCAGTCGCGGCATTAATCAGCAGAATGCACCAACAGATCGCAGGTTCAAATCCCACCAGCGATCAAAATATTTTTTTCCCTTTTTAAGAAACCAAGCTTAGGAAACCGCATATCGCAAGTTCAAATCCCACCAGCGATCAAAATATTTTATCTCCGCATCAATTCTTGTAGTATGTGTGTTTGTATTCTTGTGCAGAAGAAACAACACAAAACCGGTTTCACCATACATACACATACATGATATACAATAAAAAGATCGACACTAGTAATTTGCGCTCACTGCGTTAATATAATTCACATACCGGCTCATAAAAGGCTCGGCAAAAACATTCAAATTCGAGTTGCACTGAGTATAAGGTAAGCCTTATACTCGAGATTTTAAAAACAATCTTGCGACTTCACATATCGGCTTCGGCCATCGGTAATATATCTATATATTGCCTATCGACTTCATCACCGGTGAATGCACTATCATTCACCTATCGGCTTCGGCCATCGGTAATATTCCTATATATTGCCTATCGACTTCGGTCACCGGTGAATGCCCTATCATTCACCTATCGGCTTCGGCCATCGGTAATATTCCTATATATTACCTATCGACTTCGGTCATCGGTGAATGACCTATCATTCACCTATCGGCGCAGGCCACCGGCGTGCAACAATATTTGCACGCCACCGGTAGGAAAGTCCCTTAAACAGGAGATTAACCTAACCAGCATTTTTGGTTCGATAAATTAAGGCCTTCCGCCGGGAAGCACTTGAGCTTCCAAGCCCTTACCTGAGACCTTCCGCAGGGAAGCACTTTCGCTTTCCTTCCATAAATTAAGGCTTTCCGCCGGGAAGCACTTGAGCTTCCAAGCCCTTACCTGAGACCTTCCGCAGGGAATCACTTTCGCTTTCCCTTATATAAATTAAGGCCTTCCGCCGTGAAGCACTTGAGCTTCCAAGCCCTTACTTTAGGCCTTCCGTAGAGAAACACGCTGGTTATAAAAACTCCTGCTTAAGCGATTTTACATAGGGAAACTGTACAGCCGTCTGCTGCGTGGCACTCTGCCCCTAGATTCGTGTAGGCAAAAACACATTCATTGTACGTATCATAAGTATAGAAATTATTAAGTAGATATAAGGATAAAACCAATCCACCGAGTTGAACTCTGCCGAGAGTCAGTGCTAGACTGTGAGAACAGTCGCTCGAAATTCGTGTGGCGGTTGAATAACTTGGAGGGTTACGAGACCCCTTTGAGAGAACCCTGGACAGACTGAGCCTCATCCAGGCTGGAAACAAAAACTCATTACACGATTTATTTCGAAATGTCGATATAAGCCGCATAAACTAAATTATTCAGTTACAATGAATTTTGCACTGTAATGTTTTGTTCGATTTTTTACTATATACGAGGGCGGTCCGATAAGTACTCAGCCTTACCACCCGATGGTCACCACGATCGCAAGAGAAATTTACTACCGTCTAGTACATTGTTGTAAACAGCTACTGTCAAATTCAGCCAAATCGGACTCGTAGTTTTGTATAGACCGCGTGCGGAAACGAGTGTGTCCGCGTATTTTAGAAAAATGGAAAAAGAGCAATATCGGTCAGTTATGTGAGCAACATGTTAAAAAACGTGAGATTCAAACGCTAGATGATGTAATTCAATTCCTGGAGCAACAATGGATTCTGCAAATCGTAATTATTTGTTGTCATTTTTACAAAGGGAACAGCTGTTCTGGTGCAAATAAACAAAATTATTAGAATAGTTTTGTACAAAGGTAAATGTCTGTACTCGAAGAAACAGCTATTTCTTTATCTATTAAAAAGATAAATTAACCGGAGTTTAACTGAAGGTTAACTCACCAATATTGGCCGGTTAACCTACGTTTAAACGAGCACTGAAAAACACAATGTGTCGTTTAAACGGAAGTTAACTGAGAAACGACGATAAACGAGCACTGAAAAACTGGCCCATAGTAGACATGAAGATATCTCGTTGGGTAATGGCAGAAACACTTAAAAGAAACTTTTGTTTCTTAAACGCTATCACAAGTCACAACAGAACTCTAAATTAGCACCTGTTTTGTCATCGGAGAATATCGAGTGGAATCTTAATCCGCCATTCGCTCCACATTTTAGCGTAATTTGGGAAGCAGATGTTAAAGCACTAAAGCCTTATCTACGACGCAATATTGGTGAGGTCAACCTATGAGGAAATGTCCACGATTTTGTACCAAGTTGAAACAGTATTAACGCTCAATGCGTAAGACCGCCTTAACAAGGGCACTTGTAAAATTCAAGAATTAGGGCCACCTCTTTTTTTTAACTCTTTTTTATGGAATTTGGTACCTGGATTGCTTGAGGAAGGTTCTTGGAAATATACTGCATTTTTAGAATATAGAACTCTTAAAAAATGTTTAAAAAATAAAAGAAATGTATGAAAAACTTAATTTTTTTACCTTAATTTTACGAATAGCATATTCGTGGTAGAGCGAGCCGCTGTACCTCTTTAAATGCTTCTATATTGCGAAGGACAGAATTATATCGAATTCTGTTTCTTGTTACTATCTTTAGATATATAACCCATTTATAAAAAAGTCAGAGTTTTTGATTATTTTGTGTATACTTTTGCTGATTTTTGAAGAAGCAATACCATTTGGTAGCAAATATTTTTAATAATTTGCATATATGATTGCTATTTTCTTATTATATTTATTCAATACAATCTCCTAGATCAGATCATGATCATTGTTTGTGTGGGGGATGTGTGCGCAAGGTAAGCGCAACACACCGATATATAATATAAAGATAATATAATAATAAGAGTGACTGGGGAATTGAAAGACTTACCAATGGTTCGATGTGGTGTTTGTTTGATGTGGGGTGATGAGGTGATGGTGATCGTGATCGTGGTGATGATGGTGGTGGAGATGGTGACGGCGATCGTGGCGATGGTGATCGTGGTGGTGATGTTTGTGGGGTGATGCGGTGATGGCGATCGTGATCGTGGTGATGTTTGTGGTGGGGTGATTATTCACTCGCGTGGGGGTTGCGCACTTGAAAATAAGAAACTCGTCAAAAAAACACGTCGCGTGGTAATTGTACGTCGAGTTAAGTCACGATTGAAAAGTAAAGTAAGTTAAGTTGGGGGCGGAAGTCATCAAAAACTCATTGAGCTGTCAAGAGTTGACAGGTCGCAGTTCGGGAGGTTGGCTGCGCTGACCGACGTGCACTGCATTTGCATCTACAGGGGAGTAGATGGCGCTGCTTTCTCTGGGAGGGCGAAAGACCAGCGCTGGGGTATGCAGTCGAGTCAGAATGAGTGTTTGGCGTAAACATACCGCCCACCTTGCAGTACTGCAACTTTGCTCAGGTTAGAGACACACGAAGAAGGGGGTTTCGCCTTAGTCACGGATACGCGATGATTTGGGGTTTAAATCATCGGGTTGGTCAGGGGTGGGAGTGACCAGCAGATTGGGCTGCATTCGTGGAACTAAGGAGCGCTGCTCAGAGACGGCAGCGCCTATGTCTCTACCTAACGTGCAGCCGGTTGCACGTATGTGTGAGGGGGGGGGGGGCGCACTGGAGTGCGTGGCGCTCGCTGGGGATGGAGCTTATGATGGGAATAATGTAATGACATTAGCGGGGAGAGTTCGCCGGGGTGCGAATAGATCCTTGAGATGCGATCTTAAGAGGGGAGTACCGTTAATTTACTGAGGGGACGAGTAATGGTTCCTTTCTCGGTTCGGATGTCGACGACGCGTGTTTTCTTGTCGGCACCATGATACAGGTGAATCACGCGGCCGAGTCTCCATTGTGTTGGAGGGAGGTTGTCATCGCGTAAGACGACAAGATCCCCAACTTTAAGGTCAGGTTGGGTTACCTTCCATTTGCTGCGTTTGTGGAGTTCGGTGAGGTACTCATGTTTCCATCGAGTACAGAATTGTTGATAGATGGCTTTCACTTTTAGCCATCTATTAACAATCTTGAGGGGGGAGTTTACTAACGCCGGTTCAGCGGGGGTCAGAAGAGGGCCACCGATGAGGAAATGGCCGGGCGTTAGAGGCTGTAGATCCGATGGATCGTCGGACATGCTGCTAAGCGGTCTCGAGTTGAGGCAGGCTTCGATCCTGGAGAGTATGGTAGCAAACTCTTCAAAGGTGAAGCGCATATTGCCGACAAACTTTCGGAAATGAAGTTTGAAGTTTTTAACGCCAGCTTCCCAGAGACCGCCCATATGAGGCGCGGCAGCGGGTATAAAATGCCATTTGAGCTGCTGATAGGCACACTGTGAGGTGACCGCTTCGTGCGATTGTCGAAGGAAGATCTTCCAATCGTTCTGAAGTGTTTTGGAGGCTCCCACGAAGTTCTTTTCATTGTCCGAGTAAACATCCTTGGGGCATCCGCGACGGACGCTGAAGCGGTTGAAGGCAGCGAGAAATGTCGGAGTCGGCAGGTCACTGACCACTTCGAGATGTATGGCCTTCGTTGCGAAGCAGACGAAGACACAGACATAGCCTTTGGTGATGAGGTATGCCCTCCCAGTGTAGTTTTTGATATCAAACGGTCCAGCTAAATCTAGACCGGTGGCAGCAAAAGGGCGTGAGAGAGTGGTCCGCTCAGGGGGCAGAGCGGCCATAAGATGGGTGCGCACTTGTTTCCTCAAGGATACAAGGTTTGCAAGTATGGATCGTGGCCTTTACGAGGTTCTTGGCCTTGGGTATCCAATGTTGCGTACGTAGCAAGCGCAACATCAGTTGGTTCCCTCCATGTAGACTGATGTCATGGACGAAGCGAACCAATAATCGAGTGCACTTGCAGCTGTACGGAAGGAGAAAGGGATGGCGTTCGTCATAGGAGAGTGACGGACACGCGGATAGACGGCCACCTACACGCAGCAATCCATCTGTGGATAAGAATGGATTGAGCGATAGAATGGGGCTCTTGGGGGGTAGAGTTTGTTTCATATCGAGAGAACGATATTCATGGGCAAAATGTACCTTTTGTGCGAGAGTGGCAAGTCTCGTTTTGACATGCTGGATTTCATCGGAGTCAATAGCGGTATCGTGTCGACGAGAGGACACGCGATACTTTGGGTGGCTATGCTGGGGAAATCTAAACACGTAAGACAATACGCGAAGAGCTTGTGGTAAAGAAGAGAATCTCTCCATCAAGTCTTCAAAGTGGGGGAAGTACGCGAAATTGGCTTTGACTGGTTTTGCTTCCAGTTCGGTTTCCAGAGTATCGAGGGGGAAAGAGTGTGGCCAGTGTTTCCTTTCTTGCCGCCTGTGGGTGGTGCTCGCGTGAAGATTTTCGCAGACTGTCTTGGCTGGAGTGCAAAGACGTTGCTTGGGAACTACTTCCACGTCCCAGAGACGTGCAGGCTCACGGTCAAGGGAGACCTCATTGAAAAACGACAATCGGGTGGTAGTGGTTGAAGTCGGGGCCTGAGAAAGTGGACCGGTGAGGATCCACCCGAACACGGTCTCTTGGGCGATGAGAGAGCCCAAGATATTCCGTCGGATACCGTCCAGCAAGATAAGAGGGTAGATGTCGCTCCAATCAAGACATCTATTTGATCGCTTTGGTAAAAGCGATCATCAGCTAGTGGTAGGTTCGGAAGAGAATCGAACAGGGTCCGGTCAAGGGAGCAGACCGGTAGGTTGCCGGTTAGTTTTTGAAGCACGAGAGCCGTGGCTTCAATGCACAGTCCGGCCGATCGGGGAGAGCCGATGCTAAACTTGCAAAGGTTGTTCACCATGGCTGTAACGGTTTCATTAACGCTGGCGACTTGAGCTTGAACCGTAGTCGTTGGAAGTCGCAAGCGCTTTTGTACGCGCTCTGACAGAAAGGTGGCTTCCGAGCCAGGGTCGATGAGAGCACGACCGAGGTAGGATTCGTTACGATGACAGATGTGAACCATTGCGGTAGCGAGTAGCACTTGCTTGCTTCGGGAGGTGAAGCAAGTAAGCACATTTGAAATTGAGGGGGCTTCAGTGGACTGTATAGTAGGGGTAGAGGGGTTCGCTCGAGAGTGCGAAGGCGGGTTCGACGGCAGACTTTGCTGATCAGCACTTAGACTGCGATGAGATGGGGAGTTAGGGCGCGAGGTTGTATGGGTAGAGTTCGAACGAGAGTTCGATCGGGGGGCCGAAGCCAACTCGCGATGTAATAGTGTATGATGTCGTTGATTGCACGACCTGCATGTGAACACACTTTTACAATTTTTCACTTGATGTGAATGTGCCAAACAGTTCGTACAGAATTGGATCCGTTGAACTGTCGCCCAACGTGTGTCTACATTCATAGCCAGAAAACGTGGGCATTGGCGGAGCGGGTGTTGCCGATCAGTGCATACTTTGCAGCTGGTCGGAACCATGGTAGCCTGGAACGTATTCACAGGTTTCGGGGCGGAGGAGAGGCGTGTTTGGGGATTCGACGTTTTTTGAGGTGGTTGGACCGACTTTCGAATGTCGTCCACTGTGTTGGAAATGTGACGTGAGGAACGCGTCCATTTCACACCATTTTGGAATGTCACGTTTATGGGTGAGGGATTGTTCCCATAACGAGAGGGTGGTTTCGGGGAGGCGAGTAGAGCAGAGATGGACAACAATTGTGTCCCAGCTGCCCACGTCGACATCGTACAACGTGAGAGCCGAGAGGCAGTTGTTGATCTCTCGTTGGAGGCGCTTGATCGCAACTCCAGACTCCTTGTGGATTGGGGTAAGGGAGAATAACGTTCGGAGTTGAACGTTAACGAGAATACGTTTATTCTCGAACCGATCGGTAAGATTCCTCCATGCTTGTTCGAATCCGCTATCTATAAGGGGGGACTTTTGGACTATCTCCCTTGCTTCACCTTGGGTCTTTTGGTTGAGGTGAAACAGCTTTTCGACAGGAGATAGTCGATTGTTCCGGATATAGAGCGCGGAAAACATATCGCGAAATGTTGGCCATGATTCGTAGTCGCCCGGTGGCAAGCTGATGTTGTGACCCGAGAGATTCGTCTGAGTCATGGGAGATGACGCCGACATCAACAGCGGAAAGGAACTGGGGGCAACGAGATGCTGCTGTTCACTCACTTTCGCGGAGACACGCACGTAAACCTGGTAACACCGCCGGTACTTGGTCTTAACCACGGTGATATCGGCGCTTCGCGCATCTGGGTCCTCATCGGCCGTGCCGTTGAGGTATTCCAAGCATGAGGCATATGCTAATTTAAGGTCTGACCAGACGGCTTTGAATTCATCCTGGTGAATGGCCAGCGAGAAACCCGAGTGGTCGCGTTCCGGAATGTGGTTATATTCGTCTTCGAATTCTTCCAATGCGTCGGAAGCATTTATGAATTTAGTTAGGGGGTCCATTGGAGTAATTTACCGAAACGATGAGTGGAGAATTTGGATATATGGAGTTAAACTCACGAAGTGGGGTTGAACGAGTTTAACTAGAGGTGAATTATACGAGGGGTTTACGAGGGGTTGAACCTTTAATTCGAGTCGAACGAACGAGGCACAAATACTTCAACTTGCGGTCAGAAGTATGACAAGAAAATTAGTTCAATTCGAATTCAATTAAAGTTTGGAAAAGCACTTTAAATTGCAGTTGGAAATAACGAGAAACTAATAATTTAATTCGTGTTGAATTAAACTTGGAGAAAAGTAATATTTTCCGTCGCGTTTGAAATAAATCGGAGAAATATTAATTTAATTCGCGTGAATTAAAGTTTGGAAGAAACACCTTAAATCGCGGCTGAAATTAAATCGAAAAAATATTAATTTAATTCGCGTGAATTAAGGTTTGGTAAAAGCACTTTAAATCACGGCTGAAATAAATCGAAAAAATATTAATTTAATTCGCTCGAGTCGAAGTTTGGAACAAACACCTTAATCGCGGCTGAAATTAAATCGAAAAATATTAATTGAATTCGCGCGAGTCAAAGTTTGGAACACTTTAAATCGCGGCTGAATAAATCGAAAAATTTTAATTTAATTCGCGTGAATTAAGGTTTAGAACACTTTAAAGCGCGGCTGAATAAATCGAAAAGTTTTAATTTAATTCGCGTGAATTAAGGTTTGGTAAAAGCACTTTAAATCACGGCTGAAATAAATCGGGGAAATAACACTTTAATTCGCGAATGAAAATATGACGGAAAATTATTAGTTTGATTCGCGTTGAATCAAACTTGGGAAAAAAATTTGAAAAAAAACTCAAACAATTGTGAAAATACGAATTGAAATTTGATTTTGTCACACAGTGTAAATTACCATGTGTATTTACAATGCAAGAGAAGTTGCTTGATGAGTTGCAATCGCTAGTTGCCAACTCTATTGTGGTGAGAGGGGAAGCTTCACTTGCGCTGAGAGAGCGACTTATCGTGTGTAGTCGTGACGTCACGGAACGTGTTTTGTACTTCGAGTACGGAAAACACCTGACGTCACTGAACGTGTTTTCTGCTTGGTGTACAGAAACACACGAAAGGGAGGACACGGGGGAAATATTCACTATGTGTAATATTTAAAAACACGCACTAAGCCGAACCGATCGACAATTTTTTACCAATATTACGCGGAATGTAATATTTGGCGTTTGAAACAGGGGGGGGGAGGCACTTCACTTTTAATATTATATATTATATTATATACAGGGAATCGAGAGTTCGGAAGGGAATCCGGCTCGAAGGACCAAATGTTTGTGTGGGGGATGTGTGCGCAAGGTAAGCGCAACACACCGATATATAATATAAAGATAATATAATAATAAGAGTGACTGGGGAATTGAAAGACTTACCGATGGTTCGATGTGGTGTTTGTTTGATGTGGGGTGATGGTGATCGTGATCGTGGTGATGATGGTGGTGGAGATGGTGACGGCGATCGTGGCGATGCTGATCGTGGTGGTGATGTTTGTGGGGTGATGCGGTGATGGCGATCGTGATCGTGGTGATGTTTGTGGTGGGGTGATTATTCACTCGCGTGGGGGTTGCGCACTTGAAAATAAGAAACTCGTCAAAAAAACACGTCGCGTGGTAGTTGTACGTCGAGTTAAGTCACGATTGAAAAGTAAAGTAAGTTAAGTTGGGGGCGGAAGTCATCAAAAACTCATTGAGCTGTCAAGAGTTGACAGGTCGCAGTCCGGGAGGTTGGCTGCGCTGACCGACGTGCACTGCATTTGCATCTACAGGGGAGTAGATGGCGCTGCTTTCTCTGGGAGGGCGAAAGACCAGCGCTGGGGTATGCAGTCGAGTCAGAATGAGTGTTTGGCGTAAACAATCATATATTTCATCAACTTATTGAAAATAGAGCAATATATATGTGCTGATGTACCCGAACAGATACAATGAGCAGATGTGTGCAAATAATGCACTATGCATGGAATCAGCATAGAGACAAAAACTGTCGCAATTATTCGAAGAATTTCGATATTTCAGTTGATAACATAACATAACTTTTTAGGCTCATGCTCATAAATGTAACGGTACTTCATTGTGTTGTCCAAAAATCGTTTATTTTGTGATTTCAATGCACAAATGTGTAAGATTAGTAGTTAAAACAAGTTGTGCATTCTTGAAAAATTAATTGTTTTACGAAAAAGTTATTTGTGCTCAGTAGTACAAATATAATATTTGTAATAAGTATGGCTGAAAAAAAAGTTTTTTCGTTCCGCAATGAGTTTACGGGGCTAGAAGAGGCCATAAATGCAGTACCTGGGAAATTTGGGAGGAGGGGGGGGGGTTCATAAACTCAAACCGCATCAGGAACACCCTGTTACAAAAAAAACTACCGAGACTTACCAAAAACTAAGGAAACCCTGGATAAGGAAGAGAAATACATTCGGACGAACTGGAATGGATTGCTACCGCAGGAGACGACGGAAAGGTTGAAGGGGGAGGAGTGGGTGGTATTTTCCTCCCCTATTCTTTACCCACCCTACCATGCTGGTGTTGTGATCTTGGGCACACCAGCCCTAAACATTCTTGCTTACCGGTACCGGATTGGGACCAGTTAACAGTAAAACAAAACAATACTGTAATAGAAAATGGTACAGTATTAGTACATGTTAAACATCTCCATAGGTATTATTTCTTAACATTAACTTATTAAATAGAATGTGAAATATTTTGACCAAAACCGAAAATATTCTATTAAATCAAATGAAGTAAATATTGATCTGATGGTAGAGTATCCACTTTCTTAAATTCGTTCCAGAGCTAGTAAACTTTTACAGCTCCGTAAGCTCGTAAGTTTTAGCTTTATTTATGCACATTTATTTAACTTCAGGAAGAAGTAAGGCATTAAGATAATAAAAAAAGGGAAACCATGCTTATAGTATAAATATTACTAAATTACTCACCGGATCCCGAATAAATGATGATGGCGCCATCTCAAGGTGGGAAATGTGTGGATGAAAATTAGCCAAATGGGAAATAATAATGGCTAAAATGGGGGTTAAAAATGGGGATTATAATTTATATCCAGGATATAAATTAATGAATAAAAAAAATCAAGTATTCAATAAACCTTTCAATTGGGTTTATATCTCTATCGGTGTCTATGCGTAATACTTCTTCATTTGCGGTATATTCATAAATAGATTTTCGACAGCGAAAACAAAGAAAAATAAACAAACCGATTGACATTTGAATTAAGTAGTTGGGATTACAATAATTTCTAAGGAGCTTAAAAAAAAAACAAATGCGAGTTAAAGCTTTTTTTAATTATTTAAATTTTTATGTAAACTGACTAATTTTTTAATAAAAATGGATAATTTATGTAAATTATTGCGGGCATTTTGTATTATTTTAATTGGCTTTACGAAAGATTCATTTAATTTGTTTTGTTATTTAGTATTATTGCAAATAGGCACGAATTGAAAACTAAATTTTTAAAAAAATGATACTTGTTTAAAATTATTAATAAATTTATAACACTGTCTTGTATTATTTCATTTTGGTTGTAGTTGATAAACTTTAAGTTAACTTCAATTTGTATGGCATTAAATTTAATTTGTAAGCATAATTATGTGTACCTTCAGAAAAATTGAGTTTATTTTTGGTTGAAGAAAAATCGACTGATTGAGACTACGAAAGAATTTACCCTCAAGTAATGCAATTTCATTTAAATCATCATTAATGAAATATTAATCTTCATTTAAGCGTATTATTTAGAATTTACGTTTTCAATTTAAGACCTAAAGTTCCCGTAAAGCAAAAGTAGGTTCGCCCTGATAGAATAGTTTAAAATATGTATTTGACAGCAAAAATAAGGTTTTGAAAACGGCTTGTGTGCTGTTCCTGTTCAATAAGGATGCTTTTCTGTTGTAGAAACTCTTGTGACTCGAAGCTTTTCGTCTTCTGGATAAAATCCTAGGATTCTGGTTTCACTTAAATTCGATCTTTAAATTCGGGGTCGGGTGCAGTCATTAAAACTGATTATAGCGAAGTATTTATTATATTTTTTATTATATATTTTCAACTTTCGCTATTGAGCGCATCAACAAAACGTCACATACAAGGTAAATACGGCAAAATGCTAAGCGTGTGCATCGTGTGAGTGTATATTTTATTTAATCAAGTGTTTTTATGCATTAATTTCTTCACTTAAAATGTTTGTTTAAAACTTTCGATAACAGAAAAAATGCTTTCCAACTCTGTTGTATTTTACAAATATTTCACTCAAACTACATTTAAGTCAGCCAGTTAGGCCCATATTACATCGCAAACAGTTGTTTGATCAATCAGTCACATTGTTTTTGTTTTCTGTATAAAGCTGTCAACTCTCAGTTCATCCGTGACAAAATGGAAACGGATGAACTGTTGGCACAGCAAATACTCTGTTTGCTGGCGATGAGTGCAAACTACAAATACAACAGAGTTGTTGTGTGGTGTAATAAAAAGGTATGCATGTTTTGAAATGAAAAAGCTGTACTTATATCGAAAATGGAGGATTGCGTGAAAATAATTGCACAAAGCAACTATGTATAAATACTACGGAAAATGTTTGACTGTTTGTGTTTGCAATGTAACATGGCAAGCAAACAGATTTGACGGGTTAGTAAAATAGTTCATTTCTTTGGACTGTTTGTTCAAACAACTGTTTGCAGTGTAATATGGGACTTAACCCATTAATGTCCAGTGTAGCATACAAAATACATTAGTTTCAGAGCTTTACAACAGATGATTAAATGAAACATTGCTAAAATTTGTGACTGAACATGTGGTTAGTTTTGTGAATGCAAAAATTTCAATAAGGTTGGTCAACTTTAGGGTTATGTGCAATTTATTAAAAAAATGTCTAGTAACCAGAATTGTGTAATTTAGTTTAAATATACCCAAGTTAATAAAGTGCACAAATTGTTTGCGTTATTGTTTTGTAAATGCTAAGCATTTTGTGATTTGATTCTGTGTCATTTTAAAACTACAGCAGCCATCTGCGGTAAACCTTTAAACGATAAACAAGTGCATGTGGTTAATAACAACATGTGGTTAGTTTTAGTGGTTAGTGCCACAACGAAGGCACGCACCACCTTGCTCACAGACTTGCTCACCATTTCTGCCCGCTGTAGTATAGAAATGACATTCCACCAAATGTTATCCTTTCGTTCTTTTTCAAATTTTTCTTCTAATTTGATATATTTATATCGCGTTTACTAAGAAAATTTTTGTGCCCATGGAAACATAATGCTGACATTAAAAGGTTAAAATCAAGCATTTATAACACAGTAAAGCCTTAAACACAATCAGGCACGCAAGATGCAGATTCATTTTTTAACTGTCAAAATTACACGGGCTCTTATGGAGATCGAGAAAATAGTTTGCTTTCTATTTTGCTTCTCTAATTTGCTGCGAATTTGTTCGAACTCCTCCCAAACGGCTCATCCGATTTTTATGAAATTTTCTATGTATATTTGGTACATATAAGAATAGGCCGTAAAGTATATTTCAGCCTCCTACCCCTACCTCCCAGTTTTTTAATCGCGATTTTAATATTTTGTATGAACAGTATCCAAATCGTTCGTATTTCAAACAGTGGATGTGGGCATGGGAGAAATTGAGAGAAGTAGATTTGACATATGTGGGCGTTGTAAAATGGACAGACAGCCAGACATAATGACATAGCTCGGCGTGCTGACTGTTTTGAGTGTGGTGCGTACCTCTCTGCCTTGACAGACCGTGATATATAACAGAAATAATTTACAAGGCAAGGTGGTGCGTGCCTTCGTTGTTCATAGCACCAATCAGAAATCATTTGCTGGGTCAGCTAGTTCTGTATAATATATTATTTAAATGTATGTTAAATATATTTTAATACAGATTAAAATAAATAAACTTCGAGAATTTTGGTTAGAATGAATGTATTGTTCTCTACTGTCAAATTTTTGACATTTCATATTTATGCTTCCCGAAAATGCTGCTATGTTATTTGGTTTAAATCCGAGCCATTTCTTGCATCCCTAACTTGAATCTGCATCTTGCATCCCTGATTGTGTTTAAGGCTTAACGCACGAATTTGGATTGCCATTTTTAAGAAAATACAAAACAATCAAATCAAAGTATTAATTCCATTATGTACACACACAAATTAATGTGTTTTTATCGATTGTTTTCGAAACAATTATTAGATATTAAACTCGATTTTAATCATGTTTTCCACGCCGGCGTAGTTTTTTTATTTTCCTATTTGTAACCAGTCACCAGACCTACTGCCGTCTCTCCCGCAACCGCGGCGAACTCCCAGTCAAAAGAGACCCAGAATCACGCGGAACACAAACTACATATAAAAAAAACCTTCTAGGGCTTTCGACCACGCGAATTGTCGAATCTCTCCTACTTACAGCTTCGACACGGTTGCAGAGATCGACAGCACTTCGCCAGCTTGTCCGATGACGTGGAACCACTGGGTGATCTCGACTAACAAAAAAAATTATACCAGCAATTTCTAATTGGCCGTCCTCACAAGACTTTCTTACGGATAATGAAGAAGGTGTTGTTCATAACCTGAGAATCAATGATCTTCCTCGTGACGTGCGTGGAAAAGTACTTTTATTGACTTCTAATACTGATGTTTGATTTTAGTTCCGAAAGCGATGTCCCATCTTTTTCCGAACGAGATCAAACTTCCCAAATGGAAGAAATGCTTACCAAGCTATACTTCTCCAATTAACTCTACAAGTAGCATTGTGTCAGAAAGTACGAATAAGGTTTTAGAACATATCAAAAATAAGTCACCAGTTGAAACATTTGAAAATATATTTGGCGATGAAGTTTTCTAATTGATTTTATACAACACAACTTTATGCGGAAGCGAATAACAGACATGACTTCAACATTTGTAAAGAAGATCCAAGATTTAAGAACACCAATTGTTGCTGCTGCCATGTCAAAAAAGCAAATTTGTGGATATAAAAAAAAATCCTGCTGATAAGCCGTTAGTTTCGCATTCAAATAAGTGAGAACCTTGTGTGATATTTTATCTAGGAAATGCCAGTGGGGTGTGTTCCATCAGAATCTATCTATAAATGAATCAATGATAAAGTATTTCGGCCACCATTCAGCAAACGGTTTATACCGATAACCATTGATGATTATATTATAACCAGTTCAGATGATTATTGCTATTTCATAGATATATATTGCCACTGAAACATCGACTGAAACTTTGGGCTCAAGAATAGTAAAATTATTAATTAAAAAAATATCGGTAACACCAGAGCATACATTTTACTTTGACAATTTTTTTACAAACTACAATTTGCTCATTGATTTTAAAAACCAAGGTGTTAAAGATATAGGGACAATAAGGGAAAACCGTACTAAGAAATGTTCCTCAACTTCTGTAAAAAAAAATCAAAAAACAAACCCGAAGATCGCGCGACTATAGATTTGACGAATCTAATAACGAAATCTTTTTTACCGTTGGGAAGACAACAGCGTTTGTGCAATTTGTACCAACTTCGATAACCTGGCAGAACTGAAGCAGAAGATCGATGTTAGTGTTCCACATCCTTTTTATTATATTATAACGAACATATGGGCGGCAAAGGTGCTATGGACTAATCAGTCAGTCTATACCGCGTAGCTATGAAAGGTAAGAAATGGTGGTGAGTGATATTCACTTACCTAGTCGATTTGGCTGTATCGAACTCTTGGCATTTACATCTTATAGCTAATAGAGGAAACATCGATCAGTTGGATTTTCACCTAAATATTGCTCGAAATTACCTACTTATAAGAACACCACAAACACGTTTTCACTGCACCCTGATGTCCTCCAAGTGGTGAGTTGTGAAAGTCTTTGATCACTGTTTCTATTTGTTTCGGTTCGGACAGCTACGTTCCTGTGTCTTCAATTCCGTTTGTTGCTTTCGCCTCATCCTCGACGTTTTCTACGGCTGTGGTTTGAAGTTTATTATGCTCCACTATTTTTGTTTTAGATCAAGTTTGTACAGCTGCTACTGTATTCCTAGTTTGAGGAATTCTACTCAGCGCATCTGCGTTTAAGTTTTTCTTGCCTGGCTTATATAAGATTTCGAAGTCGTATTCCGATAATTTGCCAGCCTTGAACCTGAATGCCTGAACCTTGCCAGCCTTGAAGTCTGGTCTTTTATGTTAGCTATTCCTCTTAAATGTTGATGGTCTATCACTATCTTGAATGGTCTTCCTAACAGCTAAGCTCTGCATTTTTTGTTGCCCACACTATGGCTAAGAACTCCTTTTCTATAGTTGAGTAACGCTTTGCTGCGTCATTCAAGACTCTGCGAAAGCTATTGGCCTATCTTTGCCTATTTTACCCTGAGAAAGTACTGCGCCTAATGCTTGGTTACTTGCATCAGTCGTTAGTATAAATTCTTTTTCAAAATCCGGATATGCCAAAACCGGTGGTGTTATTATTGCCTTCTTCAATGATTCGAACGCTTTCTGGCATTCTTGTGTCCAGATAAACTTAGCGTCTTTACGTAGTAGTTTGTTAATAGGCAGAGCTATGTTTGCTGTACCCGGTATGAATTTTCTATACTAGTTTACTAGTCCTAAATATGCTTGCACCTCCTTTTTATTTTTAGGCGCCGGAATGCTCTTAATGCATTCCACTTTGCTGGGGTCAGGGAGTGCGCCCTGATCTGTGCATTTATGTCCTAAATAAACAATATCTCTTCTTAGAAATCTGCATTTTCCTGTATTAAGTTTTAGATTATGTTCACGTAATTTCTGTAATACTGAACATAACCCTTGTTCGTGTTGTTTCAGATTTCTACCGTAGATAACTATGTTATCTAAATAAACAAAACAGTCTATCCCTTGTAGACCTGTTAGGATATATATCATTATCCTTTGGAATGTTGCTGGGACACCTGTTAGCCCAAATGGCATTCGATTGAATTCGAAATGCCCTAGTCCCGTACTAAAGGCTGTTTTCTCCTTGTCCCTTTCATCGACTAAAACTTGGTGATATCCACTTGCCAAATCTAGTGTTGTACAATACCTGCTATGGCCTAATTGCTCTAAAATTTCGCCAATGCGAGGAATTGGAAAAACTTTTTTGATCGTCGCTTCATTTAGTTTTCTGTAATCTATGACCAGTCTCCATTTTTTCTCCCCGTCTTTGCCACTTTTCTTGGGCACTAATAGTAATGGTGAGTTCCATGGTGATGTGCTAGGTGTTACTATGCCACCATCTAAAGGTTTGTTCACTTGTTTATTTATTTCCTCCCTATGTATTGGGGGTAATCTGTATTGTTTTCTATTTATTGGCGGCTGATCAGCGACTGTTGGAATTTCGTGTTTTAATACGCTTGTAAACGAAAGTTCGTCTCTTTCTAATAGCAAGACGTCATTAAATAATTTGACTACTTCCTCTATGGAATCCTTTTCCTCCATATTTAAATTTTGATCTAACTCAATTTCATTGAGCAATTCATTTATTCTCCTTTTGGCATCTATTCTGCCTATACCATTAACCGTCCGTCATGTACATGTATCTGGCCAGATATTTTACGAATTTACCTGTTATTTAAATATATTTCTAATTTAGCTAGGGGTTTGAGTCTCCAGGTACCCTCTACAAATATTGTTAGGTATCGTTTTATGAAAAAACACATTAAAGAAAAACAACAAACAAAATTTATGTGGATTTTCTCATGTATACATCGTATACGTAGCGCATGTATCTGGCCAGATTACTAGTATTTTCCACGCAAATTTGGTATCAATTTGCAGCTACGTGCCAAAAAAAAAAAAATGTGTGAACCTACTTTCGACCGTTCATTATACGAAACATTGTGAAGGGGAAGCAATGCAACCCGAAGCAATTTTGTGTTACAATGAAAACAAAGCTGGCGTAGATTGTATGGACCAAATGGTTACACATTTTACTACAAAGCGGTCAACCAGACGATGGACTTTTGCGTTTTTCTGCAACATGTTGGACACCATGGCACTGGCTGCATTTTGTATTTGCAAAGAAGTTGATGGTCTTAATAAAAATAGTGCTAGAAGAAATTTTCTGGCCAGATACATGCGCTACGTACGTGACTATCGGAACATGTGCATGACGGAGGGTTAATTGACGTAGTACTTTGTATTGTGTACTCGTCGGAATTTGTGAATTTTAGTTTAAATTCGCTGTTTATCTCGTCATCATATTCTGTTGTATTTAATATCGGAGCATAAACCGTATGATTTTTCACATTTACTAATGTGTCTGCTATATAGATTCCTGGGTCTATTTGTTCTTTATGTATTACAACATTCTTAAATTTTGTACGAAGTTTCAATGGCACTATCGTAATTGTTCTTGCATCAACTGGTATGTAATGAAGTGCGTGAAGTTAAATTCGTAAATCCGACGATAACTTAGCAAAGATCTGAACCCAAAACGCGAATACGAATTCGTATTTTCTACCCATTCCAAAGCAATGGCTTCAATTGTAGCGCTCTTTTGTTTAACGAAATATATATTTTGAGCAACAAATTTACATATTTCAAGGGAATAATATATATACTTCAAAGATTACGCCTACTTTTGAAAAAATTTTAAAATTTGTGGAAGTGAGGTGTCTCCGACGGTGAAGCTTCTTCCCCAATATTCAGCGAAAAATTTTCTTCAACGAAAAACATAACTTGGCCAAGTGGAATATAAGGTTCAATAGCCTACTCCAATACCTTTCATTATGAGTAAAAACATTTAGTGCACTCGGAAGGGTCACCATGGTCATTTAAAATGTTGCTTATTTTCCTCTTCTATCTGCTCAATACTTTTTATTGGTAATTCCAAAATAACCTCTTTCTTTTCATTGAAGAGTGTTAAAATCTTTTCCATTGTATTTATAATTTTCCCAAATTATTGGCCTGTTCTGGGCCCTTGATAGTTTCCCGGACGATTACTTTGCAACGATTCCCAATTCTTTTTTGCCACGCAATTTTTTATCATATGTCGTGGTCTATTAAACCAATAACATAACGTTTGGTTCGCTCCGTTCCGTGGGTTCATAGGAGTCTGATTCCTCTGCAAGCCGTTAAATGTATTAGGAGTAGGGTTTATTGACCTTCTTTGATTCCCGTTCTGTTGAAATTGTTTTTGATTCCAATTTTGGTGGGGTTGTTTAGGTTGCCAGTTTTGTTGGGACTGATTTGGTAGCCAATTTTGCTGAACTTGATTCGATTGCCAACTCTGCTGAGGTCGGTTCCATTGTTTATTTCCCTGGTTCCGATTATTAGGCCCTTGATTTTTGTTGCTCTGACCGCTCCTGTTGTTGTCCTTGTTGTTGCACCTCCAATTCGTCTCAGTTTCCATATGTTAAACACTTTTGGCAATACGGTGTGTTCTCCCTTATTAAACACTTTTCTCTCGTATGCCCATGTTTATTGCAGAATGAGCAAATTATTTTCTCCTGTGGTACTCTCGAAACGTTTAGCCTTTCTTCTGGTCCTCTATATTCCACGAGATTATGTACAGGCGGTCTTGTGTAGGGCTCTACCGAATTCATAATTGTCGGTGTCATTGTTGGTTGATGGAGGGAATTACTTCTTTGTAATTCTATTAGCGTGTTCACTGCTATTTCTATCATTTCCTCCATACTTTTCCCTGTGACACTTAGTATATGAATTCGTAACGTTGCATCTTTTAAACCTGTTCTAAATGCCTTATTTGCTGATGTCTCTGCCATAGATACTAGTACGCTGTCGCCTACTCCCTTATAGGTGTCTTTTATTACTTATAATACCTGTGCTTTTTTGGCATTTAGGTATCTTGCGTACTGACGAATGTCCTCATTGTGCAATTGGCTGCAATTCTGTAGTTCTGTTAATGTTGAGTCTAATGAAATCGTTGGTAGATAGGCTCTTCTTATCATTAGGTACAATTCTTCTAGGCTGCTGAACTGTTGTGAGCCTACTAGATCATAAGCGTCTCCATATAACCTTTGTTTCATAGAGTCTATACACTGTTGTATATTTCCTGTAGTTGCTTCCCTTGTAGCCAACTCACACGCCTGTATAAACTTATATACTTCACCTCTTAAGGCTGGTGATTGTGTTCCTGAAAACAGTGGAACAGGACTGCTTGTTATCTTCGCAATTTCTGCTATACCCATCTTGCTTTGTTCTGGTTCTTTATATGTAGGGAATGAAATTGGATTATATTTCTTCGGACTGACTATAGCAGGGGTAGCTTCCTTGTGATAAAGCGTCCGATTGTTGTCTAGCGAGATCTCCTGACTTAAAAGTCTATTCTGCTCTCTTAACTCTTGTATGCGTCTATTTGCTTCTTCTAAAGAGCTACAGTCTTCTCTTGATTTCTGTGTAAATCCCTGGTCTAAGGTTCTATTCAACGTTTCCTAGGTTATCCCCTTTTTCTTTAATAATTCCCTTAGTTTTTCGTTCTCTCGCTCTTTGTTGGTAAGTAAATCTTCCTGAAACACTTTATCTAGTAAGCAATGATCGTACCTATTCTTCAATGCGTTAAATTCTGATTCCCATGTCTTTAAATCTTCCGTCTTATTCTCTATTATCTTGCTTTAGGAATTCACCCAATTCCTCTACTATTATTTTTATTATTATTATTTGTACAATTATAATCAATCACTTTGGTAAGCTTTGGAAAGCTTATAATATGGTATAATATACGAAAAACATTTGATAATTTTAATTTTATATTATTTACTTATTCTACTTTTAATTTTTTACTTTGCTTTGGAAAGCTTATAATATGGTATAATATACGAAAAACATTTGATAATTTTAATTTTATATTATTTACTTATTCTACTTTTAATTTTTTTTTTTTAGACAAGAATTTATTTATGGAAAGATCTTTAGGAAAGATTTTTTTTTTAAGGTAAGAAAGTTGCAGAAGGAAAGAAAGAGATACTGATCTTGATTGCAGCAAATTTGATCTCATTCCTGCTGATAGTATTCGGCAAGCTTAGCATTCCTGCTGATAGTATTCGGCAAGCTGATTTGTGCTACTGGCTTTCTGAATGCTGGCGGGGAGCGAGTTCCAGAGCCCTACGGAATAGATAAAAAATTTACGTTCTGACAACAAGCTTTGGTGTTTAAAAGGCTTAATGTTCATATTTCTTTGTGAATGGGAAAGTTGTAGTCTGTTGTGGAGGTAACTTGGCTCCGATGTTAAGATTACTTTATTTAATAGAGTTAGCGTGCGAAAGTCTAGCAGGCGATTGAATGGCATCCCACAGAAATTCCTCACGAAACCAGATACATGGTCGCGAGGTTTGAGCCTGAAAACATATCTTACTTCATTATTGAATACTACTTTTAGTTTTTGTCGACTGGCCGAATCACAGTTTGAGAAAATTTCACATCCATAAAGGAGGGTCGGGAGCAAACAGGATTTGGCTAGGAGACACCTTGTTGATCGAGGAGTAAAACTCTGGGTGCACCATGACATGCGAAGCATACCGTACACCCTACTTACAGTATGATTGATATGGTCATTCCACGTTAAAGAGTTGTTAAATATTACTCCAAGATTCTTTGCGTTGCTAACAAAGCCAATGTTAGCCGCCCACTTGCCCGCTTTATTTAGATGTCGGTTCAATGAAGAGATGCATTCGCTTATGCAGTCATTTTCACATGATAAATAGATCTGAATGTCGTCTGCATACATGTGTATATTGCAGTCATTTAGAGATTCCGGCAGGTCATTGATGTATAACGAGAAGAGTAACGGATTTAGAATAGATCCCTGTGGGACGCCGCATTTTATGGGTAGAGGATTAGATCTTAAACTATTAATATGAACCGACTGACTCCTAGATTTCAGAAATGACTCAATTAGATTTGTTGCGGAAGACGAGAATCCGAAGATTTTTGATAGTTTAGAGAGCAATATTTGGTGGACCACGGTGTCGAACGCTTTCGAGTGGTCGAGCAGCACTAGAAACACCACTCGTTTTGAGTCGAGCGCCTGTCGAATATCTTCTATAACAGCAAGTAATGCCGTCACACAACCGCGCTTGGGTCTAAAGCCTGACTGATAATTGCTGAGAAGTGAATGGTGGTTGCAGAAATTTCCTATTTGTCTGTGCATGATTGATTCGACCACTTTGGAAAAATAAGGCAATATGGCGATTGGTCGGAATTCTCCATTTGCTTTTGGTATTGGGATTACTTTTGCTACTTTCCAAAGGGCTGGGAAACGCGACGAAGAAATGATCGTATTTACAACATGCGTAACAGAGGGTAGTATATAAGGGAAAAGGGCTTTAAAAAAATTGGATCAACACCATCATTGCCCATCGCATTGGACTTGATAGAGAGAATGCTATCCAGAACATCTAATTGGCTTACGGAGGAGAAATTAAAATTGTATTCGGTTTTACGCGCGAAGCTATGGTTGAAATTGCAATCCGATAATTGTTGAGGTACATTTACAAATATATGGTTGAGTTCGTTGCAGTCCATATCACATCTCTCCATTTTATTCGCGCAATTGACAATTCCGGCTTCCCTTATTCGAGCCCATGCTTGCTTACTGTTGATAGCAGAAGCAAATTTATTTTTATAAAAATTTCTCTTAGCTGACTTAATCTCTCTTACCACCTTCCTCCTTAAGTCTGCGTACGTATTAAACAGTACAGGTAATCTGTACTTTTTCCATCGACGATAAGCTACGTCGCGTTGAGAAATAAGTGAACTAATTCCGTTGTTGAACCACGACCTGTTCGGGTGATTAGGGCGTCGTGTCTTTAGTGGAACGTATTTATTGTAAAGGTTTAGTATCTGACTTTGGAGCAGACATACTTTGTCATTAACATCGGGAATATTATGAACCAATTCCCAGTCAATATTTTCTGTTTCCGAACGGAGTTCTGTATAATTGATGTTATTAAAGTCACGATATGTAACTGGGATGGCCTTATAGGTGAAGGTAAAGTTGTATTTTAAAAATATTAAGTCATGTTTGGAGAAAGCGGGGGCGGATAGCTGGTCATAGAGTGTAATTTTCTCTCGATTGTCTACCAAAAACAAATCTAGTAGCGTTTGACTAGTGTCAGTATAATGTGTTGACTCCGTTCTGTTCACAGGTGTTAGTCCAAGGCTACAAAAATTCGCGGTCAGGTGGTTATCTTTTATAATATTGCAGTTGAAATCCCCCTGCGATTATTATACTTCTATAGGAAAGCGCTATTCGTTCTATATCATGGATTAGTGGAGAAATATCCGTCGAGTTGTTACATCTGTATACGCTACCTAGCAACAGCTTATCATATTCAGATGCAATTTCTATGAAAACATACTCACTTCTAGATTCTGATGTAGATTTAAAGAGAAGTCTACTGGATATTTTGTTCTTTATAAATATAGCAGCACCGCCGGCGTGACCATGTCTGTCGGCGCGAAATATGCGATACTGGTGTAGATTAAAGATATCGTCATGCATATAGGTATTCATCCAAGTCTCGGATATGCAAATGACATCGACGTAGGAATATTCAAATATTCGTCTGAATTCGTCAATCTTGTTGCATACACTTTGTGCGTTTATATGGCAAACGCTTAAGCCCGTCTTTTGCTTACCCAGAACCTGAATCATATTATGCGTACTGAGCTCTGATCTCGTGCCCCGCTTGTGTGTCAACCTAATGTTTAAATAAGAGTAATTTTAGCGAGCCAGCAGCAGACTTAAAACAGTTATAGGCAGATCTTGCAGCGAAAATAATAGTGCAATCAGGAGAGATGAAGTAATGAGAGAATAAGTAGAAAGAATTAGATGAAAATGAAAGACACAGGACCAAATATTAGTATTAATAACTGAGCAAGCCAACCGTTCGTTGGATTAATTCGCTTAAGGCCGGCGTACCGTAATTGGGACCGCAACGCGGACATAATAAATTATAATTTTACTATTTAGCAGAACGATTATTAAGATACTAATCGTGTTATGTATTTTAACTATTGACTACGTCATGTGTGTATTTTCCTTTCGGCAATGGCCTTTAAGGTATGTTCATCATAGATTGTAATTGCGGCCTCATCTGAAGTTTTTTGAATCCTAACTGATCCCTGTTGTGTGAAAGCCGATGCTAGAAGTTTTCTTTGCTTGAGCTTTACTGCCAGTTGTAAAAGAACTCGGTTACGGGGAGTTAAACTCTCGTTGACATATATGGGCTTGTCGGAGTTCAGGCCAACATCCTGAAGACATAGTCTTCTATTCACCGATTTGCGGAAGATTGCCAAAGATCTGAGTACAGCGTTTCTATCTTTCGACGCCTGGAACTTTAGTATTACAGGCGGGTCGTGGTTGCTATTTTTTTGCTTTAGCCGTTGGATAGATGACATTGTCGGCGGTTTACACATGGCGGTGTGGCATAACTGGTTGAACATTTGAACAGATTTGAGGTTTTCATCCGGCAGTACAGGTACTTTAAAAATTACAGCATCAGTGGTGAGCTCGCGTCGTTCGATCGCGTCCCGGGCTGTCAGACCAGCAAGGTCTTTATCAGTAGTGGGATTGGGAAGCTTCAGAAGACGTTCTTCGATGCTCGCGATCCTTCCTTCCTGTTCAGCAGCTTGATCATCCAGACGGGCCACCGTTTGTTCCAGTTGTGAGCGCATGTCATTCAGCGTCTTCTCAAATTCACCCAGGCGATTCGAAAGAGTTTCCTCTACTGACGACATTTTTGTGGCGATTTCGTTTAAGCGGGTTAAGATCTCATCAGTGTGTTTTTGAAGCCGCTCTTCGAGTTGAAAAACGCTGAGAGCTTTAGGCCCGTTGTTGGTAGAGTGAGAGACCATTGGCGATGAAGCTGCTGTATTGGTGAGTAGACGATTGCGAGTATTCATATTTGTTGTTGGTTAGTGTTTATCGATACCAAATGTTTTATTGTTGGGAAATAGTGATATTGTTGGGTAGAAACCGCTATATATAGAAAGACTATTTATTGTTGACTAAGTTTAGCGAAGTGGAAAAAGTTTTACAATAGCACTTGTTTAATAGAACGGAATGCGCGATTTAATACGCTTCATTAATTGCTAAGTGTTAATATGCGAGGAACTATTGACCACTGTTTTTAACGCAATAAGTGGATGAGACGCGCAATTTTAATTTAGCACCTTGCCGAGTACAGAAAAACACGTCCGACTACTCCATGTACACTCGATTTTTTTACTATCGTGTCTGCTTTTTCTACACTTGAAAATTCTCTTAGGTCCCCTACTCTAGACCTTATCAATTCTAAGTTTTCTTTGTTTCCTACTGTCTCTTTCAAAGATGTCCAAATCCTAGATATAAATTCCCCTAACTGGCGTTTCAGTTCTTTATAGGCTCTATCTAATTCTATGTAAGATTGTTCCTGCAACGACTCGGCCATTAATTAAACGCTTAATTGCTTGCTATCGTTGCTTGTTTTTATCAGCAAGTAATTGTAATTGCTTGTTATTGAAACAACGAATCTAACTTTACTTCGTAAAGTCTCTAAGCATTTTACTTTACATGTTTAACATTGGTTTTTAAAATAACCAAGAAAAAATTTTTTGTTTTAATTTTTTTTTCGCCAATTTTTTCTTGTGAAATGTTATACACGTACGACCGTTTGATGTATTATATTATTTAGAAACAATGTTTTACTTTGAATTCAGACAAATTTATAAAATTAATTATCGATTAATCAATTTAAAATGTCCAACTTTGGAATCAAATAAATTGACAAAATTAATCATCAATTAATCAAATTAAAATGTGCGACTTTGAGATCAAATACATTAAATGTTAAAATTTATTTAACAGTGTAATTTGAAGTCAAACATCTAAGACACACCCGAAAACTATACAACTAAACCGTATACTGTACTCGTTTTATTTTAGTCCGTATCGGATTCCTGTTTTTACCAATTTGCGTTTTGAATTTGAATTTGAATTTTACCACGTTAAATAGAATTTATTTATACACCACTCTGATTTTCGCACAATTTGTTAATTGTAAAAAATATTGTGAAAAATAAAAAAAAACACAAAAATTCGTAATTAATTAATATTGGCGACGTTATATCGTTGCTGTTGATTACTGGCATTAAAGAAAGATAACTAGCACATGAACCAGTACCTTTCACCAGGATATTTGCTGATTTGTTGGCATTCGGAACTTGAACCGACTGCTAACGCTGAAAATTAAAATGTTATTAAATAAATGTAAAATTCAATTATTTTAAATCTGTAGTTATTTTAAGGCACTTGCCTCTTAGTAACTTTATAACGTACTTTACTTTTCACTAAAATTTTTGTTTTATGTGTTTCAATTTTTTAATTTAAATTGAATTTAGTTCTGTGTAATATTCAGCAAATTCAAGTTAATTTAAAGTTGTATTTTAATTTTATTTGGTCACTCCTATACTTTCGATTTCGACTTAATCCTAACATTATTATTTCAGTCTTTTTTTTAAATTTTCTGGCAACTTTATTTCTAAATTATTGTTTCACTTTTCACTTCCTGTCTTTCCTATGCTATTAAGTTATTAATTATTTAAGTATCTCATACTACTTACTTTTCTCCTTATCGAGCGAGCGGAAATTACAACAGGTGGTGATCTATTCGACCTTAATAATTGTCGTAACTGTGTTTTTCTGAACAAGCTAATTTATACTGGGCTACCTATTTATGTATTTATAAAATTATGTTTCGGTAGCTCTAATCGTTCACGTAATCTAATAATTCCGCAGTTCAACTACCCCAGCACGGGGAGATTATTCAGGCGACTTGCTAGGGAACATTTCTTCAGCACCTAAATAATATTTGCATTGAAAAGCTTACTTGTTCTTCTTACTTCTCCTTCTTTCTGTACTCTTCTCCTTCCCCTAAAATATCTTAATAAATTAATTTGTTATAAGTATTAAATTAAGTTTTGAATTTATTTGTTATTATTCTTTATGTTTGATGTTATTTTTCTGTGCTATAAGAGAATCCATTAGGCTACCTCCTGTTAAAGTGAATAAATAAATAAATAAATATCTTCACCTGTTCTCCTGTGATCGTGATTTCAAGAGACAGACGGACATGGCTGAATCGGGAGTTGATCAGGAATATATGCATATACTTTTCTATATCTATCTTTTTCTATGCGTTACACATTTCGCGGTGTAGGGTATAAAACAGAGAAGTGTTATGTACCTGAGCGGAGTAAGGGGGTGGTGAGGAAGAGACGAATTCCTTGTTTTGTGTGATTAGTAACGACTGGATTTGGATCGGTGGAGGCTTTAACAGTGTAAGCGTTAAAAGATTGAAAGAAAAAGAATTGAAAAAGATTGAAGAAAAGCGTTACAGTGTAAAGCGTTAATTTAGATGTAGGAAATAAAGAATTCGTTCTTTGAAAAGGGAGAATCTTACTGGGATCTGTTTGAAAAGTATAGAAGTCCAATGTGTGAATAATCGGCTATTCAGTTTGAATTATGTACATCACATCATATCAACTCATCTTGGTGAAGAACCTAGGGCTAGATGCATAGGTGCGCTGCGCACCGCGCTACAATGATAAAGGCGAATAGATAATAAGTGGTGGTCAAAATAAAGCGATCTGCCAACGTAAGCCAATGCAAGATTCTTTTTTGGGCCCAGAAACACAAGCCGTCTACAAAAAGGCTTTTTTGCGAGATATTCAGTTGAGGCGATCAAATGTTTGAGTTCGAGTGTCCACACTATTGCTATGAATTCGCCAGATCCCTTTCACCACATCACACATTTAACGCAAAGCTTTCCCAAAAGTAACTTGAGTACGGGAACAAAGTTGAAGATTTTTCGGTCCTTCCTACGCGCCACAGCGAATCATAAATCTACATAGAGGATTATTTACATACTTTACTAGATTAATTTAAGATTAATTGTCATAAGATTTGTTGTCATATTATATTATATATTATTTCCATTCATAAGATTGTTTTGGGTATTAAAAAGTGTAACAGTGGCGAAATATGTGTACGTGTAACTAGAATTTCTGGACCAAAGATAGGACAAAATTAAGGAATTTGTTATAGATTCGATAAAAAGAGCATGGACTTGTAATTTAATGGCTGATTAGAAGTGGGAGTGTGATGTGGAGGGCGGCAATGTTTCATCGGAATCCAATAGAATGGAGCGAAACTAGTGAGTTTTTGTTATACTTCACTAACTGGAAACTATTGTCTCCCGGAGCAAATATACGAGTTAAGACCACGCCCACAATGCGACGAAAGCCAGTCGCAGAGAGAAACTCTGAGAAATTAAAGATATCCCAGAGTTCAGTGCACCGGACTATACAAGGAAACCAAGATTACTCAACAAAAAAGCTGTAAAAAGCTGTTTGAAAAGCTATAATGGACTTAGGTTATCCTCTATTATTTGTGCCACAATATCGGGCTTGTGAGTGTGTATAACTGTGCAAACACCCTCGGCTGATTTCAGTGTTTTTTCTATCTACTTCCGCCGAATTGCACGTTCCTTTTTCAATTTTTCTATTGACTAATCCATTCGCTCTTTTTTTTGAAGACTCTTCAAATGTGTTAGCGTTTTGCTTACCAAGGAGTGATTCATCAACTGGGGAATGGGCAATATTAATTATTATCACATCTCCCGTACGACCGTCCTCTCCTGTTTCGATAGGACATATATCATCCTATAGTCGGAAATTGGCACCCACTGACTACCATCTGTTTTCTAAGCCGAAAGAACATTTGGTCGGAACATTTCAGCAACGACGATGAGGTGAAAGATTAGCATGGCATCCTCAACGGCATGGCGCCCAGCTGGTTTGACATGGCATACAAGAACTGCTGCAGCGCATGCAAGAATAAATCAAAAGAAATGGCGATTTTGTCGAAAAAGAAATCAGTGTTCAAGCTTTAAAATGATGTATACATTATTGAAAATAGGAGACCTTACTATTGGGACTGCCTTTCTACAGTCAGAACTTCTGTAGTCATCTATTCTTTGTATTTTCCTCGTTTTAATCTAACTGTAAGATATATCCCTGTTTAATGAATTATTACTTTAGATGGAGAACTTAAAGTTTTTTGGTTCGACTTTAGCAGAAGTTTTATCCGTCGTGGAACATAACTGGATCAGACAAAGGTGCCTTGCTCGAAGCTGGCACTCTTTATTGCCTACTTATATGGCAAAAAAAATTAAGAGCCGAACTATTTTGTCTATTCATTAATTTTTGATTTTATTCTGAATCATCTGGGGTTTTTATAGCCGATTATGGATCAAGCGAAATGTAGGTCACAAAGGGAAAAGACCATTGCATGCATTGCACCCAAAAATGCATGCTCCACATAAACAGAAATGTTCAAGTGGAAATGAAATGAATGTAAGTGTTTAAAATAGTTAGGAGCTGAGTGCGGGTATGTGGGTACACTACCCACTTAATACAATATTTGCGTTACTGGTGTAGATTTAAATTTTCGTATCACAAATTATTCCTTTTGAAGCTGTGATTCAAAGGGAGGTGCTTTCGAATACAGTGGAATGAAAACAAATATTGAAAAAAATTTTTATACTTTCGAATAAGATACATTTTTCCTCTGTTCTACTTTGAGCTGCCTTTTTCAAGCATAACATTTTGCCTTTCTTTTACTTTTAGATGCCTTTTTCAACAATAGCATCGTTAAATGGATTCCACATGTTCTTTAAATCAGTAGACATCACGGTAGAAACAGCTTACTCTGATGATTGGACTTATATTTGGAAGGATTTTGATAGTTTGATTACTCTCATTATATGTGGAAAAGCAAAATACGATGAAAATCTTGGATTAATGGCAGAATATATCTTTTATTCCTTTGCGTTATTTATTAAAAGAGATGAATTCTCCTCGCCACTGATTTTTGAGAAAATGAAGCGTGAATCGAAAAAATTCCTGCCTGTTATTGACTACGTACTTGAATCTAAAAATATTTTCTGCAGGTTTACTAGTACATTTTGCAGTATTTTTACAGTAGAGAATAATTACATTTTAAATAAACTGAATGAGTTCAGTACTCAGTGTGGGTCCTTGTTTTGTAGTATTGTATTTAAATACAAAATACTTATAGGCACAGAAGCTTGGTGGGACCTCAGTGTTATAGATCGCTTTCTTCTCTTCGCCATTCTGAAATCTTCTAAGGGCTTACAAAATGATATGCCTGTATATTTGCCGATAAAAAGCCCCATGGTAAGAAAATGTTACATTTATTATCTAAATTCTGGTTGAAGCAAATTTTCCATATATCGTATGTATTTCGATCTTGCTTATATTATTTTATTTTCCTTTATTTGCTTAACTTTATCGTTTTATAATTTTTTATATTATTATAAAATATTTATTATTATAAATATATGCCATATATGCCATAATCTATTATATCCGAATTCCACGACTAATTCTGGACACATCAAGGAAGATTTTGTTGTTTCGTCTTAGGTCAGGTTAGATTAGGTACGACGCTGAATTATGAAGGCCCAATTAGTCTTACGGTTTACGAACTTCGAATTTATAATAAAACTGTCAAAATCCACATATCTCTTATGAGATCATGTGAAAGTGATTAGTAGCGTAATTGCAAGTTGGAGGAATATCAAATACGTATTAATTGCTCAAATTCGAAGTAAGTCTAATAGCCTGTTTCCATAAAAATATTTAATCCGGTTAAGGTGATCGAAAATCGATCAGTTGATCTAGTGTTTCCATACACAATCCGATCCGGGCTGTCAAACCAAACAGCTGTAAAACAAACCAGTAAGAAAGCTATATTCGGCCTGGCCGAATCTTAGATACCCTACACCTAAAAGTTAAAAAAAAAGTCCGAAGCTAGGGGGTGGCGGTCCACTCTGGGCGGCACAATGTCGGGGGCGGCAGTTGTGGATATCAAGTATTGAGTTATTGAATTCTAGGGATTTTTGGGACTGCAAGTTGATTAACCGTCCCGGGCTCCATGAGTCCTAGCTACGCCTCTGTATAAATAGTAGGCGTGGTCATTACCTTTTTCAAAACAAAATAACTAGCTTAGTTGTTTTATAATTGTGTTCATTTAAACTTTATTTCCGTGGTAATAAACTTGTTTTCATACTGCTATACTGTATATGTAGTGTAAAAGTGGGCGAACCGTACCCAGTTTTGATGTAATAATGTTTTTTTGTAAAACAAGTTGTTATCTAAAGTTTTATTCAGGAAGTTTATATATTTAACAATATAATCCTCTTTTGCCTGTGTAACCTAAAAACCACATTAACGGATAATGCTACTATATACTCAGGAATGAAATTTTGTTGTAATAGCTCAAAAACGAACGCTGATATCACATTTTTAATAAAAAATAGGCGTGGTCGTGGACCGATTTTTCCCATTTTCAATACCAACCTGCTCACCGCAAGAAACAATGTTTATGCAAAATTTCATCACGATATCTTCACCGGTTCTCCTGTGATCGTGATTTCAACAGACAGACAGACGGACGGACATGGCTAAATCGACTCAGGAGGTCGCGCTGATCAAGAATATATATACTTTTCTATACCTATCGTCTCTATTTCTATGCGTTACACATTTCGTTACAAAGTGAATATACCCTTACCTTAAGGTGTAGGGTATAAAAATAAACAGTTGTTGTTTTGTTTACATATGCCTTTGCGTACCTTAAAGCCAGGTACCCTAAGCATAATTTGCGTTGCACTTTCCTTTACTAAGTGCAGCGAGGAATCGAAAGGAGGACGCAATACCCAAGTACCGCAAGGGACTTGTCCCATGATAGAGAACACGCAGAAATATAGCGACAGGCACTCTGCACATATTTAAGTTAGAAAAACCGTGTTTTACTTTTATTGTTTTTATTTTATTTATTTTATTAAATTCTTGGATAAATTCGTTGCCAAATGTTGTTGCAATTGAGTAAAACTGTTGGATAGTTATTACTAACAAAAATTGCAGAAATGTTCCAAATTTGGTTAAATTTCGTCGTTTTTTGGAGCAGGAATTTTTTGCTCCAAAAGACTCCAAACTCGAATTTTGCACCATTGTAAAGCTGAAAGTATTCTCTAAAAGCCTATACCCATTATGATTGCATCGGTTTGCCCCACCGGGCGCTAGAGCCCATTATATGAGTCAAAGTCACACACTGCAAACGTTTTTAACATGTTTTCCGTTATTTTTTCTTTGTTAGTGTTATACTTTTCTGTCTTAGATGGCAATTATTCTAAGAGACATACGAATTCGGATTGTTGCCTCTTCACACTAGAATTCGTTTCATGGAACATGTACTCAAATTGGGCTATGATTTGGAATTTGAAGCCAAATACAGGAACAAGTCAAATACAGGAAAATATGAAATAATAATTGATTGGCTAATAATTGACCAGCCAAAACAAGGAGAGGGAAATACGAATGATGGAAACACCGCTAGAAGATTTTTCTCAGATCCTGAGACGGCTGCTTTCATTACAGGAGTGGACCTGGAGGGATATGCCATCAACCATTCATTAAATTCTTTATCATGGCGAGCAAATTATTGAAAATAGTCTACTTCCACTTGGTGATCTTTCTGAAGAAGCACAAAAAACAAGGAAAGAACTGTAAATAAACAAGGATTACAGACTCTTTCGTGAACACAACACAAAGAAAATTTCAAGATATTGTACCAATGAGGATCTGCTTGCAGTTTTGCTGTGCACATCGGGTCCATATATTTCAAATATCCGCCAAAAATGGAAATCTAGCTCAATCGAGTTAGATACTTGATGCAAAAAATTTACTATTAGATGAGCGGAATTCTATCGATGAATGTTTTGAAAAAATTGTTTATTTTGCATTAGTTGAAACTCTCATATCTCTGGTTTTTAATAATTTGGTTTTCAATTTTTATGATTCTTTTTGTGAGTCTCACACTAAAGCTTAAGATTGGAAGAATCCAACAAAAAAACCCGGAATAAAATATTCGAAGAGAGTCAAAGGATATGGATTTTTGACCGCTAAGTTGAAAACCGACGGCGTCGCTTGATGATCAAAGTTCGCTTCGATGATTTCTGCATCTGAAATAGTTAAATTTTTGTCATTTATTAGATATTATACTTATTTAAATAAACATATTACTTATGATATAAAACGGTTGTTTTGACATTTGGCAGAATAGTTTGGTGGCACTTTCACTTTATCTCTTTCTGTCTTATTGGCACTAGAAAAGGAGTAAGATAGATTGTCTATAATTCCGAAAATCGAAACGGAGCTGCAAAAAAACCCAGACAAAAAACCGAAAGCATTTGAGTTTAGCGCTGCAATCGCAACAACAATTTCAACGGAGTTAAAACAGTTTACGAGTGGTGTTGGGGCTTAAAACAGTTTATTCTAAAAACCTGGAAAAAGCATTTTATGGAAACAGCATATAAGGGTCTAAAATCTAAGTGATAAGGCTACAAACATCAAATTATAAACGTTGAAAATGGAATTATATGAATGGGAGAAATATGCAGAATGAGTTTTGAACAGAGTTTTTTGACAATACAAAAGTGTAGTTGAAAACTGCTCTTCGGCACCGATGATGGCTTCTCCGAATAGGACCGAGCAACGTCAACAATAAATCGTATACTTAGCTTTATACTTACTTTCCTCTTATCGTATACTTTCCTCTTAGCAAATTAATGGCACTTACAAATTGTTGACGTAAAAGGATTGATGTGAATATTCCCATATAAATTGTTATTGATATTGTAGCGATTTGCTCTGCTAACGGAAGCACTTTTTCTCTGCTTTGAATTGTGTCAACGACTGCGAGTATGGCTCAATGTCATTGACTGCTGTTCCAAGCCATGGAACCGTAGGGTGGCGGTCTATTACACAATTCAAAGCAATTATTAAATGAAGTTAATTTACCTTTCGAATTTGCGGACGCGCAATAATGTAGCGTTTTTAATAATTTGGCTCCCTCATTAATTCCTATTTTATTACTTCCTTTATTTTCTTATTATGATTTATGCTTAGGTTGAGTGATTTTATCTAAAAATTGATGTTATTCAATAAAGGATCACACAAGCGACACACACCGCAGCACAGAGTATACAAGAAAAGGTCTACAAGGATAACCCCGACATGGAAGGATTTACTGAATGATAAAGGATCAACAAGAGGCTGGAAATCAAGTTCAAGCCATCATCCGAAACTTCAACAAGAATCTGGCTTCACGCAAACAAAATGTCAAATATTTCATCGATCGTCTACAGTATCTGAGGAACATATGGGACGACTTCATGACGAGAGACAGGAGAATTCGAGAGGAAGAACATATGGACTTCTTCGATCAAATGAAGAACTTAACGGCAACATACATCCAAATCTTCGAAGATGGAAGAAAATAGGCGCAAACAACAAAGGATCACTTAGAAGATGCCGCCACTCAGTCAAAGGGTTCAGAAGCAGCCATCAACAATCAAAGTAGATTAGTACGAAAGCTCGCAAGAGGCAATGCATTAGAGCGATTGTTGTCAGATGTAAATAGAAACAGGCAAGCCCAGCCACAGCTATACTACGATATCTAACAAAAACCATCAAACAAGCATGGGAACAAATAAACGATGAGATCTGGACTCAATTTGAAAGTCCCGAATACGTCGATACCATAAGTCAATATGGAATAACAAGTGCAGCAGACATTAGTCAACCTAGCAGAACAACAGAGAATAAGTAGCGATTCATCAACAACTTATACTGCAAATACAGTCGAACTTCCTTATAGTGAACTTCTATACAATGAAGTTCTCCTTATTATAAACTAAAATCAAGAACACATCTTTTTCGTTCCACTTTCAATGTATTTTGATCTCCGTATAATGAATTTCCATACAGTGAATTTTTCTTTACAATGAACAAAATTTTGGAAACAAAAATACATTTTACGTGTGTTTTTGTCTCCATATAGTGAACTATTTTTAGCAGCTTTATTTTAAACTTGTTGGCAACACTATTTATAAAGAAAATAAGTAATATTTTTGGGATTCCCAAAATATGAAAATGAAAACAAAAAAGTTAATGATTTGACTTTTAACATCAGTTGACCGAGTCCGATGAAGATATTCTAAGCAGTGTTTTAGAAAGTCGTGGATTACTGCAGATTATATCAGATGACGATGAAGAGGAACTGGGCGGTGAAGTAATGGCAAATATTGATAAAACGTCACCTACATTAGAACACGTTTCCTCTTCACTTGATGTACTACGAACTTTTTTGGAGATGGAGAGCAACGTTCTGACAAATGTATTTAAATGTCTTAATGTAATTGAAGCTTTTATTGATAAAGAAAAATGGAAAAATGTAGTTCAAACAAAAATACCTGATTATTTTAAATAAATAAAAAACAAAAAAAAAATATTTCTGTATAATGAAGTTTCTATATAGTGAAATAATTGTCTGTCCCCGTGGAGATTCAGTATAGGGAAGTTCGACTGTAATTTAACATTGCAAACTAAGAAGAACTACCAATTCCCAAGGTTCAAACAATATTTTACTCGAACCTTGGAGAAGGCAAAAGATTAGTCACTTAGCACTGACTGAGGAAAATGATGACATTGCTTGGACAATGCTGCGACAGCATTACAACAATAAAAGGATATTAGTATCGTAGATCAACCACCAGTATCTGGATCAGTAATGGCGTTAAAGGGATTACACGATAGAACTCAGGAATGCCTTCTGGCCCTAAGAATTTGTAAATTGCCACGGTACAGTGAGATGCTTTATTATTAAATTTGCTGACGAAAAGGCTGAAAAGGCAGTCATTGATTCTATATGAACAAACAATTTCGAAACCCAGAGAAGTGCAAACAATTTCCAACTTTCTTGAAATTGGAAATTTCACTGGAAATGATAGGACATAGGGATAAGGTTGTAGCAGCTTAGAAAACGGAACCTATCCATGCAACCTTCGACCCGAAAACTCAGGACAATGACACATGTCCATCAGGCAAATGTGGCATGCATCCCTTGGTTGTGTTTCCACACTTTCTTCAGTTCGGAGTATCAGACCGGTAAAATTGTGTGCACAAGCAAAATCTTTGTGTAAATTGTTCGAAGGCAAGTCATCAAGCTGGTCAGTGTCCTTCGTGAAGTTGCAGTCGGTGAAATAAAAAACAAAACACTTTATTACATTTGGAGCAAAACCTCAATGCAGGTCAGAACAATTAGCTAATTAAGTATTAAACCTGAAGTGTATTAAACTGTCGGGTTGGTGTTGAGTGCGCACACTACCCGATACACTATCGGGACTCCACCGAAAAAATATCTTTCTTCCAATTCTCTAGAATTCATAAAATTCGCTGATAACAAAACAAAAATAAACAAAAACGAATGACAATTCCGCGTAAACTCGCTATCAGCAACCAGTCGGCCACGAAAACGATCTGTATGTGTGCGCACTCTAATTGACTGCCATGCACATTAAGCTATCGGCCGACAGTTTGATCGCAGAAAAGTTTGAACGCAAAACTGATGCCCAATCAGCTTTTTTGTCTGCTCATATCGAGTCGGTGTAGTGTGCGGACTTCCATATATCTCCATGCTTATTAAGAAGGTAAACAAACTATTGGCCGACAAAAAGTCTGTAGTGTGCATGTACCCTTATTGTTTCGAAGTCGTCGGCTAATTCAATTAGTTCCTCTAAGGTGGAAAAATCTTTTCGTCGAATATGGAGTTAGTACTCGCTGCCTGCGTTCTTGAAGATTCTTTCCAATCTTTGTTGTGTGGTGTAGTCGGTGTTTCTCATTAGATTTTGAAGCGCTAGCACGTATATTTTGAAGGACTCCTGAATTTGTTGTTGTCTGTTGCATATTTTATCGTCTACATCCCTCCAGTATCGAGAGGGAAGGAAGAAGTTGACATTTTTTTTTAAGGAGTCCTACGTTTGCCAGTGTTTATTGTTATTCCGATACCAGACCAAAGCGTTTTCTTGGAGGAGTTCAGGCATGGTGTAGTGAAGTTGATTTTAGTCGATGTTGTAGGCTTCTGCTAACTCGGTGACTTGTTCGATAAAAAGTGTGACTTGAGTTTCTGGAGTTTCTTTATGGCTCCTTGGGCGTTTGGCATGTCTATCACCGGAATTTTTATAGACGTATACGCAGTCTAGTGGCTGCTGTCTAGTTACTGTTCGCGAGAGAGCTCTTCGATGAGTAGCTTCCAATTCGGTGAGTCTTGCGGTTTGTTCCTCCTGCCTTGGTGAGAAATGTTTTATACTCTTTCCTTCTATTTTTTTTTCTTAAAGAAATGGATTAGAAATTTTTAATTCGTATGTTCTGTAAAATATAAAAAAAAAAAAATCACTGTAGCGTGCTTTGTTCTTTGTCACTCGGGAACCGGCTTTGGTTCGAACGAAAGGATTGTGTGGTTTTTTTTCTATTCTTTTCTTTTCGAGTGGAGAGAGAAAAAACATTTACGTTAAGAGGGTGGAGAAAAAAAAATATTCCTTGTTCTTGCATGACTAAGCATAGGAAAACTTGCATAGAGACATTTTCTTCCCTTGAAGGTAATATTCGCGCCTTGTAGATGTAGAGAACAAGGACACTACGCCGCATCATGAAGCAAACCTCAGACGGAATGCGGCCGTCCCAATATTCGCACCATCCACTGCTACAGACTGCTTGGAGCAGTCCCATTAACTATAGTAAGGACAGGCCCACCATAGTCTTCTGCATCGCCCATAGACACCACTACAGTTGTGGACCCGTCGTGCTGCCATCGCTCGCTCCGGCTCGGGGCTTCGTGGGTGACATATTGCAGTCCTGCAAGGCGGGCGGATTGTTTACCTCAGGCCTCCCCTGGCCTGTGCTCGGATTCTCACCCCGCTGACATGTCGCGTCTGAGGAGACGCGATCTGAAAGTTCGACTGCTAGCTTCTCCCCATGGGGTCGTGAGGTGGACGAGCGAGCGGCCGACGCTCGAGTTCGTGGTCCCTCGTACATTCGCAGACACCACTCAAGGCAAAGGACGTCCACACAACACACCAGATAATTAAAGTATAATCATTATATTTAACACAATGTGTACAAACGAAATCATCAAAATAAAATAAAAACAAAATAGTAGCAAAATAAATAAATAAATAACTTCACCATTTTTAAACAACAAAACACAGTCATTATTCCAATGTTTTTCGCTCTTAAGCGACTGTTTGAAGTGATGTTTGAGAGCTGGTGCTCTCGTGATGAATCATAATGCGCTGATTTTTGTTGGATTTTCTGATTTCAGCAAAGATTTCAGACTAACAAAATATCGAATACCTATTCGCATTAACTGTTTTTTCGCCAGAAACTTTTAGGGCTATCCTCGTAAAACCTTTAAAATTTTATTTCTTTATATAGTTCTTTCCTTTTGATAATTTCACAATTGTGAGACACGTCCACAAAATGGTATGCTAAACAAATTTTCTAGCGTACTGGACGCTCATGATTCGTGTACGCTATTTTTGGCGAACACAGTCGTCCACGTGTGCATTAAAAATTGTTTATAGGATTCTCGTATATATTGATGTGCGCACGTGTGTGTGCGTTTACACACTTTTATCAAAAAGTAACTATGCTTAATTTTAGATTTGTAAGTAATAATTGTTTCAAAAATTTTTCAATTCAATTTAATTTTAATTTTTAATTTATGAATTTAAATTATGTCAATTAACTAAAAATTTATTATTGGTGTAAATATAAATTATGTCAAAATAAATTATATAAACTAAAACTGTAATTAGAATTCCTTGCGTGTGGATGTGTGTTTGTATTTTCTTTTTATTTTAAGAGGAGTAAAAGCGCCGAGAGCCTTAGTCAGTATGTCAATTGGCAATCATCTGGGGCCCTTATGCCGTCGTTTGAAGTTCTTGTCTCTCTCGGCGCGCCTCAAGCTGGCGAATATTCTTGCAGCCACTTGACATACTGCCTTCCAAGTCGTCTCTGAAGTGAGCATTGCGTCAATGTTAACAGAGCTTAGCTCCGAACCATGTGCAGCGCGAAGAAGGCCTCAGCTAAAATCGGTGCAGCATAATTTGGAACTAAGGTCACCACGTTCGCCAAGAGCCGCCGCTTGGTGTTCTTTATATCTCCCACATTCGGCAGCATTCGCGCTAAAGCCAGCTTGGCGACCCGACGCTTTTTTGCATACGTATTCTGCATACTGCTTGAACGATAGACGGTCTAACAACACGGTCTACTAACAAACCCAGGTACTTAATCGTTCGTCGCGATTGAATAGTAATATTACCCACATTTATATTTACCGTTTCTACCTTCTTCCGGCTACAAATTACCCCTGGCTCCGTCTTATGATCAGCCAGCTCTAAGGGCCATGTGGGTCTTCCGCCCTCTCCCGTCACTCGTACAAAATACGTTCAAAGTCTTTGCCAACAGTATCGAGTAGACATATTGGCCTATAGGCCGAATGATCTACGGGTGGTTTTCCAGACTTTGGGAGTAGAACCAGTTTTTGCATCTTCCATACCGGTGGAAATATCCCTTATCGCATGCAGGACTATATCACAATCTCAAATTGTTGCGGATGCTTCAGAATAGCTGAAAATAAATGTAAATTTGGGACAGCGTCAGGGCCAGGAGCTTTGTTTGCCTTGATTCTCTTTAAAATTATTATTATTATTAAATTATATTGATCAGAAAAAAAGGGGGTTCTACTTTTTGGTCGTTGCGGAAATAACGTAGCCACAATAGTATGGAGGAGAATTGGGCACCATTCCTGCATTCGGTGCGTAACCTTAGCCATTACAATCTTGTAGGCATACCCCCATGGAGTTAAGTTTGCAGCATCGCACAGTCTTTTAAATGATTCTGGTTTTGATTTCCAAATAGCATCCTTTAGTTCTTTTCTGGATTCTGCAATTCTACGCGTAGTAAGCTTCTATCTCCCGGGTGTCTACATCGATGTAGGCATCGTCTTGCATATCGGCATTAGGTACCCAGTAATGTTATTCTGACATTCCACCAATACACCGGTTTCCTACGATTGGATATTTTCCTTCGTGCCTTCGATGCATCGCATGTTCTCTCCAATTGTTCTGTTAGTTGCGCAGTTTGTTCTTCGCTACTGCGGGGCAGTGTTCTGGCTCATCAAACACGACGTTAAAAATTTCCTAATCGAAAATGCTTGAAATGAGCTGTGGTCGGTTTGTGTTTCTCGCTTTGCGACGATCTTCCTACAATGTTAGCATGATAGCTTGGTAAAACAGCATAATTACTATAATACTATTTATGTTTGTATATACATAGGGACATGCAATTAAGGGGATCCCCTTAACGGGATTATACAATACGAAACAACAACAACAATAAACTTGAATAATGAAATTTAACCTGAATGTAAATAATCTGTACTTCAAATGAATGTAAAAAATTAAAATAAAATTACAAAATTACAAATGTATAATTGCATTCATGAAGTTTTCATAGTAATACCCTCTTTGACCTACATATATACGAAACATTAATAATGTGCGTAGCCCATCCATATACAGCACAGAAGTTGAGGATGTTAATATATGTATATATCCTTGTTGTAATGAATCCCCTTTTAATAGGATAAAAAAGAAGTACTTGCATAATCCATGCAAAATATAAAGTGGAAATAAAGTATAGACGTTCTTCAAATGTGGTGATTTTTTATCCCGATAGATGGGAAAAGTATTACTTAGTATTGGATGGGCAATACACGATTCTTCCTTATTAAAATGCTAGGAATTAATTCCAACAACCAATAGCTAAACATATTACCAACAAATTACTGACTTACTGAAATATGCTTTACGAAAAAATATTTATTATTTAAGAAACTTGCCGAAAGTTTTGTCAAAAAAATTATTTCTCAGTTGTGTGCGACCAATTAGTTATGTGCCGAAAGAAGGATTTGAAAAGATAAAGATTTAAACTGGGAACAAATAAAACAAAGGTATATATAAAAGAGGCAATTTAAAACCGCAGGTAAATAAGAAAAAACTAATTTACAGAAATTCCTTAAATAGTTTTCTTTTCGCAAGAACGAATTTTGTGAAATGCTGATATATCTGAAGAATTACAAGAAGATAAAACCATTAAGTTTATCCATGGCAGAACCATGCCAGTAATTTTTTAAACATAAATTGCAGAGATGGTACTTACGAGGGTAGTCCCAGAAGTACCCGACCTGACGTATAGATGGCGGTTGTTGTTTGAAAAGAATGACTATGGTAGAGAGTACCAACTTTATAAAGCTTAAGTTTGAAGTTTGACGACGCTACGTTGTTCAGTATTTGTTTGGCAGCCATCAATAGTAAACGCTCTCAGTGAATTTGTAAACATGGAAAAAATTGGGTGGATCATTGAAATAATTAATATAAATATGAATAGTCAAATTCCTTTGTACTCTTTCCATCTTGTGGATTTAGGTGCCATGAGAAAAATTATTTTGTGTATGATCAATAATAAATTAAATTAAATTATGTATAGAGTTACTAAACAAAATAAAATGTTTATGTCAAAACATATGGAATCCTTTGCTTCATATATTCCAAAGAAGTTTGTGCGAAAGCATAAAAGTTCTAAAGACATTAGTTTTAAAGACAAAGCAGTAGAATATCGACAGTATTTGATGTAAACGGAAGTAATAATTTTTGCAGAAGTTAATGATGATTTTTATTACCAGTTCTTATTGCTTTATTGCTCAGTAAGGCTTTTATCATGTAATAAGAGCTTCTACAAAATGTCGATGTAGTAGAGGATATGTTTAAATTGTTTGTTCAATCTTTCCTGTTAGCATTTGGAGAGAACATCGTTTCGTACAATGTCCACGGTTTGCTGTACTTAACTGATTGCGTTAAACAATTTGGTGTATTGAATGTTTTCCGCTTATTGCTTCGAAAATTATTTACAACTTCTGAAAAACTACGTGAGAAACCATCAGGAATTTTATCGCAGATTTGTGGTATTGTATAAAATGAAAGTCTTCTTTCCATTCCAAGGCAAGTAGGTTTCAAAAAAGTTAACAATAGAATTATAGGTTTAGCACATGATAAATATTTCCTTGGAATTAACATTTCTAACACTTATTGTTGTATAAAACCTTATATACCGATAAAAATTGAAGTATTTGACTATAGGGAGTATACTCTGTAAATTTATGTGCCTTCCGTTTGAAAATAATATACTGTTGCTGCCAATTTTGCACATTTCATCATAAAACTTATTTAATTTTCCTTTTAATATTGCTATTTTTTTTATAGATATTGAGCCACTGAACATGTAGGTAGGTAGGTAGAAAGGTAGGGCTTGTAACCCCCAAGGGGGAATTACCAACACCTAGGCCTAGTCGGCCCATTGTAATTGCCCATAGATCAATAGGTGGGAACTCTTTATCCGCGTGGCGGGTCTCAAGTCCCAGCTGCCAGACCCTCCCTGTATAGGTCAGGTAAGGGCCGCGTGAAAGCGCTCTTTATTAACTTTATAACAGATTATCCAGGAACCCAGCCCCCATCATCTCGATGCGGCTTCGTGATCGGGTGGGCACTGACAGAGCAAATGGGTTATAGTCTCCTCCTCGTCTTTGTCATTACAGCACCTGCAGTGATCAATTGCAGCCCCAGGCTTCCACCTAGAAACCATTTGGTCTATTGGGCAATGCCCCGTGATCACTCCAACTGCGCTCTCAACTGCTCCCTCGGTAAGGAGAGGAGTGTCCTCGAGTTTCTCAGGTTAATTCTTGGCCATAGAGACCGGTTCGCAGTACAATCTGCCTGCTTATCCAGGCGCGATTGGCTGCGTACGTTGCCAGGATTTCAATTTCTTTAGCCTGGGACGAAATCGGTATACCAACGGAGGTATCAGCTTCTGCGGGACTTGTTGAGGAGCCCACCCTTGCCAAACGATCCGCCTTTTCATTGCCCTCTATATTAGAGTGACCTGGAACCCAACAGAATCTGACATTATGAGTCCCCTTAAGTTCCCTGAGCTTCCCTCTGCATTTCGAGACAACGCTTGATTTTACCAACACGGAGTCCAGCGCAAGCAAAGCGGCCTGACTGCCCACGAAGAAGTGTATATCCGTGTTCGATATCCTTTCCTCCAGGACAAACTTTGCCGCCCGCTCGATCGCAAACACCTCCGCTTGGAACACGCTACAGTAGTCAGGCAGTCTGTAATGGACCTCAACTTGCAGCGTGCTAGAGTAGATACCAGCTCCCGTACCATCCTCGGTCTTTGATCCGTCCGTGAAGATAACGATGTTTTAAGTTTTAAGATTACTGCTGCGCTGCAGCGCCTCCCTCCCAACACACTAAGCCCCCGTAGGAGAGAATCGGGCGTACAATTGCAGTGTACATCCAATGAACGATGTACGGAGATAGGCCCCATCTCCCTCCGATGGCTTTTTGCAGGCGTAGAAGGCGTTTAGTCCCTTTTTCGATCTCTCAGCCACTTTAGTTTGTTTCCAGGATAGTTTGCTATCCATGATTATGCCGAGATATTTCACAAATGCCTGGACAGAGGCAGGCATTGGCCTTTCAGGCGGGGCCTCCTAAAGTCCGGAATCTTGTATTACCCTGTGAAGAGGACAAGTTCAGTCTTGGATGCGTTCGTACCGAGACCATTCTTGTCTGCCAATCTCGAAGTTATCTTCAGTGTGTAAGACATAACCTCGCTGATTGTGGGTAGGAATTTACCCAATATCAGGATACCTATATCATCAACGTACACTGTTGCCCGAACCTCAGAACCCTAGAACTCTTTCAGGAATCCGTCCACCACCATGAGCCATAGGAGAGGGGAGAGAACCCCTCCCTGGGGTGTTCCGCGTGTGACGTTATTGCGGAGCTTGGTCGTCCCTATGGATGGATTTATGATCATGCCTTTCAGCACCTCATCGATTCAATCAATCGATTCAATAATGGCCTCCGGAATGTCAAAGTGCGTCAGGGCTTCGTTAATTGCTTCCGGTTTGACATTATTAAAAGCCCTAAAAGCATTCAATGTCCAGGAAGGCACCCAGAGTGTATTCCCTGTTCCCAAAAGATTTCTCTATCGTGGACATCACCTGATGTCCGTGCGCTGTGATTGCGCTCTCAACCGATTTGCATATCATGTAGGCATGTTGGGACTGGCACAGTCTATGAGTGATCCTGTTTCTGATGTGAAGATTCACCAATCTCTCTAGCGTCTTCAGCATGAATGACGAAAGAGAGATGGGTATGTGGTCGTCAGAGGAGAAGTGGTATGGTCTGCCTGCCTTCGTTATGAAAACGACCCTTACTTCCCTAGGGACATACTTACTCCTAAGGCACCTTCTAAAAATTTCGATGAGCAGCGGTAAGATTGAAGTGAGAGACTTTTGCAGCATGGACGGTTCATTGCCGGAGCTTTTGGCCCTATTGAAGAGCGTTCTGCTAGCTTTCCTTAGCGCCGCCAGCTCTGGAGTCTACCATCCTGCCTTGCTGCTCTTGCGTGGGCGGCTTATTGGACAGGAGCTGGTGAAGGCACTGCGGAGTGCCCCAGACGGGAAACGAACCTGGCTCTCGGTGCTCTCCCGTTGAAACCAGACAGTTTGGCCGCGGCTAGTTGAGATATCCTCTCCCAGTCCGTTTTCTTGGGATTTGTAAATGGTGCTGTCGGTGGTAGTGATACTCTAATATTAAAGAGAATCATGGAGTGATCCGAGAAGGAATACTCAGCGGACCTTCTCCAATTCACAATTTGTAGGTCCCTAGTACTAGTAAGGGTCAGGTATATGACTTCAGATTTAATTTTATTGCTAAACGTGGGAGTGTTCCCCTATTGCAAATAACTAGGTTGTAATCAAGAATAAAATCCAAAATCGACTCACCCCTCTAGTTGATGTCGCTGCCTCCCCATTGCGGGTGGTGTCCGATGGCATCGCATCCCATCACTAGCCTTGACTTACTCCGATTGGTAAATCCTGCTAGCGCGCGGACTTGATGCGACGGTGGGTATCATACGGGAAGTTAGTGCCGGAGCTTTTGGCCCTGTTGAAGAGCGTTATGGCAGCTCTCCTTAGCGCCGCCAGCTCTGGAGTCTACCATCCTGCCTTGCTGCTCTTGCGTGGGTGGCTTATTGAACAGGAGCTGGTGAAGGCACTGCGGAGTGCCCCAAACGGGAAACGAACCTGGCTCTCGGTGCTCTCCCCTTGAAACCAGACAGTTTGGCCGCGGCTAGTTGAGATATCCTCTCCCAGTCCGTTTTCTTGGGATTTGTAAATGGTGCTGTCGGTGGTAGTGATAGTGTAATATTGAAGAGAATCATGGAGTGATCCGAGAAGGAATACTCAGCGGACCGTCTCCAATTCACAATTTGTAGGTCCCTAGCACTACTAAGGGTCAGGTATATGACTTCAGATTTCGTTTTATTGCTAAACGTGGGAGTGTTCCCCTATTTCAAATAACTAGGTTGTAATCAAGAATATAATCCGCTGCCTCCCCATTGCGGGTGGTGTCCGATGGCATCGCATCCCATCACCAGCCTTGACTTACTCCGATTGGTAAATCCTGCTAGCGCGCGGACTTGATGCGACGGTGGGTATCATACGGGAAGTAAGTGGACGAGAAGGAGTGAACGTTCCTGACTCGGCTCACAGACTATAGTGGTTAGATTAGAGGAGCTGCAGGAAGGAAGAAGAAATGCGTTAATGTTATTCTTTACCAATATACAGGAAGTGCGTGAAGTTAAATTCGTATTTTAGCAAGTTAAATTTGCATTTGAGCTAGTTAAATTCGAATTTAACTTAGCAAAGACTCAAACCCAAGACACATTTAAATATTTGTTTTGTATATTTCACATACTTCACCACTAGATTGGTTAGGAGAAGTGGTCACTGGAAAGGAAGACCTCCGCGTACGTTCATGAAACACATGGCCACTGAAAGATACTCCATATAAGAGGAAAATATCAAAAAATTAGGAACTCCCCTGTAGCCGTTTTTTTTTGTAAATCGAGTCTGAATATGTCAAATTTTTGTATGGCCAGACTAGGTAGATGCAGTGGTCACTGGTCAGGAAGACCTCCGCGTGCGTTCATAAAACACATGGCCATCGGAAGATACTCCATATAGGAGGAAAATATCAAAAAATTAGGAACTCCCCTGTAGCCGTTTTTTTGTAAATCGAATCTGAATATGTCAAATTTTTGTATGGCCAGACTGGGTGGATGCAGTGGTCACTGGTCAGGAAGACCTCCGCGTGTGTTCATAAAACACATGGCCATCGGATAATACTCCATATAGGAGGAAAATATCAAAAAATTAGGAACTCCCCTGTAGCCGTTTTTTTGTAAATCGAGTCTGAATATGTCAAATTTTTGTATGGCCAGACTGGGTGGATGCAGTGGTCACTGGTCAGGAAGACCTACGCGTGCGTTCATAAAACACATGGCCATCGGAAGATACTCCATATAGGAGGAAAATATCAAAAAATAAGGAACTCCCCTGTAGCCGTTTTTTTGTAAATCGAGTCTGAATATGTGAAATTTTTGTATGGCAAGACTGGGTGGATGCACTGGTCACTGGTCAGGAATACCTCCGCGTGCGTTCATAAAACACATGGCCATCGGAAGATACTCCATATAAGAGGAAAATATCAAAAAATTAGGAACTCCCCTGTAGCCGTTTTTTTGTAAATCGAATCTGAATATGTCAAATTTTTGTATGGCCAGACTGGGTGGATGCAGTGGTCACTGGTCAGGAAGACCTCCGCGTGTGTTCATAAAACACATGGCCATCGGAAAATACTCCAAATAGGAGGAAAATATCAAAAAATTAGGAACTCCCCTGTAGCCGTTTTTTTGTAAATCGAGTCTGAATATGTCAAATTTTTGTATGGCCAGACTGGGTGGATGCAGTGGTCACTGGTCAGGAAGACCTACGCGTGCGTTCATAAAACACATGGCCATCGGAAGATACTCCATATAGGAGGAAAATATCAAAAAATAAGGAACTCCCCTGTAGCCGTTTTTTTGTAAATCGAATCTGAATATGTCAAATTTTTGTATGGCCAGACTGGGTGGATGCAGTGGTCACTGGTCAGGAAGACCTACGCGTGCGTTCATAAAACACATGGCCATCGGAAGATACTCCATATAGGAGGAAAATATCAAAAAATAAGGAACTCCCCTGTAGCCGTTTTTTTTGTAAATCGAGTCTGAATATGTCAAATTTTTGTATGGCCAGACTAGATGGATGCAGTGGTCACTGGTCAGGAAGACCTCCGCGTGCGTTCATAAAACACATGGCCATCGGAAGATACTCCATATAGGAGGAAAATATCAAAAAATTAGAAACTCCCCTGTAGCCGGTTTTTTGTAAATCGAGTCTGAATATGTCAAATTTTTGTATGGCCAGACTGGGTGGATGCAGTGGTCACTGGTCAGGAAGACCTCCGCGTGCGTTCATAAAACACATGGCCATTGGAAGATACTCCATATAAGAGGAAAATATCAAAAAATTAGGGACTCCCACTTTTACTAAAAGTTACAAACTAAATTTTGCAAGAATATTACTCTAACCTATATAAGTATCCTTACGAAATTTCATATCTGTAGAATATCGGGATCCATGCGCCGCACAGTGCCCGGTTTTTCGACTTAGCAGCCAAAAGTAATTTTTTTCAATGTCACCGATTTCAAAATGGGTTAGGTCATATGAATGTAGAAACCTGAGAACCTAGGGAGCCAAAAAATAAAAGCTTTATCTTGATTAGCTCATTAGTAATAAACACATATGCATATCTGTCAATATTTCAGATATTAAGTTCCGTTTTTTTTTCAATTCTTGGATATATTCGTTGTCAAATGTTGTTACAATTGAGTAAAAGTTTTAGATAGTTATTACGTAACCAGAATTGCAGAAATGTTCCAAATTTTATTAAATTTTGTGGTATTTTGGAGCAGGACTTTTTTGCTCCAAAAGACTCCAAAACGAATTTTACACCATTGTAAAGCTGTAAGTTTTCTCCAAAAGCCTATACCCATTGTGATTGCATCGGTTTGCCCCACCGGGCGCTAGAGCCCATTATATGAGTCAAAGTCACACACTGCAAACTTTTTTAACATGTTTTCCGTTATTTTTTCTTTGTTAGTGTTATACTTTTCTTTCAAATTATATATATATTTCAAAGTATGGAAAGGTACGGGGATAGTTTGCAGTAATTAGCTTTTTTTAATTATCAGGTAATTAGCTCTTACTGCATATGTACTGTGAAATTATGTGAAAAGTCATTGCCTTTGTAAGTGATGTGATAAAAGATGTGATAAACGAAGAAGTTAATGAAATGAGGAGGCAAATTGATGGAGGAAAACGACGGCGATCCTTTCATTACAGGAGTGGACGTTGAATTAATTAAGCGATTCAAAATAATAATAAAAGGTTTAGTATGCACAGGATGATTGATGCCAAAAAATTTACAACGAAAAATATCCCTGGAGGAATATGCCATCAATCATTCATAAAATTCTTTATCATGGCGAGTAAATTATTGAAAATAGTCTACTTCCTTTATCTTTATCATGGCGAGTAAATTATTGAAAATAGTCTACTTCCACATGGTGATCTTTCTGAAGAAGCACAAAAAAAAAAGAAACAAGGATTACAGATTCTTTCGTGAACACAACACAAGAAAAATTTCAAGATATTGTACCAATGAGGATCTGCTTGCAGTTTTGTTGTGCACATCGGATCCATTAATTTCAAATATCCGCCACAAATGGAAATCTAGATCAATCGATTGAGATATTGATGCACAAAATTTACTATTAGATGAGCGGAATTCAATGATGAATGTTTTGAAAAAATTGTTTAATTTGCATTAGTTCCTTATTTATTACCTTATTTTTATTAATGTATTTTGTTAATATGTTTGTTATTGATAATAAAAAGTCTTTAATCATTAAATAAAAAGAAACATATAATTTTTATAATCTCTTTTTTGAGGATTTTAAGAAAATTTTAGAAGGTACCATGATTGAAACTCTCATATCTCTGGTTTTCAATAATTTGGTTTTCAATTTTTATGATTGTAGTCTGACATTAAAGCTTTAGATTAGAAGAATCTTTTAGAACCAAAAACCGGAATAAAATATTCCAAGAGATTCAAACGATATGGATTTTTGACCGCTAAGTTGAAAAACCGGCTACTGTGCGCCGGTTTTAATGGGTTAAACGGCCGAACCAATTTCGATGCGTTTTTCACCATTGTGTTGAAAACTTCATTCAAGAGCTACCCTTTTTCATCAACAAATAATTTTTTACACAATATACACATATGTACATTGTACATATGTCCTTTCATTCATTATATACCAGACAATTTAGTTTCAATTAGTTTCAATTTCAATTTATTCAACAATATTTAACAGTCCATAGTAAGATTAGGAGGTCTTATGTAATAATGGCTGCTTAATAATTACACACAGAATTCATAAAATCCAGTTTACATTCAAAATAATATCAAATCGGTGGTTGAAATAACAATAATAGTAATAATATATCTAAAAGAAAAGAAAAAAAAAATAGAATAAGTAGAATAGGATCAACACTGATAAAGAATGTAATTAAGAGCAATTATATATAGGGAAGGTAGAAAGAGAAGATACTGAGAAAAATAAATCAAACGTATCATTAAGTAGGAAAGGAAGAAAGAAAGTAACTATTTAGAGCTAAGATGTGAGAGTAATTGAGACTTGAAAGTAGCTCCGCTTCTGATTGCACGCAGTGATGATGGTAGGGAATTTTATAGCCGAGTGACACTAACAAAGAATTGACGCGATGAAGTAAAACAAGCATATCTTGGCTGAATCAAGATCTGGGAGAACGACAAAAGTCCAACTTCTTATATATAATAGGTAACCCGACGTTCTCGAGTAAATAATATTGTGTAGAAATAAGAGTGACTTAAACTTTAGTAGGTTGGAGAGTGAGCACGAGTATATTTTCTTCGAGAACTCCGAAATATGGTTTCTGCCTCTTAAGTTATATATGAATCTGGCTATATTATTATATGCAACGTTGATTTTATTCTTTAATAGGCATCCCATATCACCAAAAATTTCACACCCATATAGAAGAGGAGATAAGATCAATGTTTTCGAGAGCATTAATTTAATGTTTATGGGTAGGAATAATTTAGTCTGCCATAGCGTACGCAGGCCACCATAAAGTTTGCCCAAAATAAAATTTATGTGTGTATTCCAGGAGAGCGTGCTATTAAACATGATACCAAGATTACGTGCAGACTTAACATATTCAATAGGGCTCTGGCCAATGCAGATGGCTGGAAAACAAGATACGTCAATATCCCGTTTAAAAATTACTAGCGCCTTTGATTTCAGCGGATTAAGACACAGCTTGTTAGATAGTGCCCAGTCATTAATACACCGAAGATCCTCATTCACTAGCCTAGCAGCTTCGCTGACTTCTGACCGCTTGCAGCTATGAATGAGCTGCACGTCATCAGCATACATATGAACTAAACAATGTTTCACCTTGCTAGGTAGTTCATTTATGTACATAATAAATAACATTGGGCCAAGAATTGAATCTTGAGGAACACCACAGCATACAGGGAGAAAAGAAGACATCCAGTCATTTGCAACAACACATTGATGCCGTCCTCTCAAATATGACAAGATAAGGTTACAAGATTGGGTCGAAAAATTGAAGAGTAGACGGAGTTTCTTAGTCAAGAAATAATGGTCTACGCTATCGAAAGCTTTGGAAAAATCAAGGAGAGCTAAAAACGACAGATTATTTTTCTCCATCTCTTTTCGTAGTTCGTCAACGACAAGGGTAAGCGCGGTTAAGCAGCTTATATTGGGTCGAAAGCCAGATTGATGCGTGGTTAACATATTTTCCGCAGAAAGGTAATCTGAAATCTGCTTTACAACAGCTTTTTCAAAGATCTTAGAGAGAAATGGGGTGATAGCAATAGGTCTAAAGTCCATCTGTCTTCCATTACTTTTCTTTGGTATAGAAATGATTTTAGTTTGCTTCCAGCAACGAGGAAAGCAAGAAGAAGTTATAATGGAATTAAAGATATGCGTAATTATTCGTGAAATGTATGGGAATATTAGTTTTATAAATCTTGGTTCAAGTTCATCAAGACCAGTAGCATTAGATTTAGTTTTCAGGAGAGCTTCCAGCACATCTTCTTCCCTCAATCTTTCAAATTGAAATATCGCATTGTTAGCGCTTAAGTTGCAGTTGTTAATAATAATAGCATTACTACCATTGTTATTGAAATTCGTGTAATTATTCATAATTAAAAAGTCAGTATTTAACTTGTCGCAATCAACAGTATCTGGGATTGTTCGGCGTTGTTTCCCAATTACTATTTGTCGGATATTACTCCACAAACTCCTCCCCGTCTGTGGTTGCTTAAACTTGTTTCCATAGTAAGTGGCCTTATCTCTACGGAGCTTACAATTTACCTAATTTCGGAGCCTTCTATACATATCATGGAAGACAACGAGTTTATACATTTTCCAGTTTTTATAGGCTTTATCCCTTTCAAGCATAATACACCGGATTTCGGTAGTCAGCCAAACTGACGAGCATGATTTTACCTGCTTGGTTTGGTAGGCAACATGTTTGTCAAGTAGAGTAAGTAATTGTTGCTGCACAAAGTTAACTTGATCGTCAGCCGAAACCATTGTAACTATCTTATTCCAATCTACCCGTAATGTATCATGGTGCAGGGCACCGAAATCAATGTTTCTGTAATCTCTGAAACGAATAATTTTATCGTTATTTATATTACTGTGCTTGAACTGATACGTTAGGAATAGTAAATCATGTCTGGAGAAGCATGGAGCCTCAATTTGATTGTAAAGGAGAACGGCGCTTCTGTTGCTTACAAAAATGAAGTCAATTAAGCTGTTTGATCTGGAAGGGAAATGGGTGGCTGTATGGGTATTCAGCGGATATAAATTTAAGGATTGCATGTTCTCGAGTAAATCCCTGGATTCAGCAGTATTGAAGAGATTGTAATTGAAATCCCCAGAAACCACTATATCCGAGCAGTTACATGCGATTTTGTCGAGAGCATCAAAGAGATAAGCGAAACTTACTAGTTTATTTGTCCGATAAGCAGAAAGAATCAGCATTTTGCTCGTTCCATTGAGTACCTCTATACAAATATATTCTATCAAACAGTCTGATCCAGATTTGAGTACTATGTTGGACTTCATGTTTTTCCTAACATAAATCGCCACTCCGCCTCCAGAACACCTAGTTCTATACGACCGGAACAGATTGAAGCCCTCAACTGTGTATATGTGATCTGACACATCTGGATGAAACCATGTCTCTGAGACACAGATCACATCAATTTCAGAATTAATAAACAAGTATCTCAACTCGTCCAGCTTCCGAGATAAACTCTGTGCATTTATATGACAGACGCGCAATCCGCGACACTGAGCTGAGAGCACTCTCAGCATGGTGTATAGTGACTCATTACCAATATCGGATATGGAGCTCCCAACATCATCAGACTGACTCATAGTAATCACTAGAGCAAGAGAAGGAATGAAATAGATGACTAAAGTAATGTGAGGCAATAATTAGAGAAAAGATAAAAGCGTAATTTTGTTGTTGAGTTAACATCATAAGGTGAGTTACCAATTTTAGGTATTTTATCGAAGTGCTTCTTAAAAAGTAGGGTTAAATCATTAAACGTGGCGTCCCTCTGCAATGTCGTTCAGCATTCCAGCATCCACTATAGTGTGATAGCTGGTACTGTCCACTCCCTTAACAAGCCATTTTGAATTTGAATTGCGCGGGTGCAGCGATTCGAGCAAATCTTTTTGTTTTTAGGTTGGCAGCACTGTCATTCATACCTGTGTAGAATTTCACGTTAAACATGTTTATTGTAAACATTCCTTTCAGACAAAGACTGATCGCCGAAGGCCTTCTGCAATATTCCGCAAACAAAACTTAATGCAACTTCTTTGTTCAATAAAAGCACATATTATAAAAATCGATAAATTCACTTTTAGTTGCTCAGAAAACACAAAGAAAACCGTAATGACGTGAAATTCTACACAGGTATGAATGACAGTGCTGCCAAACTAAAAACAAAAAACATTTGTTCGAATAGCTGCACCCACGCAATTCAAATTCCAAATTAGCTTTACATTTTTTTGGTTTGTATGCAAAAATTATTTTATCGTTATTAATTATGGTATGATTTGAAGGTATCGAACTTGAAGTATTTGTTATTGATGTTTGTATGTTTGTAAATTGTGATATTGTGTTCCATTTATTTATTGTTTTTATTGCTGTATTTATGTATATAGGAATGGTGGTAAAAAGGGATATTACATCACACGATACTATAATTTCCATTTCATCCGATTATGTGTCGTTGTTATATTTGTTGGAAATTATATTTTTAAGAATTTCTCCTATGTATTTGGATAGTTTATAACACGGGACCTGTATTGAAGAAGAAATCGGTCTTAATGCAAAAGTGGGTTTGTTCATCTTCGGTAGTCCGTATAATCTGAACACGTGACGAATGCTTTTTTTGTGTGTGCAATTTTTCTTTGAATAATTCGTTCTTTAATTTTTGTAATTTGGATGAACATACCTTTTTTGTTTTTACTTGTCCGCCACTTGACGTCCGCCAACTTTTAAATATTTCGTAAAACCTTCCAGGTCGTTATATAAGGCCGGATAGTTGATTGATTTAAAATCCCTATAGACAAAATTTTGCTCCTCATTGCATGTCCGGTTAAATGCATTTAATTTTAAGGAACAGAAAATTAGGTCATGATCCGAAATAAAGTTAATCTGATCAAAAAGTAAAACTAGGCTGGGATCTGATACAATAAAATAGTCAAGTAGGATAGGACTAGCGTTGTTACAGGTTCTCTAAATTCCGCGAAATCCAGTAGTGTTTAAAATATTTTTATTGGTTGATTCGGGATAATTAATTAATTTATTAGTTGTTTCTGGATAATTAATTTGTTATATTTAACATGGCGAAAAGGCTGAAATCGGACCAGCAAAAATCGACACCTGCTGAGTCAACGCACGGCATAATTTCGGAGAGTGAAGAAATCTCAAAACCTGTTTCAACGGTAGATGTTCTTGATGATCGCCTTGAAAAGATTAGCAATAGTCTCTTTTTAAATATCATATATCATATAAATAAATATATCTTTAATGAGAGCTGAATTCAGCCCAAAAATAGTTGAATTAGAAAAGAGTTGGGGGCACAAGTTTGAGTGTGTTAATAAAAACTTAAAAAGCTATAAAGAGAGTGCAAAACAACTGAGTGCTGAACTGAAATTGCTTTGTGCTAAACTAGAGGTTTCGGAAGAGGCTCAGAAGGCTCTCTCCAGTCGATGTATGAAACTGGAGTCAGTTCAGCCTTGCTCACATGATGTTCGTGCTCCTGCTGAGGAAGTCTTCAATGTTCTCAATAGACTTGAGGTTCTCGAAAGAAGGGAAGTTGTTAGGGATGCTGTTGCTTTTTGTGTACCGTATTCACATAGTGAGCAGCTGGCTGATTTCTTCAATACTCTTTGCTCTGCTATTGGTTGTCAATCCATTCTGCCAACAAATATTTTTCGAACTCAAAGAGACAAGCTGTCGCCGATTGTTATTATATTCAAAAATTCAGTCGAAAGAGCAAAAGAGAGCTTACACTACGTGATGCTGGTTTTGATGCAGATGGGAGCCTTTTCTTGAACGAGAGTTTGACAAGAGCAGCGGTGAAACTAAAACGAAAACATCAATTGACGGCTGTTTTTTCAAGAAGAGGATCAGTTTATGTTATAAAAGACTCAGGAGGTGAAGCAACTTTAATTAAATGTTTAGAGGATCTTAAATTGTTGTAGAAACATTAACTTTATTATAAAATTTTTATCTTCTCTATCTCCCTTCTTATCTACTACCATCTCTTATTACTTACTTCTATTCCTTCACTACAGTCTTGATATTTCTATTATTTATTCTTTCGTATTGTTAAAACTATTTCTTTCTAGGGATTTCTTTGAGAGCATAATGTCTATTGGCTTGCCCCCCACTACTTCTTTTCGCCTTGAATTTTAATTATGATGGCTGAGTGTGGTAGACTTTAATGCTCGCAGCTTGAACATAGCGAAGCTGGATTACATTAAGCACGTATTCACCGACTCATTAGTGGATACTATATGCATATCCGAAACTTGGTGGGTTGGTGACATGGGTGATCACGTTTGCGGGATGCCCAACTTTAACCTCTTTAGAAACGACAGATCTGATAAGAGAGGAGGTGATGTTGCGGTCTACTGCAGAAACTACCTACATGCTTGCTTACTAGGCGAATCTACTGACCCTGGAATCGAATTCTTGAATCTCTGCATTCAAAACCATAATTGTAAGATCCTATTGTCCTGCGCATATAATCCTATCAAAGTGAATAACATTGATCCACTAGTTTCCTCCTTGAGTGAGAAGCTTATTGATTTTGATTATATAATTCTTTATGGTGATTTTAACATTAACCTACTGTATGATGACCATGCTAGAAATGGGTTCTGTTCTAAGCTAGAGAACCTTAGTTTACCTATAGATAATGACACCGTGCCCACTCGAACCTGTAACAACGCTAGTCCTAGCCTACTTGACTATTTTATTGTATCAGATCCCAGCCTAGTTTTACTGTTTGATCAGATTAACTTTATTTCGGATCATGACCTAATTTTCTGTTCCTTAAAATTAAATGCATTTAACCTGACAGCAATGAGGAGCAAAATTTTGTCTATAGGGATTTTAAATCAATCAACTATCCGGCCTTATATAACGACCTGTGCCTTATCTCGTTTGATGAAGTTTTGTACTACAGTGATGTAAATGGTAAAATAAAAAGATTAACTACCATGATAAATGAGATTTTTAATACTCATTTCCCTTTACGAATGTCCAAACCCAAGAATACTGCCTGTCCGTGGTTCACAAGTGCTGTTAAGAACGCTATCCGCACTCGGAATAAATTACATAAGATTTGGAAAAAAAATCTAGTAGAAGTAATTGGGAAAAGTTTAGAATTGCAAGAAACTATGCTGTTCTTCTTACTAGGCAATCGAAAAATAAATTTTTCCTGTCGAAATTAAGTCCCGGGCTTTCTTCTAAGATCATATGGAGAAACCTGAAAACCCTAGGAATTGCAGCCAGGAATACAACGGACTGTAATTTCGATCCAGATGAACTAAACTGCTTTTTTTGCTAGTACGACTAGCTCTAGTTGCTCTGAAAATCTTTTATCAAGTTGCGGGATCCACAAACTTTCCAGTTGGAGTCAGTTAATGAGTTTAAAGTAGGAACCAACCTCATGAGCATCAAGTCGAATGCAGTAAGTGAAGATCAGGTATGTTTGCAGTTTCTCAATATTATTTTACCGCATATTATTTGCCCGCTTACACACATCATAAACTCTTGTATTGCGTCATCTACATATCCAGACATTTGGAAAATCTCACTCGTCTTACCCGTAGCAAAAACGTCGGTACCGAGCAGTTATAATGACTTTAGAGCAATTTGTATCTTATCACCACTATCAAAGGTTTGTGAAAAGGTCATGGCAAAGCAAATTGTTGCTTATTTAGATGATAAAAGTCTGCTTTCGCCTATCAATCTGGCTTTAGGCAAGGCCATAGCTGTTTTACAGCGTTGGTAAAGATACTTGAGATAATCATTCTTACTTATGCAATAAATTGGAGAATCTCTTTGGATTTAATCGTTTATATAAGCATGAAAAGTGGTGTACCTCAAGAATCCATTCTTGGCCCTCTGCTATTTTCTTTATACATAAATGGTATTCTCATTATGTAAATATGCATCTATCCACGCATACGCTGATGATATTCAACTTTATCTCTCTCATCATATTATTTCTATCGGCAGTCTGGTGAGAAAAAAATAATAAATAACGATAAAGTAATTATTGCATACAAACGGATTATGACACTCTAAAACCTGTTTACAAATAATAAAGGCAAAGTACCTATAGATAATAAATACACAATACACATTGGAAAGCTTACGAATACAACAAAAACAAAGAAGAAGTATGAACAACAAAGAAAACATTGGCTATGCTTAGTCTCCCGCTAGTTGTTCGCACTTCTGCTAGTCTCTTACAGTCCTCCCTTATTCCTGATATTTCTGTTAATAATACACAGGCATAGTTTGGGAGTTTCAAGGATATCTCCATAGGTGGGATATCAAGGATATCTCCATAGGTAGGCTTTGCGAGTATATGCCTGCTCCTTCTCCCAGGTCCATTTTGGAACCATCGGTGTATACAATGGCGTCGCAGGTTTTGGTAAAGAGTTCCGCCCGCCTTTTCCATACGGATCTTGAAGGAATTTCGGCCTCAAAACGCATGTCGAAGTCGGTAGTCGTGATGAGGTAGTTTTCGGCGAGCTGAGAACCAGGTCCAGGCCGTTCCCATGACCATAACGTTCCATTGGGACTCCAGTTGCCCGATTCCCTTTGTCGCAGGGCAGCGATGGTTGATGCGAGTTTAATATATAGGTCTATGGGGAGGATATTCAGGATGGCGTCACAGCTTTTGTTGTACAAGTCCTCAGAGCTCCTGTAGCCCCAACACACGCCGTGCGCTGTATCCTCCCCAGGCGTATGGAGTGAGACTTCTTACTTGAAGCCGTCCACCAAACCAGCGATCCATATGCCAGGATTGGCCTGATGATAGCAGTGTACAACCGTAATATAAGTTTGGAACTTATAAGAATGTCTTCGGCTCCTAGGTCTTTAAGGGCCTCGTGGATGGCAGAGGATTTGAGGTTGTTTGAAGCGCCTCGCTATGTCGAGGAAGGTCCCCAACGTGTATTGTTTGTAGTAGAGTGAGCGCTCTACACAGGTAGTTTTTAGGGCAGAGTCCATAAATCTTGCCTTGATGTACGCATGCTGGGAATGGGATAGTTTGTCGTATTGTTTGTTCTCAGGTTATCGTCCAGAATACGTTCCAGGGTTTGTACTAGGAAGGAAGTAAGAGAAATTGGCCTGAAGTCCTTTGCTGACTCGTGACCGCGTTTCTCTACTTTCGGTATAAAAACAATCTTGACCTTCCTCAACGAGGCTGGTATATGACCCAGCTCTACACAGGTTTGCTGATAGTGCTGGGCATATCAGTTGCAGCAGTTGTCCTGATGGCATCCTCAGAGCAGCCTGGAAAATGAGGATATTTCCAAGGATTCCAGTGCAAAACTGTCCTCCCTCCTCACCACAGAAGGGCAGGAATGGTCCTTGGACAGTAGCTTGCTGAGTCTTGCAGACTCCTTGGTGCTTTCGATGTTGCCGCATTAGGTTTTCCAAGCCGTGGATGTAGCCTTCCTGAGGGCTTTTTTTTGTACATTCTCCGACAATCCTGGTAGGGTTCCCAGTAATTGTGTTTGTAGCAGATGTTGAAGAGAGCTCTGGTAATTTTCCTCAGGAACTTTAGCTCTTCTGTCCACCAGGGGGGGAAGGATTTCTTGCCGTGGCTCAGGGGACACGAACGGTGTAGCGCTGTCTCCATGGCACCTTCGAACTCCGAGGTGAGTCAACTCATTCAGCTGACTCAGCGTTCGCTAAGGGGATGCTTTCTAATCTAGACTCAAGGACTCTTGAGAATTTTCCCAGTCTGTTTTCCTAACATTTCTGTGGGGCTGGTGGGCAGGGGAATTGAAGTCTACGTTGAAGAGTATCCAGCAGTGATCTAAGTATGATGTTTTGTTCGATCTCTCCAGTTCGTGACCTCGCAGGATAGGTCCTGGTAGATAGGGTTACATCGATAACCTCCCATTCTGGAAAATTGGTGGAGCTTGGAAAGATGAAAGTCGGCCTATTGCCTGTATTGCATATCTCGAGGATGTTATACATAGTAAAATCAACCAGAAAGAGTGCTATATTCGGCCTGGCCGAATCTTAGATACCCTACACCTAAAAGTTTTGAAAAATTATCTTATTATTAATTATATTAATTAATTATTAAAATTTATTTATTTAAATTTTTAATTTATTTAGATTTCTCATTGCAGAACAGTAGTATTTTAGAGTGAAATACAAACTCAAACTAGAGGAATATGTGGTTATAAGGAAAGCTACCTTATAATCACATTTAATCACAGACGGGTATAAATACAGTGGCGTAGCTAGGGGGCAGGGGTGGCAGTCCGCCCGGGGCATCACAATTTCGGGGGTGGCCATTTTGGAAATCAAGTATTGATGGATTGAATGCTAGGAATTTTCGGGGATGCAACTTGATTAACCGACCCGGGCTTCATGAGTCCTAGCTACGCCCTTGTATAAATAGTAAACCAGTAAGAAAGCTATATTCGGCCTGGCCGAATCTTAGATACCCTACACCTAAAAGTTTTGAAAAAAGTGCCGAAGCTAGGGTGGGGCGGGGGTGGCGGTTCACTCTGGGCGGCACAATGTCGGGGGCGGCAGTTGTGGAAATCAAGTAGGGACTTATTGAATTCTAGGGATTTTTTGGGCTACTAGTTGATTCACCGTCCCGGGCTCCATGAGACCTAGCTACGCCTCTGTACAAATAGTAGGCGTGGTCATTACCTTTCTCAAAACAAAATAACTAGCTTAGTTGTTTTATAATTGTGTTCATTTAAACTTTATTTCCGTGATAATAAACTTGTTTTCATACTGCTATACTGTATATGTAGTGTAAAAGTGAACGGACCGCACCCAGTTTTGATGTAATAATGATTTTTTGTAAAACAAGTTGTTATCTAAAGTTTTATTCAGGAAGTTTATATATTTAACAATATAACCCTCTTTTGCCTGTGTAACCTAAAAGTGGGCGGATCACGCCCATATTTGGCATATTAACGGATAATGCTACTCTATACCCAGGAATGAACGCTGATATCACATTTTTAATAAAAAATAGGAGCCATTTTCAATATCAACCTGCATACCACATGAAACAATATTTCTCCAAAATTTCATCATGATATCTTCACCGGTTCTCCTGTGATAGTGAATTCAACAGACAGACAGACGGACGGACAGACGGACATGGCGAAATCGACTCAGGAGGTCACGCTGATCAAGAATATATATACTTTTCTATACCTATCGCTTCTATTTCTATGCGTTATACATTTCGTGACAAGTGAATATACCCTTAAGCTTAAGGTGTAGGATATAAAAAGTGACTCACGTCTCTCATTTGTTGTACTACTCCGCCTAATGTACGTTGAGGAGTATCCAGCAGTGATCTTAGAATGATGTTTTGCGCTATACCCTCCAGTTCGTGACCTTGCAGGATGGGTCCCTGGTAGATAGAGTTACATCGATAACCTCCTCCCACCCCGGAATTGTGGTGGTACTTGGAAAGATGAATTTCGGCCTACTGCCTCTGTTCCTCTGTCGAGGTTCTTATACATACTAAAATCACAAAATGTCTCACCTCTCTCACTGGTTGTGCTACTTTCCCAGATGTGGTGCCTGGCATTTGCATCGCAGCCCAGCAGTACTTCCCAGCCCTGCCGCTGTAGAAAACAGGTTTGACACCTCAGTCGGTGGGGCGCTGTATTCGTGCGCCATGTAAGCTGAGGAGATAATAAGTGGATGATTAGTTTTGTTCTCAAGATCGACAACAGTCAGGTCAAGTTCAGGGCACAGATATGCTTTTATGCTATTCTTAATAAGAATGCATGTTCGAGGCTTATCTGGAAGTTTGTGATGGAACAGGGTGAAATCTTTGTCCCGAAGTCCGACTACCTCGGATCCTCTCACCCATGGCTCTTGTATGATGCCTACGTCGATGTTCTCCTCCCACAGGAGAACTAGCAGTTTATCTGTAGCACATCTCGAGTGCTGCAGGTTAATCTTCACGACTCTCAGCAGCACGAGGAAAAGATCCGCAGCTCCTCCAGCTTCTTTTCGACCTCTTCTGGCTCAGCCAGGTCGCCTTCGGGGTCAGTCTGATGCCAAACTTCATCCTTAAGTCGTCTTGCTCAAGGGACGCTTTCCTCCGTAATTAGGAAGAGAAGTGACTGGCTGTTCCTGTGTGGATCCCCCACTTTGATAAGGTCAGGCCCACCTTGAAGAGCCCGGGGTCTCTTTGGGATCTCCCTGGCTGGAATGAGCTTGAGCTTCAAATCGTCCCATTGGTTGCTTACCTCAACAACCATTTTACCAAGGAAATCTTTGGCGGACCAATTCTCGCACTCGATCACCTTGTAACCCCGTATGGTTCTACTGGAGTCGAACGAGAGAACCTCCTTACTTTCTTTACCCATTCAATGATCAGCTCGAAGATCTTCGACTCGATGCTCACCCAGTGGTCACAGACGGGTGCTGGCTTGTTGGTGAGCTCATCAATAAATGAGCTATTTATGACTATTACTATTTATTTCTCTGTCCGTTTAACTCTCAGCCTGGCAACTGGAGGTGAGAAATGGGTTACGTACGATAATATTGTGCAATTGTGGTTAAAGCGCGGTGAAGCGTTCAAACGGTGACCAAACTAGGATTAATGGCCAGGAAGGTTTTGCTGTATATTTGATGGGCCTGGAAAAAAATCATTCACTGTGCTGCTTCCATATAGGCAAACACTAAATGCGAACAGCTACTGTCAACAGTTGGACCATTTGAAGTCATCGGTTGACCAGGTTCCTTATAGTTCGGATAAAACAAAACGGTGCATATTTAATCCAAATCGATCGATGTTAACCATATTAAATAACGCCTTGAAATAAACGAAAAAGTAATGGGTTTTTTCCCCCTCCCAATATACATATTGTTACGTTTCTTTAAATCCCCTGTACTGACTCTTCTTGGTCCGATCTCTGGATTGTGAATAATCCAATGAAACTCAAATATCCGTTATCGTTTTCTTCCCAGACAAAATTTCCTCAATCGATCTTTATTATTTTCCATACTTGAATGTCTGCTCACTAGATGTAATCTGTACAAGTCCCAAATTCGAACTGAATACACCTTAGAAAATCTTGACAATATGATACTTTCGACATTTCAACATGAGCCATCCCTTCAGACCCTGGGATATGAACGATTGTAAGGTTCATATCGTGCTGAGAAGTCGACTTCTGCTAACCACCCCTTACTACTTTCACCTAAATGTGAAGGGATATATTCATTTTTGTCTCGATGTTTGTAATGAACAGGAGGATTGGTAGTTATAGAATATAGTATATTCTTGATCACTGTCATATGAGTCGATCCACTCCTGTAGGTCCGTCTGGAAATCACGTTTATGTTTCACTTTTATACTAAAATTGAAAGGACTTTTGAAACCGATTAAAAAGGCAAGATAAAGTCAACTAATATCATAAACTTGAATTCCCGAACATTCAACTTCCATATTAACCATTCCACAAGAAAAGGACCTCATCCGCCTACATTTACGTTAGCTGTCCTGTAAAAAGTTTGGCCAAAAAAAAGTGATAGTGAAAGTGGAAAGACCTTTTATTTCAAATGTAATTCATAGAAAAGGTATAAAACTATATATAATAATGAATGACAGAATAATGAGATCATTTTCTTTTCTTTATTTCAATTGTATTTCTTAAAAAAAAATTAAAATTTTAAAGATTTTAAATGAGTGTATATATACATATGAACATATGTCTATATAATATTTAATTGTGTATATTATATTTATTATTTAATTAATATAAGAATATCTCTTATGTATTTATTTACGTTTCAATATACAAGAATCCAGAGGTGATGCTGTATTACGGAGAATTTCCCAATTTGCGTGAATCTCAGCCTGCTTGCTAACAATGATTCCTTCGCATCCAGAACAAAATTTCAATTATGTAAATAAAAGTAATGAAATAAATGGGATTCCTTAGTATTCACCCAAATTCAAGCGAAGATAGAGGGAAATTCTATCAACCGTCTATCGATGACACAATTTTTTTTAAATTATCCACCACTTATTAGGCAGGCTCGCGCTTAATTATTTTTGTAATATGGTATATAAAACGAATATATGTATGTACATATGTATACTTAGTCTCAAATGTACAATTACATTAAAAAATTATTTTTAATTAAACAGTAAAATTTAATGTATATTTGGTACATATGAGAATAGGTCGTAAAGTATATTTCAGCCTCCTACCCCCACCTCCCACATTTTTAATCCCGATTTTAATATTTTTGTATAAACAGTATCCAAATCGTTCGTATTTCAGACAGTGGAAATGGCATTGGAAGGAACTTAAGTTTGAAGTTTGACGACGCTACATTGTTCAGTATTTGTTTGGCAGCCATCAATAGTGAACGCTCTCAGTGAATTTGTAAACGTCGTGATGATGTTTCAATCGAGTGTTTGGCGAAGTTTCACAGCAATAAAGCAGAGTTTTCAAGAAAAAACGGCGGCACTCAATTTTTTCCATGCTTTCAAATTCACTGAGAGCGTTCACTATTGATGGCTGCCAAACAAATACTGAACAACGTAGCGTCGTCAAACTTCAAACTTAAGCTTTATAAAGTTGGTACTCTCTACCACAGTCATTCTTTTCAAACAAAACCGCCGTCTATACGTCAGGTCAGGTACTTCTGGGACTACCCTCATATACACATATGGCCAAAAAATAACTACACGTTAGTGTTATTTTCATAATCATTCATTTATATATTTGTAGAAATGGAAGTAGTGAAAAGTTTGTTCTTAACAAAACTTTGTATATTATACTATATTTTAAAAAAGAAAAACCAATAATAACCAGAAAGAGTGTTAACTTCGGCCTAGCCGAAGTTCATATACTCTACACACGTTTACTTAAAAATTAGGCGTGGCAATGGTCTAATTTTTTTCCTTTTCAATCTCAAATAGCCTGTGATGAAAGACAATATTCGTGCAAAATTTGATGAAAATATCTCTATTCGTTCTCCTGTAATCGAATTATATTTAATTAGTGGGCGGACCACGCCCATTTAGTCTGGTAGTCTGTTTTGGTCAGAGACAGGGGACTTCTAGACAAAATTTCAACCCCAAATTCGTTCTACAAGCTGAGAAATTGAGCTAGATGCATGGATTAATTTATATTCACTATAAAAAGTAGGCGTGGTAATGGTCCGATTTTGGTCCATTTTCAATACCGATGAGTTTCTAATGATAGTCAATATTCGTGCCAAGTTTGATGAAGATATCTCTATTCGTTCTCTTGTAATCGTGATTTCCACAGACGGACAGACAGACGGACAGACGGACATGGCTAAATCGACTCAGGAGGTCACGCTTATCAGGAATATATATACTTTTCTATACCTGTCACTCCTCCTTTAATGCGTTACAAACGGAAGCAGTAAGTGAATATACCCTCTCACTTCGCAGGGTATAAAAACTAAACTAACTTCAATACTAGCTTCATCAAAAATAAGCCAAAGAAATGGCTTGGACAAAAAAAAGTACATCTCGTGTCCGTGAATAAAAAACATTAGTATCATTATTTCATCAGATTTTTTGTTCATTTTACATTTGTGATCTCAGTAGCCCGTATGTCCACCACTACATTGAACGCTTTTACCAATTCTTCTTGGCATATTGGATATTAGCTTCTGACAAGTCGCAGTTGGTATATTATACCACGATTTTTCAACAAAGAAGCATAACACTGGCCGACAGCCATTTTGTAACGGGCTGTTTGACAGCATACTCTAAAGGATTTTGGTCCGCTGATTCCAAAAATGATAAAATAAAAAAATGAAACGAGCCGTTTTTGAGATAATCGTTTTTGAAATTTTTGGCGACTTTACGTTAAAGTCCATCCACTTGAAGAGCTACCACAGCTGACATATGTAACCGATTCGATCACAACTAAGATTAAATTAAAGAGGAAGGACGCATATTTTTTGCTAACATTACTTTGAAAACCGAAAAATAGTTTAAAACCTTTTGCTGAAATCATAACTTCAAAAGAGGAATTTTTTAAGAAAAGACAAAAAAATGCTATATAGATATATGTAGTATAAATATATGTAGTTCCCGAAACTTCTTTACCCTTTTTATTTCTTATATCGATAGGTTGGACATATGCGCGAATTTTATTAATATCAAAATAATATCTAATAATACCTAATATCAAAAAAATCTGCACAGAAATGGTTTATTGGTGCGCGTTAAAGTGAGTTTAGTGCTTTTCACAAATACTTTGGCAATTGATCGTTATTCACGCAACAGTGCGAGTTTGTACTTGATACAGTGTGCGTTTGTTTGTGAACAATGTTTTTAAACTTTCCGCGATTGTCATTTCCTAGAAACCCATTAAAATCGGCTTTACTTGGATCCTATTCCCGATGCATGTACTTCATCGTTTTACCGCTATTAGTACAGATGCAGGTACTTCCACCGTACGTTTTTTTACTTTTTAGCAGTTTTTTCTTTTCTACATCAGCCGAAGTTTTACATTGAAGTCGTGTTGTGTTTTTCAATTGATTTGTCGAGTTGATACCGTAGAAGTATGTAATGGTTATTTTTGGATATTTCGACTGATGGGATTTGTCGATAGTTTGGTGGAACATAGCGGGTGAACGCACTGGCAATCGGCTAGACATCGTCGGCAACAGGAGTGAGTTTTTGCTAGCCCACCAAGCTTCCATTTACACAAAACATATTTACGTGCGGAAGAAAAGAAATGGTTAAACTATTGTACTATTATCAGGCATAATAAATAAACAGAAATTAATTGATTAGGGTTTCCGGTGCATCTACAAGGCTGTTTGTTCTGCCCTGCTTTAGCCCACCCGTCCTTGATTTCCGACTCCAGAAGTACTATTTCTCGGAAATCCCTTGCTTTATTTCCGCCATGAAGCCTAGAAGCAGATCAAAACTATTTAGTTCACTCTATCATATTTGTTTTTTCTTTTAAGTAGTTTATTAAATAAAAATCACTTAGAATTACGGCTTATAATTCAAATTCCAAAAGTATTTGGTGTTAAGAGTTTTACGGCGTTACAATCTTTCACTCAACAATCCGGCAGGCCTGACGTTTGCGCTTACTGAAAACTCCTAGGATAGATTGAAAATTCAACTTCCTTTCCTTTCTAATAATAAACCAAATATTATATCATTCAATTCAAAAGACTTATATGCATTCGGTATGAAATTTAGGTAACTGAAAAAGTTTGTTGCACTAATTTTTGCCTTTATTTTTTACTACTTTTGAAGTGTGCTTCGGATCGTTGTCTTGGTGATAGATCCACCTAAGATATTTTTTTCTCATCATATATTTTCCTCATATTTTATTATATTATTTTCCTCATATTATTTCCTCATCATATGGCAAAATTACGCTCTCCATTATTTCTTTATAAATAAATCTATCCATGGTGTACGTGATTTGATATATTGGACCAACACCATACCACGAAAAACATCCCCAAATCATTATATTGCCGCTTCCATATTTGACCTATTTTTTTTTTTAAGCGAAAATGAAACTCTTTGTTTTCTGGACGACGCATATTTCTTCCATAATGATTGTCAAACAAATTTATCTTCGTTTCGTCGCCATACAAAATGATGCGCCACTTCTTTTCCCCATCCGGCCTAGACCAAAGCAAGTGTTGTCTTGCAAAGGACAAAAGCATCAACAAATTTTTCTTTCGAAGCAACGGAACTCTCCGGGCTATTGGTCCATTCAAATTGCAATCCTCGAAGTGACGAAACAGTTCGTGACGAAACTTCATTCTCTATAGCAGCAGAAATCACTCTCGATGACTTGAACGGATCCCTTTTGGCTATAGTAATGATGCGAATGTCTGTGGTTTTTGACGTTTTTCGTGGCCTTCTGCGAGTTTTTTAGGTTCTTCTTTCTGTGAGCGCATTTTGCACAAAAAAAATTTTGTTTTGTACTTATTATTTTGACCAAGTACAACTGGAACTTCAATCTCAATTCCGAGTGCAAATATCTAACGCGTGAAAATACCGTTACCTTTTTTCGAACACAGATGTTAGAAACCTTAATAAATGAAGACCAATTGGTAGGTAAAGGACGTGTACTTATTATTTTGGCTATGTGTGTATATAGGGTTTTTCATTAAGCGTGTCTGAATTAAAGTACATTCAATACCATTATGTTTTAAAAACGATATCATTCAAATGGCGGCCTCGTTTACAGGACTCGATGCGAGAGGTCCAATTTTGCATGACTCTGTTGCATAAGTCGGGCTGGATTTCACCAATGGCTTTAATGATGTTGTTCTCCATTTGGTCAATTGTTATTGGTTTGTTACCATAAACCAGCGACTTAACGTGGCTCCAGAGAAAAAAGTCTAAGGGCGTTCAATCGCACGATCTTGGCGGCCATTCCACCCTGCTCCTTCTGGAAAGAATGCTGCAGGGCCCAATCAGTGAACGTATGACGAGCTCGGTGGTCTTGGGGCTTCAGTTCTTGTGTCAATTGGATCATATACGGATGCATACCCAAGTCTTTTCGTAAAATTCGCGAAGTTGAGGTCGCAGAAAGGTCAACAGCTTCTGCAGGATGAGTAATCGAGAGGTTTGGATCTTCATACACACTTTCAGCTGCAGCATCAATATTCTCCTTCGACCGTGCGTTTCTACGTCGTAAAGGATCTGCTCTGATTTCGCGATAATGCGTTGAATCGCTCGGTTGGACGACCATTTCGCCCGTAAATATTTCGTAACTCGCGAATATGAATATGAAAAGGAGGGATAATTACCTTATTATGGATAAAAAAATAAACATTACAACAACAAAAAAAAACAAGTACAACGAAGAATCAATTAAGGAAAATTAACTTGGAGTATAATTCGAGTATTGGGAAGACTAACCTTGATACCTTAATATTCTCATCGTGCGTTGAGTTCTCAAAGCTAATTCGAAACGACGCTGCGCTAAACGTAAATTACTGCGTTGCGCCAGCATGTTTCTGAGAAGCGTTGCGTCAAAATAGTTTTTTATTGTGTTTAAACTTCCTGTTTTTAAATTCGCTTAAAATATCCAATGTTTTCAAATACAATTTTTTATTCAACTCATTTCAAATAAGAAATAATGTTATCATCGCCAACATAAATTCAAATATGAACTATATACTATCCACCCAACTTAACTTTGTACCGCAAGTCAACATTTAAAATTCAATGTGATCTGCGTTTGTGCGTTGCTTATTTCAGCCATTTCTATAAGACTACGATTTCCAATCTCATTTTACTCGAACGCGACGCGACAGTGTATAAATTTCTATTATTCGTAATCTTTGTATATTCCTACAAAAAATTCTTCTGCATATGTACATAGGTATGTACATACATATATGCATTCCTAAAATTTCAAATTACATCCACATATTGGTACTTTAATTTCAAGTTATCGATTTTAAAATTAATATTTTTGAATTTAATTCGATTATAACCTTCTAATATACAAATATAACTTTTTTACAGATAGCGTATAGATTTGTGGTAATACTAATTCCTACAATTGGTGTTCTTTGTGCAGTATGCGGCTCTGAGCCTTCATATGGTGATTTAATTTCAAAAGCACTTAACATTTTTGGAAACGAATCTAATTTACTGCGAAAATTGGAGCAATGTGTACCTAGAAGTATATCTAAATATACCGATGAAAGTATCAAAGGGTATTGTAAATTTGTATTGTATTGTATGTAAGAATGTTTATTTAATATAAAATTAAGACTGTTTATTTACTACAAAATGTAAAGTTGTGTATTTTAATATATAATGTAATCTAATCTAGTCGCGTTACCGTCACGACTTTCGACTGTTCGCGATGATCTCTTCGTGCTGACCAGAGATAATGAGATAGGACACTTCGAATTCGCTGTTTCAACACACATGCATTTTGCTGAAATTTCACTAAACCTATGACAAAAAAACGTGTGCGCTGTCCTCTCATGTGTACTTCGCCACACAAAATCGTGTGCTTTGTCCTCTCATGTGTACTTCGCCGCACGAAGTGTACTTCGCCGCAGTATCGCATGCACGCATGCAATATTGATTTTAATGGGTGCATTTGTCGAAACGTCAAAAATATATTTAAAATATTAACCTTTTGTTTATGCTCACATTATATACATGATATATCTACCAGTTTTTTATAATTATAATAAATCTATACTTTCAGATTTTACATAGTATTTGTTGATTTATTTCACATATTTAATTGGTATAAAGTAGTTGTTGAAATTTGTATAAAAAAAATTAAGATTAATAACTCCAGAATGGTCGCATTTATATTTTTAGATTTGTTTTCTAATATTTTAGCAAATTAAATATTGTTATACATCGTTGATGCATTTGGGGGGTCAAACATCCGTTCGCACCTACCATTTTAGGTTTGGGAAACTTCACCACCTTTGTTTATATATGGTGAAATTTATATTTTAAAAGCCAATGGCCTTGGCCATACACAGTATCTTTTGATATGGTTTCAGTTTATGGAGAGAGAGATGAGGAAGAAAGATAAAAGTCTACAATCTGGTATGGAGTGTAAAGAATTTTTAAAACGAAAATAGACGCTGCTTCTCAGTTTTTTTGCACGCACACAAGTAAGCAGTTGTCAAACGAAAGAAGAGCAACGTAGTTTGCCGAAAGCGTGTTCATATTTTCTCTCACGCTGGCCAACATTTGAATATTCAGTAAATTTCACACACACATTGCCATTAAGTATTTACGACTTTTGAAACCAAATGAGAAACCACAATGTGTAGCCACGGATGGTATCCAAATACCAGTAGTGAAATCATTTCAAAAGATACGACGTCTAGCTATGCTGATTTCATAATTAAATGAGTCCGTGGTGAAGCATGAAACAGCTGATTTTTTCAACATACTGAAAGACAGAAACAAGAACAACAATATACAACAAAGATACAAGATATAACAAGATACAACAAAAAAATAGACGTCAAACCGATTTTTGAAGGGGCGAATTCGAAGTGTCCTATCTCTTTATCTCTGGTGCTGACTGACTGCAAAGATAATGAGATAGGACACTTCGAATTCGCCGCTTAAAAAATCGGTTTGACGTCTATTTTGTATGAGCTGTTGAATTCATGTACACTATACGTGAGCGCTACCATGTTGTTGTTCTTGTTTTCTGTCTTTCAGTATGTTGAAAAAATCAGCTGTTTCATGTTTCACCACGGACTCATTTAGTTATGAAATCAGCTTGGCTAGACGCAGTATCTTTTGAAACGGTTTCACTACTGGTATTTCGATACCATCGGTGGCTACACACACTGGTTTCTCATTTGGTTTCAAAAGTCGTAAATATGTGATGCCAAAGTGTTTGTGAAATTTACTGAATATCCAAATGTTGGCCAGAGTGAGAGAAAATATGAACACGCTTTCGGCAAACTACGTTGCTCTTCTTTCGTTTGACAACTGCTGTGCGTGCAAAGAAACTGAGAACCAGGGTCTATTTTCGTTTCAAAAATTCTTAACACTCGATACCAGAGTGTAGACTTTTCTCTTTCTTCCTCATCTCTCACACGAACTGAGTGAAACCGTTTCAAAAGATACGGCGTATAGACAAGGCCATTGGTTTTTAAAATATAAATTTCACCATATATAAACAAAGGTGGTGAAGTTTCCCAAACCTAAAATGGTAGGTGCCAACGGATGTTTGACCCCCCAAGTGCATCTAACGATGTATAAAAATACTTAATTTGCACAAATATTAGAAAACAAATGAACAAATATAAATGTGACCATTCTGGAGTTATTAATCTTAATTTTTTTTGTGAAAATTCGAACAATTATGCATTGACAGCCAAAAATTAGCACAACGTCTACTTTATACCAATTAAATATATGAAATAAATCAACAAATACTATGTAAAATCTGAAAGTATAGATTTATTATAATTATAAGGAACTGGTAGATATATCATGTATATAATGTGAGCATAAACAAAAGTTTAATTTCTTAAATATATTTTTGACGTTTCGAAAAAACACCCATTAAAATCAATATTACATGCGTGCATGCGATACTGCGGCGAAGTACACTTCGTGCGGCGAAGTACACATGAGAGGACAAAGCACACGATTTTGTGTGGCGAAGTACACATGAGAGGACAGCGCACACGTTTTTTTATCATAGGTTTAGTGAAATTTCAGCAAAATGCATGTGTGTTGAAACAGCGAATTCGAAGTGTCCTATCTCATTATCTCTGCTGACTGTTCCTCTCGGATGTACGGTCCAATAACAACTACTCTCCGACTCAGGCTCACCTATTAGCAACCTCTACCGATGGGTCTCCGATGATAACAAGTCATCATTGTTGACTATATGCCGCTATAGTTTCATGTTATCGCTGCTAGACATAGTTTTGTTCGGACCTTCCAATACTGCTGCCTTCTCAAGATCATACCTGCCATTTCTCTTTACTTTGGTCACCCTGTACGGACCTAAATACTCGCTGGCCAGTTTTTTTCCGGCTATGAATTGCATTCTTTGTATGCCCACCAAGTCGATGACTTTGTATTCAAGACCTCCTTTGCGTCGTTTATCGAAATTCGCTTTGTAACTTCCGCCTTCTGGATCTGCTTTATGGCATCTGCCCGAATACTTTGAAGTTTTTTCTTCAAAAGATGCTATCCATTCCTCATTTATTTCATCTTATCAGCAAACATTAATTCAAACGGCTGGCATTTCGTTGTACTTTGCATGCTCGTATTAATCGCTTTTTGTACTTGACCAACATGCTTATACTACTTTGATGAATCATCTGTGGACAGCTTCATCAACACCGACAGGACTACTCGGTTAGCTCTTTCAATCTGTCCATTGCCTCTTGGTACCCCAGTAGTTGACAACACGCGATTTATGCCAGACTCATTACAAAGGTCCTCAAAAGTTTTTGACGTAAACGCTGCGCCTCTATCACTTATGATACGGTGAGGATAGCCAAACATATCTGACCACTGTAACAGTTTGCTTACTACTTCTTCGGCTGACGTTGTTTTTGTTGGTTATAGCCACACAAATTTAGTGAAGCCATCAATAACTGAGGAAATGTACTTATACATTTTCGATGTAGCATCCATCGAACCTATCTGATCGACGTGCAGCGTTTGTAGTGGTTGATCACCTTTATCGATGCATGTAGTTCGCCTTCTTTCCTGCACAGTTTTTTGTTGCCAATAATACACTTGAGGCATTTTTTTATGAAATTAGCCACTTTTTGTTCCAAATGTGGGATGAAATATGTCTGCTGGATCGTATGCATCGTTTTCTGTGCTCCAAAGTGGCCAGCTTCATGCGCATCATGGACGATTTCGGTCTCCTTGGACTTTGGCACCACCAACAGATTGTTGGCAATTACGTTTTTGTATATTAAGCCGCCTTTCATCTTATAATCTTTGTATGCCGCTACTTTGAAAATTTCAAACACCGCTTTTAAGTGGTCATCTTGCCATTGCACCCTTTTTATTCGTGCTGTTACCTTGCAATTTACATTTAGCACCTCAGGTGAATGTCGGCTTAACACGTCTGCATGATTCATTGCGCCGCCGCTTCTATGAATTGTTTCAAAGTCGTAATCTTGCATATAAAATATACTTTGCTACTTTTCGGGGAATTTCTTTCTTCGTTGTTGTTTGCTTAAATGCCGTACAATCAGTAATTAACATGAACTTTACGCGCAACAAGTAATGTCGAAACTTACGTATAGCCAAAAATGCCGCTTTAACTTCTAGATAGTAACTAGGCTGCTCTGCTGCCGATGTCTTCATGCTCCAAAACTGCACTAGGTGAAATTTTTCGTCTACTTGCTGCAGAAGTACTGCGCCGAAACCGTACTGTGAAGTGTCTGTATGTAACTCAGTTTTAGCATTAAGTTTTGCACTGCTTGCACCTGACTCGCTTCCATATATACACGTGATGAACCTGATGAATGCTGCTGGTGAGTTACCGAATGGTAAATGAAAACCGAATGGTGCACGATTAAACTAATAAACTCCGCTTTTGAAGACAAACGCCAAGTACTTCTTGCTGCTCTCTTCAACAGGTACATGGAAAAATCCGTTATCTAGATCCATTACTATAAAGTATTTCGCAGCTTCGATCAGCAGTATGCGTTTTTTAGCACCATCGAATTCAATTTGCGAAAATCTACGCATAAACGAAATGTACCATCTTTCTTTTTAACCACGACAACATCATGCGGTAATCTACTTGGTGATTGATGAAACGAAACTGCATTATCTGGTGTAATTTTAAGTTGAATCGGACATTCAAGCTCTTTTTGTTTTACTTTATACGACATTATCATTTGATTAATACTTTCTTTATTTTCCTCTGTGATTTTACCATAGTCAATTTCGTTTTCGCAACTTTTCTCGCAAAACTTTTTACCACATGTTCTTGTACAATGCACACATCGGACCCTGTATCAATAAAACCCATTCATTTTTGTTCGTTTACTAAAATGTTTTTCAACCGCTTTGCTTTTTTTATTATATTAACTTGTTCATCGCCCTTGCCACAGTTTTTAGCGATATGCCCATGTTCGTTACATTGAAAACATTTCGTTTCTCCTTTGCACTGTGCTATTTTCTGTTCTTTCGAAACACATTTAAAACAGTGTTCTTTCTTCACCTTCGAAACATTTCCAACTGTATTCCCATTGCCTTTGTCTTTCTTGTTGTCCGCGTTTTTGTTTTGATGCCACTTTTCGTTGCTATTTTTCTCGCTCATTTTCACAGCTTCAAATATTTCGTAATTTTCTTGGAGTTCTTTAATTGTTTTTGCTTCATAGAATGAGTATTTAATTTCATTTCTCACCTTTAGTCATCTACAACGTAACGAATAATAGACTTTTCATCGATCTTACCAATCGCCGCTTCTTTCAAGCTGTCATAATCTCTAACAGCAACTGATTCTAAAAAGCAATTGTGCCGTTTGTGTCATTTTATTCCGACCCTGTATGTACATTTGTTGTTTATTTAGGTGGTACACTCCGGCATTTTTCTCGAAGTTTTGGAAGCAACACTTTACTGGAATTGTTTACTGGAAAAGAAAAGAGTAAAAAAAAAACCGGGTGATTCTGTTGGTCTAGTTTTAATACTACTAATCGTAAAGGCACTGTTTACTTGCACGGTTTCTTCTACATGTTCTTCGTCGTTTCTGAGTTTGACTTTTTGCACTTCTTTTGTTAAAATCTTTTGTACGTTCTGCGTCTTTTCCAAACTGTTCAACTTGTTCGTCCGTTTCTTCTTCTGATTCCCTTTCTACTTCTTTTTCGACTGCCGACAACTTTTTCAACTGACTTATCTACTGATTTCTCCTGAAAAACTTGCTCGCCTTTTTGTTTTCACCGTTTTCACACGTGCTTTCTGATGATGATTCCGATTCACCTCTCTTTATTAATAAATTTTTATAGCTTTTTCTCGTTCAGTTGTTGCTTTGTCGCTTTGCATTATATTATTACACTATTATGTATTATGATCCCGTCGTTTTCTTTTTCCTTTTCGCAACTTCACAGTTTTATAGGCACGGTTCAGCCCCCAAATGTAAGATTGTTTATTAAATATAAAATTAAAACTGTTTATTTACTACAAAATGTAAAGTTGTGTATTTTAATATATAAAGTAATCTAGTAAATGCGCCACCGTCACGACTTTCGACTGTTTGCGATGATATCTTCGTGCTGACTGACTGTTCCTCTCGGATGTATGGTCCAACAACAACTACTCTCCGACTCAGGAACACCTATTAGCAACTTCTCTTACATGTAAAATATATATATATTTTTTTACAAATTTTCAAAAATTACACTATTCATACAGCATTCAAAGCAAGAAATAACTTGGGACTAATATTATCGACCTGCACAAATGAAGACGACCCACTGGATATGCAAGGGGTATACAAATTAATTGGCGCATGCCAATACAGCTCCATAGGACAGACAGGACGCACGATAAAAACATTTCGCGAATACATACGGGACTACAACAGAAGATACGAAAACCGACCGCAACACCGGAATCCAACTTCGCAAATCACATATTTGCCAACAAATGTTCATCAAATCACATTAAAAAGACAATAAAATTAGTATATGTACAGTATAAAAGACGGCGACTGAAAGTACTAGAAACCATGAAAATATAAAAACAAAAATCATTTGACAGGCATCAAATTTAACAATTAATCTTACAAACAAACATTAATTAAAACATACTATTCGAACCCCTAAAATTGCTCTAAAAACCGAATAAAAACAGCGAAAGAATTATAAACGCCAATACACAGGACCAAACTATAAAAACACATAAGCAAAGAATCACGTATACACCGTATTTCGATTAGAAATTTAACCTCGAAACCTTACTAAAGCGTTTTTTCTATCATTTATTTGTCTGACTCTTATAAAAACCTTATATTCTCTGCAAAAGCGAGAAAAGAAATATTCAATTATTTACTACCTTAAGATTTATGTCTCTCTTCCAAATATCTTCCAAAAGATTTTATTCGCCAAAACTAACAATAGTTTGCAGCAGATATCCTGCTTCCTCCTGATACGTCTCCGTTGGTGTCCCGAGGTTTATTTAAAAAAATTAATTGTCGTGGTTAACTTACAGTGGTCACACAATTTATTCGTACACCCTGAGCTCTGTATTTACTTTGCGTCAAACTTTTGGAGGTCCGTCTGGTCCGAAAACATTGAATTTTGATTCATGATGAAGATGACATTCCCCCAAAGAGAATCTGGCTCCTTTACGTAGAATTTGGCAACCTCTAATCTCTTCTTTTTGTTAATATTAAATATGTACGGCGTGCGATAACCAGCATTATGTGGGCAATTACGAATTGTTTGTGTGCTTTTTTTTTTTTTAAGACTAGTATATCTTGACATAGTATCGTGGCGGTTATTTTCGGTTTTTGCACAATGGAAGCTATTATTTTACGCTCCTCACGCGGAGTTAATATTTTTGGCCTTCCGGCTCTTGTTGGTGATTTGCTGCCAATCGACAGAAAATGCTTAGAAAAACCTATGATACTTCGTTTTCAACAAAATTAGTCAAAACTCAGATGTCGATTACTGTTATATTTGCAGCAACAGGATCATAAGAAGAGAGTGTATGAATAATTTTTTTGCAATATTTTACCATCTCTGTTTGTTTTTCATGGAACTCTTCTGTGTGAGCAGACATAACGGTTGTTTTTTTTGGCAGATCATAAAGAAAACAACATTCTTACATTGATCCAAGAGAAATAATGGACTAATTGCAAATACTTAAAGTAAAAAACTTCATATTTTGTATGCAATGCAGGGTGTACGAATAAATTGTGTGACAACTGTATGTGTTATATGCCGGTATGGTCGAAGGTAAAGAGTTGTTTGTTAACGACGTGCAACCAAATCCTGACCTTTGAAGACAATTGATTGAATTGATTGAAGACAATCCGCAGTCACGCGGTTGGCCGTTGCCAAAAATGGAATGGCCGTAGCTGAAACGGAATGGCCATAACCGAAAGTCTAGTAAACGAGACTTACTAGAATACTCAACTATTCTGCTGATATACCTAGAGCTGCTGTTGCTGGCGAACATCATGTGCTTTATGTATGTACATTAGGGTGGACCTTAGCTGTACTGGGCGAAAATTTTTTGCAGCATTCTTTTACGCCGCCCCCTAAAATTGTTCCATTGGGTCAAGAAATAATTTCTGTAAAATATAAAGTTGTTCGGATAACAGAAAGACGTGGCATATTCATATGAAACTTGCAAAAAATTTGAAATTTGTATCAACGAAAAGGAATGAAGCAAACATTTTTAATAATTAAAAATGTTAAATTTTAAATGTTCTTCATATTCAAGAATATGCATAATATTAGTGATACAGTATAGTTTTTTCAGCATAATAATTAACTAATATCTGCATTTAAGTTTCCTCATTACGGCGGCTGAAATCATTGCCACGCGCATTTCATCCATTTAGAGGTCGACTTTTTATGAAATAGCCTATGTTCATCCCCATGGCTCAAAGTATCTCCATATAAAATTTCGTCAAAATCGGTGCACCGGTTCAGCTGTGAAAGCCTTATAGTTTGCTCATTACGGCGACTGAAATCATTGCCACGCCCATTTCAACCATTTATAGGTCGACTTTTTATAAAATAGTCTATGTCCAACTTTACTGGCAGATCGTATAGCTATTTCGAAACATGCCAACGTTCCTCATCAGCGATCTCCGTCGGCTTCTTTTTTGTATGACATTTGCTATATAAGGTTGTCGTTTGCAAATAACTTAAAACGAATTACAAACTGTCGAAGAGACTTAGAAGAAAATATTCGATGCCGTGGCAGGTAACGCACTTGCCTTTCAACCTTGAGGACGGTGGTTCGAATCCCCATGCGCATGGATGTTTAAATTTGTATTTGTTATCTTTCTCTTTCTCTACCTATCCCCTTATCAGTCGATGGCCTTACTTGCCGGTACTGTCCTTTTGTGTAGTATTTAATTACTGCATAAAAGTAATAATAAATAAATAAATAGAAGAAAATATTTGTAAGCACAGTTTGTTAGCAAATTTGTTGCTTTTTGTGTTTTACATGCTATCTCTATATTTCCGGCCGGTTTCGGAATCAAGCATGCTCCAACATATAAGCCACATTTCTTTTTTTATACTAATTTTTCATTTTATTTATTAACAATTTATACACTCATATAACGATTTTGACTTTACTACACCAAAAGAGGTATCGAGTGGATTTTACCTCGAGTAGAGGTATCGTTCAGCACACTTCTCATCAAATGCCGCCAAAAGCAATGATTTTGGCTGCCCATGCACCGGCGCACAGTGGCCGGTTTTTCAACTTAGCGGCCAAAAATCCATATCTTTTGATTCTCTTGGAATATTTTATTCCATTCTTCTAATCTTAACCTTTAATGTGAGACTACAATCACAAAAATCGATTGTTGAAAACCAGATATATGAGAGTTTCAATCAGGGTACCTATTAAAATTTTCTTAAAAGCCTCAAAAAAGTGATTATAAAAATAATATATTTCCTCTTATTTAATGACTAAAGACTTTTTATTTTCAATAACGAACATATTAATAAAATACATTAATAAAAATAAGGTAATAAATAAGGAACTAATGCAAATTAAACAATTTTTTCAAAACATTCATTGATAGAATTCCGCTCATCTAGTAGTAAATTTTGTGCATCACTATCTAACTCGATTGAGCTAGATTTCCATTTTTTGCGCATATTTGAAATATATGGATCCAATGTGCACAGCTAAACTGCAAGCAGATCCTCATTGGAACAATATCTTGAAATTTTCCTTGTGTTGTGTTCACGAAAGAATCTATAATCCTTGTTTTTTTTTCTTGTGCTTCTTCAGAAAGATCACCAAATGGAAGTATACTATTTTCAATAATTTCAATTTATACTATTTTTCATAATTCCAAGAATTTTATGAATGTTTGATGAGTATATTCCTCCAGGGATATATTTCGTTGTAAATTTTTTGGCATCAATCATTCTGCTGCATGTTATAACTTTTATTATTATTTTGAATCGCTTAATGAATTCAATGTCTACTCCTGTAATGAAAGCTTCCGTCTCAGGATCTGAGAAAAATCTTCTAGCGGTGTTTCCATCATTCGTATTTCCCTCTCCTTGTTTTGGCTGGTCAATTATTAGCCCTATTTCACGATATTGTTCCTGTATTTGACTTTTTTTCAGCTTCCGCTTCTCCATATTCACTGCATTTTGTCTAACCGTTTCTGTTGCTCCGAATTCTAAATCATAGCCCAATTTGAGTATATGTTCTATGAAACGAATTCTAGTGTGAAGAGGCGACAATCCGAATATACCAATTCGGATAGAAGAGGCATACCAGCCTCTTCAGAATAATTGGCATCTGCTGGTGCTTGGCTTAGTGTACTCGCGGTTTAATGGCATATAATACAGCTAGAGGATGCCTTAGTATCAGTTAAGGCTTGTCCGACTTTTCCATCAATCATGGTGAGCAGAAGTTTGAAATCTATTTGAATAATATGGCCATGATACTCAAATAGCCGCGGCTGAAGTTCATCAATTTGCCTCCTAATTTTATTAACTTCATCGGTTATCGCATCTTTTATCACATCACTTACAAAGGCCAAGAATTTTCATATATTTCTCTTCCAATGAAAGCAATAATCTGTTCACATTTAGAGTACATATGCAATAAGAGCTAATTACCTGATAATTAAAAAAAACCTAATTACTGCAAACTATCCCAGTACCTATCCATACTTTGAAATATATATAGATTTTGAAAGAAAATTATAACACTGACAAAGGAAAAATAACGGAAAACATGTTAAAAACGTTTGCAGTGTGTGACTTTGACTCATATAATGGGCTCTAGCGTCCGGTGGGGCAAACCGATGCAAACATAATGGGTATGGGCTTTTAGAGAAAACTTTCAGCTTTACAATGGTGTAAAATCGTTTTGGAGCGTTTTGGAGCACAAAAGTCCTGCTCCGAAATACGAAAAAATTTAACCAAATTTGGAGCATTTCTGGAATTCTTGTTACGTAATAACTATACCACAGTTTTACTCAATTGTAACAAAATTTGACAACGAATATGTCCAAGAATTTAATAAAAAAATCCAGAACTTAATATCTGAAATATTGACAGAGATATGGATATAGTTATATATTGCATAGTTACTAATGAAATAATCAAGATAAAGCCGTAATTTTTTGGCTCCCTAGGTTCTCAGGTTTCTACTTTCATATGACCTAACCCATTTTGAAATCGCTGACTTTGAAAAAAATTACTTTACTAAAAATTACTTTACTAAAAATTACTACTCAGCTCACTGTGCGCCGCACAGTGACCGATTTTTCAACTTAGCGGCCAAAAATCATTTTTTTCACTATCACCGATTTTAAGATTGATTGAGAACCTGGGGCAAAAAATTATGTCTCTATTTTAATGTTTTCACTAAAAACAGAGTAGTGTAAAAACCACTTTTCCGTCGTTTGTTAAAATTTGCTGATTTCATTGCACATTTTCAAACTTTAGGTATACATATCTCGTACTTTTTTAATGATATTATGTTCTGGTTTTTTTTACATAAAACCTTGCTATATTAGTTGTAGTGTACCACACAAGTCACCATGACTGCTTCATAAGCGGCTGTCAAATCGACCAACGATAGGGTAAACGCAGCGCATAAAACCTGCAACGCTAGCGTTTCCTGTTGGATCGATGACCGCGCTAAGTTCGCCTGCGTGTGCGTTGACGACTTCTTTTCGCTGCCGACGTCTTCTGTCGAGACTGCGATAGAAATAGTGGAGTCAACAATTATTACAATAATTTATATACAATGTATTATTGATTGGATCTGCAGAATCTGCTGACCAACCACGAAGTAATTTTAAGAAATATGTTTATATTAGTTTTAAGTCCACCCATCAAAACCGGCAGTCTTCTAATTTCTCAAGCCCTGGCATAAAACCTGCCGGCTTTATCAATTACCCAAATAGCATTCTAAGCGGAGGCCCTTGGCATACTCTGCCGGCCAAGCCAATGAATCTATAATGAGATAAAATATTATCCAGCATTGTTTTGAAGACAGGACCAGAGGTCCTTTTAGCATATTACATGGCGATCCTGCGAACTTCGATCCTGCATACCACGACACTGGATACTTCGATCCTGCATACTCGATCCTACGCACTTTGGTCCTGCGATCCAACATTAAGGATCACTAGTCGCGGTCAAAGCAGTCAACATGTCGCAGCTACCAGAATCTGGAACGCTTGTCGTCGCCAACTGGGGTATTCCAATTGCTGCTCTCATGGGCATAAAACAGCATCCGAAGTTTATTAGTGGAAGAATGACGTCAGCTCTCACACTTTACTCGATGGTCTTCATGCGTTTCGCTTGGAAAGTAACACCACGCAAAATGCTGCTACTTGCCTGCCAGATGACGAACTCCACAACTCAGTCCAAGGAGTTCGATCTATTAACTACACTTATTTTTCACCGCCGGATAATAAGAATACCGAAGAATAACACCTCTTTTAACAACAACAACCGCTCAAATAACACTAACAATAGAGTTTACGCATTGAATGCTCAGGAGAACGAGCTAGGCTCGGAGGGCAATACAAATTCCCCCTCCGGAAAGCCAAAAACAATAACAAAATTTTATATTTCCAAGAATGCTACAAACTTTGTTGAATTGCATGACAACAATAAAAAACTTACATTTTTGATAGATACTGGATCAGATGTATCTTTAATTAAAACTAATAATGATGTAAAGTATAATACTTATAGAACTTACGATACTTGTAAATTAAGAGGTATAACTAATGAAGTTATAGAACCATTAGGATTAATAAATTTAAATATAAAATTAATTAATGAAAATATTAATGTTTGAATTGTGTTTGTTTTCCGACCGGGTAGGTATATGATGTATTTTGGAACGATTTTCCGTCATCCCGTGTCGTTCTCGAACGAGACAACGAAAAAAGACACTGAAGATGGCACAACGCCGAAACCGGTTTGTCTCCAAACCAAATTTGACACGGGATGACGGAAAATCGTTCCAAAATAGAAAATATTAATCATAAATTCTTAGTAGAAGATGAAAATTTTCCTATATTAACAGATGGAATTATCGGGAGAGATTTATTAAGAAACATTTTTGTAAAATACATTACGAAACCTTAACTATTACATTTACTTTTAATGAAAATGATATAATTTTATCATTACATTTAACACATCGATAGAAATTGTGTTAACATCAAGATGCGAGCCCACTGTACCAATCAACACAAATTTTAAAGAAGATAGAATAATATGGAATAAAGAAATTTGCCCAAAAGGAAAGATAGGTCACATAAAAATATTATATTAAATATATATGATACTACTGTTACTATACATAAAATTGAACTAGAGTCCGACCCATTGACAAATTATGATATTCTAACATCAAGAACAGTGAATAACACCGTAAGATTAAATAAGCTATTAGAAACAATGAAAATAAAAACAACTCACCCTGACGCATACAATTCACTAACTGAAATCCTACAGAACTATCAAGACATTTTTCATTTAGACAACGAAGTACTGTCAACTAATAACTTTTACACACAAAAAATTAACCTAAATGACAAAAGTCCGACTTACATAAAAAACTATAGACTTCCGCAGACACAAAAAGACGAAATTAACAAGTCAGAAAATTATTAAATGAGGAAATAATCGAACCATCCACAAGTCCATACAACTCGCCATTGTTAGTAGTACCAAAAAAAGGAAACAAGGACAATAAAAAATGGAGACTAGTAGTAGATTACAGTAAACTCAATGACAAAATAGTAAACGACAAATTCCCGTTAACAAGACTAGAAGATACACTTGACAAATTAGGAAGAGCAAAATACTTTTCGACACTTGACATGACTAGCTCTTTCCACCAAATACCTTTAGACAGAAATTCAAGACCATTAACATTTTTTCTAAAGAAAATGGACACTATCAATTTAAGAGACTACCATTTGGATTAAAGATATCCACAAACAGCTTTCAAAGAATGTTGACAATAGCACTCAGTGTACTGGACAGTGAAGCATTCCTTGTAGTTTAAAACACCACAATGAAAATTTAGTGAAAGTTTTTGACCGACTACGAACGTACAACTTAAAATTAAATGCAAATAAATGTAATTTCTTGAAAACAGAAGTAACTTTTTTAGGACACTTAATAATAGACAAAGGAATCAAATCAGACCCAGACAAATTTGACACAATAAAAAATTATCCAATTCCGAAAAACGCCGACTAAACCAGACGATTCGAAGCTTTCTGTAATTATTACAGACGATTTATAAAAAATTGAAATTGCTAAATGCTTAAATTCACTATTAAAGAAAAATAACAAATTCACATGGACAGAAGAACACCAGAACGCTTTCGACAACTTAAAGAAAAATTAATGAACCCACCGATATTACAATATCCCGATATTTCGACACCGTTTTTTCTGACAACTGACGCATAAAACTACGCTCTTGGCGCAGTATTATCGCAAGGTGATATTGGGACTGACTTACCCATATCTTACGCAAGTAAAGCACTGGACAAACATGACTTAAACAAATCGGTTTTAGAGAAAGAATTATTAGCAATTCATTGGGGAATAAATTTTTTTAGGCCATATCTTTATGGTAACAAATTTATTGTACTAACAGACCATTGACCTTTAGTATCACTATTTACGCATAAGAATTCATCTTCCAAAATGATCAGAATAAGATTAGACCTTTCCGACTATGAATTTGAGATTAAGTATAAACAAGGAAAAATTAATATTAATGCAGAAGCACTATCAAGAATTCAAATAAATTCTGAAACCTTAAAGGCAATGATTCCTAAAGAAAATGATAAAAATATTAAAAGAACATTAATCGTCACAAGGGGTATGAAGAATAAGAAAAATGACAAAACTGATGTTACAACAAACCAATCGGAGCCTGATCCACTCTACGCATGGGACTGTACATCATTGTCAGATATAAAGAACGTAAAGAAGTTAAAATTTATAGTAAATAGGTATGGTGATAATCTGACGAATCCAGATTCGCATTCAGAGAAACCTACCAGTTTGTGCACAAACAGAAAAGAAGTATTTACAGTAAACGATATCGTAAATGTAAATGTGAAGAATAATGATAATCCAACGAAATTCGTTTCGACTCTGGAGAAGTTATCTTTATGCATGAATAAAATGAATATTAAAGAGCTAGCATTGAGTGAAAAAGATGAATTATTTATAATTGTTAACAAAGAAGAATTTAAGAAGTTATATAATGAGTTGCAACATAAAAATAAAAATCGCGCGTATTTGAAGATTTTAATATATAAACCCCCAGAAAAAATTGATGAGGATATAATAAAATACAAGTTGATAGATGAATTCCACAATTCACCTATAGGAGGACACTTAGGAATTAGGAAAACAATAATAAAATTAAAACAAAGGTACATTTGGTAACATATCAGCAAAATGATTAAACAATTTATATCGAAATGTGAAAAATGTAAAATTAACAAGCAAACAAAACACATAAAAGAAAATATGGTATGATACACCTAATAATAGTTTTGAAATAATATCTATAGACACTGTAGGTCCTCTAAGAATTTCAAATAATTGTAGATATATTTTAACAATTCAATGTGAATTGACAAAATTTGTAGTAGCACATCTAATAGAATCTAAAGACGCAACTACAGTTGCAAAGACATTAGTAGAACAATTCGCTCTCAAGTATGGAAATTTTAAAACATTAAAATCAGATAAAGGAACTAAATTTATTAACACACTACTAAAAGAAATATGTGAACTACTAACGATTCGACAAATTTTTTCTACACCATATCATCACGAGACCTTAGGTTCAATAGAACGAAACCATAGGGTACTGAACGAATACTTACTAGCATTTGCAAAAGACGATGACTGGGACAAATGGGTACCATACTATATATTTGCGTACAATACCACACCACACGTTCATACAAATTATTCACCAAATGAATTAATTTTTGGAAAATTACCATCAATGCCTGATGATATATTAAATAATAATACAATTTCTTATAACCTAGATAATTATGCTAACGAATTAAAAGCTAGACTAAGTTCATCCTTAAAAAATGCGAAAGCTAATTTAACAAAATCTAAAGAAATACGTGTAAATAATCAAAACAATTGTAATAATTATAATTTTAAGATAGGTGATAAAGTAGTAGTAAGAAATATAAATAGAAAAAAACATCAAAAACCATATCACGGCCCTTACACTATAATATGTAAAAATGGTGTAAACGCGACAGTAATGGTTAACGACATGAGAAAAGAATTCCATGACAATTTATTGAAAAAATTCTAATAAAAATATATATTTCTTCAAAATATATATTTTTCTTGAAAAGGTGAGGGTGTAGTGTACCACACAAGTCACCATGACTGCTTCATAAGCGGCAGTCAAATCGACCAATGATAGGGTACGCGCAGCGCATAAAAACTTCAACTCTAGCGTTTCCTGTTGGATCGATTACCGCGCTAAGTTCGCCTGCGTGTGCGTTGACGACTTCTTTTCGCTGCCGACGTCTTCTGTCGAGACTGCGAGAGAAATAGTGCAGTCAACAATTATTCACAATAATTTATATACAATGTATTATTGATTGGATCAGCAGAATCTGCTGACCAATCACAAAGTAATTTTAAGAAATATGTTTATATTAGTTTTAAGTCCGCCCATCAAAATCGGCTATAAAAGGGCAAGAATTTCCAAAATAAATTCAGAATATTATCAGAGCCTAAAACCGGCAGTCTTCGAATTTCTCAAGCCCTGGCATAAAACAATTCTAAGCTGAGGCCCATGGCATACTCTGCCGGCCAAGCCAATGAATCTATAATAAGATAAAATATTATCCAGCATTGTTTTGAAGACAGGACCAGAGGTCCGTTTAGCATATTATATAGTATTTGAAGGCAGTCTTTATAATGTTCCTATGTGTAACGGTTTTTTTAATATAATTTTTTAAAGAAAAGACCAAAATATAAGAAAATCTTAGATTTTTTAGAGTATAACTTCTAAACATCAAGCAACGTCAGAACGAAATTTAGAATTTCAGATAGAGAGAACTTTGCTATAAAAACCATTCCAAACTTGGCTGTGTCGATTTGCGCCTGCGGAAGACAGGCCATTTTATACGAGGCAAAGTTGGCAAATTTGTGAGAACAACGGATAATTGTTCGTTATCTTTTTATATATTTCTTAAGGGCGAAAAGTGCACAACAGGTATAGATTAAGAGGCACTTTTAAACGTCACAATTGCTATTTACTTAAAATAGAAATATGGTAATATCAGCACTTTTCAGATCCTTTTAGGTAATAATAACAGATTCGCTAGTAGTAGACAGGAAGCCCAAACATCTGCTACATATTTTAAGAATTGTAGGTAGGTAGTCAAAAGTAGTAGTCAAAAGTGTAGGTAGGTGTCCTTCAACCAGGACAGTACCTCGCGGATTGCCAGCACTTCCGCTTGGAAGACGCTGCAATAGTCCGGTAGCCGAAAGTTTTCTTCGATACCAAGACGTTCACAGAAAAACCATCCGCCAACCCTGCCAAGCATTTTTGATCCGTCGGTATACCAGTGTATACCCTCGCTACCTGGTAGTGTCCCACTCTCCCACTCCTCTCTGGCCGGTATTTCCGACCCGAATTTTTTTGATGGAAGAGGAGTTGGTATGGTGTAGTCGAGGTTTTCAAAAGAGGAAGGTAAACCTTCCATAATTTTCTGATGTCCAACATTTCTGTTGGTCCATTTCATTACGGCATTCAGCCATACGGCCGTACACCTAGTACATCATCTGCATACGCAATGATCTTTAGGCCTTCTCCTTCAAAGATCTTCAGTAGCCCATCAACCACTATATTCCACAGTATGGGAGATAGGACCCCACCTTGTGGAGTGCCCTTCCATACCATTCTTTCAAGCCGTGAGTCCCCTAGTCTCGCCTCGATGATCCTTCCTTTTAACAGCTGACTGATAAAGGATATCAGGCGTTCTTCTACATTTAGGATTCTCAGGGCATCTAGGATTGCGCTTGCCTCCACGTTGTTGAAGGCACCCTCAATATCCACAAAAGCCACAAGGGAGGATTTTTTCCAGGCTAGAGATAGTACCCACCAGGGAGTGTAGAGCCGTCTCTACAGATCTCCCTTTAAGATACGCGTGTTGAGCAGAGTATTTATCAAGTATTTTCCTCTTATGTGCAATTCAAGGATCCTCTCCAAGATCTTCAGCAGAAAGGATGATAGTGTGATGGGTCGAAGATCATTGGTAACCTCATGCGAGCGTTTGCCCACCTTCGGTATAAACCCCACCGCACTCCTCTTCCATCTCAGAGGTATGTAGCCCGTTCGTAGGCATCCTTTAGAGATGACTACCAGCCAAGGGACAACTATGTCCTGGGCAGTTTGCAGCTCAGCCGGGTATATCCCGTTTGGTCTCGGGGTTTTAAAAGGTTTAAAGCTGCTTATAGCCACGGCCACTGTGCTATCTGTTATCAGATATTCCAGATCCCTTAAGGAGGAGCAGGGGATATCAAAACCGCTGGTGTGACTATTTCCCGGAAAGTGTGTGTCAAATCAGGACCTCGAGGGATTCTATTTTTGTCATAGTCCAGGAGCCATCCTCCTTCCTTAGAGAACTGATGCTCACCGGGCTGGAGGATAAGATCCTTCTCAGCCGATAGGCTTCTGAGGTACTAATGATGCTTTTACAGAAGGTTTGCATGAGTTTCTCTTTCCCATCCGTAGATCCTTCTTATAGCCGTTTAATGCGGCCTTGTACTTATTCCAGAGATGGGCTTCTTTTGAGGCCTTAACCTTGTTGAAAAGACGCCTACATCCCTTCCGTGTCTCCATTAGGCTAGGGTTCCACCAGGGTGGCTTCCTTTAGGATTCCTGGTGGGGCATGCTACTTCCAGCGCCCTATTTAGAGAATTTGAGAACCGATAACCGTTGCTATCGAGTTCCTTCCTGCTTGTGATGACCTCCGGAGTGTTGAGCAGTAAAGCTTCTACCTCGGTCCTATATCTATTCCAGATAGTTTTCCTAATGTTCCTACCTGGATGAATTGAGTCGTCAATAGTCCCTCTAAGCGAGAAGACGATGTACCTATGGTCGGAGAAGGAATGTTCTGTTGACACCTTCCAATTGTTCACTCTGGAGCTTATGCCCTGGGATACAATTGAAAGGTCTAAAACTTCCTCCCTATTACTAGTTATAAAGGTCGGCTCCCTACCCCTATTACACATATATAGAGATTTTCGCAAAGTATATAATCAAAAAGCGACTCACCCCGTAAATTGGTGTCCGAGCTGCCCCAACTGGTATGGTGCGCATTTGCATCACATGCGATCACCAGTACCGCCTTGCAGCGTTGTGCCGCCGTCACCATACTCCTGGTAATGGCTGATGGGGGGCCCGATTCCTCAGATGGCATATAGATGGAGGCCAGCCAGTAGATATCATCTCTGGTTTCCAGCGCTACCGTGGTGATGTCATCTTCACTGAAATTATTGAGAAGAAAACCATTATGTTTATTCTTCAACAGAATACAGGATCTGGGCCTACCTTCACCCCTCCTGTAGCATAGAGTGTATCCAGGAGCCCGGATTCCCCGTACGTGGCCGTCAAAGACCCAAGGTTCTTGAATTAGGGCAACATCTTCTTCATCTTTAAGGAGATGAATAACGAGATCAACTGATGCTGCTTTACAGTATTGAAGGTTAATCTGTATTATCTGGAGTTCCAGGATAATTCTCGATCACCGTCACCACTGTATCGTCCAGTTCCGAACCGGAAGAGAGAAGGAGGTCCTCCTCGTTTAGTGATGCCAGGGAGAGCTTTTTTGTGATTTCTCCCTCCTTTTCCGTCTCGGTATCTTCAGGTTCCACCCTTCGAGAGCCCTCCCTGGTACTGGGAGTTGGACTGTTGGGGACACTTGACGAAGGTGCTGCAGTTTCTGCAGCTACTTCATCCGCGTCCTTGGCTTTGGCTTCGATCTGGTCTTTTTTATAGACCTTCAGCGTTACCGACGTAAAGCCATAGCCGACCACCCATCCTGTCTTCTCTAGAGGTTCCAGGGACTCCTTGTTCAGGACCATCATTGGTGATCTGTAGTCCCCCTTCGGCTCCTCTAGTTTAGAAACTTTCCTGTTTCCAGTAGGCAGGTCTGGGTTGCTGTACTTGAACATCTCAAGTACAATAGCAGAATCGGATGGCTCCACGGGGATCCTAGCACTAGGTCGGGACGGGATTTCCTCTCGGGGGATAGCTTCAAGTTTCGCAACCGGCCATATCTCCCCTAGTCTGCTGATCGCCTCTTTGTACAGTTCGTTCGACCTCTGATCTCCGCAGGCGATCAGCTTAACACGACCCTGATGCCATCCAGCATCTCTTACGATGGGTACCGGGCCTGAAAACTCCTTCATCATTGGGAGAAAGCTTACAGCCAACTTGACTTCAACCTTCTTCCAATGATCGACCGATATGGCACAGTCGGGGTCGCTTTTTTCGACCACCGCCAGTACCAACCGATCCTTCAGGATGTCGCTGTATGACTGTTTCTGTTTAGCAGTATTTAGGATTTTGGCCGTTTTCCCGGTCGGTGGAATTAGTTCGTCGACCGACCTTTGCCTCTTAGTTGCCGTAGTTTTGGAATCAGACGGACCCAGTATGTGGTTTGCCCATGAAAGGGACTTCCTGTCCTTGTCCGTCAATTCCTTTTCAGGAATGGTCCGTATTTTTTCCCTCAGTCTGAAGGCATTCCGTCGGGTGCAGGAGTTTGCCCTCAAGTCCTGTCCGCCATCCTGCCCCTTTCTCAGGGAATGGGAGCAGGTGGGTTGGTCAGTCTTGGTCTCAGACGTACCCTTCTCCAGACGGTCCCTGGATCCGCTCTGGGTAGATTCGATGATCTTAGCTTTCGCCACCACTGTCACCGCCGGAGATTTTCCCTCCCCACATGCATTGCCTTGGCCACTTACTTCAGTGGCTACAGCTGCAGCAGGGTTGGTTTTAGCCTGAGTTTTAAGAGTTTTTGCCTCTCTTTTTGTTGTTTGTTTTTGTTTATTCATAAGTCTTCCCACGAGTTACGGAGAAGGGGTGGTCCGCCTGTGCAGAGATCCGCAGTACACAGGTAAGGCTAAATAATCCGGAGGGCGCCAGGTATCCGACACCTTGATCCAGCCCAGTTGGTGGTTGTTGGTTCATCTCCAACCTTTTGACCTTTCCCATAGGATAGTCAGCGCTCCGCTTATACACAGTGCCCACACAAACATGTATACATTTGCTTTATACATACATGTACGTGCCCAAGCTGTATACAGCTCACTATGCACCGTCTTGTCGGTCCAGCCAACAAGGCAGGAGCCCCTCCACCACGACAAGGTCACCACCAAAGGAAGGGAAACAAAATCATCAAACAAATAAATATTAAAAAAAGTAAATTAGCCGTCAACTAAAACACGTCTACTCTGCACAAGACATAGAGAAAGAATTGTTATCTCATAGTTCAACGATTGTTTGCCAATAAGAGTTACGCAGAACCGCCTGTGGACCCCTTATCCCCCAAACGTGGGCAAAATTGGATTGAATTAAGCAATTGATGAATCGCCTTTTCACTCTTACTTTATAACAGTATACTTACCTTTCCAGCAGAAACATTGGGAATGCGTTGCCATTAGAACGCATGATATAACAACTTCTAAGCAACGCCCATGCCCATTCTCAAATCGTTACAAACTGAGCTGTTCTGATGCTCCTTCCTGAGAGTGCAGAGGGTAATGCATCTGACCAAATTTCATATGTTCATATGCGAAGAAGAAGTCATTAAGTCTGTAAACCGTTATGTTGAAATAGTAACACAAAAATTTTGAGTGTCCACTTTACTTTAAAAATAATTGTCATCGATTCGCGCGTGGAGTTAGGACGCAAACTAAGTGTAAGAAACATAAAAATATTAATATTAAGATGGTATAGTATATATATAGTACATAAACTTGAAAAAAAATGGGCAGAAGAGGATCAAGTAAAATGTTTTCAAAAAGAAATTCGTTAAAAAATAAAAAAATTCTTATAAATAAATTAAGAAAATGTGTCTGTAGTGATATTTCCCTCCATGAAGTGGATAATTCTGCAGCGAGTGCGATGTTGCACGATGCGAATCATGATTTGGTGTTAGATGCGAAAGAATATTTAGACGGGGATAATGCAATGAAGACATTATTACAATTACAATTATTACAATCCGCCAAGAGAAAGCATATACGCATTATTAAATACATATATTGAATTGTGAAGGTTTAGATCTACCGACTACCCTGGGTGGACTTTTAAAAAGAAAACGTGGCCATATAAATGTAAGAACTGTATCGTCAGGTACTTATTTACACTTGGGATTAGGAAATCAACTGCAAAAGGTACCAAGTCATTTGTTATCCCCATACGAAAATATTGTTTTAGATATTGGCGTTGATGGCCTGCCATTATATAAAAGTAGTATGCAGAGCTTATGGCCCATAATCGAAAAAGTAGTAAATATTAGCCAAATTAATGTTTTTTTGATCGGAACGTATCTCGGAAATACCAGTATTATGAAATAATATTATTGGGAAATATACCCAATAACATAGATACATGATCTGGCGGCAGGAATTAAAAAATTTCAAGATATATATAGGTGTACAAATAAGTTTCCTCGGTTTTTTATAAAAAGTTAGGAATTTAATGTGAAGGAACTGTACATTACGTTTTATTCAAAGTATTTTCCATCATTTGCCACTACTTTTCCCCATCTTTCTGGCAACATTCGGATACCCCGTCGAAAAAACTCTTCATCTTTTGACGCTATCCACAAATCTACCCAATTTTTGGTGTCTTCATATGATGTGAAGCGCTGCTCAGACAGACCATGTGCCATCGACCGGAACAGGTGATAATCAGAAGGGGCTAAGTCTGGTGAATACGGCGGGGGGGTAAAACTTCCCAGTTGAATGTTTCCAAGTATGTTTTTACCGGCGCCGCAACATGTGGACGAGCATTATCGTGTAAAAGAATAATTTTGTCGTGTCTGGAGTAGTAATGGGCGCGTTTTTCCTTAAGTGCCCGACTCAATCTCATCAATTGTGTTCGGTAGAGAGCTCCAGTAATGGTTTCGCTTGGTTTGAGCAATTCATAATACACGACACTAAGCTGATCCCACCAAATACACAGCATGAGTTTTTTTCCACTTGACTTGACACAGCATGACTTTCTCTTCTTTGGATTATCGTAGTGAATCCATTTTTCGTCACCAGTGACTATACGATGCAAAAAACTCTTTTTTTTATTCCTGGCAAGCAGCATTTCACTCATGCATAATCGGCGTTCAACGTCTCTCGGCTTTAGTTCATATGGAACCCAAGTTCTTTGTTTTTGAATCATTCCCAACGATTTTAAACGATGTGAAATTGCTTGCTGAGTAAGTGCAAGTTCTTTTTGCGTTTGGGACGAATCTTCCTCCAATAATACTTCTAATTCCATGTCTTCGTACACTTTCGGCCTTCCACTGCGTTCTTTGTCCTTCACGTCAAACTCACCGTTCTTAAACTTTTGAAACCATTCCTGACAACTTCTCTCACTTAAAGCAGCTTCACCATATGCTTCTCGAAGCAATCGATGCGCCTCAGCTGCAGATTTTTTCAAATTAAAGTAAATCAAAAGTTCCCGCAAATGATGCTTATTCGGCACAAAACTTGACATTTTTGCAGGAAAAAAATTACGTGATGCTGATACGGAATCACTAGTACTTTAAGGTTATGGTGTTGCCGGATGACGAAACTTGGGATATTACGTTTTACATCTGACAATTTCTTCATAACCTTCTGGTGGGGCCATCTTTTGACAAACCGCTGAAACTTATTTGTACACCTAATATATATATCATATACATATATGTTATGCAGGTATATTACTGCATAACCGAAAGTTATACATACGATTATATTATTATAAATTTTTATTTATTTGCAGAAACTGTTTCAGCCGATTTAATATCAGAAGATAATTATATACGAGAAATCAAAAAAGGATTTAAAATAGCTAAAAATCGTATTGTAACGTGCACAACGTTACAATTAACTAATATATAAGTTAGTAAAATCAAAACAAAGAAAATAACATAAACACAGTCGCAGCGCAGTCGCGGCATTAATCAGCAGAATGCACCAACAGATCGCAGGTTCAAATCCCACCAGCGATCAAAATATTTTTTCTCTTTTTAAGAAACCGAGCTTAGGAAACCGCATATCGCAAGTTCAAATCCCACCAGCGATCAAAATATTTTATCTCCGCATCAATTCTTGTAGTATGTGTGTTTGTATTCTTGTGCAGAAGAAACAACACAAAACCGGTTTCGCCATACATACACATACATGATATACAATAAAAAGATCGACACTGGTAATTTGCGCTCACTGCGTTAATATAATTCACATACCGTTTATGGCAGCCGGCTCATAAAATACTCGGCAAAAACATTCAAATTCGAGTTGCGCTGAGTATAAAGGTAAGCCTTGTACTCGAGATTTTAAAACGATCTTGCAACTTCCCTACCATTTTTGCTGCCGATGACATTGGTTGACGGCACTATTAATATATTACTAATCGACTTCGGTCATCAGTGAATGCACTATCATTCACTAATCGGCTTTGGCCAGCGGTAATATTCTTATATATTACCAATCGACTTCGGTCATCGGTGAATGCACTATCATTCACCATTCGGCTTCGGCCCGCGGTAATATTCCTATATATTACTAATCGACTTCGGTCATCAGTGAATGCACTATCATTCGCTAATCGGCTTCGGCCATCGGTAATATTCTTATATATTACCAATCGACTTCGGTCATCGGTGAATGCCTTATCATTCACCAATCGGCGCAGGCCACCGGCGTGCAACAATATTTGCACGCCACCGGTAGGAAAGTCCCTTAAACAGGAGATTAACCTAACCAGCATTTTTGGTTCGATAAATTAAGGCCTTCCGCCGGGAAGCACTTGAGCTTCCAAGCCCTTACCTGAGACCTTCCGCAGGGAAGCACTTTCGCTTTCCCTCATATAAATTAAGGCCTTCCGCCGGGAAGCACTTGAGCTCCCAATCACTTACCTGAGACCTTCCGCAGGGAAGCCCTTTCGCTTTCCCTCATATAAATTAAGACCTTCCGCCGGGAAGCTCTTGAGCTTCCAAGCCTTTACTTTGGCCCTTCCGTAGAGAAACACGCTGATTAAAAACTCCTGCTTAAGTGATTTTACATAGGTAACCTGTACAGCCGTCTGCTGCGTGGCACTCTGCCCTTAGATTCGTGTAGGCAAAAACCACATTCATTGTACGTATCATAAGTATAGAAATTGTTAAGTAGATATAAGGATAAAACCAATACAACCAATCCACCGAGCTGAACTCTGCAAAGAGTCAGTGCTAGACTGTGAAAACAGTCGTTAGAATTCGTGTGGCGGTTGAATAACTTGGAGGGTTACGAGACCCCTTTGAGAGAACCCTGGACAGACTAAGCCTCATCCAGGCTGGAAACAAAAAACTCGTTACAGTATACACAAATTAACGTGTCTTTCAAAAAAATATTATAGAATAAAAGAAAAATAAATAAATAAATTTTTCGCTTTATTTATTAAAAATGTAGAGATTAACTTTTAAAAATGGTGGTTGAAAGCAATCACTTTTCTTGTATATTGAATCAAAGCGATGTAGGAATATCTGAAGCATGCAGGAAGTGCTGAAAAAGAAGTAGTTTTAGAACTCAATCAATATGACTCCTTCTGGAAGAACTTCTGTTTAAAGCGACAGTGCAATGCCCTGCAATCTAGCCCATTTCATATAAAAAATAAGCAAGAGAATCATCCAGTCAGTAAGGCTTACTAGCTCTAAAAGAAGCACTTCGGAGCGGTTCTATAACAGCTTCTTACCCCTTCTTGTTTCTGTTGGGTTATACCAGCAGATGTCGCCAATGTATATGTACCCTATACATTAGACCGGTCCTTATTTCTTTTTTTTCGAATTCGATTGACGGCAAGCGCTAAAACCATTTTATTTGATCCTAAAAATACACAAAAAAAATTTCAGCTTGATTGGACAATTTTTAGCCGTGCCCCCGCCAACATTGAAATGTTTTTCCCCGGTTTTTCTTGAAATGTATCTGGCAGCCCTGTTGGTAAGTACTTTTTTTATGTTTTGAGTATAAATTAAGAAACTTGAGTTTTTTTTTCCAGATTCCACGTAGTTTTGTTTTGCATTGGGATGGTACAATGTTACCAGAAATTAGTGGCAGGGAAAAAGTTGATCGCTTGCCAATCATAGTTGCATCTCAAGGTATCGATAAACTACTTGGCATTCCAAAGTTAAAATCTTCGAGTGGAAAAGAAATATCAGATGCCGTGTTTAATTCAATAAAAGAATATGAAATGCTTGATCGAGTTGAAATTATCTGCTTCGACACAACTGCTCATAATACAGGAGCACAAAACGGTGCTGCTGCTCTGCTTGAAGGAAAACTAGGTCGCGATTTATTATATTTTCCCTGCAGACACCATATTTACGAGTTGTTGATCCGTAAAGTGTTTGAAATTAGAGTGGCTACTACAGCCGGTCCAGAAGTGCTAATTTTTAATCGCTTTAGCAAATACTGGAATAATATTGACAAATTAAATTATAAGAGTTGTTTAGAAGATGAACACATTATTACAGTATTGACAGCTGAAGAACGTGGAACAATTTTAAATTACTGCCTAGATAACTTAAAACAAGCTCATAGCAGACGCGACTACAAAGAATTATTACAATTAGTTGTCAGTTTTCTTGGTGGTACGGTGCCGAATTTTAACACCTTTCGTATACCTGGTGCAACTTCTCATGCTCGATGGATGTCAAAATCTATTTATGCACTTAAAATGTATTTGTTTCGTAATGAATTCAATATGACCAAACAAGAGCTAAACGGTATACGTAGTGTCTGTCTATTTATAGTTCGTATTTATGTAAAATCCTGGTTTGGATGCACTAAAGCAATTGAAGCACCAAATCAAGACCTAAATTTAATTAAAAATATTATAGCTTATCCTGAAAGGGATATAGCTCTTGCTTTGCTACAAAAAATAAGCAATCATTTGTGGTATTTGTCGGAAGAAGCAGTCGGTCTTTCATTCTTCGATCCTAATGTAAGTGTTGCAATTAAAAAAAAAATGGTTCAGGCAATTAATGTTAAAGCAAATACAGAAAAATGCAAGCGAATAATAACTAATCCAACAAATATCGACTCCTTTGCGCAAAAAGATTTAAGCGATTTTGTAAATTCCAATACACACGCGTTCTTTGATCGCTTAGAAATTTCAAAAGAATTTTTGCAAGTCGATCCGTCGGATTGGAATGAAAGATTTGACTACGCTCAGGGATCACAAATTTGTAAAAACTTATCTGTAGTAAATGATGCAGCTGAAAGAGGCGCCAAATTCATTACAGATTATAATAATAAATTAACCCACAATGAAGAGGAGAAACAATTCCTTTTTCAAGTGGTTAAAGAATATAACATGAATTATATCACTTTTAAAAAGACTTCACTATTAAATTAAAATAATATTAATGTTACTATGAGTATGTAATTAATAAAAATATTTCAGTTTATTCTTACTTTTCAAATAAATGCAAATAAAATAAAAAAATATATTTTTTTTTGCCTTATTTCTCTTCTATTATATTTATAATAAAAACAAAAAGGTGCTTGGGGCACGGCTAAAAATTATCCAATCGTTGTCAAATTTTTTTTTATGCTTTGTGAGACTAAAACGAATATTTTTAGCGCTTGCCGTAACATATATTCGAGAAAATAAATTTGTCCATATAAATAAGGACCGGTCTACTATACATACATATATTTACTAATAGAAATCTGTTTTTTAAAGTATTATATAGACCATCGATATTGATATGGCCTTTTATTATTTCAGCAATTGATTTTATCATTATTAGTGATTTTATGATATACTTCTGTACTAATTACATAATTAGAATTGTGTTCTAAATATATTGTTTGTTTTTTTAGGATACTTATTTTTAACGAAATGTCGAAAAAATGCTTCTTTTCTACGAAACTTCATCAGGATTTCTATGAAAAAAGTGCGGGCCATCCTATACCAGTAAATATTTTAGAAACGCTTTTTGATTATTATCATTATTCGTCCTTAAATTATGTTTTGAATTTACCGGCTGATGAAATTATGGAAATGAATGTTCAGTATACTAGCTCAAAATATCATAACAGTTTCGTGAAATCAGATGACAAAGGCAACGTAATGTTCGTGCTTTTTATTCCATCGTTTCCAGCGTATACAATGAAGTAAGTAAATAAGTGTTATAATTGTTCAGTGATTACATTGCAATAGTTTACAATAAATTTCTCCAAGATCGTGCCTTATAATTTCTATGATATAATTGTTCGTCAGAATATATCACTTGTTTTATCAGCTCTAGTTTAGCAAAAACCCTCTATGACGACGGAAGTAGGTTACTGTTAGGTATTCATAAGAAAGACAAATCCAACGAAATACACACAAGTTTTCTGAAATTTCATATCACAAATAACACAAGTGTAACTAATTATAAATAAAAATAAACTTATTAATGTACTATTAGCCTTTAACGTAATACATGAAGAGGTTGAGTCGTTTTAAAATTTAATTTTTTCACATTTAATTTTAAATTTGTAAAATATAAAGTTTTTAAAATAATACCAATTTTAAAAAGAATCCACCCGACGACCTACCATTTTTTACTAAGATTATATTTTCAATTAGAAAATATTGATTTTGATTTAAATATCTTAAAAATATATTTGATGTTGGCAACTCTTTTGCCTTTTTTTTGTTTGTTATTAATAGGCAAATCTGGTGTTGACAGTTCGCAATAAAGTTACTTTAGCCGAAAACCGCGTGTTCTACACTACTGAGTTTTTCAACCAGCTTATTTCTATTAAGCAAAGTTTATTTGAAAACATTGGTCTTTCGAGCCGGATTGGAAAATTCAGACTGGCTAAAGACTAGAGACTCGAGGGTGGTGAGCAACTTCAAAGTTGACGATGCAAAATATGAGCAAGCTTGGAACCTGCTAAAAGCGCGCTATAAAGTGCTGCACATTATTGTTGAAAAACACCTCTGAGCAATTGATGCAATAGCTAAAACGCATTACTATTCTGACAGTGGAATAAAGCAGATCTTGGATGGAGTGGTCCAACACTCCAGAGCACTTAAGGTACTAGGTCATCCAGTTGCGTTCTGGGACGACTGGTAAGTACACGTTGTAGTCTCCAAGTTATGCAACGAAACTCGGAAACAATGGGAATTGTCGCTAATGATCCACCAAAACGCAAACGTCATGCTCAGGCTTAAATATAACGCATTCATGAATGAACTAATGAACATGGGTCATATGGAACGCATCCAAGATATTCCTGAAAGGTGTTTCTATATGTCTCATCATCCGGTAGTTAAAGATTCGAGTATCACGACAATATTACGGGTCGTGTTCAACGCATCAATGAAGTCGTCTTCCGGGCAAGCTCTCAATGACGCACTAATGATTGGTCCCCATCTTCAATCAGATTTATTTTCGATTTTGCTTCGTTTTCGAACGCACCGCTACGCTATGATCGCAGACATCACTAAGATGTATCGAATGGTATTCGTTTCACCTGAGCGCACAGATTATCAAAGAATCGTGTGGCGTGAAGACCCATTAAAACCGCTTGAAGATTTTCGAATGCTTAGGATAACCAATGGAACGTCGCCAGCGTCACACTTGGCTGTGAAAGCATTGCAACAAACCGCAAAAGATCATATTGAATCATACCCGCAAATCTCGCGCATAATCTTGAATGACTTTTACATGGACGACCTATTGACTGGCACCCACCACGAAAAATCTTTAGTTCAGCTACAAGAGGAAAAAACGAATGTATTGCTTATTGGAGGTTTTGAATTGCGAAAATGGGTAACAAATAGTGTCAAACTTAAAAATAAGCTTTCGATCACGAAAGAGGTGCTTTTTTGGCTGAAAATAATGAAGTGCGTACTTTTGGTATAATATGGAACACGAGCGAAGATTCCGTTAATATGTCGTTTCAAGTTAATATGCCGGAGCCACCTAAGCTATTGACAAAAGGAACCTTTTTGTCTGACGCTAGCTGTTTACACAGTGAGGTCTAAAATTTGGTTCCAACAAATTTGGAAAGTTGACGTATGTTGGAATGAAGCAGTGCCTGCAGATATAGCCAATCAATGGTTATGTCATCGCCGAAATCTCGCTGGTCTTGATCAAATCAAAGTGAAACGATAGCTGAACTTCGAACATAAGGATAGAAACATTTCAGTGCACTTTTTTGTGATGCATCGGATCGCGCTTATGCTGCTGCTATATACACAAGGACGGTGCTTGAAAATATGTAACGCTAATTGCAGCTCGCACACGGGTCGCACTACTAAAGTTGATCACATTACCGCGGTTGTAATTGTGTGCAGCCCACCTCGCCTCAAAGCTAACGGAAAAAGTGATTTAAAGTTTTTCGAAGAAGGAGTATCAGGTGTACGCTTGGTCAGATTCGACAATCACACTTGCCTGGCTGCAAGACCATCCAAGTCGAGGGTCATCCTTTGTTGCTAACCGCTTAGCAGATATTCAAAAAGTATTGCCATCTGACCGTTGAGGCCATGTACGCTCAGAGTGCAATCCAGCCGATTGATACTCCAATTGTGGTGGAATGGACCCACTTGGTTAAAGGATGATCCATTTTATATATCAACCTGCTGACAAGAAACAATATTTCAACAATTTCATCACGATATCTTCACCGGTTCTCCTGTGATCGTGATTTCAACAGACAGACGGACGGACATGGCTAAATCGACTCAGGAGTTCACGCTGATCAAGAATATATAAATACTTTTCTATACCTATCGTCTCTATTTCTTTTCGTTACACATTTCGTGACAAAGTTAACCTTAACGTTATAAAAACAATATATCTTTTAAGGAATGAATTTCCAAAAGTATTAAAATTTAAAATTTTCGAAAAAATTATAATTTTTGCATTTTTGTTGACGAATTTTTAAATTGCATCTAAATTTTTCAACCGAGTTTTACCAAAATTAGTCTTTAAACAATAAAATTACCTGTAACTCCGTGTCAACAAAGTAAAATAAAAAATGCAGAAGATATGGGTAGTTAAGTGGAAAAACTAAAAAAAAAAACGGTTTGTTGCTGATATATCGAAAACTAGAACTGATAGAAAATTCGGAATCGACGTACCAATTATACGCCATATATAAATGCACCATATATTTTATCGGAGGCAGCTAAGGCAAAATTAATTTAGGACAGTTAGTGACTTGGCAACAGAGAGATTTCTAACATCCAGTAATTATAGTATTAAACTGTATTAAACTGTTCTTCACAAGAAGGGAAAACTGTGCTAACAATTATTCGCACATCGAAAAAATTTTGTGGGAGAAAACCTTAAGTTGGAAAGCTGTTGAAAGTCTTCAACAAAGGAACAAGTTGAAATATCAGCACAAAAATTCAGAAGAATCATAATGAAGACACGGAAGATACACGGAGAATTCGTTGTTTTTAATTTTTTGTTACAGCTTTTTTGATATGCGTGAAAAGTAGAAGGGGAGAATTCGTATGCATAAAAAATCAAGCTTAGAAACCAGCTACAGAAAGATATTGTAATGTTTTGGCCGTGAATTAACCTCTAATAACATTTTGGGATGCAAATGGCAAATCCATGGCTGCTTATCTAGTAGTATATTACTATTCATACAAAATTTAATAAAGAAACGAAAGTTTAGAAAAAGTGTAAGCGTTGGCTTTATCTACGGTAGATTGCCGTTTAAAACGTGGGAAAACCCAAGATCTAATTTTTCTTAGCTTATTTCATAATAAAATTACCTTATTTGAACAAATATATTATACTCAGCTCGGTCGGATCTTAAATACCCTGCAGCTTGAAATTGTCGGATCACGCAAAGTTTTGGAACAACAACAACAGAATTGGATAGCATGCGATTACTTACGTATATCGCTTAGTATACGATTCGGTTCATGGCCGTGAATATGCTTTAATTTATTATTGTTTTTTTTTAATTTATTATTGTTAAATATTCTTGGAAGACAAATTAGATATTTAATTTTTTTTTTTTTGGAATTTATTTTTTTTAGTATTTCTGTTACGAAGTGAACGAGCTTACTATGCATCCCTGTCGTTTTAATGTCACGCCGTCGACAGTTTATCGTCGGCTTTAGGCTTTTGACTCTTGGCTTATGTTTTTGCATATAATAAAAGGCACATACATACAATTCTTTGACACGCATGGTGTAATTTTTGGTTATTCTCTTGGGAAGGATTCGTTTTTGAAGAATTCTACGTGGATATATTAGTTTAGGTCTGAGTCGTCTTTCAAAAAAAAGTGTAATTCCTTTTTTTTATTTTTTTTATGAGGTAGGAAATGCTTTTACGCACATCAGTGTCCCTGCTTGAACCAGGTCCGCCTCACTTGCGGACTACCCACTAAAACCGTCCTCTTTCCTTTGGGGGAATAGTCGAAGCAGACCAGAATGAGTAGGTCCCTTTTCGCCCCACGTCCCTTGGTAACTGCAGGCGGCTGAACGAGTCGAACTCCCGCTTCATGACCAGGTCTCTTGTCAACGCAAGTGCGTTCTTAAATCATGAATCCCAGTGTCGAGCGTCATCGTTATGACCGTTCACGCTGAGCCTTCTGGCTGCCAGCGCCGGACAATGGTTTACTATGTGATCCGCCGACTCTTCATCTTCTAGGCACAGCCTGCAGACACCATTCTCTGCAAGAACCATCTTATGGAGATGATATCTGAAATTGCCGTGTCCAGTGATCAAAGAGATAAGGCAGCTAAGACTGTCTCTTCTGTATTTGAGTAGTCGTCTGGCTTCCCTGCGAAGCGGTTTGATGATAACCATCTTCGCCTGAAGACATGTGGAGAGCTCCATCCACCTTCATGCATGTTCAGAGTACAACCACTCATTCATTAAGGCCCTGACCTTCACATCACCAAGAGCGACTCTCGGCTCAGGCCCGCAAAAATAGTCAGCAGCCCCCTCTTTAGCAAGAGAGTCCGCTTTCTCGTTCTGTTCTGTGCCTATGTGCCTGGGCACACTCATTGAGCTTCTGGACAGCCTCCTGCACCAGTCTGGAATTAATGTTCATCCGTGCCATGCTCTTAATCACTGCCTGGTTATCCAGTGCTAGCAGGATTCTGCTATTCCGCACCTGATCGCCAATTAGATGGTCCAAAGAATGTATCAGGGCCATTAGCTCGGCTTAATAGAAGGACACGTATTTCCCTAAATGGAGCTTACAGCCGAGTTTCAACTCCGGAGAGCAGACCCCTGCACCTGCCTTTCCATCCATCAATGACGATCAGAGTGTCGTGCCACCTATCGATGATTTGCAATCTGCACATACCATCCATAGGCATGCAAACATCGCTGACCTTGCCACAGACAATGTCGACAATGCGACCATGTCCTGTCGCTGGTAAACCAGCACCACGCCAAACAGCGTTCCTATGCATGCATTGCCGCCAGCGCCGCCGTCTTAATAAATAAGTCTAACGGCAGCAGCCCGAATAACGCCTCCACAGCGAATGTCGGGGTGGTGCGCATGGCACCACTGATGGCTATGCATGCCAGACGTTGGACCCTGTCCAGCTCGGCCTTTATCGCTATCTGATCTGCCTTATGCCACCAGATAACTGAGCCATAAGTCAAACAGGGTCTAACCATAGCAGTGTAGATCCAGTGTACCTTGTTTGGGGATATACCCCATCGAAGGCGACACACTCTTCTGCACTGAAAGAGCACCGCCTTTGCTTTCCTAATCCTCTCCAACACATGCTCCTTCCAGGTAAGTTTGCTATCTAGGATTACTCCTAGGTACTTAACCCTTTGGGAGGTGTTGATTTCGTATCCGAAAATACTTAGAGGAATCCAGTTCGGAATTTTCCTCTTTATTGTGAAGAGAATCATATCCGTCTTTGTAGCATTGATGGTGAGGCCCTGCTCTCTACACCATCCCTCTACCGTGGAGAGCACCCCATGCATTACGTCCCGCATGGTGTCGTCTGGTGTCATTACGACCGGGTTGAGCCCACGAGCCTCCAGGGCAGATTTCAATCTTCCAAAACAGATCTTATCGAAAGTGGTCATATGTCCATAAAAGTGGTCATAGCGATGCCTCCATTGATAAGTTCTTTTTCCGCCACTCCGACCAAGTCGTGGAGGGTGGTCTCCGTAGATCTCCCAGCTCTGTATGCTTGCTGAAATCAACTTAGAGGACGTTCCGCAAATACCGTTCCCTCTAGATAATCCACCACCACACTCTCCATTGTCTTTAAGACGAAAGAGATAAGGCAGACCGGTCTAAAGGATTTGGCCCCCGTTTAGTCTTTTTTTCCTGGTTTTGGTAGGAATACCAATCTTCCCTCCCTTCAAGTACCAGGCACATAACCCATTGCAAGACATGCCACGAATACTCCCCTCAATCGCTCGAGCAGCTGCTTCTGGCCCCACTGGAGCAAAGCAGGGAATATCCCGTCCGGTCCTGGAGTCTTAAACGGGGAGAACGTCATCCACGCACTTCTTATCCCGTTCCTCGTCACTATCCCTTCCGCCTCGGTCCTCTCCGTCCTGTTATATAGGGTCCGCCAAATAACTTTTTTTTTTTATTGAAAACGCTATAAAAAAAACTACTGAATATTTTCCAGCTGTATTTCACCAATGGCTTCACGAATATTGTCCTTTAAAGCGTCAATTGTCTCTGGCTTGTCGGCGTAACACTTATCTTTGACGGCACCCCACAAATAATAGTCCAACGGTGTCAAATCGCAGCTCTGAGGTGGCCAAACGACATCAGCTCTGCGGCTGATAATGTGATCTTCAAAAACAGGGCGCAAAACATCGAGTGTACCTTCGGCTGTGTGGCACGTAGCGCCGTCCTGTTGAAACCAATTGTTGCTAACAGTGAATCGTTTTGGGTGCACCGGCTTTTCAATGTATGCGTGCGGGTTTTCTGTGCCCCAAATGCGACAATTTTGCTTGCTTACATACCCGCCAAGATCAAAATGAGCTTCATCTGAAAAGATGATTTTTTTTCGCACACATTCTGCAACATTACCATGATTTTCAAAGTAATGTCGCAATATTTCCCAGCGTTGTTCAAGCGTATACACAACCATATTTGTTCAGCGGAAGGATAAAACTAATTATCTTTCAAATCAGACATGAGCTAAGTGTTACCATTCACGAAATAAGCACTAGTTGAAAAAAAAAACGTTAGATGGCGGACCCTTTACCATCTCCGCAAAGATGTCCAGGTCCTAGCGTGTCCGCTGCGTCCAGGAAAGTGTCTGTCCACCATCTCTTGAGTAGACTCTTTCAGTGTCTCCAGCAGGACTCCATCTTTGTTACGGATGAGTCCCATCTTGGACCCATCCCCATCCCATCTTTGATATCAGCTTCTGTAGTTTGCATAAATCAGAGATATCCTTCGTATTGGTGCAGAAGTCCCTCCACGTCTGCCTCTTACTCTTGCGAAGGGTCTTCTTCAACCGTTTCTTCTTCTGCTTATAATAAGCCCAAGCCATTGTGTCTGTGTGCCTCTAGTACCGATTAAAGGCCGTTCTCGTCACCCTCTTCATGGATTCTAGTTCCTCATTCCACCAGGGAACAGAGTCTTCTTCCTTTACCATGGTCCGAGGGCACGCCCTTTCATACGCAGAGATCATTGCAGAGTTTAACCTCCTCACCTCGATCTCCAGTTCTACTGTGTTCCTGGGCATTCTGTTCAACCCAAGCATAGATCTCTCCAGGGCTTCTAAGTACAAATGACCATCCGTGTTCCTTGGGATCCTTATTAACCTGCTTCCTCGCCGCCGTCTCAGTCCATACGCGACATCGAACCGAATGGCCCGATGGTCAGACATGGTTAGCCTGTCCCATGCCCTCCAGTGCGATAGTCTCTCAAACATTTCGAGACTTGCCAGGGTTAGGTCAATAACTTCACTTCTTATTGAGTATACAAAAGTCGGTTCAGACCCCCTGTTTACGATTTGCAAATTAAATGTACTCACAAATTCGAGAATATTCTCTGCTCTGCGATTATCGGCGGAGCTTTCCCACACTGTACTGTGAGCATTAGCATCACAGCTTATAACCACATTCACCCCCCTCTCCACACCGTATCTCACCAGCCTTTCCACCTCCAGAGGCGGTGGCGGCTCTCTTGAGTCATATGGTAGGTAGGCAGATGCCATCAGAAAGGAGCCATTCCCGCTTCCAATCCTCACGACCGTTAGGTCCTGAGAACATAGGTGAGTCATGAGTATTGCTTCGCCATCCCGTCTCACCAATTCACAGGTCGGCTTCCTGCCCTCATCTAGCGGCAAAAATAGGCTAGTCCCTTAGGATAGGATAGTCTCTTAATACTACCATGGAGTACCCAGGGTTCCCGCACCAAGGCATCATCATTTCTGAAGCTGCTCTACTGTGGTGAATGTTCAGCTGAAACACCCGCAAAGTTTGTCCGCGCAGTGTAAATACTTACTGAGCTCTTCAGCCGAATAGTTACATGAGACATCCTTTTGGTCGCACGACTTTTAACTGAACTCTTCTAGGAGCTGATAGTTCTCAGCTCTATGTCAGATATTCAGATGATGCAGAATTGATAATGATTTTTATTTACAATAATTCGCCTATTTATACTTTATCTCTTACATGCTAACAAATACAATTCGCTTACAATGCTAATTTGCAACCATTGCTTTGTTGACCTAGTCATAGTGAATATGATCTCTTGCAAGTTTGTCGAGTCGCTGCTTGCTTGGGTCACAGCACGCTGTCAATAATCAACCTCGCACGGTCAACAATTCATGCTGCAACAACCAGGCGTCGCCAACACCCTTACCCTTTTAAAATAAAATGATTTTATTATATTAGCATAAGAAAATAATTTTTACATAGTGCTATATATATTATAGTATATCTCTATCTCTATTACTTATCTCTAGCTTTTATAAGATTATAATTTTGTAGCTCTACATGTTTATTATTTATTAACATGGTACTAGTTGTTCCATTTTGCTGAATTATTTTAAATGGACCTTTAAATTGTGCTTCTAATTTGTCTTTAACATACACATAATCATTTATTTTAAATTTGGGCTTTTGCACTTTTTCTTGTCTTTCTCTTCTCTCGCATTTTGCTTGTACTAATATTTCTTTAGTACTTGCGCATGTGTCAATTTTAATTTCAATTCATTACAATAGTCATCAATATTGTATATTTCATTTTTTCTTTTCAATATTTCTCAAGGAAGCGTACATATTTTACCGTATACTAATTCAAAAGGTGTGTAATTTGTTGTAACATGACTAGTTGAGTTGTAGCTATAAACATAATATGGAATCGATTCATCCCAGAGTTCTACATTCTGCATATTATATACCTTCTATGAATTTTGTTAATTCACACTGTATTGTTAATATATAATTATTAGTTATAGTTATAGTTATTGGCTGGTCGTAATGGTCCTGCTGTATTTATAGTGACTGTCTCAAATGCTGCATTTAGTGTTTCTGTTATTTCCAATCTCTCTTTAGTATACCAACATATTTTAACCTTATTGCAAATTTTACACTTGTTAATAAAATCTTTTACCATTCTTCCATATCCTGCTCATATTTCTGCTCAATATATCTAGACAATTTTCTGAATTCAATTCTTCTTAGGTTAGGTTTGTTTGGCTGTCCCTAAAGACACACTTAGATCGCTAGGGTTCATTGTGATGCCATATCGATCTCACCCCCACAACTTCAGCTCAGGCACCCCGAGTTATTTATATATCGACTCAGACCCCCTATCTTGAGGGGTATCATATCGTTGAGGTCATTATAGAATAAGGCTCTCATGTGGGATTGCCTTCTCTGGAACAGAGTCGGACAGCCGCACAAGACCTGCGTTAGCGTCTCCTCCTCCTCCTCCTCATTCCTGCAGCTCCTGCAAAAGACATTTGCGAAAAGCCCCATGCTTGAGCGCCAAAGGCGATATGACTCCTATCACCTGCCAAATGTTCTCCCTGCTCAGCGAAAGGTGGTCATTTGAATTCTTTTGGTAATAAGTGGGCCATAGCTGCCTTGCAGTCTTGCAATCTCATTCCACCAGCTCCTCCCACCGTTTATTAACCTCTTTTAAGGTGTATGATTTCATAGTTTGCTTACAGGTAGCAAGCGGCATACCTATACGTGAGTTACCTAGGTTGATAAGTATTTCAGTTCCCTGGCGGGCTAATTCGTCCGCTCGCCAGTTCCCTGAAATATTGCTGTGTCCTGGAACCCAGCACAGCTTTATGGAGAACTGCTCTGCCATCTCATTTAGAGATTGGTGGCAGCTTTTTACCACCATAGAAGTGGGAAGATTGGTGGCAGCTTTTTACCACCATAGAAGTGGTGAAGGTTGCATGTAGGGATTTTATCACTGCCTGGCTGTCCGTACAAATACAGATATCCCTATTTTATGTCTGATTGTCCTTCACCCAGAACAGTACCTCGCGGACTGCCAGCACTTCCGCTTGGAAGACGCTGCAATAGTCCGGTAGCCGAAAGTTTTCTTCGATACCAAGACGTTCACAGAAAAACACCCCACCAATCCTGCCGATTTCTGTTGGTCCATTTCATTACGGCACTCAGCTTTACGGCCCTACACCTAGCCATTTGCCTTCCCATGATGAATACTTCCAGAGTCGGTGTTGACAGTCAGCGTTGACTTCAGAGCTCCTCCGCAGCTTGCAGTTTGTTGCGTTCTTGAGGGCTGGCCACCAGATGGTCACCCCATACAGCAGTATAGTCCTGACTACGGCCACTTATAACCAGTGGGTTATTGTTTCATTAAGGCCCCATCTGTTTCCAATGGCCTTCTGCAAGTATAAAGAGCTACCATGACCTTGTTCGCCCTCTCGGTGATGTTTGTTTTCTAGCTAAGTGGAGGAGCCCTCCATACCCTTCTTTCAACCCGTGAGTCCCCTAGTCTCGCCTCGATGATCCTTCCTTTAAGCAGCTGACTGATAAAGGATATCAGGCGTTCTTCTACATTTAGGATTCTCAGGGCATCTATAATTGCGTTTGCCTCCATGTCGTTGAAGGCACCTTCAATATCCAAAAGCCACAAGGGAGAATTCTTTGCAGGCTAGAGATTTTTCGATAACACCCACCAGGGAGTGTAGAGCCATCTCTACAGATCCCCCTTTAAGATACGCGTATTGAGCAGAGGATATGTTTACCAGGTATTTTCCTCTTATGTGCAGTTCAAGAATCCTCTCCAAGATCTTCAGCAGAAAGGATGATAGTGTGATGGGTCGAAGATAGGCAATCTCATGCGAGCGTTTGCCCGCCTTCGGTATAAACACCATCGTACTACTTCTCCATCTCAGAGGAATGTAGCCAGTTCGTAGGCATCCCTTATAGATGACTACCAGCCAGTGTAGAACTATGTCCTGGGCATTTTGCAGCTCAGCCGGGAATATCCCGTCTGGTCCGGGGATTTAAAAGATTTTAAGCTGCTTATAGCGCAGGCTACTATGCTATCTGGTATCATATATTCCAGATCCCGTAAGGAAGAGCAGGAAATATAGTCAAAAGCGCTTGTATGACTATTACCCGGAAAGTGTCAACCAGATGCTCATGATGCTTTCACAAAAGGCTTTCCATGAGTTTCTCTTTGCCTCACGTAGTTCCTTCTTATAGCCTCTTAATGCGGCCTTGTTCTTATTCCTTTTGAGGCCTTGGCCTTGTTAAATAGACGCCTGCATCGCTTCTGTACCTCCATTAGGTTGGGGTTCCACCAGGATGGCTTCTTTTTTCCTTTAGTATTTCTAGAGGGGCATGCTACTCCCAACGCCCTATTTGATATCCGATGGGGGGGTCTGATTCCTCATATGGTATGGGATGGCATATAAATGGAGGCCAGCCAGTAGACGTCATCTCCAGTCTCCTGCGCTACGGTAGTGATGTCATCTTCACTGAAATTATTGAGTAGAAAACCATTATGTTTACTCTTCAACGGAATACAGGATCTGGGCCTACCTTCACCCCTCCTGTAGCATGGAGTGTATCCAGGAGCCCGGATTCCCCGTACCTGGCCGTCAACGACCCAAGGTTCTTGAATTAGGGCAACATCTTCTTCATCTTTAAGGAGATGAATAACGAGATCAACTGATGCTGCTTTACAGTAGTGAAGGTTAATCTGTATTATCCGGAGTTCCAGGATAATTCTCGATCACCTCCACCACCGTATCGTCCAGTTCCGAAACGGAAGAGAGAAGGAGGTCCTCTTCGATTAGTGATGCCAGAGAGACCTTCTTTGTAATTTCTCCCTCCGATTCCGTCTTGGTATCTTCAGGTTCCACCCTCTGAGAGCCCTCCCTGGTACGAGGTGTTCGACTGTTCGGGTCGCTTGAAGAAGGTGCTGCAGTTGCTGGAGCTGCTTCTCCCGTACCCTTGACTGTGGCTCCGAATTGGTCTTTTTTGTAGACCTTCAGCGTTACCGACGTAAAGCCATAACCGACCACCCAGCCTGCCTTCTCTAGACGTCACTTATGGCTTAGTGACCTATTGCTATATGTGCGTATTTTTGTTTATGGTAATGTAGTATATTTGTGTGGTATGCGCGAACTAAATCTTCGGGCATAATTTTGCGTGTGCAATCATTAATATTATTAATTGCAAACGCAATGTAGTTCATTTTATTCGCGTTTCTTACTGGATTTCCGGGTTGGGTTCTTATAAATGCGCTTGGAACTCTTGTGATTTCATTTAGTAACTTTTGGAACCCATTGTCCCCGTACTACTTCAAATGGAGGAAGTCCATGGCGTCAACCCCACGGAGGAGTGGTTGTTGTTCCTCGTGGCCCTACTGGATTCATTACGCCGAGCCTGGCCGAAGCTGCCCGCGTTATACCCATGTTTGACCGAGCTGCTCTAAGAAAGAAAATTAATAAAAACTAAAAATTAAAAAAAACATTTATTTCTGCCTTCCCCCTTTCTTAAGTTTGAATTGGAATTTGTTGGGTTCTTCTTTTTCTCTTTCGTAACTTCCAAGGCTATAGAGTGGCAGAGTGCTGGCTTCAGACACGAAGGGTGCCAGCCTCGAACCTGGGCCAGTACCAGAAAGGTTTCCTTCTTTTTCTCTTTCGTGCCGGTTTCAATCCGTTGTAATTGTTTCTCGGTGGTTGTCTTTTGGTAATGGAGTTGCCCTCTAGGCAAGGAATAACCTTGGTTGGTGTTGTTATTAACATTTTACTTTTTTGATTGTTGTATCTAACTTTCGCTAAATAACAGGTATTATTATGTCTTTGCTAGCAACACCGTCCTCCGCAGCACTACTTCGGTTATGCCCCTTTTCCTCCACTAATTACTCTGCATAATTATTTACCCCCGTACTCTAACTTCTTAACTATATTCTATCGTCTTATTCTATCCTATTAACTACTAATTGCTCAGGTGTTTATTGTAAAGAACTTCACTTCTAAATCTATTTTCTTAGTTTACTATTATCTAATGGAATCAATTAAAATTGGTGAAAATAGGATACTGAAAAGAACTACATGAAATGGAATGCTGTAAACTCTTATTTATTTAATCAACCGTCTTCGTTTTGTGACCATTTAGGTTGTAATCGGGTTACTATTTCATTAATCAGTTGCTCCAGATTCTCAACCTATATCTGGTTTTAGGCATTGGAGTTGAAAGGACGCTCCGCACTGGCTTCTGCTAGTTGATTGTGCACTCCAGCACTGGCTTCTGCTCGTGGTTTGCGCCCCACCGTACCGGTTTCCGCCCGTTGTTTGCGCACCTCCCTAAGTGTTGATTCATGTAGCACCTCAATGGTTGGTCTTTGCACCACGTGCTGCACCGATGTATTAATTGGTCGTTTCGTCTTATGCCGTATGTATAGGACTACTAGTATTATCATAAGCATCGTTCCAAATGTTGCAGATGCGCCTGCTATCTCGAATATCTTTTGTTTTAGTTGAATTGTATTCGTCTACTCTGCATGTTCTATCTCCGCTTGTAGCTCGGCTAAATCTTTCTCTCCTGCCTCCAGTGTCTGCGTAAGACTGTTGTGATCCGTTATAACGAGCGGCAGTAGGTGCGGTCCGCTCCCCGTGCCTATTGTTGAGTTTATTACGCTGCCTTTTAGGAACGATATTAACTCTGAGTGATCTATCCTGTTATTTATTGGGTTTAAACTACTTGTTCTGTGTTCTTCGAACTCTATGGTGCTGTCGTGATTTTTTATTGTGCACCTTTGTGTAATTGTTAGTACGCCCAATCCCTCCAGTGATATTGTGTTGGCTCCCGCACCGCACGTTGTTTCAAATGTGTGCGTACGTCGGAAATTGTATAACCATTTGTTGGGGGTGTTCATTTTCACTAATACTCCTTCACTCGCTGGGGTTGCCGTGACGATGCATACGTTGTTTATATTCGCATTATTGTGTTGTTGTAATGCTATTTCGCACGTTGGGTGTCTACCACTTAATTTCTTCCCTTTAATCCTGCATACTATTATATCATTTTCGGTTGTCCATGTCTTCCCGCTTGTTTCACCGTTTACAAGGCTGCAGGTATCTAGATCATGTTTTGTCATGCCCACGAATTGCCATTCTTCCTTTGCTTCGGCTATGTACTCGAAGGTTGGCTTTACTGTTAGGTCGTATGTGGTATTTGTAAATAGTACAACTTGGTATACTTTGTATATTGTGTAAAGGTCCTCCTCTGGTAGTGGTATCGTTATTTTGATCAACGTTTCCCCCGAACTTGTTAGCGTATTTACCCTTGCTAGTTGGTGTATTCTGAACCCATCACTTAGTAACCATTTCGCTTTGCTTGTAAGATCCAACTTCTCTATTTGGTCCCTCAGGTCTACCTCTCGTAATAATGAAGGGTGTAGTGTTCCTCTGTACAAATCATCCAATATCTGCATCTCCAACTCCTGTTTTCCCTGTATCTCCACTAGGGTGGCCTGTATTGTGGCTTGGATTTCCATTGTGCGCAATAAGTATTCCACTTGTGCTATTTTATGTTCGTTTCGATTGTTTATTGATATTTGATTATTTATGGTGTTAGCTAGATCCCTTTGTAGTCTGTCTATTTCTGCTGCCGATTGCTGTAACGCTGAGGTGGTTCTGTTGTATGTTGTTTTCATTATACTGACTTGCTGCTTCCAGATCTTATATGTTTCTGCTTGTTTGTTATTAATTTTTTCCAAATGGTCATGTATTTCCGTGTCGTCCTTTTGACTCATTGTTCCAAAAGCCCAGTTCAGCGCCTCTCCCACAAAGTCTAGGGATCTTCTATTCCGTTTCTGCGTTTTGTTAGTGTGATTTATAATGTCCTCGTTAATCTTTAGCTGCCGAACGGTGGCCTTCAACGGGTGGTTCAGGTTTAAGCAGGCTTCCTTGAAATTGTTTATTTCTATTTGTCTGTTTAAATTTTCGCAAATGTTGTGCATGTTGTCTACGTATACTTCCAATTCGTTTATTATCCCCTGGAAGTCATTACGTTCTATTTTAGTTAATATTGTCCAGGTATCCTTGAAAAACAGGGCCTTATTAGTTGTTTCGAATACCATTGGTGTTTACTTTAATTTTTCCACTTCTATTGGCAGACGTGCCTCCACCTGCGTAACCGCCAGTAGCACGTAAATGAATTTTCCTATCATCTTGTGTGCTTTGCTCCTGATGTTCGTTGCGTAACTCTTATATGTTTCTATAACAACCAAACAAAACCTTTCGTTAAAGTGCTTGCTCGCAATATAAAATTTCATTAGTGTTTCCCCTGATTCTTACCTCTATAAAGTTTTAATTTCATATTACCTTATCCTGTGCTAATCTAATGTATCTTCCTTCCAATAATGTGCCTATTATGGTTCGATTGACTTAATTTAACTCTCTGATTATTCCTATAAAATTCTCCTGGTTTACGTGTTCTAATGATTACATACATAATTATATAGTTAATCCTATATTCCTATTTAATTGCTATTATATAACTTAAGTAAGTTACTGTGGAATGGCTTTTCCCTTCCCTTAATATTTAAAACTGTAGTAATTGGACTTTTAATTCCTACTACTTTATATGGCCCTATCCATATGGGAGAAAACTTATTTTTCCTACTTTGATTCTTAATTAATACATTATCTCCTACCTTAAATTCTACTAAATTTAATTTATTATCGTATTGCCTTTTCGCTATCGCTTTTGCTAAATCCTGATTCTTTCTCACGATTTCGTGAGCTCTTTGTATTTGAAATTTCAATACTTTATTTGGATCTTCGGCATTATATACCGGACTACACTTTCGTTTTAAGTTAGTCGGCATTTCTGTATCGAATCCAAATAAAGTACGGAATGGCGTTTGCTTCGTCGTAATGTGGGGTGTGTGGTTATGAACATGCATAGCTGCAGTTAACCATTGATCCCAATTCGACCCGTCTTTTTTAGCAAAACTACGTAAATATTCCGCTAATGGTCTGTGGCTTCTCTCTAATGAGCCATTCGCCTGCGAATGGTAAGGCGTTATGTGTAATTTTTTTATGCCTAATAATTTGTATGTATTTATAATAATTGCATGAACAATTTCGAAATGAAATTAGTTCCGTTGTCTGTAATTAGAATTCTAGGAATTCCGTAACGCGTAATTACTTCGTCATAAAACGCTCTGGCAACAGTACTTGCTTCCGCGTCTGGGATAGCTGTACATGCCATAAATTTCGAGAAGTCATCTTGAAACGTTAAAATATATTTGTTACCCGACACAGTTTCAGGTAGAATACCTACTATGTCCATGTAAACTTTGTCAAATAGCCTCATTGGTGTATCTGTCAGCACCATGGGCATTTTTGTCAATTTTGAGCTTTTGCTAGCTTGGCACTTAGGACAGTTTTTTACATAATCCTTGATTTGTTTTTGCATTCCTGGCCATCTATATTGTTTTCCCAATGCTTAAATAAGTTTTCACTGCTCCCTGGTGACCTCCTAATGGTGTGTTGTGAAAATCCTTTATAACTGTCTCTATTTGTTTTGGGTCTTCTAATGGAATTCTGTTTTCATTTTGTGTTATGCCCGGCGTGTCAGGTTCTACAGGCGTCTGACTTGTGCTTGTTTTATCACTACTCCCTTGGGTCTTCCTTTCTTTTGTTTTAGAGCGGGTCTGGACCGCTGTTACTGTATTCTGATTTTGAGGAATTCTACTCAATGCGTCTGCGTTTAAATTTTTCTTGCCTGGCTTATATATGATTTCGAAATCGTATTCTGATAATTTATGCCTAAATCTCGCCAGTCTTGAAGTTTGATCTTTTAAGTTTGCTATTCCCTTTAATGGCTGATGGTCAGCAAAAATTTTAAAATGTCTGCCCAAGAGATATGCTCTGAAGTTTTTTGTTGCCCACACAATGGCTAAGAAGTCTTTTTCTATAGTTGAGTAACGCTTTTCTGCGTCGTTCAAGGCTCTGCTCGCAAAGGCTATCGGCCTATCTTCGCCTATTTTACCCTGAGAAAGTACCGCGCTTAACGCTTCGTTACTGGCATCAGTAGTTAGTATAAATTCTTTTTCGAAATCCGGATATGCCAAAACCGGTGGTGTTATTATTGCCTTCTTCAATGATTCGAACGCTGTCTGGCATTCTTGCGTCCAATTGAACTTAGCGTCTTTCCTTAGTAGTTTATTAATAGGGAGAGCTATCTTTGCTGTACCCGGAATGAATTTTCTATAATAGTTTACTAGTCCTAAATATGCCTGCACCTCCTTTCTATTTTTGGGCGGCGGTATGCTCTTAACGCATTCCACTTTGCTGGGGTCAGGGAGTGCGCCCTGATCTGTGCATTTATGACCTAAATAAACAATTTCTCTTCTTAGAAATCTGCATTTTCCTGTATTAAGTTTTAGATTATGTTCACGTAATTTCTGTAATACTAAACATAACCTTTGTTCGTGTTGTTTCAAATTCCTACCGTAGATAACTATGTCATCTAAATAAACAAAACAGTCTATTCCTTGTAGACCTGTTAGGATATGATTCATTATCCTCTGAAATGTTGCTGGGGCACCTGTTAGCCCGAATGGCATTCGATTGAATTCAAAGTGCCCTAGTCCCGTTCTAAATGCGGTTTTTTCCTTGTCCCTGTCATCGACTAAAACTTGGTGATATCCGCTTGCCAAATCTAGCGTTGTAAAATATCTGCTATGGCCTAATTGCTCTAAAATTTCGTCAATACGAGGAATGGGAAAAACTTGTTTAATCGTGGCTTCATTCAGTTTTCTGTAATCTATCACTAGTCTCCATTTTTTCCCCCCGTCCTTGCCACTTTTCTTGGGCACTAAAAGTAACGGTGAGTTCCATGGTGAAGTGCTATGTGTAATTATGCCGTCATCTAGGAGTTTATTCACTTGTTTATTTATTTCCTCCCTATGTATTTGAGGTAATCTATATTGTTTTCTATTTATTGGCGGTTGATCTGCGCCTGATGGAATTTCGTGTTTCAATACGTTTGTGAATGAAAGTTCGTCTCCTTCTAATAGGAAGATGTCATGAAAAGATTTTACTATTCCTTCTATTGAATTCTTTTCTTCCATATTCAAATCTTTATCTAACTCAATTTCATTGAGCAATTTATTTATTCTTCCTTTGGCATCTATTTTGCCTATGCTATTTATTGCCTTTACAGTACTTTGTATTTTGTAATCGTCAAAATTTGTGAATTTTGGTTTAAATTCGCTATTTATTTCATAATCATACTCCGTCGTATTTAATATTGGAGCATAAACTGTGTTATCTTTCACCTTTACTAGTGTGTCCGCTATATAGATCCCTGGATCTATTTCTTCCTTATGAATTACCACATTCGTAAATTTTGTACGAAGTTTTAATGGTACTATCGTAATTGTTCTTGCATCAACTGGTATGTAGTGTTGTTTGCTTTCCTCTTCTATCTGCTCGATAGTTTTTATCGGTAATTCCAAAATAATCTCTTTTCTTTCATTGAAGAGTGTTAAAATTTTTTCCATTGTGTTTATAATGGAGTTGTTCCACAAGTTGTCTCTTCCTAGTATGCCGTCTGCCGGTACTCCTTGTTTAAGTGACACAACGTGTAGTGTTAAACATAAGGGCTGTACCTCATCATGGTATATGCTGGTGGACCCTATTGTGGTTATACAGCCTCCAAATGCTCCACTTAATTTCTTTGTAATCTTTTTATTTATAATGGCATCTTCCTTTAATGCACATTCTTTTACTAGGCTTGTATCCGCTCCTGTATTCACCAGTAAAATGAGTTTTCCATTTATCGCCTCTGCGCAAGGTAATTCGATGAACACGTCATGTAGCTGGGTTTGATTGCAGGTAGATACTCCTATTTCTATACTTCTAATATCTTATAACTTCTTCATTGAGCTAGTTACGTTTTGTTTTAAATTTAGTTTTTTCTCGTTCAATTTGCTTGGCATCTCTAAATCAACTGTTTCTCCAAACGTATGATTTTTCTCTGTGACGTTGATTCTGTTTTTCTTATTGGTCTTCTTCAACTTGATATTAAGTTTTAAGTCTTTTGAAGTTTGTAACGTTTCAACAATCGCTTCTGATGTCGGACTTACGGTTACCACTTTATTTGTTAAAGTTGGTAACGTATCCACAATCGGTTTGGATGTATGAATTACTGCTACTCCTTCATTTGGCCTTAAATTACTAATACTTTCGGGTTCCCAGATTATTGGCCTATTCTGGGCCCTTGGCAGTTTCCCGGACTGTTGCCTTGGGACTTCTCCCAACTCTTCTTTGCATAACATTCGAGTGTATTGTGTCCTACCTTTCTGCACCATTCACATTGAGATTGAGCCTTTTGTATTCCGTTCGCTGGATTCGGCTTCTGCTTTCCATACGTCTGTTTCTGCCAATTCCGTTGGTCTTGGTTGGGTTGCCAATTACGTTGTACTTGGTTTGGTTGCCAGTTTTGTTGTGGTCGGTTTGTTTTCCAGTTTTGTTGTACTTGATCCTGGGTATGGGGCATTTGATATTTCTTATTTGCCCCACTTCGTTGGCTTTCCTTCCTGCTACACCTCCAGTTCGTCTCGTGTCCATATTGTAGACACTTTTGGCAATACGGCGTGTTTTCCCTAATCAAACACTTTTCTCTAGTGTGCCCACGTTTATTGCAGAATGAGCAAATTATTTTCTCCTGTGGCGCTCTCGAGACGTTCTGCCTTTCTTCTGTTCTTTTATACTCCACGCGATTTTGTACAGGAGGTCTTATGTTGGGTTCTACCGAATTCATATTAATTGTTGGTTGATGTATGGAGTTACTTCTTTGTATCTCGACTAGTGTGTTCACTGCTATTTCTACCATTTCCTCGATACTTTTTCTTGTGACACTCAGCATGTGGATTCGTAAGGTTGCATCCTTTAACCCCGTTCTAAACGCCATATTTGCTGATGTTTCTGCCATAGATACAAGTGCGCTGTCACCTTCTCCTTTGTATAGGCCCTTCGTATCACCAGGTATAATTCTTCCAGGCTGTTAAAACGTAAATCCTACCGGTTGCGCCAAAATGTTGTGTTTTAAATTGTTTGGGTGTACCTTCGAGCTGCTAGGGGGGGGATTCCAAAGGAAAAGTCCTGTAGGTTGTTTTCTTCTCGTTGTAACTTTTATTTAAATATTATTCTTTCTTTTCTTTTAACACTATTTTCACTTATGATATTATTACACTAACTCCGATTTTAATTATAGTTACTGCGCGGCTTTATACGCGTTTAACAACGACTTCACAACCACTGCCGCCCTTCCAATCTGAAAGACGGGTTTATATCTCTTCTGAGATTCGTTGTAGGCCAGAATCATTTCCGCGTCGTTTTTGCAATTATCTCAAGAATTATTTTTAGCAATAATTCTTGACAACAATGTGCGAATTCTGATTTGAGCGCGATGTTCTACTTATTGGAATGCGGTCACGTTCGTTCTTCTATCTGGGCCACAGTGGTGTGTGATTCACTTGTACTTTCGAGCTTCACAATTAAAGTGCAGCCTAGAAGTATGTGTTACCACAAGTTAAGCATTGTTAACTACTGGGCCGAAAGGTATGTGGTGATAACAACGTTAAGCGTTGTTATTACCAAAGCAATGATTCTGACCTACAACACTGATCTATAGTCCGCCTTCGGTTCCTATAGTTTAGAAACTTTCTAGTTTCCAGTAGGCAGGTCTGGGTTGCTATACTTGATCATCTCAAGTACAATAGCAGGGTCGGCTGGCTCCACTGGGATCCACGCTCTAGCTCTAGGCCAGGACGGAATTTCCTCTCGGGGGATGCCTTCAAGTTGCGCACCCGGCCATAATCCCTAATCTCCTATTACTCTCCCCTAATCTGCTGATCGCCAGCTTTTACAGGCGCTTTTACAGGACGCAGTCTGGCCTGGTCTTCCAGGAGTGGTTGGTTACGTTTGTCACTATGGTATCTATTGAATTCTTCTGGTTAGAGAGGGGTATCTTGACAGAGGAGTCTGCTTCTTCGGCCCCCAGTGAGGAACCCGTTCTAGCCAAGACGTCTGCTCGCTCATTGCCTTCGATATTCGAGTGGCATGGGATCCAGCAGGTCCTGACAATGTGGGTCCTTATTAGGTCCATCAGTTTGCCTCTGCATTTCAGGACAATCTCTGATTTCAACTGCGTCGAGCCTAATGCTTTTATGGCAGCTTGACTGTCTATGAAGAAATTTATATCTGTACCAGATACCCATTCCTCTAGGACATAGTTAGCCGCCCGCTCGATCGCGAAGATCTCCGCCTGGAACACGCTGCACTCGGTGGCAATCTGTATAATCGCTGTGCTTGCAGCGTGTTGGAGTAGAATCCAGCTCCTGTTCCTTCGCAGGTCTTCGAGCCGTCCGTGTAAATTGAAATACCTTTGAGTTGTATTTGCTCACCGGACGACCATTCCTCCCTGCTGGGAAGGAGAATGCTAGGTATTCCCTCAAAGTCAATTCTCGGAAGACTGTAGTCCGTTTCAGCGGTCAGAGTCATCCGAGTATTTGGGTTCCGTTGCTCTAGCGCTTGAAGTACAATGGCGTGTCCAAAATGAGTCTCCTTGCAGAGATTGAGACCTCGTAACCTGAGGAAGCTTTTCCCTGCTGAGCTCACAATGAAGAGGTCTAAGAGAGGGAGATGCAACATCATTTCCAGCCCTGCCTGCGGTGTGCTTCTTGCGCTCCGGTGATACTCATGGTTGCGCATCCTTGTACATTGCATAAAGGTTCTAGGTTGCTTTTCCGCTGGATTGCCGTCCACCATACCAGGCATCCGTAGGTTAAGAATGGGCGGACCACCGCCGTGTACAGCCAATGGGCGATGTACGGTGGCAGGCCCCATCTTCTTCCGAGGGCCTTCTTGCACGTGTATAGGGCGTTCAGTCCTTTTTTATTCCTTTCGGCTATGTTCTTCTTCCAGGAGAGTTTGCTGTCCAGAACTATGCCGAGGTATCTCACGTCGCCAGACAGAGGAAGAATATGGCCGTTTAGGCTTGGTCTTCTAAAGTCTGGTATTTTATACTTCCTAGTGAAAAAGACAAGCTCGTTCTTTGTGGCATTGATGTTAAGGCCATTGTTGTCTGCCCACCTTGAAGTTGCTCCCAGTGCTTGCGACATTAGATCGCTAATGGTACTGAGGAATTTTCGCGGTATTAGTAAGGCTAAATCGTCGGCGTATGCTGTTGCCCTGACCCCCGTACTTTGAAATTCTCTTAGCAATTCGTCTACCACTATGAACCATAACAAAGGGGAGAGAACTCCCCCCTGAGCTGTCCCGTGTGTGACGTTTTTGCGGCAGTTGCTTGCACCCATGGTTGCATTGCTTTACAGCATGTTACCAATCCAGTCGCTAATGGTGCGGGGCACTTCAAAATACTTCAGGGCTTCACTAATCGCTTTCGGGTTGACATTGTTGAATGCCAATGTCAAGGAATGTCAAGGAATACCCCTAGGGTAAACTTTTTTACCTCGAGGGATCTCTCAATTGTGCCAACCATGCAGTGCACTCTCAACCGACCTGCCCATAAGATAAGTCGTGTCGAGACTGACAGCCGGTGTGTGATCTTGTTTCTGATCAACAGGTCTACCAGCCTCTCCAAAGTTTTTAGTAGGAATGAGGAGAGGGAGATAGGCCTGAAATCCTTTGAAGGCCACAGCAGAGCTGTGGGAGGGTCTGTCTGCCTTTGGCAGGAATAGAACCTTTACTTCCCTCCACTCCTTTGGGATGTACCTCCTTGTGAGGCATTCTTTAAATATATCAGTGAGCATTGGTAAAATGGTGGATATGGATCTCTGTAGCATGGCCGGAATGATTCCATCTGGGCCCGCACCTTTGTAGGGCTGGAAGGATTCAACCGCCCATGAGATCCTTTCCGCATTCACTATGTCGTTCACTATTCTGTGTGACTCGTTATCAGTGTCGTTGTCGACCGCCGTCGGGGTTGCTGAAGGCACGTCCGTGGCTCTGTTGGTACAACCTGGGAAGTATGTGGTGCACAAGAGTTCCAGAGTTTCGAGGCTGAATTGAGTCCACGAGCCGTTCGAACTCTGGATGCTGCTCGGTACTGCTCTTTCTCGAGATAGCACTTTGCGAAGCCTTACGGCCTCGTTGACTGCGTATATTGACTCGCAGTATGCCTTCCAGGAATCCCTCTTGATCGCTCTGGTTCTGCTTTTATAGGATCTGAGTCCAGCTTTGTATAAAACACAGTCTGTGTCTTTGCCACTTGTGGTTGCTCTGTTGAAGAGCGATCTCGATGCTTTCCGCAGCGCCGATAGCTCTGAGGTCCACCAGGCCGGTTTGGCTTTTTTGCGCGGTCGGCTGAGTGGCCATGAGACATTAAAGGGAGTCCTTCCGAGAGAAGTCTAACTAAGGAGTCGGTGTTCTTGTTTCATTCGCCTGGGGTGACCTTTGACAGTTACCCAGAGAATAGGCCTGCGAACTTTGCCCAGTCAGTTTTCTTGGAGTTTCGAAATGGTGGTTCTTTTGGTGGTTTTGTAGTCTTGATATTGAAGAGTATCATGTAATGATCAGAGAATGAGCATTCAGTGGATACTCTCCAATCCTCAATGGTGGTGTCCCTATCGTTCTTCAGGGTTATGTCTAACACCTCTGACCTGTCCTTGTTGCGAAAAGTGGGTGTAGTCCCCTATTACATATAACAAGGTCATAGTTTAATATAAACTCAACGATTGACTCACCCCTTTTGTTGATATTTTGGCTTCCCCACTGGGTGTGATGACCGTTCGCATCGCATCCCATAACTAGCCTCAACTTGCTCTTGTTGGCAAGTTTTGCCAGTTCCCGGACTTGATGCGATGGGGGCCCTTGTTCCTCGTATGGAAAGTATGCGGACGAGAGCAGGAACGAACCGTCTTGCTGGGTCTCGCATACTACCGTCGTAAGGTCAGGTGAGCTGTAATGAGGGAAAAGAAAGGCGTTAATGTTTTTCCCTACCAGTATACATGTTCTTACCTTCATTGTGGTGTCCGTTGCAAATACTTGGTATCAGCCTGACACTAGTCCTGCAATCCTTTCACCCCTCACTCAGGGTTCTTGTACTCGGACCACGTCGATACCCTCCTTCTCCATGACCTTGAGGCAGCTTCGCCTCCAAAAGCAGCCAGTTCGCCGGTTGGATCTTACCGTCTGGGTTCGATCTGTCGACGATGACCACCTGCAGCTCCTCCTCGGCCTTGAAGTTTGCTGACCGTCTGACCTTCTTGGTTTGAACCCTCCTCGGTGGACCTGTTCCGCTTGGACGCTTTACTCAAAGCGAGTAGCGGGTGTGGTTTAGCCTTGGAGGGTTCTGTCGTTTTAGATGCCATGCCTTGACTGGCCTGTGACTTCTTTGAAGTCGAGGGCTGCTCATCTTGGCATGGCAATTTCTGCGGCGGGGGGTGGGTTTGGAAATTACTTTCTGTCCCGTCCCCTCTTCAGAGGACGTGGCGTTGGCTCTTTCGAACCTGGCCACCTTCTTTTCATTGGCTCTTAGCAAGTGCCGTTGACGGTCGGTCAAAGTGGACGAGTCTAACTTGGACAGCTTGCAAAGGGAATGCTTCGGCATTCCTTCGGGTGCGGGTCCTGTCCGCCATCCTGCCCCTTTCTCAAGGAATCGGAGCAGGTGGGTTGGTCAGTCTTGGTATCAGACGGACCCTTCTCCAGACGGTCCCTGGATCCGTTCTGGCTAGATTCGCTGATCTTAGCATTCGCCACCACTGTCACCGCCGGAGATTTTCCCTCCCCGCATGCATTGAATTTGCCACTTATTTCAGTGGTTCCAGCTGTAGCAGGGTTGGTTTTAGCCTGATTTTTAAGAGTTTCGGCCTCTCTTTTTGTTGTGTGTTTTTGTTTATTTATAAGTGTTCCCACGAGCTACGGAGAAGGGGTGGTCCGCCTGTGCAGAGATCCGCAGTACACAGGTAAGGCTAAATAATCCGGAGGGCGCCAGGTATCCGACACCTTGATCCAGCCCAGTTGGTGGTTGTTGGTTCATCTCCAACCTTTTGACCTTTCCCATAGGATAGTCATAGGATAGTCAGCGCTCCGCTTATACCCAGTGCCCACACATACATGTATACATTTGCTTTATACATGTATGTACGTGCCCAAGCCGTATACAGCTCGCTATGCATTGCCTTGTCGGTCCAGCCAACAGCGCAGGAGACGTAAGCCCCTCCACCACGACAAGGTCACCACCACAAGGTCAATTCTTCTTGCAGCTTATTAAATATTTTTTTAAATTCTTACATGTTAATTCTTTTATATATTTCATTATTCTCTGCTAGCTCTAGCTTTCTTATTCCCATCGTATTTGTATTGAATAATAACATCTTCAACATAAATTTTATCTCTGATAATGATTCTTTGTTATATTCTACGATTATATATATATATATGCTGCCAATATTTATATTCCTGGGATCGCTATTTTCTTTTTAAACATCTAAAAAGACTAACTAGCGGTCTGTGGCCTGTATATACAATGAACTTTCTTCCACAAAGATATGGTCTCAAGTAGTTAATTCCCCAGTGTGTGGCTAATAATTCTGTCTCTATTACTGGTTTATTTAGTTCTGTTTATTAAGACGTTTGCTTGCGAATGCTATCGGTTTATCTTGTCCTATTTCTCTTTGTGACAAGACTGCCCCTAACGTGAAATTTGATGCAATTGTCGTTAGAATGAAAGTTTTCGAGAAGTCTGGATAAGTCAAAACGGGTGGTGTCATTAATTTTTCCTTTAGCACAGCAAAGGTCTTTTGACATTCTGCTGACCAATTAAATATACTTCTTTTTATACCCTAAACACGAAGTGATGAGGGTATATTCTCTTACTGCTTCCGTTTGTAACGCATTAAAGGAGGCGTGACAGGTATAGAGAAGTATATATATTCTAGATCAGCGTGACCTCCTGAGTCGATTTAGCCATGTCCGTCCGTTTGTCTGTTTGTCCGTCTGTCTGTGGAAATCACGATTACAAGAGAACGAATAAAGATATCTTCATCAAACTTGGCACGAATATTGTCTATCATTAGAAACTCATTGGTATTGGGCCAAATCGGATCATTACCACGCCTACTTTTTATAGTGAATATAAATTCATCCATGCTTATAGATCAATTTCTCAGCTTGTAGAACGAATTTGCGTTTGAAATTTTGTCCAGAAGTCCACTGTCTCTGACCAAAACAGACTCCCAAAAATGGGCGTGGTCCGCCCACTAATTAAATAAACCTCGATTACAGGAGAACGAATAGAGATATTTTCATCAAATTTGACATGAATATTGTCTATCATCAAAAGCTATTTGAGATTGAAAAGGAAAAAAAAGAGACCATTGCCACGCCTAATTTTTAAGTAAACGTGTGTGGGGTATATGAATTTCGGCCAGGCCGAAGTTAACACTCTTTCTGGTTTTTATTAAATTATTTAATGGCCTGGCTATTTCGGCGAAGATTTTGATAAATTTTCTGTAGTAATTACAAAATGTAGTAATTACAAAATGCTACAAACCTTCTCCGTGACTAGATAAAACCGTTATTAAGTGGCTAGGTTACTTCTGGTTTTAGAAAATTACATTTTTCCGGATTTAATTTGAAATTATACTTGCGAGGTCTGTTAAATACTTTTATTAAATTGTTGTTGTGATCTAACACATTTTCTCCAATACTATGATATCGCCCACGTTCAGAACTGATTTGTCCTGATTGTCCTGTAGTTATTGGTTGCACACAGATTTGGTACTTGAACCAACTCTGCGGCTAAGTGGCAATAACTACCTTGTGTTTTGATTGAGTGTTTATCTATAGATTCGGTACTTGGGACCGACTCTATTAGTTTGTTGATTTTTGTATTAGTTTTGTATAGCGTTGACAGGTTTGGTACTTGAACCAACCCTGTATCGAATTGACAAAACTTTACTTGATGAGGTTTGTGGAACGATTGCCGAATTTTATTAATGACTTTCATGCTTATATAATAACTTATTCAATATACAAATTAAGCAACAAATTTTTATTAACAAGGAAAAAAAAATGAACTTAAATTAGTTGCTGCGTCTGCATGAGCAGAAATGTCGGTCATCGACATTGGCACTGCACAAGCATGGCTGTTTGAAAATAGTGCAGCGTATGCATATATGGCAGCGACGGTCAGTGACGTCCGTTATTAGCAATTCGGCAACATGGTGAAACCTTAGCTGGCTTTACAAGGGCGGTCGTTGACCGACGTTGCGTCGTCAGCATAACGTTTCTAAATGAGCGCTGTTGTTTAAACATCCTACGCCGCGTTGAGCCTTGCTTCAATAGGCTCAACACTACTTGTTGATTGTAGTTGTCTTGGGCGTGGTTGTGGGGCCATGGTTTGTTGGAATTTCTTGCATCGCCAGTACCACTTCCAGATCATGGCGGCAAGCACTACGATGGATAACGAGAATGCGGAATAGCCGATTGTCATGTGATGCCGGCGATCAGCTATTATTTGATTTGTTAGTTCGAAGATGTTGTTGTTGGATAGTTGGTGTTGAAGGGTGGTGAGGTCTCGTAGGTGGTGTTCGTATCTACTCAGATTACCGATTGTGCTGGTGCTGGCTGACTGACTCATTTCTTAAAGTCATTTTAGGTAGGTCAGAAAAGGCGGTATAGAACACCTAGAAGCTTGTGTTGACGATGTGTTTAGTGTGAAATGTGACAGAGTCACCCTTCATTAAGCATCCCGTGTCTACCTGCATTATTCCTGAGTTTATCAGCGTAACTTGTTGCGTTGATGAGTTGCAAACTGCTGTTAATTGCAGTGGCTTACTTGTTGAGTATATCCATTGGTTAGCGGTTGCCATCTTGTATATCGCGACGCTGCGGTTTGAGTATTCTATCGAGCAGTGTGCACTGCTTTTATTGTTGAGCAGTTCTATCTCACATGCGCACACCTCCGATTCTTTAGTGAATATTATATTTACATTTGAACACAAATACTCGTTATTCGTGATCATGACACAATTTGTAACCAATGGTTCTGTTAGTGGAAAGTAATGATCTCTATGTGGAGTTACAGTTAGCATTTAATAATGTCAAACCGGAGGCTATTAACGAAGCTCTGACGCACTTTGACATTCCTGAGGCCATTAGGGGTTGGATTGATGAGATGCTGAAAGGCAGGATTATAAATCCATCCTTGGGGACGATCAAGCTGCGCAAGAACGTCACGCGCGGGACATCCCAGGGAGGGGTCCTCTCCCCCTCCTTTGGCTCTTGGTGGTGGACGGAATTCTGAGAGAGTTCCAGGGTTCGTGGGTTAGGGCGACTGTGTACGCTGATGATATAGCTATCCTGATATCGGGTAAATTCCTACCCACAATCAGCGAGGTTATGTCTCACGCTTTGAAGACTACTTCGAGATGGGCGGACAGGAATGGTCTCGGCACGAACGCAGCAAAGACCGAACTTGTCCTCTTCACTAGGAAATACAAGATCCCGGACTTTAGGAGGCCCCGCCTGAACAGCCAATGCCTACTTCTGTCCGGACATGTGAAGTATCTCGGCATAATCTTGGATAGCAAACTATCCTGGAAGCTCAACGTGGCCGAGAAAAGGCGAAAAAAGGACTAAATGCCTTCTACGCCTGCAAAAAGGCCATCGGAGGGAGATGGGGTCTATCACCGTACATTGTTCATTGGATGTACACAGCAATTGTACGCCCGATTCTCTCCTACGGGGGCCTAGTGTGGTGGGAGGCGCTGCAGCGCAACAGCAATCTTAAAACCCTAACAGGAGTACAAAGATGTGCTGCCATGGCGATTACGGGAGCAGTAAAAAGCACACCGCAGGCTGGACTGGACACTCTACTGCATCTCCTGCCTCTAGACCTGTTCATGCTGAGCACTGCAGGCAAAACCCTGATCAGGCTCAGAGAGCTCAACCTCGGTAACGAGGCCCAGCTCGGACATGCCATTGTGCTTCACAAGCTTAGACTGCTAAACTCTGGTCACGGGGTGAACCTGTCGGCTCCAACGGACTACATTCTTCCGAGACTTGAGTTTGACGGCAGACCCTCGGTGTTCCTGCCGAGCAGGGAGGACTGGTTGACAGGGGATTTAATCCCCCAAGGAGACATCGCTATCTTCACGGATGGATCAAAGACGGAGGAAGGTACGGGAGCTGGTTTTTACTCCAGCGCACTGCAGGTTGAGCGCCACTACAGGCTGCCTGACTACTGCAGCGTGTTCCAAGCGGAGGTGTTTGCGATCGAGCGGGCCGCTGAGTTCGTCCTGGAGGAACGGATATCGAACGCCGATATACACTTCTTCGTGGACAGTCAGGCCGCCCTGCTTGCGCTGGACTCCGTTGTTGTAAAATCAAGGGTTGTATCGAAATGCAGAGGAAAGCTCAGGGAGCTCAAGGCGACTCACAATGTCAGACTCTGCTGGGTTCCAGGTCACTCTAACATTGAGGGCAATGAACAGGCGGATCGTCTGGCAAGGGTGGGTTCCTCAACCAGTTCCACAGTAGCTGATACCTCCGTTGGTATACCAATTTTGTCCCAGGCTAAAGAAATTGAAGTCCTGGTAACGAACGCAGCCAATCTTTCCTGGATTAGCAGGAGTAATTGCACTACGACCAGGTCTCTATGGCCAGAAATTAACCTGAGGAACTCGAGGACACTTCTATCCTTACCGAGGGAGCAGCTGAGCGTCGCAGTTGGAGTGATCACGGGGCATTGCCCTATAGGCCAAATGGTCTCCAGATGGAGGCCTGGGGTTACAGTTGATCACTGCAGGTGCTGTAATGACTTAGACGAGGAGGAAACTATAACCCACCTGCTCTGCCAGTGCCCCGCCCTATCACGAAGCCGCCTCCGGATGATGGGGGTTGGCCTCCTGGATAATCTGGCGGAGCTGGCAGAGCGACCGGTTTCTAGCCTTCTGGGATTTATTAGGAGCGCCGCTATGGCTTTTTCGCGGCCTCTACCTGACCTCAACAGGGTGGCTCTGGCTGCGGGGACTGGTGATTCGGCGCGCAGACAAAGAGTTCCCACCTAAAAATTTCTTTTTATATGGGCAATCACAATGGGCCAAATGGGCCTAGGTGTCAGTAATCCCCCCCCCCCACGGGGGAGTACAAGCCCTTCTTACCTACCTACCTACCTACAGTTAGTAGATTTGTTGTCTGAGTGATAGTGACCACCATGTTAGCCTTGAAGCTCGGAATTGGTAGAATGTTGAATAGTGAGAACGGCTCGTGGCTAGTCAGGGGAAGGTACACTTGAAATAAGATGTGATCCCTTGAGACTCCCGTCGTAACTTTCATCAGCTGGTATAACTTCATCAAATCCCTGGATTGGACCGGGAATTGCAGAGACGAGTCGACGTAGGTTTTTATGTTCACCATCTCATGTGCTAGCTGATCGGGTGTCAAGATTAATGGATTGATTTTCCCATGATGAACATCTGTGAGTACATCCAGGATTAGAGCTTGAATTTGTTGCATGTCCACCCTTATCATTGATAGTTGTACTGCCAGAACAGTGAAGATTTCGAAAACCCTTGTCCGTAACGTTTCGTCCTTGTTTGAGAGTACTATAGACTTTAATTTAGCCAACTCGGCATCGATTTGTGTGAATTTTTTGTCGATGTTGATTTGATCGTTCTTGATGATGTTGAGCGTGGAGTTTATAATTGAAGTTTGATTTTTGAGTAGGGTCACAATGTGGTCTTCGTTTTGACTGATGTGCCGAATCGTTGTTGACATTTGGTCTGCGTATTCGGAATCTAATAAACCAAATAGAGAGTGCGCAACGGTGTCGACTATGTCCATTGCGGCTCTCCTTTGTCGTTACGAAAAGGGTGAATGGCTGTATAATTGTGCCTGAGTGCACGCAGTATGGTCTTCCTTAATCACGACTACTCTGTTTATTTCGATATTTCGGGATGGGGTTTTCCATCGCGTTCTTTGTTGAAGCTCACATAGATATTCTCGCGACCAGCGATTCCAAAATTCGTCTTTTATATGCGTGATGATTTGCCAGCGCTTTCCCAATCTTGCCTTCAGAAGAATCGCTCTTGCATCGACCTGGGATGTTAATGGCTCTCCTATGAGGAAATGCCCTGAAGTTAATGCTGCCAAGTCGTTCGGGTTTGATGACATCTCTGTTAGTGGTCTGGAGTTGAGAACGGCTTCAATTTTGATTATTGTGGTTTCGAGCTCTTCATAGATTAAAGACGCCTTGGATACGCCTTTAACGAGCAATCCCTTCGTTGATTTTACTGCGGCTTCCCACAGACCATCAAAATGGGCGGTATTAATTTGAAGTTGATACCCCTTTTAATGCAGGTGCTGGTGATTGCTTCCTGAGCTTCATTAGAATGCATGCTGTATTCCAATTCCTTTAATAGGTTGTTGGCGCCCACAAAGTTAGTGGCATTGTCATTGTGTAGATGTTCTTGCAATGTCCTTGTCTAGCTATGAATCATTTCAGTGCACAGAGGAACGCATCAGTTGATAAGTCGGAAACCAATTCAAGATGTACTCCCTTTGTGGCGAAGCAGCAGAAGATTGCAATGTAGGCCTTGGTCGGTTTCTTTCCACGAATGTTGTAATGTATGTAGCAAGGGCCGCAGAAGTATGTGGACAGGTTTCCCATTATTTGTGTGAGGAGTGTTGGCTTAACTCTGGAGCATCTTGTACACTTCTGTACAACTGATAGTGCGATTGTTGTGCCCTTTAGGGGCCAGAATCGTTGTCTTGTGTACCCCAGTAATGCTTGAGGACCGCAATGGAAGTTGTCTTTATGATACATCTCCACAATTAATTTTGTTATGGTATCATTGTATGGTAGCAATATTGGTTACTTGGCGTTGTACTGTAGTGAAGAGGAGGTGAGTCGGCCGCCAACTCTAAGAACGCCGTCCTCATCAATGAATGGTGACAACCCCAATAAGGGGCTCGATTTTTCGAGGTCCTTTTTCCTTTTGAGTTGATATCTGTTTGGAAATCTGCATTTTGCACAGTTTTTATGATGACAATCATGGACTCGTCTATTTCTTCTACTTTGGGTTGTATTTTGGCTTCCATTCTTGATGTAGGATATTTCAAATGACGAATGAAGCGAAGTACATATGCGACGATGCGTTGAAGAGTAGCAAAAGAGTTTCGGTTGTTAATCTTGTAGATCAGATCTTCCATGCTAGAGTTCGTTGCTGTCAATGAGCTGACCTCTTGCTTCCGTTCTTCCCCAGGTAAGATTAAGTGTTCCTTGTGTGGTGGTGCCGGCCAGGTTGATTCTCCTCCATGTAAAAACAGTGGTCCGTAGAACCACATGCTGCAGGAGGCGAGTTGCCTTGGTGATGTGCCTCTTGAAACTAAATCGGCAGGGTTGTCTCTGGTGCCAACGTGACGCTACTGTTCTGGTAATGACAGTGCCAGGGTCTGTGCAACTTTGTTGGCAACAAACGTTCGGTAGCTCGCAGGTCCTATCAAAATCCATGCTAAAACAATCTGTGAGTCTGTCCAAAGATGGGTTGACTTGTCTGCGTATCTCACCATCGTCTTGATTTTATCCATTAGCTGCGCACACAATAATGCAGCACATAACTCGAGACGTGGGATTGTTTGCTTCTTCAATGGTGCTACTCTTGATTTTGCACACAAAAAAGCCTTACGAGTACAGTCCCATCTGGCATAGTCGCTCTTATGTATATGGCTGCTCCATATGCCCTTTCAGACGCATCTGCAAACCCGTGTAGTTGCAATGATTTTGGACATAAACCCTTGAACATATGTCTTGAGATTTGCATCCCATTGATACTGTCGAGTGAGCAGCGGAAGTTAGTTCATTTTGTGTGCATGGACGCCGGTAGTGCTTCATCCCAGTGCACCTTCATGCTCCATAATTCCTGAATTAAGATTTTTGCTGTGTGACGGGTGCCAGGATTCCGAGTGGGTCGAATATTTTTGCCAATTCAGAGCATACAATTCTTTTCGTGATCCTTGTGCCTTGGTTTACAGTGGCCTATATGCAAAAAGCGTCTGATTTTGGAATCCAAGTCAGGCCCAAGATTTTTTTGCTGTGGATGTATCGTCGTCGAAGTTTAGGTTGACTTCCTAGTCCCTGGGGGGTATGCCTTGTAACAGTTTTGGATGATTAGCACACCACATCTATATAAATACGCTTCAAATCCGTTGGCCAACGATGCTTGATTTTGAACAAATGTTTTATATTGTCGGAAATAATAATTTTTTTATTTTCTCTACCAATTCTTTCAGAATGAAGCGCAACGAATGAATTTAAAGAATTAGAAAACAGTGTTATGAAAGCATCAATTTCGTAATTACTTAAATTTCTACAAGAGGGAGGAAAATGATTTATTATTTTATTAACGAAATCATTTCTAAACGTATCCCAATTGGTTATTCTGAAGGAGGTGAAAAAATCGGGGGAATGGAGAAGAAACTCAAAGGCAGTGAATTTAATATGCAATTTAAGAGGGAAATGATCAGAAAAAGTAGGAAGACTAGAAATTTCAAAATTTGGATTTGTGGAGTTTAAAAGATTTGAGCTGATTAGGAAGTGGTCAAGAAAAGACGAACCGTTAGGATAAGGAGATGTTGAGTCCGATGAAGCTGAGAATATTGTGCTGTAACCAACTGAAGAGTGCATTACCATTGGTATTGTTAATGGAATCACCCCAGTCAATGTTTTTTGCATTGAAGTCTCCTCCAACAATGGTTCTATCGAAATTTTGAGACAAGCGCGCTAAGATTGATAGCCCATCATAGACTAAAGAATGCGGAGAGTTACACGGAATATAAAACGACCCAAATAAATATTTCTTGGTGACACCACTAACTAGTGTGTCAATTGATATAAATAAATTAGGAAAACTTATTCCAACACCGTTAACTTTAGAAAATTTCAAAGACTTCCTTAACACTATGCCCCCCAAGCTGACTATTATCACGAAGAAATGTAAAATCTTCCAGGTAAACTTTTTGATTAGCCCGCAAGTGAGTTTCCTGAACAAAAGCAACGTCAATTTTATTTAAATTTAACAACTGTAGTAAATCTAGTCTTCGGCTCACTTCAATTAGTGACCTAACATTAAATGAAAGAACGTTAAGAAAATCAAGAACCATAGGAATCGTTAACTTCTTGTAAAAGAGACATGCAACGTTTCTTAGCTTCCACTTTTGACAGTGATTTGAAATCTGATAAAAATATCACAATTTTGGCTTCTAAAGAAAGCTCAACAGGTTGACACAGTGATTTTGCAATCACTAAAAATTCCTCAATTAAAGCAGGCCTTGCGGATTTTTTCGGTACAGAATCTTTAAAAAGACTGGCAAAAGACTTGTTAGGAGATATGAATTTAGAATTGTTAATTGAAGTGCGCACATTAGCTGAAGCCAACATTTTTCTATCAATAGATTCGTTTTTACGATTATTTTTGCACTCTTGATCTCCTCAGTTTCAGTTTTAAAATACAGTCCCCGTAAAACCAACTTAGCATGTTTCAGCTGTTTGGGAGTGTAGGAGTACGACTCCACATTTTTATATTTTAAGAGTTGCATCATTTCGGAATGAGCAGATGCACCTTTAAGATAAAGTTTGCTCTAATTTTTGTTATTGTTTACAATTTTAAAAACAATATTTTTCTCATTTAATTGCATAACCAAATGTTTGATATCTACATGATATAGAAAAATTAGAGGACAAAAAGTATTATCAATACTTTTAACACTGACTTTCTGTTGTGCAGGTTGCCGAGCTCTAACGGTAATCGGGCCAGATTCAATTTCCAGTTTACCTAGTATAGCAAAACGATTTTCTGAACTTATCTGTTTCGGTTGAGAAAGCTGCTCTTGACTCCTCATAGCGTACGATGTCAGATCAATTTCATGATTACTTCCTATTCTGCGGCGTTTATTATCCACATTTTCAATTTCCTTAGAGTTGACTACTGTACAGTCCATTGATTCATTGGACGACAATGCAGTTGTAAATCCAATATGGCGATCAGTAGCCGGTTGAACGTTGACGGTAGACACATCGCCAAATTGAAACGCTTGAGACTCGCTTGAACTTCGACCATCTGAAGTAGGAGTAGCATCAAAACATGCATTCGTCAAAGCCTGTCTCAGAGACTTTTTGGATGACGTCATCAATGACTTATCCGGTGGCACTTTTTTAACAATGAGATTGGCTTTCAAAGCCACTCATAAACCGTAAACCACTTTAGTCTCCTATGAACACGAACTTTTGTGGTCAAAATTATTTGCAAAAGGTATCAATGCAAAGGCAAGAAGTTAATATTTTTTATTCTTTATATATTAATTTTTATTTTTTAAGCAGAAAAAAAGTCCGACTTTGACAGCTATTCCGCAGCCTTCCCTCTTAATTTTCGAGCTTCTGTAGTCCAAATTCGTGACTTAGGAATTCTATTTAACTCTAAGTTGACCTTTAATGAGCACATTAATAAGATTGTTATTAAATCTTATTCTTTACTAGCTTTTATAAAACGAAATTCCGTTAATTTTTCTGATCCATATACCTTCAAGTGTTTATACTCATCCATTGTCAGAACTCATCTTGAATTGTTTTTGAATTGTTTGTATTAAGTCAATTCAGCGTAGATTTTTGAAATTTGTCTTACGCCGACAGTTCTCAAATCCATGTCCTCCTTACAGAACTCGTTGTCTTCTGTTAAATATCTGCCCGCTCGAATTGCGAAGAGAGCATCATACGGGCATGTTTGTGTATGATTTAATTAATGGAATATTAAATTGCTCTTTTTTGCTTAGTTTAATTACTTTCAATATTCCGATTAGATGTCTAAGATCTTTTAAATATTTCTATGTTAGTCAGTCAAATTCTAACAATACTAGAAATGAGCCTATTAATAGAACTTTAATAACTCTTAACAATATTTCCAATAATGAATCCATTGATTTTTCTATGCCTAGACATTTATTTTTTAATACTAGTTTAAATCTACTTAAACCTTATATTTCTAGTCTGTAAGAAAAATATGTAATAATATGTTTTGATGACTTAATAAATACAAATACAAATACAAAAATAAAAGATAGCAAATTAATTTCGAATAATTTAAGATTTAATAGTAAGTACGAAATAAATGGTATAAATAATGACACAATACCGCCTAGGGGGATAACACAATTAAAATTACACTGGCCGACAGACATTTTGTAACGCTATGTTTGACAGCATATTCTAAAGGATTTTGGTCCGCTGATTCCAAAAATAAAAAATGAAACGGGCCGTTTTCGAGATAATCGTTTTTGAAATTTTTGGCCCCTTTACATTTTTGGCCCTTTACATTGGCCCCAGAACATTCTGTTCTGAATGTCAGAGTGAAAAGACGTGTTTTTTGGCGCTCGCGATCTACAGTTGAAGTTTTGTGTTTTGTACCTTTATTCCTGGCTTTGCATACTTTCTTAACTTTGATTCTGGAATTCAAATTGAAATTATCTTCAATATGGCCAGTGCTGGAATGTCAACTAGGAGAACAAAAGTATCGTCTCCTTTGAGTTATCCAACTACAAAGTCTTCGTCGCCATCGAGTTTGGGGTCATCAAACTCTTCTCCGTCAAGTAAAAAAGGCGCGAAAACGTCTTCTGTTTGTGTGTCGCCTAATGTTGCTTCTGTGCTCTCAAGGTCAGAGTTGGGCTCTAAGCTTAATTGTTTTAAAGAGAGCATCATAAAACAGGTTTCCGCAAATATAAGTGCTTCAGAAGAGAGAGTCGTGCAGAGAATAAGTGAGTTAGCGGCTGAGCTTGCTAACATGAAGTTTGCGTTGAAAAACTTGTCGGAAAGAGTTGAAATAGTTGAGCATCGTGTGCAGAGATGAAAACCTTGAAAGTGGCCTTTAATGATCTTAAGAGTTTAGCTGTGCAGAACTCTACTGGTGCAAACTCTTTGGTAACCGAGCTGAATGCTGAGATGAGTGTGTTAAAGCAGAAAATGGAAAAACATGAGAATGATTCTGTTTCTACGGATGTCTTAATTAGTGGCATTCCTTTTGTATCTGGTGAAAATCTTACTGAAGCTTTTGGAAAAATTGTGGCGGCTGTAAAAATGGGCACTGTTGAGCTTCGTAAAATTTTTAGAGTGAAACCTAAAGATTCTAGTAAGAATTCGACAATAGTTGCTAAGTTGTCGTCACCTGACGAGCGCATTAACTTTCTCAAAGCTGTTGCGGGATTTCGAAAGGAAAAAAAGCGTCAGTTAGTGCTTGGTGATCTTGGCTTTATTGGCGAGCAAAGAATTTTCATTCACGAAAGCTTGACGAAGGCGAACCGTGATGTTTTGCAGTATGCCAACTTGAAGAGAAGGGAGCATATGCTATTCTCTGTGTTTTCGTTGCGGGGGCGTGTTTTCGTCCGGTCATCAGCTGATAGTGATGCAAAGCTGGTTTGTGACAGGAGTTCTGTTGATCGCGTCGCTGGAACGTAGAATAAGACATGTTAAGTTTATATTTTTTATATAATTTGTTTAATTGGCTTTCATTTACTACTGACTTTCTATATGTGTTGTTGTATATATTACAGTTGTACGACAGCGGTATTAAAAATTACCGATGACATTAGGACTTTTTATGACCAAGACTTCTTAACTTTACTCTGTTTTATTGACTTCTCGAAGGCGTTTGATACTGTGGATCACGATTTGCTCTGCACCAAGCTTACTACATTTTTTAACTTTAGTACTAGCGCAGTTAGATTATTGGTGAGCTATCTTGATGGCAGGATCCAGCGTGTAAAAATTGGAAACAAAATGTCTTCCCCTCAGCTAGTCACTAGAGGAGTCCCTCAGGGGTCAGTCCTGGGTCCTTTACTGTTCTTCATTTTCATTAATGATGTGTTCTCTGTGTGTGAGTATTCATCGCTACATGCTTATGCCGATGATATTCAAGTTTATTTATCGAGGCCTCTAAATCTCTTGGAGGATTTGTGCTATAGACTGAATTGTGTCCTATCTTCAATCAACAGATGGGCAGCTGCCAATAATTTATGCATTAATCCTTCTAAGACGAAAGTTTTGCCTATCCTAAGAAAGTATAGCAACTTTGGTGATGTTCCGCCTTTGTTTATGGGTTCTTCGCAATTGAGTTTAGTCAGCAGGGCTAAGAATCTCGGCATTATACTTAATTCACAATTTACATGTGTTGACCATGTCAACTGCGTTGTGGGTATAATTTGTGGGATACTTAGGTGCTTGCGTAGCTCTGCGTATTATACGCCATGTGAGACGCGATGCCGCCTTGTTAAGCAACTGATTATGCCACATATCAACTATTTTGCTGTAGTTTATAGTCAACTTGACTCACAGTCTCAGCATAAGCTTCTTGTGGCATTCAACGCTTGTGCTAGGTATGTATTTGCAATCCGTCGCTTCGATCATGTTTCGCTCATCAGTGAAGGTGTTTTGGGATGTGGCTTATGTACACACCTTCGCATCCTTAACATCATGTTTTTACATAAGCTAATATATACCCGCAATCCTCCATATTTATATGTAAAACTTGTTTTTTTTCGATCATCTAGAGGTTTGAATCTTATAGTCCCAAGACACACTTTCCTCAACAGTAGCAGATTCTTCTTCGTTCACACCATCAGACTTTGGAATTCACTTCCCTCGCATATTAAGATAATTTCTTCACGGGGTCGCTTCAAGCACGCTGTCGTTGCCTATCTCACTACTTCTTAACCAGAGTATAAAAATCTACTTTCTCTTTTATCTTTCTCTTATGTTCTAATTTCCGCTGTATTTCTTATATTCTTATACTTCTGCTTATACCTCTACTTCTACTTGAGTTTTCAATTTTAATTTTCATTGTTATTAAGTTTGTCACATTTTTCGTGGTTTTAATGTCCTTAGTTTATAAGTATTTATTATTGTTATATTTGTATATTTATTATTTTTATTTATTGTTTGTTAGTTTAAGTTTATTCATTTGTTGCCTTGTAATTAAGTTTGTACGCTGAGGCACTAGAAAAGATTTCGATCTTAGTGTGCGTTAATTGTATTGAAATAAATTGAAATAAATTGAAATAAATTTACGTTAAGGTCCATTCACTTGAAGAGCTACCACAGCTGACATATGTAACCGATTCGATAACAACTAAGATTAAATTAAAGAGGAAGGATGCACGCATATTTTTTGCTAACATTACTTTGAAGTTCGAAAAATAGTTTCAAAGCTTTTGCTGAAATCGTAACTTCAAAAAAGGAATTTTTTAAGAAAAAAGACAAAAAAATGCTATATATCTGTATGTAAAACTATGTTCCCGAAACTTTTTTACACTTTTTATTTCTTATATCGATAGGTTGGGCATTTGTGCGAATTTTAAGCCTAGGGGGCGGCAGTTGTGGAAATCAAGTAGGGACTTATTGTATTCTAGGCATTTTTGGGGCTACAAGTTGATTAACCGTCCCGGGTTCCATGAGATACGCCTCTGTATAAATAGTAGGCGTGGTCATTACCTTTTTCAAAACAAAATAAGTAGCTTAGGGTTTTTATAATTGTGTTCATTTAAACTTTATTTCCGTGGTAATAAACTTATTTTCATACTGCTATACTGTATATGTAGTGTAAAAGTGGGCGGACCGCACCCAGTTTTGATGTAAAAATGTTTTTTGGAAAACAAGTTGTCATCTAAAGTTTTACTCAGGAAGATTATATATTTAACAATATAACCATATTTTGCCTGTGTAACCTAAAAGTGGACGGATCACGCCCATATTTGGCACATTCACGGATAATGCTACTCTATACCCAGGAATGAAATTGTTGTAATAGCTCAAAAACGAACGCTGATATCACATTTTTAATAAAAAATAGACGTGGTCGTAGAGCGATTTTGCCAACAATACCAACCTGCTCACCGCAAGAAACAGTGTTTATGCAAAATTTCATCGATACTTTCACCGGTTCTCCTGTGATCGTGATTTCAACAGACAGACAGACAGACAGACAGACAGACAGACGGACGGACATGGCTAAATCGTCTCAGGAGGTCACGCTGATCAAGAATATATATACTTTTCTATACCTATCGTTTCTATTTCTATGCGTTACACATTTCGTTACAAAGTGAATATACCCTTACCTTAAGGTGTAGGGTATAAAAATTGTTAAATACAAGAGATACACCAGTAGAAATTAGAAAAACCAAGAAAGGTATTCCCACTAAAAAATTACATAGTTAGACTGTATGAGACTTGAAACAGACATTATGACAATTTCAGACAATTAATAAACTTTTAAATATACCAACCTTAGATAAGAAAGCGACAAATTTGATATTAGATATTTGTAGAGATTACCAAGACATTTTTCACATAGACGGAGAGATTTTAACAATTAATAATTTTTATGAACAACACATCTCAACAGTAGACAAATCTCCAGTGTATATAAAGAATTATAGAACCCCGAATATACAGCTTCAAGAAATGGACCGACAGATTTCAAATTTGACTCACCATCATGACTCACCATCAGTGAGTCCATACAACTCATCAATTCTAATTCCACCGAAAAAGAACAGTAACAGAGAACAAAAATGGGGGCTAGTGGTCGATTTCAGGTCGATAAGAAAGTAATAGATAACAAGTTTCCACTCCATATATGCTGCCATATATGCATACGCTGCACTATTTTCAAACAGCCATGCTTGTGCAGTGCCAATGTCGATGACCGACGTTTCTGCACATGCAGACACAGCAACTAATTTTAAGTTCATTTTTTTTCCTTGTTAATAATAATTTGTTGCTTAATTTGTATATTGAATAAGTTATTATATAAGCATGAAAGTCATTAATAAAATTCGGCAATCGTTCCACAAACCTCATCAAGTAAAGTTTTGTCAATTCGATACAGGGTTGGTTCAAGTACCAAACCTGTCAACACTATACAAAACTAATACAAAAATCAACAAACTAATAGAGTCGGTCCCAAGTACCGAATCTATAGATAAACACTCAATCAAAACACAAGGTAGTTATTGCCACTTAGCCGCAGAGTTGGTTCAAGTACCAAATCTGTGTGCAACCAATAACACACACAACCAATAACACACACACACAGAAACACATCATACAGGACAATCAGGACAAATCAGTTCTGATAATAGCAGCTTGTTGAGTTGCTCTTGCATGGCAATGGCCTCGCTTAGGCTGTCGGATCCGGCCAGTCCATCATCGACGTAGAAGTTCTCTGCTAACAAATTGCTTCCCAAGGGATATTTTTTCCTTCCGGCTTTTGACAGCTCTTGAAGGCATTTCGTAGACAGGTAGGTAGCGGCGCGTGTACCATAGGTTACTGTGTTGAGTGTGTAGTATCTCACTGCCTCTCGATAGTTGTTGCTCCAAATTATGACTTGATAACGCCTGTCTTCAGGATGCACCAGGATTTGTCGAAACATTTTTTCAATATTGGTGGTGAAGAAAAATCTGGGTAATCTGAACCTTAACAATAAGGCAAACAAATCATCTTTGATTTTGGGTCCGTTGTGCATGATATCATTTAGAGAGACCCCTGTTGATGATTTCGCCGAAGCATCGAACACAACCCGCAGTTTTGTTGTACTACTATCTGGCTGAAGCACGCAATGATGAGGAATCACATAGTTTGGCGATAACATATCTTCCAGACTGATTTCGGTCATGTGGCCGAGGGTTTCATATTCCTTCATGAAATCGACGTATTGGCCTCGAAGGGTGTCATCTTTACTTAGGCGTCTTTCCAACGATAAGAAACTGCTAATTCCTTTGAGTCGCCGAGCAAAGACGTATCTTCAGCAAATGGAAGTCTTACTGCATATCGCCCGTCTTGATGCCGCGTTGTATTTTGTTCAAATTGCGCTTCGCTTAAAGGGCGCTTCGCTGCCCTCGGATTCACCGTCTTCCTCTAGTTTCCAAAACCTTTTAATGATGTCTTCTACATGAGCATCGTTGTCGCTGCATATTCCACACGTAGCGACGGAGTTAACTCCAGTGTAAACCTTGCCCGCTATTACCCAACCTAACCGATTGTTCTGAAGGATTGGTCCCTCGGGTTCAAGTTTGATTTGTCCAATGGAGAGTAGTGGGAAGTAGAATTCAGCACCCAAATTGTTGAGCGCGTCTAGGCATTCTGTGGTCAAGTCATGTAGACCCTTTATGAATGCTGCTAAGCCTCGCCATTATGACTGGCGGGTTGTTCCAAGAGCTTTTGCAGCAGAACTGATGACAGAATTCGCTTGTTGTTGTAACGCTCTTGAAGCATCTGCCAAGCTGTGTTGTAGTTACGCTCGTTGATTGGCAGATGTTTAATTAAACGTTCTGCTTCTCCAGTTAGATTTGTTTTTAGGTACCACATTTTTGTTAGATTGTTGCCAGTGGTTTGTTGTGAATTAATTCTTGGAACATTTCGAAATTTAAAATGTTTGCCATTTTAAATAGTTTCCATCACATCATGTCATGTTCGAAGATTTCTTTGTCTTCTTGGTTAACTCGACTAACTGGCACCTGAAGTGCTCTTCGAGTCGTAGGTATGCTTCGATGTCATAGCCTACTGATGCTGGATCTTTGCAGCATTCCCAAATAGCGAAATGTAGCTCTTCGATCTGCCGCCAAAACTGGCTGATAGTGTCCAGCCTTACCACATAGTACTCGCGTGGTTGGGCTTCATTGGAGTCGTTGGCCAGTGGCCGCCTCAATGATGTTGTCACTGCCTGTTGGCGGCGAATGAGCCTGTTGACTTCTCGGTCAGCCGTGTCAACCGCGGTTGTTGGCTGTGGCTGTTTGTTAGCGATCTGGTCAGAGGATGAGTTGCGTGCCAGTGGGACAGGTGTCTTAATCGTTGATGGTCCTTTAGGATTCGATATTCCTGGAGTGTCTAATGCAGCCCAGTGTCAACCTCCTGCGTGAACTTCTGGATGTAGTTATTTGCTGCTTCTGAGACACGCTCGTAGGAACCACGTGAAAAGTATTCAAGCTCAAGGGGGTCCTTACAGAGTGTCCTGAGAGTCGAATCATTTTCTTCATATGCTTCATACAGCTGTTGTAATATGCTAAGCCTCTGCTGATAGTATACCTTGGATGTCTTCCAATTCGATGGATCCTTCTTAAAGTTTGATACTATCTGTTGAATCTGTTCATCAAGCTCGTTTTGGTTCTTCAATAGGTCCTCTACGTCTGCCATTGTTTTACTGAGGAAGTAAACTTTCAAGGAAGGATCCGACATCTGCAAGTATTTGCTCGTTGTTGTTGTGATCACAGATCACGTCGGGGTCACCAAAATGTTCAGAACTGATTTGTCCTGATTGTCCTGTAGTTATTGGTTGCACACAGATTTGGTACTTGAACCAACTCTGCGGCTAAGTGCCAATAACTACCTTGTGTTTTGATTGAGTGTTTATCTATAGATTCGGTACTTGGGACCGACTCTATTAGTTTGTTGATTTTTGTATTAGTTTTGTATAGTGTTGACAGGTTTGGTACTTGAACCAACCCTGTATCGAATTGACAAAACTTTACTTGATGAGGTTTGTGGAACGATTGCCGAATTTTATTAATGACTTTCATGCTTATATAATAACTTATTCAATATACAAATTAAGCAACAAATTATTATTAACAAGGAAAAAAAATGAACTTAAAATTAGTTGCTGTGTCTGCATGTGCAGAAACGTCGGTCATCGACATTGGCACTGCACAAGCATGGCTGTTTGAAAATAGTGCAGCGTATGCATATATGGCAGCATATATGGAGTGGAAACTTGTTATCTATTACTTTCTTATCGACCTGAAATCGACCACTAGCCCCCATTTTTGTTCTCTGTTACTGTTCTTTTTCGGTGGAATTAGAATTGATGAGTTGTATGGACTCACTGATGGTGAGTCATGATGGTGAGTCAAATTTGAAATCTGTCGGTCCATTTCTTGAAGCTGTATATTCGGGGTTCTATAATTCTTTATATACACTGGAGATTTGTCTACTGTTGAGATGTGTTGTTCATAAAAATTATTAATTGTTAAAATCTCTCCGTCTATGTGAAAAATGTCTTGGTAATCTCTACAAATATCTAATATCAAATTTGTCGCTTTCTTATCTAAGGTTGGTATATTTAAAAGTTTATTAATTGTCTGAAATTGTCATAATGTCTGTTTCAAGTCTCATACAGTCTAACTATGTAATTTTTTAGTGGGAATACCTTTCTTGGTTTTTCTAATTTCTACTGGTGTATCTCTTGTATTTAACAATTTTTATACCCTACACCTTAAGGTAAGGGTATATTCACTTTGTAACGAAATGTGTAACGCATAGAAATAGAAACGATAGGTATAGAAAAGTATATATATTCTTGATCAGCGTGACCTCCTGAGACGATTTAGCCATGTCCGTCCGTCTGTCTGTCTGTCTGTCTGTCTGTCTGTCTGTTGAAATCACGATCACAGGAGAACCGGTGAAAGTATCGATGAAATTTTGCATAAACACTGTTTCTTGCGGTGAGCAGGTTGGTATTGTTGGCAAAATCGCTCTACGACCACGTCTATTTTTTATTAAAAATGTGATATCAGCGTTCGTTTTTGAGCTATTACAACAATTTCATTCCTGGGTATAGAGTAGCATTATCCGTGAATGTGCCAAATATGGGCGTGATCCGTCCACTTTTAGGTTACACAGGCAAAATATGGTTATATTGTTAAATATATAACCTTCCTGAGTAAAACTTTAGATGACAACTTGTTTTCCAAAAAACATTTTTACATCAAAACTGGGTGCGGTCCGCCCACTTTTACACTACATATACAGTATAGCAGTATGAAAATAAGTTTATTACCACGGAAATAAAGTTTAAATGAACACAATTATAAAAACCCTAAGCTACTTATTTTGTTTTGAAAAAGGTAATGACCACGCCTACTATTTATACAGAGGCGTATCTCATGGAACCCGGGACGGTTAATCAACTTGTAGCCCCAAAAATGCCTAGAATACAATAAGTCCCTACTTGATTTCCACAACTGCCGCCCCCTAGGCTTAAAATTCGCACAAATGCCCAACCTATCGATATAAGAAATAAAAAGTGTAAAAAAGTTTCGGGAACATAGTTTTACATACAGATATATAGCATTTTTTTGTCTTTTTTCTTAAAAAATTCCTTTTTTGAAGTTACGATTTCAGCAAAAGCTTTGAAACTATTTTTCGAACTTCAAAGTAATGTTAGCAAAAAATATGCGTGCATCCTTCCTCTTTAATTTAATCTTAGTTGTTATCGAATCGGTTACATATGTCAGCTGTGGTAGCTCTTCAAGTGAATGGACCTTAACGTAAATTTATTTCAATTTATTTCAATTTATTTCAATACAATTAACGCACACTAAGATCGAAATCTTTTCTAGTGCCTCAGCGTACAAACTTAATTACAAGGCAACAAATGAATAAACTTAAACTAACAAACAATAAATAAAAATAATAAATATACAAATATAACAATAATAAATACTTATAAACTAAGGACATTAAAACCACGACAAATGTGACAAACTTAATAACAATGAAAATTAAAATTGAAAACTCAAGTAGAAGTAGAGGTATAAGCAGAAGTATAAGAATATAAGAAATACAGCGGAAATTAGAACATAAGAGAAAGATAAAAGAGAAAGTAGATTTTTATACTCTGGTTAAGAAGTAGTGAGATAGGCAACGACAGCGTGCTTGAAGCGACCCCGTGAAGAAATTATCTTAATATGCGAGGGAAGTGAATTCCAAAGTCTGATGGTGTGAACGAAGAAGAATCTGCTACTGTTGAGGAAAGTGTGTCTTGGGACTATAAGATTCAAACCTCTAGATGATCGAAAAAAAACAAGTTTTACATATAAATATGGAGGATTGCGGGTATATATTAGCTTATGTAAAAACATGATGTTAAGGATGCGAAGGTGTGTACATAAGCCACATCCCAAAACACCTTCACTGATGAGCGAAACATGATCGAAGCGACGGATTGCAAATACATACCTAGCACAAGCGTTGAATGCCACAAGAAGCTTATGCTGAGACTGTGAGTCAAGTTGACTATAAACTACAGCAAAATAGTTGATATGTGGCATAATCAGTTGCTTAACAAGGCGGCATCGCGTCTCACATGGCGTATAATACGCAGAGCTACGCAAGCACCTAAGTATCCCATAAATTATACCCACAACGCAGTTGACATGGTCAACACATGTAAATTGTGAATTAAGTATAATGCCGAGATTCTTAGCCCTGCTGACTAAACTCAATTGCGAAGAACCCATAAACAAAGGCGGAACATCACCAAAGTTGCTATACTTTCTTAGGATAGGCAAAACTTTCGTCTTAGAAGGATTAATGCATAAATTATTGGCAGCTGCCCATCTGTTGATTGAAGATAGGACACAATTCAGTCTATAGCACAAATCCTCCAAGAGATTTAGAGGCCTCGATAAATAAACTTGAATATCATCGGCATAAGCATGTAGCGATGAATACTCACACACAGAGAACACATCATTAATGAAAATGAAGAACAGTAAAGGACCCAGGACTGACCCCTGAGGGACTCCTCTAGTGACTAGCTGAGGGGAAGACATTTTGTTTCCAATTTTTACACGCTGGATCCTGCCATCAAGATAGCTCACCAATAATCTAACTGCGCTAGTACTAAAGTTAAAAAATGTAGTAAGCTTGGTGCAGAGCAAATCGTGATCCACAGTATCAAACGCCTTCGAGAAGTCAATAAAACAGAGTAAAGTTAAGAAGTCTTGGTCATAAAAAGTCCTAATGTCATCGGTAATTTTTAATACCGCTGTCGTACAACTGTAATATATACAACAACACATATAGAAAGTCAGTAGTAAATGAAAGCCAATTAAACAAATTATATAAAAAATATAAACTTAACATGTCTTATTCTACGTTCCAGCGACGCGATCAACAGAACTCCTGTCACAAACCAGCTTTGCATCACTATCAGCTGATGACCGGACGAAAACACGCCCCCGCAACGAAAACACAGAGAATAGCATATGCTCCCTTCTCTTCAAGTTGGCATACTGCAAAACATCACGGTTCGCCTTCGTCAAGCTTTCGTGAATGAAAATTCTTTGCTCGCCAATAAAGCCAAGATCACCAAGCACTAACTGACGCTTTTTTTCCTTTCGAAATCCCGCAACAGCTTTGAGAAAGTTAATGCGCTCGTCAGGTGACGACAACTTAGCAACTATTGTCGAATTCTTACTAGAATCTTTAGGTTTCACTCTAAAAATTTTACGAAGCTCAACAGTGCCCATTTTTACAGCCGCCACAATTTTTCCAAAAGCTTCAGTAAGATTTTCACCAGATACAAAAGGAATGCCACTAATTAGACATCCGTAGAAACAGAATCATTCTCATGTTTTTCCATTTTCTGCTTTAACACACTCATCTCAGCATTCAGCTCGGTTACCAAAGAGTTTGCACCAGTAGAGTTCTGCACAGCTAAACTCTTAAGATCATTAAAGGCCACTTTCAAGGTTTTCATCTCTGCACACGATGCCTCAACTATTTCAACTCTTTCCGACAAGTTTTTCAACGCAAACTTCATGTTAGCAAGCTCAGCCGCTAACTCACTTATTCTCTGCACGACTCTCTCTTCTGAAGCACTTATATTTGCGGAAACCTGTTTTATGATGCTCTCTTTAAAACAATTAAGCTTAGAGCCCAACTCTGACCTTGAGAGCACAGAAGCAACATTAGACGACACACAAACAGAAGACGTTTTCGCGCCTTTTTTACTTGACGGAGAAGAGTTTGATGACCCCAAACTCGATGGCGACGAAGACTTTGTAGTTGGATAACTCAAAGGAGACGATACTTTTGTTCTCCTAGTTGACATTCCAGCACTGGCCATATTGAAGATAATTTCAATTTGAATTCCAGAATCAAAGTTAAGAAAGTATGCAAAGCCAGGAATAAAGGTACAAAACACAAAACTTCAACTGTAGATCGCGAGCGCCAAAAAACACGTCTTTTCACTCTGACATTCAGAACAGAATGTTCTGGGGCCAATGTAAAGGGCCAAAAATGTAAAGGGGCCAAAAATTTCAAAAATGATTATCTCGAAAACGGCCCGTTTCATTTTTTATTTTTGGAATCAGCGGACCAAAATCCTTTAGAATATGCTGTCAAACATAGCGTTACAAAATGTCTGTCGGCCAGTGTAATTTTAATTGTGTTATCCCCCTAGGCGGTATTGTGTCATTATTTATACCATTTATTTCGTACTTACTATTAAATCTTAAATTATTCGAAATTAATTTGCTATCTTTTATTTTTGTATTTGTATTTGTATTTATTAAGTCATCAAAACATATTATTACATATTTTTCTTACAGACTAGAAATATAAGGTTTAAGTAGATTTAAACTAGTATTAAAAAATAAATGTCTAGGCATAGAAAAATCAATGGATTCATTATTGGAAATATTGTTAAGAGTTATTAAAGTTCTATTAATAGGCTCATTTCTAGTATTGTTAGAATTTGACTGACTAACATAGAAATATTTAAAAGATCTTAGACATCTAATCGGAATATTGAAAGTAATTAAACTAAGCAAAAAAGAGCAATTTAATATTCCATTAATTAAATCATACACAAACATGCCCGTATGATGCTCTCTTCGCAATTCGAGCGGGCAGATATTTAACAGAAGACAACGAGTTCTGTAAGGAGGACATGGATTTGAGAACTGTCGGCGTAAGACAAATTTCAAAAATCTACGCTGAATTGACTTAATACAAACAATTCAAAAACAATTCAAGATGAGTTCTGACAATGGATGAGTATAAACACTTGAAGGTATATGGATCAGAAAAATTAACGGAATTTCGTTTTATAAAAGCTAGTAAAGAATAAGATTTAATAACATAACAATAAGATAATCTTATTAATGTGCTCATTAAAGGTCAACTTAGAGTTAAATAGAATTCCTAAGTCACGAATTTGGACTACAGAAGCTCGAAAATTAAGAGGGAAGGCTGCGGAATAGCTGTCAAAGTCGGACTTTTTTTCTGCTTAAAAAATAAAAATTAATATATAAAGAATAAAAAATATTAACTTCTTGCCTTTGCATTGATACCTTTTGCAAATAATTTTGACCACAAAAGTTCGTGTTCATAGGAGACTAAAGTGGTTTACGGTTTATGAGTGGCTTTGAAAGCCAATCTCATTGTTAAAAAAGTGCCACCGGATAAGTCATTGATGACGTCATCCAAAAAGTCTCTGAGACAGGCTTTGACGAATGCATGTTTTGATGCTACTCCTACTTCAGATGGTCGAAGTTCAAGCGAGTCTCAAGCGTTTCAATTTGGCGATGTGTCTACCGTCAACGTTCAACCGGCTACTGATCGCCAAATTGGATTTACAACTGCATTGTCGTCCAATGAATCAATGGACTGTACAGTAGTCAACTCTAAGGAAATTGAAAATGTGGATAATAAACGCCGCAGAATAGGAAGTAATCATGAAATTGATCTGACATCGTACGCTATGAGGAGTCAAGAGCAGCTTTCTCAACCGAAACAGATAAGTTCAGAAAATCGTTTTGCTATACTAGGTAAACTGGAAATTGAATCTGGCCCGATTACCGTTAGAGCTCGGCAACCTGCACAACAGAAAGTCAGTGTTAAAAGTATTGATAATACTTTTTGTCCTCTAATTTTTCTATATCATGTAGATATCAAACATTTGGTTATGCAATTAAATGAGAAAAAGATTGTTTTTAAAATTGTAAACAATAACAAAAATTAGAGCAAACTTTATCTTAAAGGTGCATCTGCTCATTCCGAAATGATGCAACTCTTAAAATATAAAAATGTGGAGTCGTACTCCTACACTCCCAAACAGCTGAAACATGCTAAGTTGGTTTTACGGGGACTGTATTTTAAAACTGAAACTGAGGAGATCAAGAGTGCAAAAATAATCGTAAAAACGAATCTATTGATAGAAAAATGTTGGCTTCAGCTAATGTGCGCACTTCAATTAACAATTCTAAATTCATATCTCCTAACAAGTCTTTTGCCAGTCTTTTTAAAGATTCTGTACCGAAAAAATCCGCAAGGCCTGCTTTAATTGAGGAATTTTTAGTGATTGCAAAATCACTGTGTCAACCTGTTGAGCTTTCTTTAGAAGCCAAAATTGTGATATTTTTATCAGATTTCAAATCACTGTCAAAAGTGGAAGCTAAGAAACGTTGCATGTCTCTTTTACAAGAAGTTAACGATTCCTATGGTTCTTGATTTTCTTAACGTTCTTTCATATAATGTTAGGTCACTAATTGAAGTGAGCCGAAGACTAGATTTACTACAGTTGTTAAATTTAAATAAAATTGACGTTGCTTTTGTTCAGGAAACTCACTTGCGGGCTAATCAAAAAGTTTACCTGGAAGATTTTACATTTCTTCGTGATAATAGTCAGCTTGGGGGGCATAGTGTTAAGGAAGTCTTTGAAATTTTCTAAAGTTAACGGTGTTGGAATAAGTTTTCCTAATTTATTTATATCAATTGACACACTAGTTAGTGGTGTCACCAAGAAATATTTATTTGGGTCGTTTTATATTCCGTGTAACTCTCCGCATTCTTTAGTCTATGATGGGCTATCAATCTTAGCGCGCTTGTCTCAAAATTTCGATAGAACCATTGTTGGAGGAGACTTCAATGCAAAAAACATTGACTGGGGTGATTCCATTAACAATACCAATGGTAATGCACTCTTCAGTTGGTTACAGCACAATATTCTCAGCATCATCGGACTCAACATCTCCTTATCCTAACGGTTCGTCTTTTCTTGACCACTTCCTAATCAGCTCAAATCTTTTAAACTCCACAAATCCAAATTTTGAAATTTCTAGTCTTCCTACTTTTTCTGATCATTTCCCTCTTAAATTGCATATTAAATTCACTGCCTTTGAGTTTCTTCTCCATTCCCCCGATTTTTTCACCTCCTTCAGAATAACCAATTGGGATACGTTTAGAAATGATTTCGTTAATAAAATAATAAATCATTTTCCTCCCTCTTGTAGAAATTTAAGTAATTACGAAATTGATGCTTTCATAACACTGTTTTCTAATTCTTTAAATTCATTCGTTGCGCTTCATTCTGAAAGAATTGGTAGAGAAAATAAAAAAATTATTATTTCCGACAATATAAAACATTTGTTCAAAATCAAGCATCGTTGGCAAACGGATTTGAAGCGTATTTATCATTGTAATTTTAACCGTTCAAGTCCAAGCTACTTACTCCTGTCTAAGCAAATTCAACTGTTAAGCATTATTATTAAAAAACAAGTAGAAATTGAACAGTCAAAAATTTTTAGCGATAAACTGAGCAAAATTGTGCCAGGCCCAAGGGCTCATAAACAAATCTATACTTTAATAGGAGCTTAAAAAAATCTATAGCAAAAAACCTTTCAGTTAACGGCGTCGATATTGAAAATAACGATGAAAAACTGCAACATTTGCTAGCTCATTTTTCGAATATTTACAAGGGTTGGCCTCCTGGTAGGGACATTTCTTATATAGAAAATACATTAACAAATATTTTTGCTCAATCTCCACAAAGTATTCATATTTTTAGTAATGTTTTAAGTGCGCTCAATGAATGCCACCTTCCTAAGCTGACTTATTTGGACGAAGTTTTTTGTTGTGCTGTTGAACTGAATAGCAAAAGGTCTTCTGGACTAGACGACATCTCTAATTTCTTAATTAAAAGACTTCCTATGAAAGCGTTTGAATATATTGCAATTGTTTTTAATAATTGTTTAAATAATTCATATTTTCCTGACGCATGGAAAGTCTCTAAGATTATTCCTATTCAAAAAATGTCAAACAGCTTTGAGGTAAATAACCTGAGACCAATTTCTTTGTTGTCTAATCTAGGAAAGCTTTTTGAAAATGTTATTCGCATAATTATGGACGTTGGGCTAGATTCATCTTATATTCCAAATTTGCAGTTTGGTTTTAAAAAAGTTCACTCAACAGTATTTTCCTGACGCGTGGAAAGTCTCTAAGATTATTCCTATTAAAAAAAAGTCAAACAGCTTTAAGGTAAATAACCTGAGACCAATTTTGTTGTTGTCTAATCTAGGAAAGCTTTTTGAAAATGTTATTCGCAAAATTATGGACGTTGGGCTAGATTCATCTTATATTCCAAATTTGCAGTTTGGTTTTAAAAAAGGTCACTCAACAGTTGATGCTTTATTGAAATTTCAAAATTATATAGTTTCTAACTTGCGTAATCGTCGTTGCACTGTTGCAATTTCTTTAGACATTGAAAAGGCTTTTGATCATGCATATCATAATGGAATTCTTTTCCGTTGCTTCAAATTGGTTTCGATCCCTCAACTATTAAATTATTCAAGAGTTTCTTTTTCAACAGAAAGTTTTACGTTTTTTTTAATGGATTGCTTTCGGGTATTGGTGACATAAGTTGTGGAGTCCCTCAGGGTTCCATCTTGGCTCCTCATCTTTTCAATATTTTAATGTACGATTTCCCACATTTTGGGCCTAATTCGTCGGGTCTTTTATATGCTGACAACTCTGTTCTGTACTCTCACCATGAGTCCCCTAAGATGGCGTTAGATCAGACTATGCAACATCTGCAAATTGTTCGACGTTTTTACGAGGACTGGGGTATTAAAGTTAATGTGACTAAAAGTGAAGCCATTTGCATCAGGAATGCTTCAGGGAATGCTTCATGAAGAATGCTTCTTCATTTTTTTTAATAAATTAAAAAAAAATTTAATTTAATTTAATTAAAGTAAATTACCTGAACTAACTAATGAAATTAGTGAAACATTTAAAATCAACGAAACAATTAGTGAAACTACGAAGTCTACAAGCAGAAAGAAGCAGAAACTGCAGGCAGAACTAACAAGTATCTTACCAATTAGTTTAAGAAAATGATATCGATTTTATATTTAATGTAAGATATAAGATACTCACACAGAATAATAATTAATTAATTAATAGAATACTACTATCAATGTCATTATTTTTCCCAAATGTCAGACTCCGATTCAGATTCCATTGTTGAGGAATTGAAAAATTTAAAATTAAAATACCATCCCAATCCAAACTTAAAAATGGCTCCAACCACAAGCACCACAACACCCGCGACACTTGACGAAAATATAGCTAAACAGATAAGCGAACTGGTAGCTCAGACTGTAGCCCGACTAACAAATAGAACCACAGGGTATAGACCAGACTATAGACAGGGAAACGGACGACATGGACAAGGTACCAGATATAGTGAAGTGTCTACGAGAATTTTCTGGAAGGCCAGGTGAATTTAATTCCTGGACGAAGTCGGTTGATAGAATTTTTTTCTTATATGAAAAGTTAAAAGGAACATCGAAATATTATGCAATGCTACACGTAGTTAGGCATAAGATTGTAGGAGATGCTGACACAGCATTAGAGTCCTACAGGACTCCATTAGACTGGAGTAAAATTAAAAAGTGCTTGATGATGCACTATTCTGACAAAAGAGACGTTAGTACTCCAGAGTACGAAATGACCACACTGATTCAAGGGCGTAACACAATAAATGAGTTTTAGCAAAAGGTGTATCAGAATATTTCACTAATTTTAGATAAGGTAGCTTGTTTAGACCTTAGTGAATCTGCACTTAGTGCTATGACAAACAACTACAGAGACAAAGCATTGGACACTTTTGTGAGAGGGCTGAATGGCGACTTACCACGATTGTTGAGTATCAGAGAACTTTCAACCTTACCACAAGCACTGCATATTTGTTTAAAATTGGACAACATGACATACAGAATGAACCACGCTCATAACAAATTCACACCGCAAAAACAGAACACTACGTCACCTCACTACCTACCTAAAGGAATACAGCAGAATCATTTCGTAGGGAAATCACAGTTCTATCCCGAGTTGGCTCATGTTCCTCCTCGAGGGTTTTTGAATCAACCCCAGTTTCAACCCCGACATCCATTTGGTCAGCAGCAGTGGCAACCAAATAGAAACCTTCAATTCCCACAACACAACCATTTTGTTCCTAATAGGAATATTCTACCCCCAAAACCTCAACTGAGACCTGAACCAATGGATGTAGATGCAAGCTTAAAGGCAAGAACCTAGGTTAATTACATAAACAGGCCAAACAATGCTCAATTTTCAGGCAAAAGACCCCCGACAGGTTCTTACAACTTCCAACCAAACAAAATTCAGCGCAACTTTCATATCAATAGTCAACATGTGCAACCCAGCAATGAAACCGAATTAGCCGGTTACGAAGATATAGTGGCGTCTCAAATAAATGATGACGAAACACTAGCGCAACATATGGAAGAACAACTCATGGAAGAGCAACAGGATAATAACTATAATATGGATTAATTTGTAGATGTTAATTTTTTAGAATGAAAAGCTCTTCGCTGCCCTATGTACAGTGTAGAACGAAGAGCGGAGAAATCCTAAAGTTTTTATTAGATACGGGATCAAATAAGAATTACATTCAGCCATCATTAATTAAAAACCCTATTCTCAACAATCAAAATTTTTTTGCAGCTTCATTTGGAGGAGATATAGAAATTACTCATCATACTATACTAACTCTTTTTGGAATAGAAGATATTAAATCCAAATTTTTTCTCTTACCCAATTTAAAATCATTCCATGGAATTCTGGGTAACGATAGTTTAAGAGATTTATCCGCAGTAATTCATACGAAAGAAAATTACTTAGTAGTTCAAAATAAAAAAAAAGTTATTATAAAAAACCAGGAAGCTCAATCTATAAACAACTTAAAAATTCGGACGGATCATATGAACGAAAAACAATACGACAAATTAAATGATTTAGTTAGAGTTTATACAAATTTATTTTCAGACCCGGACAAGAAACTTACTATTACCACTAAAGTAGTTGGGGAAATACGAACTAATAGCGATAGCCCAGTATATTCAAAAACATACCCATACCCCATGGCTTTAAAGCATGAGATAGACAGACAAATAACAGAATTACTTCATGGTGGAATAATAAGACCATCAAAATCACCCATCACTCCCCCGTGTGGATCGTAGGAAAAAAAGAAGATGCCTCCGGCATAAAAAAATATAGAATGGTTATAGATTATAGAAAACTTAATTTAATCACTATTCCAGATAGGTATCCCATACCTGAGATTAATGAAGTCTTATACAACCTAGGAAAGAATAAATACTTCTCAGTTTTAGATCTAAAAAGTGGTTTTCACCAAATACCACTAAAACCATCTGATATGGAAAAAACCTCATTTTCAGTAAGAAATGGAAAGTAAGAATTTACTAGACTTCCATTTGGGCTTAAAAATGCTCCTGCCATTTTTCAGAGATGTCTTGATGACATCCTCAGAGAACACATTGGCATAAGATGTTATGTCTACATAGATGACATAGTCATCTTTGGTAAAGATGAGGATGAACACTTGTGCAACCTCAATAAAATCTTTAAGACGCTCGAAGAAGCCAATTCCGAAGCGAAGCCGCTCGAAGACGCTCGAAGAAAATCCAACTAGACAAGTGCGAATTTCTAAAACAAGAAGTAGAGTTCTAAGGATTTGTTGTAACCCATAATGGTTTAAAAACCAAACCAGAAAAGGTGAAGGCTATTCTTAACTTATCACCCCCAAAAAATTTGAAGGACCTAAGATCATTCTTGGGTATGACTGGCTATTATCGTAGGTTTATTCAAGGTTATGCTCAAATTGCAAAACCACTTACTCTTCTTTTACTAGGCGAGGTAGGGCGAGTATCGAAAAAACAGTCAAAAGAAAGGCAAATAACATTAGATGGAAACGCTTTTAATGCTTGGAAAAATATAAGAAATGCTTTGGTTTCTGAGGAAGTAATACTTAACTACCCAGACTTTAGAAAGGAGTTCTACTAAGTTCATCTAACGACAGATGCATCCAACTGTGCCCTAGGTGCAGTCCTGTCACAGGAAGAAAGACCAATTGCTTTTTTATCACGAACTTAAAATAAAACAGAGGAATCATACGCTACAAATGAGAAGGAAATGTTAGCTATAATTTGGTCTCTTAATTCCTTAAGAAGCTTTGTGTACGGATCAAAGAAAGTTAAAATATTCACTGATCACCAACCGCTCACATATGCATTGAGCAATAAAAATACAAATGCGAAAATGAAACGATGGAAGGCCATACTCGAGGAGTATAACCATGAGTTACATTACAGGCCAGGTAAGGACAATGTAGTAGCAGACGCACTATCGCGTCCAGCAAAAATCGAGATTAACTCGCTAACACCCACAGTACACAGTGACGAAAGCTCGTCACATGACCTCATTCCTAGTATCGAAAAACCAATTAACGTTTTTAAAAATCAGATTTTTCTTAAGATAGGTACAGAAACTATTTACGATTTTAAAATAGTTTTCCCGACATATCACAGACACATAGTTGTAGAGAAAGAATACAATCAAAATAATTTACTAGACATTTTAAAAAGATTTCTAAACCCATCTGTTATAAATGGAATTAAAACAGAAGAGAGAACCATGGGTATAATACAGGAAATCTTTCCCCACCATTTTAGAAACTACAAAGTAAGATTCACTAGCAGTGAAGTTCAGGATGTTACTAGTGAACAAGAACAGGAAACGATAATAATAGAGACACACAATAGAGCACACCGTAATCTACGAGAAAATCAGACGCACATTTTAGATAAATACTATTTTCCAGGAATGTCTAAGATTAAAAGAATTATTAAAATTTGCTCAACTTGCAAAGAAAATAAATATGAAAGACACCCGAATCACCCAAAACTTAACGAAACTCCTATACCTAAAAATCCCGGTCAAATATTACATATAGACATATTTTCAACAGACAAAAAATTAATCCTGACGTCATTAGATAAATTTACAAAGTACGCGCAAACCAAAATAATTTCTGGTAAATCAGTCGAGGACATAAGACGACCGTTAAGAGATGTGTTATTTTTTTATGGAGTACCCAAATCTGTAGTCATAGATAACGAACGCTCCTTACATTCCGCGTCCATAAAATTTATGATGAAAGATGAATTAGGAATAGAGATTTTTACAACACCACCCTATAAAAGTGAAATAAATGGACAAGTCGAAAGATTCCATTCGACGTTATCGGAGATCATGAGATGTCTGAAGGACGACGAACGTGACAGAAATTTTTAAGAACTCCTTGAACGAGCAACGAATGAATATAATCATAGCATTCATTCCAGTACAGGCAAAAAACCTGTAGATCTTTTTTTTGGCAGACAAATTAGTTTTACACCGAACGACATAGAAAAGACTAGGCAAGACAACATACAAAAATTGACCGAAAAACAAAGGAAAGATATTAACTGGCATAACCAACATAAGATAGTAAAAATTATTTACCAGGGCAATTAGTTTACGTCAAAATTAATAAAAGATTAGGTACCAAACTTTCCAAACAGTATAAAAAGGAAACCGTAAAAGAAAATAGAAACACTACAATATTGACAGAATCAGGACGAGTAGTTCATAAATCACATATTAGAAATTAACCGAATGAATTGTTTTTCAGGACGTTACCACACCTCCTACGAGGAGAGTTTCAAATTCTGGACTACACTAACGCTCAATTAGTAACAATAGACATAGGACCAGCAAAAATAAAGGACAGTGACTTTAAACTCATACACGTCATCGACATGCTGCAATACCAAAACGTCTTAAAAAACATTGAAAAAGACATTCAACGGACTTTAAAAACCAATCATCCTTTTTATATGATACTTTCCCACCAAATATCCACTATCACAAATCATTTGGATCGGCTAAAGCCAAATAAGAAAATACAAAAAAGATCACTAGACTTTTTAGGCTCAACTTGGAAATGAATCGCAGGGAGTCCTGACCATTCAGATTTAAAAATAATAAATGAAAAAATAAATAATGTATTACAGAACAATAAAAACCAAGTAATTATAAATAAGTTATCTTTCGAAAAAATTAATAAAGTAGTTAATGCCACTAAAGAAATATTGAAAATTGTAAAAACAAAAGATACTTCCGACAATGAAGTAGCACTAAATTTCAAATATAAATTAGATGTGTTGAAAGAAGAATTAATTAACGTTGAATATGCACTCCTTTGGGCGAAAGCCGGAATAGTAAACTCGTTTATTTTGTCAAGTTCTGAAATTGAAATTGTAAAATCAATCATAAATATAGAGAATCTAACATCTGTTAACATTGAAGAATCGTTAGAATTAGCAGATGTTAAGATAGCCGTTAATGATTTAACAATAAACTATATTATAAATCTACCAATTACAAGTGCCAAATTTTCTATTAATATGTTAGTTAAACCTGTAAAACATAAATCAATTGTAAACAAAATTACTTATGAAAACATTTTAAAATGTGATTCACAAATTTTTGGCATAAAAAATAAATGCAAGAATCACAATAAATTTACAATGTGTAGAGATAAGGACATTATCAATATAAGCAAAAACCAATGCCTACCGAAGTTATTGAAAAGTCAACCATCATCATGTCAACAAAGCAACAACCAACACATACCAACTATAGACGAAATCAATCCAGGATTAATAATGCTCAACCAATTCAACGGAACTATACAAATAACCAACGAGACGTTAAATCTTACGGGAACATACCTAATTAAATACCACAATGTGACAATTACAATCAGGGTTCGGAAAACGTTTCTTTTTTATATCGCTCAATTTATATCCCTCACTGAAGATAACAATATTTCCATCCTCACTGATAAATATCTTTTTTCATCTTTGTTCAAAAAAATACATATCGCTCACGTTCAAAATAATTTCGATCTTCCAACAAAACTATCACTTGGGATGAAAAAAATTCTTATCTTCAAGTATTTCGATCCATCAAGTTCAAAACATTTCGTTTGTTGACGAATAGCGATCGCAGAAGATGAGAAAACTTCGGCTTTCGCACCAAAACGATCTTCGGTGATGAAAAAAAGGCTGCGCAGGCAAAGAATCGATCTTTGAAGATGAAAATAATTTCGACGCAGGGATCGAAAAAAGCAGCGGAACAGAGTTGAATAGCATGGGTTTTGTTGGTGTTTGAATAGTCGCATCGCGGCAGAGACAATTGCTTGAAAATGAAGTTTTGTTTGTGTTTCGTATGAATATGTTTTTGTTGGATTTGGTACACGATGAATTGAAATTAATTTTGCATGGTGTGGAGTGTGAAGGAAAGTTTTGAAAGTAAATACGTAAAATATTAATATGTAAAAATATTAATAAGTAAATTGTTTTCTACCATATGTACATTATTCTAATATGTTTTATACATATTCATTATATATACATATATATATTTCTTATATCTTCCCATTATATTTTCCCTTTTTATTATTCACTGATATTGAAACACAGAAGATTTTTTTTTTGCAACTGCTGACTTTAAAGAAATTTTCTCAAAGAATCTTGGCTTTCTCTCAATCCATCCTAATATACATATGAATATCTTTACATTTTTTTGGACCATGTCCTGCATAAAAAACGTAAAGCAATTGCAAAAATTTACTACTCAACCCTTTCTACGAGCTCGTTACGAATATATGCAATAAATTTTGCAGGTAGGCATTTGAATACATATGTACATGTGTGAATGGAAGGCAAATTTGTATATCGGCCTTGAAACTATTTACTTTTGGGATGAAAAAGGATTGATTTTTAGAGGAACAACAGGTAACAAATTTTATTAAGGAAGAAGTGAAGAAGAATTCATGTTTCAAATGTCCGTCGGATAATAAAATTGACGAATGTAATGCGGCACAATCAGTGCTTTCAATCGGAGAGCAAATACATAATTCATAATAAACATTTATAATAGAAATATGTATAAAATATATTAATAATAATGTACTTATGGTAGAAAACAATTTAGTTATTAATATTTTTACACATTAATATTTTGCGTATTTACTTCTACAACTTTTCCTAACACGCCACACCTTGCAAAATTAATTTTAATTCATCGTGTACCAAATCCAACAAAAAAATATTCATACGAAACACAAACAAAGGTTAATTTTCAAGCAATTGTCTCTGCCGCGATGCGACTATTCAAACACCAACAAAACCCATGCTATTCAACTCTGTTCCGCTGCTTTTTTCGATCCCTGCGTCGAAATTATTTTCATCTTCAAAGATCGATTCTTTGCCTGCGCAGCCTTTTTTTCATCACCGAAGATCGTTTTGGTGCGAAAGCCGAAGTTTTCTCATCTTCTGCGATCGCTATTCGTCAACAAACGAAATGTTTTGAACTTGAGGGATCGAAATACTTGAAGATAAGAATTTTTTTCATCCCAAGTGATAGTTTTGTTGGAAGATCGAAATTATTTTGAACGTGAGCGATATGTATTTTTTTGAACAAAGATGAAAAAATAAAAATCGCTCATGAGTCAAAACAGATTTTCATCTTTTGAGATCGTTTTTTTGTGAGGGATATAAAAAAAGTTGTTCGTTTGAGGGATATATTCCGAACCCTGATTACAATAGAACAGCAAAGCTTCTCATCAATAGAAGAGTCTGCAGCAAATCCTCTACCAGCCATATTACAACAGAGCCCACACAGAGAAACTCTTCAAGAAGAACTCTCCCTCCAAATGATCAAAGAACTACACATAAACAATACACAGGATATTCAACTACTGGGAGAAGAAAATCAATACGAGTCAATAGTGAACTTGATCTTGTATGCAATAATAATCCTTATTGTGGTAGCAAGAATTTGGAAATATTGCATAGGAAAAATTAACATGCAACAAACAGCAGATTCGCCAGTTGTAAATACAGTCGAAGTCGAACCACCAAAACCCACCCCCCCAACTATTCAGAGATCAAAGGACAAACCTGAGGGATCAACTGGAAGCATTTCACATATAAACCAAATACCATTATTTTAACAAAATATTGTAATTAATCAAACGAGGACGTTTGAGTTTTAAGGGTGGAAGAGTTAACACAATCCACATTTGACATTTTTGCACGAAACAGGTGTTCGATTGCACTCTGTATTCCACGTCCAGAAAATATTCCCAGCAAACCAAACGTAATAAGTGCAAACGCTGACTTTGCAGATCCCACGAAGATGGAAGCAGAGATGGAGCAGAGGCATCAGCAGAGCATCAGCAGAACAGAGAACAGACAACAACAATAACACAAGGCAAAGGTGGCATTAGAAAATAAGAATTGTAGATTAGGTTAAGAAGTTCAGTTATAATTATACACTCAATAAAGAAGGTGCTTAGCACTGGAAAAATAAAAACTTTTTTTTAAGTAAAAAGGGCTTAGAAACCTTTAATTTACATAATTCATAATAAATATTTATAATAAAAATACATATTTATAAAATATATTAGAATTACTTATGGTAGAAAACCATTTACTTATTAATATTTTGACATATTAATATTTTACGTATTTACTTCTACAAGTTTCCCTCACACCTCAAACCTCAAACCATTCAAAATTAATTTTTAATCATCATGTACCAAATCCAACAAAAACATATTCATACGAAACACAAACAAAACTTCATTTTCAAGCAATTATCTCTGCCGCGAAACGAACCATCTAAACACCAACAAAACCCATGCTGTTCAACTCTACTGCGCTGCTTTTTTCGATCCTGCGTCGAAATTATTTTCATCTTCAAAGATCGTTTCTTTGCCTGCGCAGCCTTTTTTTCATCACCGAAGATCGTTATGGTGCGAAAACCGAAGTTTTCTCATCTTCTGCGATCGCTATTCGTCAACAAACGAAATGTTTTGAACTTGAGGGATCGAAATACTTGAAGATAAGAATTTTTTCATCCCAAGTGATAGTTTTGTTGGAAGATCGAAATTATTTTGAACGTGAGCGATATGTATTTTTTTGAACAAAGATGAAAAAAGATATTTATCAGTGAGGATGGAAATATTGTTATCTTCAGTGAGGGATATAAATTGAGCGATATAAAAAAGAAACGTTTTCCGAACCCTGAAAAATACAGATTTTCAATCTCATAGAGGTTTGTAACGAAGCTTCCTGTTCGTCCGGGTTTAAAAGCTTGGGTACGCTCGTCGGATGTCCACGGTTCGTCACAGAAAATTTATAATTCACTGGGACTTCTGCTCAAATACTATCTTTATTCGTTGCTTGGTTTACACTTGGTTTACACTTAGGTTCACAATCGCAAAATAAATCCTAAATCTATATCCTGGGAGCTGATGATGAGCGAGAGGAGGCAAGTGGCATCGTCTAGGCAGTCCCTTGGTCACGAAGCTTTGACGCGCTACCAAATATGTTGCCGAGCACCCGAGTCGTAAGATTCGCACTGACTACTATATCCGGCACCCGAGCCGGAGCGTCGTATTGCCAGTTTCCCTAACAACGAGTCAACGATCAATTAGATTTACCGTTTCCCTAACAACGAGTTCTCCGTAGGTCACTACTCCTGTTTCTCTCCGGTTAACCTCTGCTCTTGTTCTTGCCTGTTCGGTTACCAAACGATTCTAAGTCTCTTCGATCCATCAGCCGATGCTCAAGTGATCATGTAGTTGCTTCTGAGTTGGCAGCTAACCTCTGCTTGTCTTCTGTTTTCATGATGCTGCTTTCATATGTGTCTGTGTGTCTATCCAAGCCTTGTTCGCTCTCTCTACCTCTAGCTCTGCTTTGCTTCTGTTTCACTGTGTATTGTTTCCTGCTGATCGGTTGGTGCTGTGTATACATGTAGTGTTCTCTCGTTCGCTCTCATTCGCTTTGTTCGCTCGTTCTGTCGCTCTTTGCATTTGCTCAATGTCTCACTTCTTGCTCTGTGTTTTGGCGCTGTTTGATGAATGATGTTATTTTCCGATCGCTCTCTCGCTCTTTACACTAGGCCTTATACTTATACTGATAAATCTTCTCTTATATTAATGTCTTATATTATTGACAGTACAGGGATGTCGTTAGTTCTCTTAGTATAATAACTTAATCTACTGTATGTTTTAATCTTATATAATCAATAATAATTCAATAATATAGATAAATAAAATGTACATGTTCTTTATTCCATTTTAAAAGAAAAAATAATAATTCAAGTTTATATTATTTAAACTAATTCAATTCAATATGAAAAATAAAATATAGAAAGTAAAAGAAAGAAATACATAACTACTTTTTTTGGTTTTTGTGTGGCGGAATTCGCCTGAAGGATTCCGTCGTCACAGTTTAGCACTCAAATGTGTCGAAAAGGTTCGTTTACTCTTTTTTGTTTTTGTATTAATTTTTTATTATTGTTTTCTTTATTTTTCTTTACTTAGAGCATGAAGTTAGCGTTAAGTTAACATTAAGATCTAATCTAGGTTAGAAGATCTATATATCTCAATCTATGTCAGCTCCGGGAGCAAGAGCGTTTAATATTCATGTTATTGTTTTCTTCAATGTTCTCTTTTTATTAATACTATAAATATGATACTGCTGTACTGTACATATATGTTTTTAAGATAATATTTACATTATAGTCTTTAATTTTTGTCCACAATTGTAATTTGAATTTTGTAAACTTATCATGTTGTTGAACAAAGGCTCAATAAATTTCAATTTCAATTTTAATTTTAAAAAATACTTTAAGGGCGTCCGCGAACAGCAGGAATTTTACAGAGTGGAAACATGAGGAAATATCGTTTATAAAAAGTAAGAAAAGCAGAGGCCCCAAGATACTACCTTGAGGTACTCCAGATGTGGCAATGTATGAAAAAGATTCGTGATTTTCAATAATTACGTAAGATGATCTTTTGTTAAGTAAGATGTAAGACAATGTTGTTAAGTAATGTAAGAGATTTTAAGAAAGTAGAATTAAAGCCCATTTTATCTAGCTTGAGTATCAAAATTTTATGGGAAATTCTATCAAAGGCTTTCGAAATATCGGAATAAACTACATCAACTTGGCAATGTTTCTCAAAAGCTTTAATACTAGCTTTAATAATAGTTATTAAAAACACTAAGATTAGTAGAGGTCGACCGGCCAGGTACACAACCATGTTGGTGCTCGCACAGAAGAGATTTAACAGAAAAATATATTTTTTGTTTAATGATTTTTTCAAAAATTTTAGATATATTTGATAATTTAGATATAGGTCTATAATTCTCAATCAAGTGTCTGTCTCCAGACTTATCCAAAGCAACTAATCTTGGATTTTTGGTCAACTCTACACTAACATGCACTGACCACATTAATACAGTGGTGAGCAAAGCCTACTGTGTGCTGCGTAACTTGCGTTATGCTGCGGAATATCTTCCAACTGAAATTCGGAGGAAACTGGTCTTGACACTTATTCTACCTGTTATTACATATGCTGAACTTATCTACTGCAAACTGGACTCCATATCTTCTTATAAAATTATGGTGTTAATTAACAATATGACTAGATTTGTTTATGGTTTGAAGCAATATGATCATATCGGAGAGCGGCGACACTCACTTCTTGGTGGTGACTTTTCTGATTTCTTGAAATACAGAAATTGTTTATTTTTGTTTAAGTTGAACTACTGGCATACCAAGTTATCTGTACTCTAAATTAGATTTTGGTACTTCGACTCGAACACGAAATCTTATAATTCCCCCGTTTTCTTTTCTTAACACGGGGAGGCTGTTTTTCATCAGCACTATCAGGCTCTGGAACACTTTGCCAAGCAGGATGAAAACCACGGCAGGTGAGAATGCATTCAGGTGTCTGGTAAGGGGGCATTTCCTTGATTCGAATACATGAGCTAGGTGTTATAATTCTCCATTTCCTATTTTTCCTTAATCTGTACTCATTCTTCTCTAACTTCTAAGAACAAATTACTGGTATATTTTAGTTAGTCTAATTATTTACTTTTATATTTAACTTGTATTGTTTCAATCTAATTGCTATGAAAGACCTTGTCTTAGTGCATAAGTTGTATTAATAAATAATAATAATAATAAAAAACTTACAATTTTACCGGAACACATTCAAAATTCCTTACAGGAAAAATTTTGAAAAGAATGTAATGAAGAAATATTAAAATATAGAAATGCTAATTAAGATAGATAGTTTTATTTGCTCAAGTGTTAAATTTGATTTGAAAACAGATAATTCTTGAGGGTGTCTCGCATGCGGAATGATTCTGCGCTGGAATTGTTGGATCCAATATGTGAAATACGACGTAACGGTTCAGCATCGTCTCGCCACAAAGCACGTTGAATAATTTTGTCATTTTCGTCGTGAATATCCACGTATCCTTTTGTGCAGTACGCATCGTCATTTAGCTTTATAAAGTTGTGCAATATAACTGCAGCTTTTACAACGCGCTCCACATTAGTTGGAGCCATAACCAAGGTATTTTGAAGTATTCGCCATCTCGCCACCAAAATCCCAAATGCATTTTCAATTGTACGTCGGGCACGAGAAAGACGCCTGTTGAAATAAAATTTTTCTGGACACAAATTTCTGCCTGGATATGGCCGCAATAAATATGGTTTAAGTGGAAATGCTGCGTCGCCAACTATATAGTGAATTAAGGGAATGTTACTGTTTGGAAGCAATTTCGGTGAAGGCAAATTTAATTCATCATGCAGAAGTTTGCTACCGAGTAATGACTCAGCAAATATACCACCATCGCTTTGGCTTCCGTAAGCACCGACAGTGATTGCAGTAAATATATAGTTGGCATCGCAAGCCGCGAGGAGCACAATGGAGTGATGGCATTTGTAGTTAAAATATTCAGAGCCTGCACTCGCACGACATTGGATATTAATATGTTTGCCATCAATTGCTGATACGCAATTGGGCAAGTTCCATAAATCATAAAATTCTTTTGCAAATTGTGTCCAGTTTTCCTTGCTGGGTGGTGATAAATAAAGCGGCATCAGTATTTTCTATAGTTTTTCACATGTCTCATATATGATGCAGTTGACTGTTGAGTATCCCATTCGGAAAATCCACGCTAGTACTTGTTTGGGGACACCTTGCGACAGGTACCTTGAAATATTAAATGCAAGATAGTAGACATCCTGTATTTAAGAACTATATGTATATTTACAATAGGACCAGAAACAGTCGGCAATCAGCAGAAATTGGTTTTCTCATTGAAGTTTTTTGCAGTTCCGGTTCGATGAAAGTCTGCAGTAACGGAAAAGTTCTGGGCTTCATTCTAGTAATTTTGAAGAAGTGCTCCGGTTCGATTTCATGCATTCTTCTGAAATTCAGAGCAAAAAACCCTTCTGAATCTCTAGCCAGATTCAGCTCGCGAACCCACATTCTTTGCTGTGCTTAGACTGCTTATAGAGTATGTACGTGCCATAGAGTGCAACGCTATGTAGCGCTAAATCCTCAAAATCTTCGGAATTTGATAAGCTCATATTTAATTTTCTTCCTTAAAAATTTGAAATCATTTTTGATTTTATTTTTGACATATGCTCGTTACATTGCAAGAGTTGGCAAACGTAAACTACAGTTTACAGAGGAATTTTTTTGCGGTGGAATTTTTTTTATTTGGCTGGGAATTACAATGGACAATAACTATTTAACTGCAATATTTCTTCAATTTTTATTTGATTAGAATAACCATGATAATGAAAAACCATTTTTCGATGACATATTCATACATGCGAATAGGTATTTTTTTTTGTTTTTAGGTGGCAACAGTACTTAGTAGAACATGAGCACAACCTATCTAACGTGCCATTGTGTTTTAGAAAATGAAATTCGAGCGTTGTGGGAGATTTTATCGTAAAGTTTTTGTAAAGTCTATCAAACACCGATCAAAGCGCGACCGACCTAACGCGCCATTGTGGTTCCGGCTTTATAATTAAAAAATTCAAACGAAAAAATATATTACAATTATAGTTAGAAATAAATAAATAAATATATAACATATAAATAAATACAATTTATGCTATACTACAAAATCCTAAGTCGCAAACGATATGATCATCTGGTGGACGACAGTACGGATACAAACCTATAGGTTTGAAAAGTTAAAACCACCCTAGACAATACCTTAAAATCATAGTTTAGCAAAGTCACAAACCTAAATGTACAGTACAAATGTGCACCCATTCACAAAAGTTTGCGAAAACAAAACCAAACCCCTACAACTACTTTCAGCAAAGACACAAACCTAAATATACAGTAACTATAAAAAGTTTGAGAAAACTACATTATAACACCCCCTAAAACTATACATTGAACAAAGGCACAAACCAATTATTAGCAAAGACACACACCTAAACACAGCACCCCGTACAACCCACATTTCCTTTGTCCTCGAACCGGCCTATACACACTACTCCAGATCTCCATTTTATTAATACTCGTACGAACTGAAGGACTGATTTTTTCTAAATCAGGTAAAATTTCTCCTCCCTTTTTTGTGCAGTAGAGGAGAGAAGTATCTACAATTTGCTATATCATTCATTGAAATTGAATAAACGGTACTCAAACTAGAGGGAGGCAATGCTTTTCTTGTGGCCTATTTATACAAAATATAGAGATTTACATTCGAATTCAAAATTAATAAGTTTATGCTATATATGAAACCGAAATTTAAGTTAATATATTATTTTAAATATAAATTTATATAGTTAAATACTATATGTGTTTCTAAATATTAGACCATACTTTTAAAAACCATGCTGGTAATCTTGCTAAAAAACAAAAATATTACAATTAAAATTTATGACATCAACGGGTGTCACCGCTACTTTCATTGAATTTCAGGCGGAGATTGATGCACCTGAGGATAGCCGGCCTTCCACGTGGTTCATTTGCTAGTCTAAAATAACCAGAACGAATTTTATCAAACCAGCGACGTAAGGTCCGATAACACTAGCCTACAAATTAACACTTTTTTTTGTAATGGGCTGTTTGACAACATATTCTAAAGGATTTTGGTCCGCTGATTCCAAAAATGATAAAATAATGATAAAAAAATGAAACGAGCCGTTTTCGAGATAATCGGTTTTTAAATTTTTGGCCACTTTACGTTAAGGTCCATCCACTTGAAGAGCCACTACAACTGACATATGTAACCGATTCGATTACAATTAAGATTAAATTAAAGAGAAAGGATGCACGCATATTTTTTGCTAACATTGTTTTAAAATCCGAAAGATAGTTGAAAAGCTTTCGCTGAAATCGTAACTTCAAAAGAGGAATTTTTTAAGAAAAAAGGCAAAAAACTGCTATATATCTGTATGTAAAAATATGTTCCCGAAACTTTTTTACCCTTTTTATTTTTTATATCGATAGATTGGACATTGGCGCGTTTGGTGCGCGAAAGTAAATTCAGTGCTTTTCGCAAAAAATACTAAATTTTGAAAAAAAAGATAAATAAATACATTTTAAATTAAAAATGATTTTTATTTGTGCTTCTTCGCTTATATAAGTGGGTTGGTGTTTCCCTAGTCAAACTCCAGCAATAGTCCGCCATCATAGTTGCACCCCAGGATCCTTCATAGCGCTTTTCAATTGCCATCATTTGCTGGTGGAATCTTTCCCCATGCTCGTCGCTTACAGCACCCAAATTTTCCGGGAAGAAGTCTAGATGAGAGTTCAAGAAGTGTATCTTCAAAGACATTCGAGACTCCTTCAAAGAGACTCCATCCAAAGACTCCTTTTAATATAAATTTAGAATATATGAAATTAATTCAGAAAAATAAATACTTGGGTTTACATTCTTACCAATTCGTTTGTATTTATTTAGTAAGGTTTTTATAAGGGCTTTGTATCTTTCGTTTCGGTGATTTCCTAGGCCATCAACAACGTCTTTAAATGCCTGCCCAGCAAGCCAATTGTGAAGGTTTGTTTTGCAAGAACTACAAAATACATGAGGCACCCAAACTTTATCTTGGTTCTTTACGGGAAATCCAAAATAGTATAAATATGCCATTTTTAAAACATCTGTAATTTTATTTTGCCTATTTTCCGGTTTATATAGGCCGCAAACATAGCAAAACTTGTTCGGATCTTGATTGCATAAGAAATTCGGCATTTTGCTTAAAAAATATAAGTTTGAAAAACACAACACGACTCTTCAAAGTAAAACTTCGACTTTTGCCTTTTTAGCAGTTTTTTGCCTTTTTTCTTAAAAAATTCCTCTTTTGAAGTTACGATTTCAGCGAAAGCTTTTAAACCAACTTTCGGATTTTAAAACTTTAATCTTAATAGTAATCGAATGGGTTACATATGTCAGTTGTAGTGGCTCTTCAAGTGGATGGACCTTAACGTAAAGTGGCCAAAAATTTAAAAACCGATTATCTCAAAAACGGCTCGTTTCATATTTTTTATTTTATCATTTTTGGAATCAGCGGACCAAAATCCTTTAGAATATGCTGTCAAACAGTCCGTTACAAAATGGCTGTCGGCCAGTGTATTTAGCTACACCTTCCTGAAACACTTCATTGATGTTTCGAGCTGCCTGCGATGCATTGGTTCCGCGACGAAACTCATATTCGAAAATTACCCGCATTTTTACATTTTCATTGTCTTATGAAAGCTACTCTATATCATAAGCTTCAAAAAGGAACTACGATTTGCACTGAGTTTGAAAGAGTAATGATGCATCTTCATGATAAGAAAAAACATAAAAACCGTTATAGTCAAGTGTCAGAGATATCAACTCTCAAACTCAGCTCTTATGAAAATAGGACATTTCATACTTAATGACCTAATATATCAGCGTCAACCCCTGAGTCGACTTAGGAATGTCCGTCCGTCTGTCTGTCTGTCTGTTGAAATCACGATCACAGGAGAAGCGAAGATATCATAATGAAATTTTGCAGAAATATTCTTTTTTATAGTGTGCAGGTTGGTATTGAATGGGTAAAATCGGTCAACAATCACGCCTATTTTTTACTAGAAATGTGATATCAGCGTTCGTTTTTGAGTTATGACAAAAAAATTTCATTCCTGGGTATAAAATATAGGTTACACAGGCAAAAGAGAGTTAAGTAAATGGTTATGGATCAAACTCTTTCAAACTCATTGTGCAAATCGTAGTTGCTTTTTGAATCTTCTGATATAGAGTAGCTTTCATAAGACAATGGAAAGGTAAAAAATTCGGTTAATTTACGAATATGAGTTTTGTCGATGAACCAATGCATCGCAGGCAGCTCGAAACATCAATGAAGTGTTTGGGCAAGGTGCAGCTAATCATCGGACCTTACGTCGTTGGTTTGATATGTTGCGTTCTGATGATTTTAGCCTTGCAAATGATCCACGTGGAAGACCGGCGAGTAAGTTGGATAATGATAACCTGAAAGCTGTAGTGGAAACAGATACGTCTTAAACTATGCGTGAACTAGCAGTAGGGTTTAACGTTTCTATTACAACAATTTTGGATCACTTAAAACAAATTGGTAAGGTCAAAAAGCTGGATCGATAGGTTCCGTATAAGTTAAACGAGCGTCAAAAAAGAAATCATTTCGAAGCTTGTCTCTCTTTTCTGTTACAGTATAAAATCAAACCTTTTTTACAGCGCATTGTAACGGTTGATGAAAAATAGATCCCATTCGACAATCGAAAGCGTTCGGCTCAATGGTTGGATAAAAAAGAGGTTCGAAATAGAGCCCTAAACAATACATTCATCGGAAACAGCTTATGGTGTCTGTTTGGTGGTCCAGCGCCGTTATTATTCATTACAGCTTTAACGCGCGATCACATGTCACTCGAACAATGCTACTCAAATTACGGGAGCTAGGCTTGGAAACTCTCTGTCATACACCGTATTCGCCAGACCTTGCACCAACGGACTACCACTTATTCCAGGCATTGGACCATTTTTTACAAGAAAAATCCTGCAGTTCTCAACAAACTGTGAAAGATACCTTTTCGGATTTCACTGCCTGTCGCTCCGCAGACTTCTTTGCTGCAGGCATAAAAAAGTTACCGTTAAAATGGCACAACACCATCGATAGCTTAAGCGCATATTTTGATTAATAATATTGTTTCTTATTGTAGATCAAATAAAGTAAACTTTCGTTTCAAAATCGGACATTTCATACTTAATGGCCTAATATATGTTCCAATTATAAGCATAATAATAATAAGCAGGATAATAATAATAATGAACCGCCAAGAATAAGCCTTGTCGCGGCGGGGGGTTTAAGCGCGTATTCAAGAAAACCTAAAGCTATACTGACGCAGGGACGGTCATATCAGATCGTTCGAAGTTGAGAATACAGTGCAACTAATTACCCAAAAACCCATACATGTGGAATAAACCCAAATAAACAAACAACTAAAACCTGCAACGCATGTTTTGAGTATAGAATCTATAGCAACCATGAAGGCATGATACCCAAGGTGACGCATTAAATGGACTACTGAACTTAATAAAAGCGCGCTGAAGATATAATTGGAGAAATTCAAAAGGCACTCATACTAGGGGCATATAACACTGTTAGAAGATTCATGCAGCAGTCAACATAAATTCAACTTCAAACATTAAAGTTTAAATTAATTATTAAAATCAAATAAAAATAGAAAATCGTGAAGACTCATGAGCTGGAGAGAATCCCTTCATGAGAAAGTGAAATAATTTGAATAAAAATAATAATAATATAATAAGAATAATAAAACGTTGTCCAACTTTCCATTTAGTTGTCCAACTAACTCTGGACACTAGTATGCGTATACAGTATCTAGTGATAAACATAATGTAGCCATAATATAAACTTAATACGTGTTTTTATGTTGTTTACTACCTGGTGTTAGCACGATACTAAATATAAGTTTACTTTTACTGTGTAGACCTACATAATCATTGGATTAGCTTAAGGTTGTACCTTCGGTTTCCCTCTTTAACTTGTTGGAGAGTTTCTGTATAAATCCTGCTCTTATTTTGAATACTGAATAACGTAGAAAATATTCAAACATACTTTTACATAATAACTACGGCCAAGGTACTTAGCGCTTACAAGCGAGCCGTCCTGTCCACGGTACACGGGGGTACGTTCTTTCCCAAAATGTTAGACGGACATTGGGCTCTTTGCCGGACGTCTATGAAGACAGACCGTTCTGCGCGTAGGGATTTACGCATAGAAGTAAATTTAGACCATTGCATTTGCTCAGACCATCACCCAATCTTTCGACCCGGACAGACAATAGTGGGCCCCATATCAAACCAGCGGCTTTTCAATGACATGTAATTGAGCAACGAATGGATGCAGAGCCATGCAGACACCAGAACGTGAACGGGGGCAACAACCCCCAATCGCTCAGATAGTAAGTACACACCAGAGTGCCGGTAGGCCGGGCGGAGAGTGTGGCCGTCCTGTGCGTGGGGATTTACGCATAGAAGTAGGTCCGAGCAGTTCGAGTGTGTCGTATTAACAACGAAAACAACTCGCTAAGCTAAGACCAACTCCCTGTATCCCCTGAAAGAGGTCTAGACCATTACACTGAGTGACTTGCTCAGACCATCTCCCGATATTTTCGACCCGGCCAGACAAAAGCGGACCCCTTCACCAGCCAGCGGTCGCTGGTAAGTGAACGATGAACGACGTGAGTTGCCTCGTATGCAGGAGAAAATGTGCATGTCGTTTGTGCATAGTCAGTGGCAGGTTACACTTACGTGCGGCTCAATATGTTTTTTGCTAGTATCTTTCCATGTTTTCTACTATATTCAGTCTTCCTCATTTATGCTAGACGTGGTTTACAGGGCAATTCTCGTTGTCAACTTTTAGTTGACAGCGCAGATTTTTAGCAAATTGTCAATATTCGTATTCTGGCTCTAAAAGCTCTTTTCTTTACAATTTTGTCAAGAGCCAAATAGGTGCTGACAGCTACATTTTCAGAACAAAACACCAAATGAGCAGAGAGCAAATGAGAAGAGAAACATCAAATTTATTTTATTTATTTAATTTATATATTATTTGTTTAAAACACTCTCCTGAAACACTTTCAATGAAAATATTTTATAATATAAATATATAATATAAATATATTATTACATATTCTTTGGTGCTACTTACATTGAAAGATGTTTCAGGATCTGGTTTTAAACAAATAATATATAAATTAAATAACAATTTAAATCCATAAATAAACAATTTAAATAATAAAATTTAAACAAATAATAATATACATTGTATATTCTTTGATATTCAGCACATTCCGCTCGTATATCCTTTTGACATTTCATGTTCTATTTGTCAAAAATTACATTTTGGTTTCTGTAACACTAAGCTTTTCAGCATGTTACTGTATTAAAGCTTTCACTGTGTCAATTGACAACCAGAATACCAATTTGAAAAGCATTGACAAGCACTGTGACAACTTGTCTTGACAATTTCATGTCAAGCTGACAACGAGAATTGCCCCGTTAGTGTATTTGTTAGAATTTGTTGTCAAACATGTGGTTTGCGAATTTGGATTCCGGTGATGGACTTGTTTTTCGTGTCTTCTTGTTGTAGTCCTGTATGTGTTCGCGAAATCTTATTTTTATCTTGCGTTCTGTCTGCCCTACGTAACTTCATTAGCATGAGCAAGTTAGTTTGTACCAGGCCTGTTAATTTTTTATATCAAATTAAATAAAATATAACAAATTGCAATAAGTCGTTATTTCATAATAAGATAACATGATTGTTTGAAATAATTATTTGAAGTAACTCGTTATCTCAAATAATCCTTTATTTCAAAATGTAATAACATGGTTATTTGAAATAATCTTGCAGTTGCGAAATTTATTTCAAAAAATTTCTTAAATAAAAAAATTTAAATAACTTTCTTATTTGAAACAAAATGGCATTTGAAAAAATTCTGGGTCGAATTGTGAAAACCGCATCGAAATCGGTGCAGCCGTTTAAGAGTTAACTAACTTTAAATTGGCGAGCGACTAATTAGATTTCGCTCGAACTAATAATTTTTCAATCTATCTAAATTCCTCTGCTTAAAGTCTTTTATAGCCCTTTAAGGTAAACAATCAACAATAACAACACAGGCATTTACACAAGCAGATTCCTCTCGCAAAACAATGAGTTCTTATTTTTGTAAAACATTTTTGTAAAACACAATATACATTAATTTTTCCCAAACCTGCTTAGATCATTAGTATTATTTATTTATTAATAAATGTAAATGTATTGTCCATACTATTTCCAAAATTAAAAATTAGTGATTAATCATTAGCTTATCTGAAACTAAAGCTGATTTAATTTTCCAGAAAGTTAAATAGTTTCAGAGATTCTTGTCATTCGCTTAAAAACTAGCTTCTCCAAAATCTGGCCACTCGAAATAATTATCGAATCTGCGTGATCATTTCAAATGACCATTTTATTTCAAAAAAGAATGTTATTTGAATTTTTTTTATTTCAGAAATTATTTGAAATAATTATCACATCTGCAAGATTACTTCAAATAACCATGTTATTTAATTTTGAAACATATCATATCGATATCAGTATTTGAGGTAACGTGTTATTTCATTATGAAATAAAATCCGTTTTTGAGATAACAAAATATTTCAATTTGCCCAGGCCAGGAATTGTACACACCTCGGTTGTCCAGTAGGTCCTCTTCGTTTGTGCTGGTTAGTAATATTGCTACCTGAAGACAAACCTCACCTAACAACCGCTCGTTACCTGACGAATACATACCTGAAAACTAATTTTTACCACAGGGACTACAAAATCGTAATAAATAGCAAGTAACAAGAAGAGACAGAACGAAAAAGACGTTGAAGATAGCACAAAGGCGAAACTGGCCTCCAAACCAAACTTGACACGGGATGACAAAAAATCGTTCCACAATACATCATATATGATGACCGTTCCGTGAGTTTAGTTCTGATGACTTTATGATGGTTATAAACAACCTTTACTACAGATTGACCGAAGTAAGCTACATTGAAATTTTATTGAGAAAACCATGCTAACAAAATACATCTTTGAACAATAAGTAACACATACAAAATTGAAAATTGTAAACATAAATTTAGTATCGTATAAGCATGTAAGCAAATAAATTTTACATAATAACATACATATTTACGTTCGAAAACAGTAAAATAATCAAGAAAGAAGATTTGACTTTAATTTAGAATAGTTGTGTTTTATTTACATATTATACATTAGATAAGTTGCAAAATTTAAACTTATTATTGTTATTTCAGATACCTTTCGGAGCATGTTATGCGAACCTTGCAAAAAATTTGGTGATGACATTACGGTTTCTATTTGCACTATATCCATGCAAAGAATACATTTGACACAAAATATTAAATTTCATAGTGGAAATTAACATCTTGCTCCAGGATCATATCCTAATTTTATTTTCTATTATTTCTGTTGCTAATTCCATTATTAGTATTTTTAGTGTTTATTGATTATTATATTAATATAACAAATATTGTTACATTTCATATTAATATTAATAAACTTCAAATGACAATTTTTATTACATTTATCTTAAAATATTTTGCTTCTTATAATAGATTATTTGCATATAAATTTTATATATGTATACTCACTCATGTGAGTATATACTATACCAAGGTTAAAAAGCAGTTTGCGCCACGCGCCGGTCCGTTATTTTTTTAGTGGTAAGAGTTTTTCTACTTTCCATCAGCTGTTTAGCTACCAAAAATTTGGTTGGAGTTTTGCCAGCGAAAAAAAGAATTCAAAACCCAACATGCAGGCATATGTGAGCATCAATTTAATGTAAATTGCTTTGAAAACGAGTTGCAAATTAATATGGGTAAGTCAATTTATTATAGTTTTTTTAACTTTTATTTATTTATTTATATAACGTGCACAAAATCAGTTTATGCTAAACGTAGTACTGAAGCATGGGAGCATTCCAAATATAATCTCCAAACAATAGGAATCTTGCACAGAGGACGAAGACAAGGAAAATGCAATTGTTGATCTCGGCATTATTGACGAACAACGCAAAAATTTTGGGACTGATTTAAGAGAGCGCAACAATAGATTATTACGAAGATTATTGCGAGCTAAAGAAGGTCTGTATGATCATCCAGATCGACAGGCATTCAAGTACCACTTCCGGGCTTATATCCTAGGACGCAATGAAGGTATTATATCCTCCGCTGCAAATATAATAGCTGATGATTTTTTTTTTTATTTTTTTATTGAGGTAGGAAATGCTTTTACGCACATCATTGTCCCTCATCATAGTATGGGACTACCCACTAAAACCGCCCTCTTTCTTGGGGGAATAATCGAAGCAGACCAGAACTAGTAGGTCCCTTTTCGCCCCCCCCGTCCCTTGGTTATTGCAGGCGGCCGAACGAGTCGAACTCCCGCTCCCGGGCAACTCAGTATGTGATCCGCCGACTCTTCATCTTCTAGGCACAGCCTGCAGACGCCATCCTCCGCAAGACCCATCTTATGGAGGCGATATCTGAAATTGCCGTGTCCAGTGATCAAAAAGATCAGCCAGCTAAGACTGTCTCTTCTGTATTCGAGTAGTCGTCTGGCCTCCCTGCGAAGTGGTTTACTAATAATCATCTTCGCCTGACGACATGTGGAGAGCTCCCTCTACCTTCGTGCGTGTTCAGAGTACAACCACTCGTCCATTAAGGCCCTGACCTTCCCATCGCTAAGAGCGACTCTCGGCTCAGGCCAGCAAAAACTGTCAGCAGCCCCCTCCTTAGCAAGAGAGTCCTCTTTCTCCTTCTGTTCTGTTCTCTCCTTCTGTGCCCTTTGACCCAATATAGTGTTACCCTGTTGTACTGGGCACACTCGTTGAACTTCTAGACAGCCTCCAGCACCAGGTTGGAATTAACGTTCGTCCGCGCCATGCTCTTAATCACCGCCTGGTTATCCAGTGCTAGCAGAATTCTGCTATTCCGCATCTGATCGCTAATTAGACGGTCCAGAGCATGTATCAGGGCCAGTAGTTCGGCCTGATACACGGACACGTAACTTCCTAGATGGAGCTTACAGCCAAGGTTCAACTCCGAAGAGAAGACTCCTGCACCTGCCCTTTCATCCATCAATGACCCATCCGTGAAGATGCTTAGGTCTTGCTTGCTGCACTCATCATGCAGTCGGCCGTCTGCGATCAGAGTGTCGTGCCACCTATCGATGTTTCGCACCCTGCGCATACCATCCATAGGCATGCAAACATCGCTGACTTTTGCAAAGACAATGTCGATAATGCGACCATGTTCTGTCGATGGTAAATCAGCACCACGCCATACCGCGTTCCTATGCATGCGCATTGCCGCCAGCGCCGCCGTCCTCTTAATAAATACGTCTAACGGTAGCAGCCCGAGTATCACCTCCAGAGCGAAGGTCGGGGTGGTGCGCATGGCACCACTGATGGCTATGCATGCCAGACGTTGGACCCTGTCCAGCTCGGCCTTTATCGCTATCTGATCATAAGTCAAACAGGGTCTAACCATAGCAGTGTAGATCCAGTGTGCCTTGTTTGGGGATATACCCCATCGAAAGCTACACACTCTTCTGCACTGAAAAGGCACCGCCTTTGCCTTCCTAATCCTCTCCAACACATGCTCCTTCCAGGTAAGTTTGCTATCTAGGATTACTCCTAAGTACTTAACTCTTCGGGAGGTGTTAATTTCGAATCCGAAAATCCTTAGAGGGGTCCAGGTCGGAATTTTCCTCTTCCTTGTGAAGAGGATCATATCCGTCTTAGAAGCATTGATGGCGAGGCCCTGCTCTCTACACCCTCACTCTACCGTGGTGAGCGTCCCATGCATTACTTCCCACATGGTGTCAATATATTTCCCTCTCACCATCGCCGATATGTCGTCTGCATATCCTATTGTATGTATGCACCTTGAGTCAACATGCACCTGAGACTCATTACCGTTGAAGCAATGAGTCAGTGATGTTCCAAAGGATTGGTGATAACACCCCTCCCTGAGGACATCCTCTCGTCACTATCGCTCTTAGCCTGTGACTCCCACATTGCAGATTTACAGCCCTGTAGCGCAGCATTAATTCAATCCATTTAGTTACGTCCGGGTTGAGCCCACGGGCCTCCAGGGCTAATCTCAATCTTCCAAAACAGATCTTATCGAAAGCACCCTCTATGTCCATAAAAGTGGTCATAGCGATGCCTCCATTAATCAGTTCCTTTTCCGCCTCCCCGACCAGATCGTGGAGGGCGGTCTCCGTAGATCTTCCCGCTCTATATGCGTTCTGAAATCTACTTAGAGGACGTTCCGCAAATACAGTTCCCTTTAGATAGACCACCACCACCCTTTCCATTGTCTTTAAGACGAAAGAGGTAAGGCAGACAGGATTTGGCCTCCGTGTAGTCCTTTTTTCCTGGTTTTGGTAGGAATACCACTCTTCCCTCCCTCCAAGTACCAGGCACATAACCCATTGCCAGACATGCTACGAATACTCCCCTCAATCGCTCGAGCAGCTGCTCCTGGCCCCACTGGAGCAAAGCAGGGAATATCCCGTGCGGTCCCGGAGTCTTAAACGGGCAGAACGTCATCAACGCACTTCTTATCCCGTTCCTCGTCACCATCCCTTCCGCCTCGGTCATCTCCGACCTGTGATACCATCTAAGAAAAGATGGCCAGGCCCCAGCGTTTACGATGCTTGCAGGAAAGTGTCTGTCTACCATCTCTTGAGTAGACTCTTCCAGTGTCTCTAGCAGGACTCCATCTTTGTTACGGATGAGTTCCATCTTGTACCCTTGATCCTTTGATATCAGCTTCTGTAGTTTGTCCGAGGGCACGCCCTTTCATACGCAGTGATCATGGCAGAGTTTAACCTCCTCACCTCGATCTCCACTTCTACCGTGTTCCTGGGCATTCTGTTCAACCCAGGCAGACATCGCTTCATAATCTCCCGGTACAAATGACCATCCGTGTTCCTTGGGATCCGTGTTAGCCTGCTTCCTCGCCGCCGTCCCAGTCCATACGCGACATCGAACCTAATGGCCCGATGGTCAGATGTGGTTAGCCTGTCCCAGACCCTCCAGTGCGATAGTCTATCTAACATTCCGAAACTTGCCAGGGTTAGGTCAATAACCTCACTTCTTATCGAGTTTACAAAAGTCGGTTCAGACCCCCTGTTTACGATTTGCAGGTTAAATTTACTCACAAATTCGAGAATATTCTCGCCTCTGCGATTATCGTCGGAGCTACCCCACACTGTACTGTGAGCATTAGCGTCGCAACCTATAATCACGTTCACCCCCCTATCCACACCGTATCTACACCAGGCCTGGGCAAATTAAAATAATCTGTTATCTCAAATAAGGATTTTATTTCAAAATGAAATAACGCGTTATCTCAAACAATTCGTTATCTCAAAATGAAATAACATGATTATTTGAAATAACCATGCAAATGCGATAATTATTTCAAATAGTTTCTGAAATAATTATTTGAAATAACTCATCATCTCAAATAATTCATTATTTCAAAATGAAATAACATATTATTTGAAATAATATGCAATATATTTTGCAAATGCGATAATTATTTCAAATAATTTCTAGTTGAAATAAAGTGGTCATTTGAAATGAAATGATGTGTGGATGTGTTATCTCAACCGTAGCCAATATCGACAGCAGGTACCGGGATGGCAATGTTTTACACAAACAACAACTCGTTGTTATTCGAGAAGAATCTTCTTGTGTGTAAATGACTGTTTGTTGTTATTGTTGGTTGTTTACATTAAAGGACTATAAAAGACAAAGTAGAGGGATTTAGATAGGTAGAAGAATTATTATTTCGATCGAAATTTAATTAGTCGCGCGCCTATATAAAGTTAGTTAACTCTTAAACGGCTGCACCGATTTCGATGCGGTTTTCACCATTCTGCACAGAATTCAATTACAATTTCTTGTGATGTAAATAAATACTCAATTATTTTTTATTATTATTTTGTGTTTAAATGATTCGCATGATACAGTTCGCAACTAATAGAAATCGAAACAAAAACAAAGTTCAAATTTTTTGGCTACCCAGCCATTGATTTCATCTAAATAATAATTTTCTAAATACAATCAGAAAATCATGCAGTCATTGAATGCTAATGAACGACTTATTATACATATATTAGTGATATGGATGGTAAGAGAAGTAAAAAGGTGCGATAAGACAGGTCGAACTTTGTTAGACTTTTGTGCCGCTATTTCCAGCAAAGACAAATTTTCTCAACTGCTCAAACACAGGTCGTTGTCCATGAGTGTTGGTGATTTATCGCATGATTTGTTGGCGTCAGGTAGAGCACTGCAATGATGTGTTTGACGACTGAAAAAAAGGTTGTCACCATCATTACAAAACTTTGCAGAACGAAGAAGAAAGAATCCCAGAAATGGACAAACGCAAGTGGACCCGTAATATTCCTTTTTTATTGACCTGCAATAAAATTCCTAAAATTCACTGGAAATTCGTACCAAATAATGCAAATTTTGAAAATAAGAAGGGAAAAAAATTAATCCCAAGAATTCTGTTGCCGTGCTTACAACAGGTAAAAAAGGGTTATCTGATCTCAGCGCATTTGGGTTTCTCTAATTACCTTTACAGTTAGGTGGAGGTACAGCACGAGTACCGTGGGGGATTTTATTTTGGAGAGGAGAGCTTTATAGAATTAGAGCCTTTAACACCACCATCCGAGCTTGAAGCATTAAGGTATGTTTTTCATAAAAAATAAGAAAACACTATTTTTATATTTTATTATTTGTATTCTATATAAATTCAACTTAAATATATTATTTGCATTTCTAGATATTTAAATGATAGTAGGAGAAATCTCAGTATGCTGGAGGAATATCCTATTGTCAAAACTTTATTTATGCGCTATAACACACCGCTACCATCATCCGCGACTGTTGAAAGACTTTTCTCGTACGCAACGATGTTCAACATAGCGCGGTTTGGATCTTTGTCGGACGAACATTTTGAAGAACGAGTGTTACTTATTGCTAATAAGGATGAATATTTTAAGTAATTTAATGACAATATACATATGTATATACTGTGATAAATAGATAAATTAAAAAAATGTTAAAAAACACAAAATAATAGTAAAAAATAATTGAGTATTTATTTACATCACAAGAAATTGTAATTGAATTCTGTGCAGAATGGTGAAAACCGCATTGAAATCGGTACAGCCGTTTAAGAGCTAACTAACTTTATATCGGCGCGCGACTAATTAGATTTCGATCGAAATAATAATTCTTCTACCTATCTAAATCCCTCTGCTTTGTCTTTTATAGTCCTTTAATGTAAACAACCAACAATAATAACACACAGCCATTTACACACAAGAAGATTCTTCTCGAATAACAACGAGTTTTTGTTTATGTAAAACATTGCCATCCCGGTGTTCAAGCATGAACAGGCGACATCGTCTAATAGTGGCGGGGACCCTTTCTGTAACATAAACACAGCCGTATATGATATAAGAACATAACCGAAGCAACCAGGATAGACGATAAGCAGTTCAAACATAAAAAGGCATCTAATATAACGGCGACCTTTCTCAGATAATAGAATTAGGATAGGATAAACACATATATATATTAAGCCACAAACAATTGTAAAGATAAGAAAATGTAGATAAGAACTAGCATGTAAGTGTATATAAAGGAAGAAATCTTAAGAATAAAGTTAGTACTGAAAAGTATTCAAAGATGTTAAGTCATTTAACATTTGGTCCTTCGAGCAATTCTTAAAGTTTTCCGCCACTAGTGGTAAGAGACTCTAGGGAACTTGAATCTGAATTGAAAAGCGTTACCAGAGCAACAATACTGGTAGAGAATAGATCATACAGAGTGAGTGAGGAAAGTGAATTGAAAAGCGTTGCCAGAGCTACAATACTGGTAGAGAATAGATCATACAGAGTGAGTGAGCAAAGTGAATTGAAAAGCGTTACCAGAGCTACAATACTGGTAGAGAACAGATCATACATATCTAAAAAGTGAGCAAAGTGAATTGAAAAGCGTTGCCAGAGCTACAATACTGGTAGAGAATAGATCATACAGAGTGAGTGAGCAAAGTGAATTGAAAAGCGTTACCAGAGCTACAATACTGGTAGAGAACAGATCATACAGATCTAAAAAGTGAGCAAAGTGAATTGAAAAGCGTTGCCAGAGCTACAATACTGGTAGAGAATAGATCATACGGAGTGAGTGAGCAAAGTGAATTGAAAAGCGTTACCAAAGCTAGAATACTGGTAGAAAACAGATAATACAGATTTAAAAGAAATAATGAGCAAAATGTCAGCATCACATAAAAAACTAGTTGAGCAGCAAATAGCAATTTGGCAGGAGCTAGAAGCGATCGAGGAAGAAGCAAAAAAGGTTACGACAAGGAAAAAGATTCAGGAATTACAAAAAAATTTAGAGAAGAAATACAAGGTATTTGTAGAAAATGACAAGGTATTATGGAAATTGGGGATATGTGATATTCCCTATTTTAATGAAACATGGAACAAGCAATTGGAAAAGCTATATAAAGAGATTCAGAATGTATGCAAAGCACCGCAAATTCAAAGCAGATCTGACGAACTCAGAAAAGAAAGCAGTCAAGAAATGCAAACACAGGAAGCACAAACGGACCAATCTTCGAATAAAGAAGTTGTCGAGAGAACGATGACAATACTAGCAAAAGTAAGAGAAGCACTAAAAGAAGCTAACAAAGAAAGAGAAAGTGGAGTTTTTCAGAGGAAAAATACAGCGATGGAATAACCGACTTCAAGAACAGCTTCTGAAGCTTTCATTAGCAGATGAAACGAAACTGCGAGAGGAAAATTTCATCGACGAAGTAGAGATCGATGTGCAAGCATGGTTGGAGGAAACTGAAAGTCATTTGGAAACAGGCGAGACGAAGTTTAACATAGCAGCCAGATATCCACAAGTTGAGTTACACAAATTTGATGGAAAATCGGAAGAATGGAAAATGTTTTCAGAGCTATTTGAAGACATTGTAGACAAAAATGAGGAAATGCCAGTATCCATAAAGCTTGACTACTTGCGCTCTTGTGTGAAGGGCGAAGCACGAATGTCTATATCACACCTATTACAAGGAGCTTCAGCAAATTACAATGAAGCATGGCATACTTTAAAAAGAAGATATGAAAATAAGAGAGTCAATTTTTCAACGCAGATGGAGTGAATTTTGAATTTGCTAAAAATAGACGCAAAATCAGCAATTAGTGTAAAAAATTTATATGACACATCACAAGAATGCATCTATTTAATAAAAAGCTATTTTTCAAAAGAATTAAATGCAGACGAAATATTTGCTTACTTGATTCTACGCAAACTTCATAACGAAGGATTGCAGTTATATGGACAACATGTGAAGAAACCTAGGGAAATACAGAATCTTGTTGATGTAACAGAATTTTTGGAGCAATTATATCAGACGTTAGAGTCACAAGGAAAAACAAATTTAAACAACGAGTATAGAAGAAATTATACACATCATGTCGAATTAAACAGGGAAGTGCGAAACTGCGAATTTTGTAATAAAACAAAACATCGGTTGTACAACTGCCAAAAATTTTTAGATGCAACAGTTGGTAATAGAATAGCATATATTCGAAGCAAGAGACTATGTGAAACATGTTTAAATCATAACCAGAATACTGAATGCTGGTGTAAATCAAAGTGAAGGAAATGTAATGGAATGCACAACACACTTCTGCATACCGACGACTATAAACCGCGAAAATACAATGAGGAAAAACACATAAAAAAGAAGTTAGAGAACATCAATAATAATAAAAATAAATCTATTTTTATGACACAAAAGGAAACAAACAATAAGATGGTATTACTAGCAACAGCACAGATACAGGGAGTTTCGGTCAATGGTAACCACTGCTTACTGCGGGCATTAATAGACCAAGGATCACAGAGTTCAATGATTTCAGAGGAGGCGGTGCAAATGTTGTCCTTAGCCAAAACGAAGATTAACACGAAATTGACTGGACTATCAGATGCAACCGTAGGAGTTGCCAAAGCCAAAGTATGGTTAGATAGTATGCCAAGGCTCTTAAGCAATATCAAAATGAAAGCTCAGCTGCTAGTATTACCTAATTTAATAAAACCAATGCCGGATGATTCGTTCCACTTTGAAATCGACGATTGGAAAAACTACATATTAGCAGATCCAAATCTAAATAAAAGAGATCGCATTGACATTATAATTGGTAGTGATCTCTATTCACAAATTATAGAAGAAGGTGTATGAAAGCACAATAACATCGTTGGACAAAAAACTATATTCGACTGGGTGATATCCGGTTCAATGCAGAACGTAACATCAAAAAATAATTCAACAAGAGCAGTAACATCAAGCATAGAAAAATTTTGGAAAACTGAAGAAATACAAGAAGATAACAATGATAGCGTGGAAGGCGACTTATGCATGCAGATGTATATGGACACAACAAAGAGGGATGAAGACGGCAGGTACGTTGTAAGGATACCATTTAAAGAAGGTTTCACATTAGGTGAATCAAAGAAACAGGATATAGCGCGATTCTTATCGATGGAGAGAAAACAGGATGGAAATATAAAAAGCGAGTACATACAATTTTTAAGGGAATATGAAAAATTAGGACACATGGTCAAAGTACATAGAAGAGAAGAAGGGAAAGGGAAATATTATTTACCTCATCAGGCAGTGGTTCGAACAGAGAGTCTAACAACGAAAGTCAGGGTAGTATTTGATGCATCTGCAAAAACATCAAATGGATACAGCTTAAACGACATAATGATGATTGGCCCCAGATTACAAAGAAATATTTTTGACATAATTCTTAAGTGGAGATTATGGAAATATATACTTACAGCAGATGTGGAGAAAATGTATAGACAGATTAAAGTTTCTGAGGAAGACCAAGATTACCAAACAATAATTTGGAGAGAACGACCAGACCAGAAGTTGGCTGAATATAAGCTAACAACAGTAACATTTGGAACAGCAACAGCCCCCCTTTTAGCAGTAAAAACACTACGTCAAATTGCTAATGAGTGCGGCGATCAACTTATTGGAAATATTATAAGGAACGATTTTTACATGGATGACTTGATGACAGGTGCGAACAATAGAGAAGATTGTAGGCTTATCATGGAGAAGATAAGTAACCTATTAGAAGGAGCTGGATTTCAGTTGAGAAAATGGGCATCTAATGATCAGCATCTACTAAGTTTTGTAAAACAGGGCAGCGAGTATGCAGTTCTTCAAATCAATGGTGATGACACATCAAAGACACTTGGTATACAGTGGAATCCAACTGAAGATAATTTTAGGTTTTTAATTAATCTACCCACTATTACCCGTACAACGAAAAGAAACATATTAGCACAGATAGCTAAGCTCTTCGATCCAATCGGCTGGTTAGCACCTATCATGGTAAGAGCTAAAATTTTTATACAGAAGCTTTGTCAAGAAGGTTTAGAGTGGGACGAAGAATTGAATGATCAATTAAAAATAGAATGGCATAAATTTCAACGTAGCTTAAAAGACATAATAGCAATTAAAATTCCTCGATGGCTAAGCGTCTCAGACGAAAACGACTGTTTAGTGCAACTCCATGGATTCTCGGATGCATCAGAAAGAGCATATGGAGCGGTAATATATCTAAAAAGTAGATCAGCAATAAAAATATTAACTGCTAAAACTAAAGTATCACCTATAAAGAAAAAGAAGACGTTACGTAAATTGGAATTATGTGGTATGCATTTATTGGCAAAATTAATGGAAAAGGTAAGAGTATATTTTCCTAAGACAGTGGTGGATCAAGAATGAGAAAAATAAGGACAAATTTATACGCACTAGAACAACAGAAATAAGAACAAAAATTAAAAATGCCAAATGGTCACATATAAAATCAAATGACAATCCAGCAGATTTAGCTTCACGTGGTGTTTGCCCTTCAGAACTAAAAGATCATGTATTATGGTGGTCTCGCCCAAGCTGGTTAAAGAAGCCTCAGGAAAAATGGCCTCAACAAAAACCTATGGAAGAGATAACGATAACAATTGCTACTAGAACAGAAAATGAAAGAAATCACTTCATTGAAAAGCTGTTGGTAACGGTTTCGGATTTCAAGAAAATTGAAAGGATAGTTGCTTACGTCCTCCGGTTTACACAACAATTGAAAGGTTTACGGTCAGTTTCTAAGAACTTGACTTCCAAAAAATTTGGGAAGCGAACAAAATTATAATCAAACAACAGCAAGAGCAGCAATTCGGAGAGGAATTACGAAAACTGAGAAGAAAACAGGAAATCCCTTTAAAAAGCAAGCTTATACATTTAAAACCATTTATAGACGAAGAAGGAATCCTTAGGGTAGGTGGAAGATTAAAGTATGTTATGTTGCCAATAGACCAAAAATACCCAATTATTTTGGATAAATGCAGGTTATCAGAATTAATAATTCAACATGCTCATATGGCTACTCTACATGGTGGAAACACAGTAACAGAAGCGTATATTAAAAGAAGATATTGGATAATAGGCTTAAAGAAAGCCCTAAAAAAGTGTTATCATAACTGTGTAGTATGTATTCGGTACAGCCAAAAAGCAGCAGAGCAAGTGATGGGAAATTTACCGAAGTTTAGAACAAATGTTGCATTACCATTCGAGCACACTGGTGTAGACTACGCTGGACCAGTATTAATGCGGTGTTCAAAAGGAAGAGGACAGAAAGCTTTTAAGGGCTACATCGCTTTATTTGTGTGCATGACTACGAAAGCAGTACACCTAGAAGCAGTTAGTGATTTGACGACGGAAGCGTTTCTTGCAACGCTCAGAAGATTTTTTGCAAGACGAGGTAAGAGTTCACACTTATATTCAGATAATGGCTCCAACTTCATAGGAGCAACACGGCACCTAGATGAAGAATATCAAAATGCTGTAAGAAATAATACATCAGTCGCACAAAAGTTGGCAACAGAAAAAATCGAGTGGCATTTTTCCCCACCGGCAAGCCCTCATTTCGGAGGAATATGGGAGGCCGCAGTGAAGTCCATGGAAAATCATTTGAGAAAAGTTATAGGGGAAAAAAAGCTCACATTTGAAGAGATGACAACATTTCTTTGTCAGGTGGAAGCAGTATTAAACTCATGTCCATTGGGAGCATTGGGAAGTGAAATCGACAGTATTGACATATTAACACCTGACCACTTTTTAATTGGACGTCCATTACTCGATTGTCCAGAAGATAAAGGATTCCTTGAAAGAATAGGTTCCTTAGACCGTTGGAAATTAATACAGAAACTCAAACGAGACTTTTGGAAAAGATGGAAAGAAGAATATTTAGTTTCGTTACAGAAACGAAAAAAAAAACAGAAAAAACTAATCTAGAAAAAGGGCAACTTGTTATTGTAAGAGATGAGAACACACCACCATCAAGATGGCCAATGGCGAAAATCGATGAAGTTCATAAAGGATCCGACGGAAAGGTTAGTGTAGGCACTCTAAAGACATCAAAAGGAACAATAAAACGACCAATTCAAAAGATATGCCCTCTAGAGAATCAGGTAAAAGAACAAGCGGAGCGGAATGAATCAAGCGTAAATCATATCAGATTAGAACATCGTGGCAACCATAGTGGAGGTATTGCTGGTACTATGTGGATGATGATAATAATATTATTAATCTCAATGATTGGAGCAAATAAAACTACAGAGAATTCAGTAGAGGTACCTGAAGTCCATATAAATAAGTTGAAGAACAACGCCGCAATTTATTTAGATCCAATAGGAAAAATGAGTAGTACTGCATTAAAAAGGGAGGTTAGTTGTTTACTATAATTTAGACCCATACATAAAAGAACAATGATCAAAATTAAGTAATTTTGATGAGCAATACCTTTTGATAACAGCAGGCTTACAGCGAAGGTATGAGATGCTTAAAGTAAATAATAGATTATTGATAACAGATAGCAGACAGAAAAGACCAATATTCAGCAGTATAGGATCACTGTATCATATTCTATTTGGGTTAATGGATGATGATGATCGCGAAAAATTAGAAAAAAATATGCGGAACTTTCTGGACAACCAACACGATATAGATGGGTTAATTAAGAAGCAAACCTCCTTAGTAGACGCTACAGTGAATATCTTAAAGAAAACAACGGCAGAAGTGAATACCGGGTTTGCAAAAATGAATGATCATATAATGGAGATACATAATATGACTGCACAAAACCATAGATCGTATAAGACGGGAATGACATTTAACTTATTGGCCATGCAGTTAGAAACGATGTTAAGAGACTGTAAAGAAATACAAATGTCAATAATAAACATGCTAATTGACATTAATCACCAACGAGTTAATCCATTCTTAATAAGTCCATTTCAGCTACAGAAAGAAATACAGAAAATTCGAATTAAACTGCCTTCAAAATTAAGGCTTCCAGGCGAGGAATCAGAAAACGAACTGCAAGAAGTTTGTCGATGGATGACAGCCAAAATTATAATTATATAAGTTAAGAACGAGTTATCTTAATGTTGTTTTAGGATCATTAAGATTGTCCCAGATTGTCCCATATTATTTTAGGAATATTTGAAGCTTTGTTATTGTTGGATTTTAAAGGAATATCTGTGTTATGTTTAGCGATAAGAAAATATTCTTTCCCACGCGAGATTGTGTAAAAACCTTATCACACGTAGAAATAAGGTATAAATAGGCCAATAAAGTAAAATAAAGTGTAGTCTGTAAATACACTCGAAAGAAGTTGTTTGAATTCCTAGTGTAAAAAGTTAACTGGCGCCCGAACAGGGACCACTAAGGTGTTAAATAATATAGTTAAAGCTCCTTAAATAGCAGCAATACTATAAACATCAAAAGTGGCAAAAAATGTATTAAAAGAGCACAAAAAGCTCCTCAAGAAGCAGCACCAACGTCCAGCTCCTCAAGAAGCAGCATTAACGTCCAGCTCTTCAAGAAACACTACCTACGTCCAGCTCCTCAAGAAGCAGCACCAACGTCCAGCTCCTCAAGAAGCAGCAACGACATAAATTTATTAGTACTGTAAGTTAAAGAATAAGTAATTTATAAGCAAAACTATTAGAGTGAAAACTTTAAATTTAAATTTTAAATAGACATATTAAGAATTAAGATTTCATTGTTACATAAATAAGTAAATAAAAAACATAATAATTAAATAAAAACACAGATACTGCGAATCCGTAGCCCATAAAGCCGGACCCTCCAGTATATAACAACCTAAAAATAAATTAAAAACTAGGCATTGCGAATCCGTAGCCCTTAAAGCCGGACCCTCCAATGTTTTATAAAATCACAAACTAAACAATTTAGAAAATATTAAATAATATACGAAATTTTTAAAAAGATACAGTACAGTAAAATTATTACGAAATATAAAATTATTACGATTTTTACGAAACAAAAATCTTTTAAATATTAAATATTGAACAAAATGGCAAATCCAAATAATTTTATACGTCCACCAACCTTAAATGTTCCCAATCCTCCAACACCAAACACAAACACTAACACGACAAATACATCGACGAACGTTTCAGTTTCTGAATTAGAACAAGTAATTTCCAGAGTAATTCATAAAATTCTCCTAAATCACAATCAATCTTTAGAAACAATTCCCAATTTAGAAAATACATTAGACCAAACAATCCAACCAGAACATAGTTCCGAGTTATACCAACTAGATAAGATTCCTGATATAGTTAGAAGCATACGTGACTTTTCAGGGAATCCAGCAGAATTCAGTTCTTGGAAGAAAAGTGTAGAGAGAGTACTCCAAATCTATGAATGCAAAATAGGAACTCCCTTATACTTTGGTATTCTAAATGTAATCCGTAATAAAATTATAGGAAATGCGGATGCAGCTCTTAAGTCTTATAACACACCTCTAAATTGGAAAGCAATTTGTAAATGCCTTACTCTTCATTATGCAGACAAAAGAGACGTCACTACCTTAGAATATCAACTAACATCCTTAATCCAAGGAAACAAAACTATCTCAGAATTCTATCAACTAGTTTACACCCATCTGTCCTTAATCTTAAATAAAATCTCATGTTTAGAAATAAGTCAAGAATCCCTTCAAATTTTAACGAAAACATATCGCGACAAGGCACTAGATACTTTTATTAGAGGCCTTAAAGGAGATTTACCTAGATTGTTGGCAATGAAAGAATGAAATGAAAAAATTAAACGTTGGAAAGCACTCTTAGAAGAATACAATCATGAAATAGTCTATAAAACTGGAAAATCAAATGTCGTAGCAGATGCTCTGTCCCGAATACCACAGGAAACCCATATTAATTCAATAAGATCAACTCAACACAGTAGTGATAGTTCACCACAAGGACTAATTATTAGCGTCGAATCACCCATTAATGTTTTTAAGAATCAACTCATTATATCAACAGGAGAAAATGACAGTTACCAATTCCAAATACCATTCCCCACTTATCACCGACATATAATCACCAGACAGGAATATTCAAATAACATCCTAATTTCAATACTAAAAAAATATCTCAACCCTTCAGTCATCAATGGAATTCTCACATCCGAACAAACTATGGGAAAGATTCAAGAAATTTACCCAAATCATTTTAGAACTTATAAAACTAGATTTACCCAAAGAAAGGTAGAAGATTTGACAGATAGTACAATACAAGAGGAAGAAATCATAAAAACCCTTAGAAGAGCTCATCGAAATGCATTCGAAAACAAACTACAATTAGAACAGAAATTTTACTTCCCTAAAATGAAAGCAAAAATAGATAATATAATTAAATCTTGTTCCATATGCAAGGAGCAAAAGTACGATAGGCATCCTAACAAACCAGAAATCACAGCAACCCCTATACCATAATATCCAGGACATATAGTACATATTGATATTTACTCTACTGAAAGAACATACGTTTTAACAGCTATAGATAAATTTTCTAAATATGCTCAAGGTAAAATCATTAAATCCAAAGCTATCGAAGACCTCAGAAAACCTCTTCACGAAATTCTTTTTTCCTACGGAGTCCCAAAAATTGTTGTGATAGATAACGAAAAATCTTTTAACTCGGCAAGTATCAGCTTTATGATGAAAGATCAATTAGGTATCGAAATATTTAAAACCCCACCGTATAAAAGTACAGTCAACGGTCAAGTTGAGAGATTTCATTCGACCTTATCAGAAATTATGAGATGTCTCAAAAGTGAAAATAAGCACCGAACATTCCAAGAGTTATTAGACCGATCCATTTATGAATACAATTATTCCATACATTCAGTAACAGGCAAAAAACCAATAGAAGTCTTCTTTGGTAGAAACGTATCAGACCCAGAACAATTTGAAAAAGCTAGACAAGATAATATTGAAAAGCTCAAAGAAAAACAGTCAACCGATTTAAAACACACAAACAAGAAAAAGAAACCAATTAGAGAATATAAAACAGGAGAAATTATATACGTCAAAGTGAATAAAAGATTAGGAACTAAAATTTCACCTCAGTTTAGGAAAGAAATTGTCAAAGAGAACAAAACCACCACTGTTCTAACGACTACAGGAAAAATTGTTCACAAAAGTAACATTAAAAGCTAATTAAGAAAATTCTTATAGTACTTTTAACATCATAACAACAACAGAAACAGACGTGCAAATACTCCATTAGACCACACATTTAGTGACGATAGAAAACACATACGGAAAAACCCGAGACTTTAAGACATTTTAATCGACACTAAAACTTACGAACATTTCTTTACAGAAAAGCAACCCATTTCCTAAAATACGAAATCACTAAATCCTTCATTATCCCTAACTCCATTAAATCTAATAAACAAAACCGCCACAAAAGATCAATTGATGTAATTGACAAAATTATTAAATTAATTATTAAACTAATTAAACTCAAATACTATAATAATAGAGTTATAAATAATAATAAATAAAATGAAATCAGAATTTTATTTAATAAAATACAAGTGTAACTTATAAAATTATTATCAGTAGGAAAACAAAAGATGTTAACAAAATTATAGAAAATATAGAAATACAATAAAGAAATATATTCAGTAGACAGAAAATTTATGAAATATTAATTCATTAAGAATAAGTAATCGAAATGTACTAATAATATTAGTTATAGTATAGTAGTAGTACAATTAAAATTTTAAGACGAACAATGAGGAACTCAACATGCGAATACAGGCAGCACATAACACGGATAGAAGAAATTCAATTTTACCCAACAATTTAAATAGATCGTTCAAAATAAACAACAAGCTTTTTAGTTAAATGGAACTTCAATCGATTACACATAAGCAACTTTATAGAATCTTGGAAAATCCTTATGCAGAAATTATCTCATCACATGTTCAAGTTTTCAGACGTCCGAACAAAAGATGCGACAAAATCATTTATGGAGCATGGACACAAATATTTTCATACTTAAAACTCAGCATTGCGTTAACAACATTAAATCAAATGGAGACAGCACAACAAAATTAATGAGATCTACAGAATCCGCAGGTTACATCACCTAACTTAAAAATTTACACCTTTTCTAAAACTATTGAGGACAATCGATTTTAGGAGGGAGGAGTTAAGAACGACTTATCTTAATGTTGTTTTAGGATCATTAAGATTGTCCCAGATTGTCCCATATTATTTTAGGAATATTTGAAGCTTTGTTATTGTAGGATTTTAAAGGAATATCTGTGTTATGTGTAGCGATAAGAAAATATTCTTTCCCACGCGAGATTGTGTAAAAACCTTATCACACGTAGAAATAAGGTATAAATAGGCCAATAAAGTAAAATAAAGTGTAGTCTGTAAATACACTCGAAAGAAGTTGTTTGAATTCCTAGTGTAAAAAAGTTAACTTATATAAATTATAATTATAATTGGTAAGCGATTGGTAATAGATATAGAGATTCCATTATTGCAGCCGGAAGTATCAGAAGTTTTCCGAATAATTACCTTACCAATGCGAAAGGAGGATACAATTATAATTCCACAAATACAATCTGAAGTGCTAATATTTAATGTAGAAAAAGATCATTATTTTCTCATGAATCAAGTACAGCTAAATGAATGCGTAAAAAAGAAACCAAATAATTACGTATGTTATGGTAACTGGCATTGGAAAGCAACAACGGACGGCTCCTGCGAGATCTCACCTTTAAGACCAGCTGAGGTAAACAAATTCGATCAAGTGAACCAAGAATAAGTGGGTAAAATTAGGCGCACCGAATGTATGGCTGTTCAAATTATTCAACGCAACATATATATGCAACGCAGCATAATATGTGGACGATCGCAGGCAAAGTGGGTAGCGGTTCCAGAACAAGGTATTCTGGAGTTGAAGCAGGGATGTAATGCTAGGTATAAAGGAGTATTTTTAGCATCGTCGCAGCAGATCCAGTCAGATGCACTACAATCCTGAAAATATTTGGGTTAAGAATATAATTCAAGTGAAGAAAGAAGACATTCGGCTATTTAACTTTACTGCATTCGACAAAAGTGATGAGTTAGCTAAGGTACAGAAGAACCTGGATGACTTCAAGCAAAACCACCTTCATCTAAGAGCCTTGGATTTTCATCACCTCAGTGGACATACATCATTAATTTTAGTATGCATAGTAATATTAATATTGTTAGCATATTGCATAAGTGCAGCTACAATTAGAAAGAATATATTAGCACTTTCGCGCGACCGGCAGAATGTTCAAACATGAACAGGCGACATCGTCTAATAGTGGCGGGAACCCTTTCTGTAACATAAACACAGCCGTATATGAGATAAGAACATAACCGAAGCAACCAGGATAGACGATAAGCAGTTCAAACATAAACAGGCATCTAATATGACGGCGACCTTTCTCAGATAATAGAATTAGGATAGGATAAATACATATATATTTTAAGCCACAAAAAATTGTAAAGATAAGAAAATGTAGATAAGAACTAGCATGTAAGTGTATATAAAGGAAGAAATCTTAAGAATAAAGTTAGTACTGAAAAGTATTCAAAGGTGTTAAGTCATTTAACACCCGGTACTTGCTGACGATAAGGGCTACGGTTGAGATAACACATCCTCACATCATTTCATTTCAAATGACCACTTTATTTCAACTAAGAATGTTATTTCAAATAATTATTTCAGAAACTATTTGAAATAATTATCGCATTTGCAAGATTATTTCAAATAATATATAATTTCATTTTGAAATAATGAATTATTTGAGATGATGAGTTATTTCAAATAATTATTTCAGAAATTATTTGAAATAATTATCGCATCTGCATGGTTATTTCAAATAATCATGTTCTTTCAGATAAATTTATAATATTATATAATTATTTCAGAAATTATTTGAAATAATTATCGCATTTGCATGGTTATTTCAAATAATATGTTATTTCATTTTGAGATAACTAATTATTTGAGATGACGCGTTATTTCAATTTGTTATCTCTTATTTCATCTGAAATAAAAAATGAACAGGCCTGCCCTACACACGAAGTGATGAGGGTATATTCACTTACTGCTTCCGTTTGTAACGCATTAAAGGAGGCGTGACAGATATAGAAAAGTATATATATTCTTGATCAGCGTGACCTCCTGAGTCGATTTAGCCATGTCCGTCCGTCTGTCTGTCTGTCTGTGGAAATCACGATTACAAGAGAACGAATAAAGATATCTTCATCAAATTGGGCACGAATATGGTCTATCATTAGAAACTCATCGCTATTGAAAATGGGTAAAATCAGACCATTACCACGCCTACTTTTTATAGTGAATATAAATTCATCCATTTTTATGAACGAATTTGGGGTTGAAATTTTGTCGAGAAGTTCACTGCCTCTGACCAAAACAGACTACCACAAATGGGCGCCCACTAATTAAATAAAACTCGATTACAGGAGAACGAATAGATTTATTTTTATTAAATGTGGCACGAATATTCTGTCATCACAGGCTATTTGAGATTAAAAAGGAAAAAAATAGAACAGTGCCACGCCTAATTTTTAACTCGATTAATTAATTTTTTTTAACTCGATACCAGCGTGTAGAATTTTCCCTTTCTTCCTCATCTCTCTCTCCTACGGACTGAGTGAAAACTTATCAAAAGATATTGGGTCTAGCCAAGCTGAATGGCAATGAATCCGCTGTCCAGGAAGGCGTTCCCAACGAACCCGATGTCCCCTCCACCATCCAGAGAGTCTAACGCCTACAGCAGGGAGGTGTTGAAGGTTGCCAGATGGCTTTCCTCCAATGGCCCCCCGCCGGAGAGGTCCGCTATGTCGACAAGGAGATCTCCCCCCGCGAAAGACCGCCGTTTGGCTCTGTGGTCGTTGCTGGGTGTTGACGGACATTGACCAGGTGGAGCGGGTCGCTTCCGAGGAACCGCAGTCCGCATTTTATTGCTGGTCGAAGCACTTTCACCCTGCATCGCCGATGCGGTGCTTTTCGCTCCACCTGCAGTCGTCCGGCTTTTAGCTTCTCCAGCATCGGGATCACAGAGGTATCCTCTCTAAACCTGTTGCCCAGCAAGCGTTTTTCCGGACTAGTCCCGCACGAGGTCGCTTAGCCGAGAAGTCATCTTAGCTATGGATTTTTCCAATGCTCTTCTCGTCTTCTGACCCTTCCGTTTACACCTCTGCGTGTAAACGTATTCGCATAGCTGTACATAAATCAATGGTTTGCAAGTTTGTAATTGCAAACCCTGTAATTTCTTATTTTTACACATTAACAAAACAAATCCAATGCCGAACATTCTTTTTACTTAATTTGCACTCTCAACCTCAATAGCTACCAAAAATGGATGAAAAAAACCTTTTAAAGAAATATCATCTAATAAACACAATAATAAAATTAAATAGGTTATTAAATTTATATAAATATATAGGCACATGAAATTTGGTGTTGGCATATCTACATATTTAATTCACCCCATTATTACATTCGGTTTTCCGGTTAGCAAACCTTACACGTTTCTAGGCCTGCAGCGAAGGGGTAAGAGGCTGTGAAATACGAAAAGGCATCTTTCACAGCTTCTTGAGAACTGAAGGATTTTCCTTGTAATGTTGTATGTCGCGAACGCAATTTCCAGTTCCGGGCGATAAGAACTTTCAAGGCCAGTATTAATTTTATAATACTACTCCGCGAGTGAGTCAAGGCCAAGTTCAAATTAATGCAACCACATCACTTTGCTTGGTAGCCCGAAGCTTTAGTTTAATTTGGTTTAGTCAAGCTTTGGTTTAGCCAAGTCAGCAACCGGAGCTTGGCAATTGGAATGGATCATGGAAGCTAGCATTTAGTAGCGAGCTTCCAAACCATGAAAACCATAGAGCTTTGCAATTGGAGTGGATTGTGGAAGTTAGCTTTCAATAGCAAGCTCGCAAACCATTAAAACGCTTGGTTCAAATTAACCAACGATCAGAATCCACACGCGGAAGAATTAAATTGAGAACGATTTTCTTCCGCGTATTGATTCTGCGAATATTACAATTTTAATATTGCGAAATAATGGAAATTGCGAAACACGGCATACTGACCCACTTCAGTCCTCTCGACGTCTGTGTCGACCAAGCCAACGTGGAAACAGGCAAAAGATCCGAACGGGAGTCTTAAAATATTATCAGAACGACGCGGTCGTCTATCTTTAAATCGCGTATCAAGTCGCGAGTTAGTTTTAAATTATAATTAATAATAATAAGTGTACAAGTATAAGTGTAGATACTAAAATTAGTGTTTAGTGTCGGAACAAGAAACTTAAAATAAAAATCAATAGCTTAACCAGGGCGTTTTATTCGTTGCACAAAGGACAACGAAAAGGAAGAAGACCACCCGTATAGGATACAACATTTTGGCGCAGCCGGATTTTCGAGTCGAGGATCGCTCGAAGGGAAAAAGTAAGTAACAATCAAAAACAAAAATAAATAAGTAAGATTCGTAGCTTAGGAAAAAGAGTAAATTAAAATGTGAAAGAATAAGTTAGCTAAGAATTTGACACCAAATTTTTAAAAAAGCAGTGAAATAAAAATTTTGTAGCAGTAATTGAAATGCAGCAGTTAGCAAGATATAAGAAAAATCAAGTTTTAAAAGAAATTTTAAAAAGCAAAACTGGTAAAAAGTGAAACGATAATTTCGTTAATAAATAATACGCAAAAGTGAAAAATAATTTGGTGATGATTTTGGCATGAAGTTGTAAAACAAAAGAAAAAAGTGAAATAAGAAAAATTAGTAGCTTAGTAAAAAGAAAATATTGAAAACTAAAAAGTAAAAAGGATACTAATAGAATTAAAATAGTTTAATTCTTTTAAATATATTAAAATATATTATATTATTATATGCTATGAACTATAAAATAACTTTCAGGTCCAAAAATCATCGGTTTCATCAAAAGGATGCTAGCGTAAAAGCACGGCAAACTTATCTGTCCAATAGCATTAGCTGGACAAAAACTTTACTGAGGTCGATCCTTTTCACTCGGGAAGCTATTTCATAGGTTTAAAATTTATTTAGTAGAGTTAAGAGGACTCATGTTTTAAATATAATGAAAACAATTTTAAACAAACAAGTTAAAGAATTTTAAATTAACTAGAAATTCACCTTAAATTAAAACTGTATTAAAAATTTAATCGAAAGAGGCAATTTAAAGTTAATCAGTTAAAAAGTTGTAGTTTTGAACGACTTTAAATTAACTTAAGATTGGCTGGAGATTAAACAGAATGAAATTCAATTTAAATGAGAATATTGAAACACATATAAAACAAAAAATTTAAATCGAAAGTAACCTTAGAATAACGTAAATCGGACTCGACTAAAATTTAAATCATATTAAATAAACAAATAAGATAGTGATTTAGCATGTTAAAAAGTGAATAAAAGTCCAATAAGTGAAAATCAGAAATGCAGAAAACGTATAATAATTAATTAAAGACGAATTTTTAAAAATCAAATCCAAAAATTTGAAACTTATGTTGTTGGTCACTGTGAGTAGCAAATTAGCGAAAACCAGGAGTACTTTATTAACTTAAATAAATTCTATTTAACGTGATAAAGTATACTCGATAAACGCAATTAGTTGAAAACAGGAATCCATTAAAACAAAAACAAGACGCGTAGAGTTTAAGTTTTCGTTGTATCGTTTTCGGGTGTGTCTTAAACTTTTGTCTTCAAATTTGTATTTGATTTCAAAGTTGCACAGTTTAATTTGCTTAATCAATAATTAATTTTATCAGGTTGTGGGAATTTTTGGAAAGTTTGAAAAATTTTTTTTCGAAATTTATGGCATGTACAGCTATCCCAGACGCGGAAGCAAGTACTGTTACAAGGGCGTTCTACGACGAAGTGATTACGCGTTACGGGATTCCGCGAATTTTAATTACAGATAACGGAACAAATTTCATTTCAAAGTTGTTCTCAGATACATGCAAATTGTTAGGGATTAAAAAATTGCATATAACGCCATACCATCCGCAAGCAAATGGCTCATTAGAGAGAAGCCACAGACCGTTAGCGGAAGATGGGTCGAATTGGGATCAATGGTTAACTGCTGCTATGCATGTTCAAAACCACACACCCCACATTACGACTAACCAAACACCGTTCCCTACTTTGTTTGGTTTCGATATAGAGATACCGACTAACCTAAAAAGAAAGTGTAGTCCGGTGTATAATGCCGAAGATCCAAGCAATGTATTAAAATTTCAGATACAAAGAGCCCATGAAATAGTTCGGAAAAACCAAGAAATGGCTAAAACGGTAGCAAAAAATCATTATGATAATAAGTTAAATTTAGTAGAATTTAAAGTAGGAGATAAGGTATTAATTAAGAATCAGACTAGGAAAAATAAGTTTTCTCCAATATTGATAGGGCCATATGAGGTAGCAAAGATTAAAACTCCAATTACGACAGTTTTAAAATTAAGGGAAAGAAAAAACCTTTCCACAATAACTTACTTAAGTTATATAAAAGCAACTAAATAGGAAAATAGGACTAACTAGATAAATACATAGGAACCCATCAGAATAACTTAAACTAATAAACTAGAGTTAGGAGAACATTGAGTTAATCAGAATGGTCACCTTATTAGGAGTAGGATACAGTAAATTAGTATAGAATAGGATTGATAGCATTATTATAGGATTGTATGAAACTAAAGTTTTTAAGTTTATTACTAATAATTTTAATTTAACGTCTTACGTTTGAATAACGAATGAAAGTCATCAAATTTCATAATGAAAAATTCAACAAAGAAGTAAAAAAGAAATCAGAATAGCGTTTCAATAAGCAAGAACTTGTTTATTTAAGCGTCAAAATATAAGAAAAGAAAACTCAAGAGAATTTAACAATTTTTTTTTAATTTTGGATTGAAATTTTTAGTTTGTATTCATTTTAATTGATAATATACGGTATACGAAAAGTAGCTGTTCCGTTAAATACACAGCCAACCTTAGGCTGCAGTTATTGAATTAACCTGCCTTGAATTAGCCTGAATTAACCTTACATTTGCAGTTATTATAGGAATAATTGCACATGTAGAACATATGCCTGAAGACTTAGTTCATGCATAAAACACACACGCACACCCTTTATGAAACAAAAATCGCACCCATGCATATATGCAGACATAAATTAGTATTAGTAGTATAAATACTAATAGAAAAAAAAGAAGAAAAAAAAAGAAAAACGCATGAAAATATTTTGTTTTCATTATTAATACTTTCTGTTCTATTACTAAGTAGGTAGCGCATAGACAGACATACATATGTCCGAATAATTGTAATCACCGAAATTTAGCGATTAACGCAAGCACTGCAATACTGAAAAAAACAAAGTTGAACAACTGAACACGAGCAGAATGCAGTGTCAGTTTTAAAACAGCTAATGAAAAAAACAGAGAAAGAAAAAGAATAAAACACCAAAGGTGAATAACTTTAAAATAACCAAGAGAAAAGGAAAAATACAATACACAAACAATAAAAACATATGTCCGAATAATTGTAATCACCGAAATTTAGCGATTAACGCAAGCACTGCAATACTGAAAAAAACAAAGTTGAACAACTGAACACGAGCAGAATGCAGTGTCAGTTTTAAAACAGCTAATGAAAAAAAAGAGAGAAAGAAAAAGAATAAAACACCAAAGGTGAATAACTTTAAAATAACCAAGAGAAAAGGAAAAATACAATACACAAACAATAAAAACATTGTTATAAATATACATACATATATACAAAATTTTAAAGCACATTGACAAATACTAATGTACACATATACATATATAAAGTTAATTTAATTATATTGTAATTTAAAAAAGAATATTTCCACATAATCAAAACTGAAGCAAAATAAAACTAATATTAATAATGAAATAAAGGCTTAAGAGAAAACAAAAATTTTTTTTATATCAAATTTAAAAGAGAAAAATACGTAATCATAAGAACAATATCAGAATATATATATATAATATCTTACATAAAAAGTAAAGAGATAAGATAAGTAAAATACTTGTACAGATTTTTATTGAAATCATTTTGAATATAATATTTATATAATAGAAAAAAGCGTAACAAACTCTATTCAACTAGAATAACATAAACTAGAACTACATATATTGTATTATAGAATAACATATATTGCAGTAGAATAAAGATAAAATATTTCTAATTGAATTAAAATAAATACAATTTACGTACAATTTACATAGCACAACTACATAATAACAATTTAAATCATTCGTAATTGTAAACAAAGTATAATTAGCTTAAAAATATACTGTAGGAACAAAATAAAAATAAACATAAAAAATTATATGTAATATTTTATGTAATATGTATTATATATAAAAGAAGAATACAGCATGCAGAGAACCGGACAGCAATCCAAATGTACACCCGTTACAGCAGAACAAACCACGCACTCATAGACCAACGACACACAACACGGCGACGAAGAGTCGCCCGAACAAATCGAAGAGGGAAGGGTAGCTGGAACAGCTGATCAGCGTAGCGACCACAACCATCGCAATCAAAGATGGAATTGTTGCGACAAACAAGCAATTCAATGCAACAATGCAACGGCATTCGATCACAAAACACGAAGATACTTTCAAAGAGGTCTAACAGCAGCAATTTGAACCTGAAAATTACCGAACGATAACGGTGACAAATACGCAGTACGCGGAGACCTCCAAAATCAACAAAATAGAGACCTAACCCACCTGCAGCAGCTAACTACAAACCAGTGGCTGCGCAAATGCGAAATCCTCAGGAATCATGATGGCAGCCTAGTTATGTTAAGCGTAAGGGATAGCATCACAACGTCGTGGCGATGAAGCAGCTAGTAGACAACTACTAATGCGGTCATCCACAGTTCGCCAGTTAAATTTATGGTACATTATCCCGTGGCACAAATCACACTCTACTACATTACCTCAAGAGATGACGATTTAAAACGCATCACCACTATCGACAAGAAAAATGTTGAAGATGTTTAGCAAGATGTTACAAATGATGATCTTGGTAACATCTCAACCATCAACTACCGTGAAGCGAAAAACAATTGATCCCAATTGCGGGACAACGATACTACCGACAACGAACAACTATATCTGGTCATCAAGCATAGCACCCCACGCGTCAGCTACCCAACAGCAACATTCCCACAATACATCAACATCAAGGTGTACATCAACAACAAAACCATCATCAACAACAACAAGAACATCAACTTCAAGATCAACATCAAAATCATCCCCTACACACAGATGACACCGAAGAAACGCAGTCGTATTATTAAATTATTATTGTAAGAAGTTTTATTGTAATTATTGACAAATAATTGCCTTGCAATTATTGTATTGTAATTATTACTAATAATTAATTGTATTATTATGTTAACTAATCTTACTTCAATTACATTATTCGGAAAAGGAAAAAAAAAACACAAACATACATAAGTAGACACTAAGTACAACCATAATAAACACACGACCACCCACAATTCAACAAACAATAAATGTAAAAGAAAAATTTAATATCGTTTCGCACGATACTAAATTTTTCTTCCCCGAGGGTGGAGGGATGTTGTATGTCGCGAACGCAATTTCCAGTTCCGGGCGATAAGAACTTTCAAGGCCAGTATTAATTTTATAATACTACTCCGCGAGTGAGTCAAGGCCAAGTTCAAATTAATGCAACCACATCACTTTGCTTGGTAGCCCGAAGCTTTAGTTTAATTTGGTTTAGTCAAGCTTTGGTTTAGCCAAGTCAGCAACCGGAGCTTGGCAATTGGAATGGATCATGGAAGCTAGCATTTAGTAGCGAGCTTCCAAACCATGAAAACCATAGAGCTTTGCAATTGGAGTGGATTGTGGAAGTTAGCTTTCAATAGCAAGCTCGCAAACCATTAAAACGCTTGGTTCAAATTAACCAACGATCAGAATCCACACGCGGAAGAATTAAATTGAGAACGATTTTCTTCCGCGTATTGATTCTGCGAATATTACAAATTTAATATTGCGAAATAATGGAAATTGCGAAACACGGCATACTGACCCACTTCAGTCCTCTCGGCGTCTGTGTCGACCAAGCCAACGTGGAAACAGGCAAAAGATCCGAACGGGAGTCTTAAAATATTATCAGAACGACGCGGTCGTCTATCTTTAAATCGCGTATCAAGTCGCGAGTTAGTTTTAAATTATAATTAATAATAATAAGTGTACAAGTATAAGTGTAGATACTAAAATTAGTGTTTAGTGTCGGAACAAGAAACTTAAAATAAAAATCAATAGCTTAACCAGGGCGTTTTATTCGTTGCACAAAGGACAACGAAAAGGAAGAAGACCACCCGTATAGGATACAACAGTAAGAACTGGTCCAATGCCTGCAATACGTGGTAGTCCAACTTCAAGTGCAAGGTCTGGTGAATACGGTGAGTGGCAGAGAGTTTCCAAGCCTAGATCGTTTAATTTGTGTAGCGTTGTTCGAGCGACATATGGTCGCGCGTGGTCTTGTAATAAGATTAGACAGTCTCTATTGACTAATCTAGGCTGTTTAGTAGTAGCAACTTCATATTAAACTTAAAAATTTTCTCTAGGAAATACTCAGTTTATCGCAAAGATAGAAGCCTTTATCACACCAAGTTAATTAGATGTGGAGGTGTCCTCAGTGCGGGGAACTCAACTTGTTTTTCAAGTGAAGTAATCCTTCAAGACGACGGTGAAATAGATTTCTGCTGCGTCTTTGTTCAAATGGACAGCATATCGTTGTATATTACTCGTTTTTATATTCCACCGAATTCCTTCCTGCAAACGGACCGCCTCATAGTCCTCGGTGACTTTAATCATGTAATTTGGAAAAAGAGTATGGACGACCCCGTGGTACATTTACCATCACCTAAAGGCCAAATCGATGCTAGTTTTTTAAACGATTTAGTGTCACATGGTCTACTCCAAGTTAAGCATATACATACATAATATAACAAACAGATGAAAAAGACAGTTTCGAGGTCTTCCCTCGTGCTCCTCTTGTCACACCGTAGATAGGCACCATCCCATCTTGGAAATCTGACTTACACAATACTTGCATGAAACATCGCAAGACAGTAAAGGTGAATTTATAAGACAATTTTGCTTTAGGAAAACTAATTACGCAACTCTGAGCGATGGCATTCGAAATCTTGATTGGAAATCTATTTTATGTTTAACTAACTTCCTTTCTGCCTCGAATCTGGATCTAGCATTGAGCACCTAGAATTCCTTACTTTCTGAGTCTTTTAAACATCAGTGCCTCAGGGATACGCTTCGAAAATTTCATCTCCTACGTTGTTTACGAAAGATTTACGCTTATTAAGGAATTTAAAAACTAAATATTACAAACTGTATTGTAGGAATTCTAACACTAAATTTTCTGAACTACACTTCTACACGGATTCTGCAGTGAGAGATCAACTACAACTAATTTATTGAACTTCATATCCAAAACCATTAATAACTTTAAAACTGGCTTGCAAACTGACCTCATTTACACTGATATTAGTAAAGCTTTCGACGTGGTGAACCATAAGCTGCTGCTCTTAAAACTGACTCTCTTCGGATTTCCTCCTGCTCTTGTAAGCTGGATAGCCTCCTACCTAAATAATCGAACTCAAGCTGTACGGTTCAAAAATTCGTTATCTTTTAGATTCATTTTCCTAATTGTGAGAAAACGCCGTTCTTTTTTGGTTTTTTAACCGTCTCGGTTAAGTATTTTAATATGTAACTACATTTGTATATAGGATATACTTAATATAATATTATATGGACTAATGAGTCAAGTTTGAGGAGCGACCGTGGCGTATCATGCGAGCATTCGAACACTTCTGAATTTTTATGGCCATGGCAACATATCCCAAAGGGTATGCCACCATAGCCAGTTAAGCAAGTACTTAATCCAACCAACAAATCGTGTAGCGATGCATATCCTTCCGTTACTTTGTCGGTGTCCGTTACTCCGCCTTCTGCGCGCCTGCACAAATGAAAGCAGCGTCGAATACAGACACCAGCGAACATCCACGACAAGCGCTTGTTTTTCGATGCCAACAGCGGGTAGCTAATGCGTCTAGCCGGTGAAATGCAAACAGTGGCGACGGCAAAGTGCTAGCTCAGCATTGCTGTATCGTTTACAGCAATGAAGCGGTTGTTTGTTTACTTTGGATTGTTCGACCAGCCAAGTAGCGTAAACTATCTTCATAGTGGAGTGCAACAAAGTGTCGCGTTGATAAGGATCTAATATCCAATCGAACGACTTCACCTAATTTTGGTTTAATGCTCTGACGTGTATGGCTGTATGATCATTTGTAACGAATACACAAACACACACGTGAACGCCGCAATCTCTTTCCATTTGCTCTTTCTGGTCTTTATCATCGATCTGCCAACAGTATGTAGAGGAAATAATCCTAATGTTTGCAGTTGACGTAAAATTTTTTCTAGAGTGCTTGAGAAAAAAGAGTTTCGCATATTTCTTCACTGTATTTAAAAAACCTAGTAGCCAAAGGTAAATTTTAATATTTTCCTCTATTCCTGATTTCGCAATACAAAAAGTTTGCCAGTCAAACGTGAACTTTTGTTTTAAAAATATTAATTCGAAATGAGTGCCAAATATAAAAACCGATTTGAGTTTGTATTTTTGGTTAAACACCCAAAAGGCCCAAAAATGAGTGCTAAACCCGCCGCAAAATACACCAAATGTTCAATTTCATTTATTAGGAAGTGGATTAAGCGCTTCGAAAAAGTTGGAAATGTTGACGACAGCGAGGGCAGAGGCAGAGAAGGAGTGACTTCAAAAGCTGTGGATAAAGCTATATGAAGTTTATTTGAGAAAAATCCAACTCTTAGCCTTAGAGCAGCGAAACAAAAATTATTTCGCAAGGGAGTCGACGATCTCTAACAAGAGTACCAGCACAAAATCTTTGTTAACTGAAAAACATATTGAAAACAGATTAACATGGTCTCGTGAAAATTTGGACCGTGACTGAGCAACATTATCTTTACTGACGAATCGTCCTTCATGATTTATAATTGCTTTAAGGAAGCTTGGGCGAAAAACGGCAAGAAACTGATTCAGCGAAACGTCAAGCACCCATTAAAGGCCCATGTGTACGGATGCTTTTCAGAGAACGGTTTTGGGAAATTGGTACCTTTTACAGAAAATCTGAATGCGGAGTACATGTCATTCCGGACATCAAGGAGATTTCTGAGGTTCTACATATGCGCAACAAGAACCATTTCGGGGTGTCTGTGCTGATTTCAATTTAATTTTTTCCGGTAATTATTTTGTCCTGTCTTATTTATTTAACTAAACAAAAAATTCTACAATTTTTATGTAATTAGATATTATTAATGTTCAAATCTATCTATAACCTACATATATATATTATTGTAACTTATCAAGCTATAAAGGCATTAATTAAGCTTAGTTTAATATCATTAAATAAATAAATAGATACGGCGATAAAATTATTGGTTTGGAAGACTTTGGAGACAAGAACCATTAGCATTGGAGAAAAACCTTGAAAACAATCCTTTGCCTACTTTTTCTTGCGTGGCCCTTGCAAAGCCGACATAGTTAAAAAATGCTTTTTTGAAGCTATTTCCCAGCTTCAAACCATAAATCTTTTCCCCTGCCATTTTGTCTGCGACCAAGGATCGAATTTCGTTAGCTTCGATAAAATTTTGGGGGTACAAACAGAAATCCGTCCATACTTTATTGTCAATAATACGAAAATCTTTTTTTCATGATCTTCTATAATAAAAGGCTTCTTCTTTATTTTTTTATTAAAAATTCTTTGATTTGTATAATTTCAATAATTTTTTATTTTTCATCTTTATTTCTTATTTGTATAATATAATTTCATGAATGTTTTATTTTATCTTTATTTGTATATGGGTGACATAGGTCTACTGGGGAACCGAACACCCAAAAAATAAAAGGTAACGCACCAAAGTACATACCTCTAGGTGGTGTGGAATTTCACATTCAGTTTCCAGGTTTTTTATTTATTTATTGTTTTAGTTTCTATTAAACTTTGCTTTAGTCTTTATTTCTGTATGCACCGTTATAATAGAATTTAAGTTAACTGCTTTTGTATTTTTTAATTTCCATAACAATATGCGTGCTTATAAGCTGCGCATTCTGTATCAGTAGCCTCTGGAAACGGTTTTATCATTACACCAAGCTAGCCATAACTAACTGTAGCAACTGTGAGCCAGTCAGCAGCGATGGAAATGAAAGTAGTACTTCTCGATCCAGTTCCTTCAGTGACTTTTTCCAGTTGGATGAAAAGCTGGCGACCAAAGCTTGACTCTTGCTTAAGTGGCTTATCTATCTTTTTCCCAAAAATGCTCACAATCTTTTACAAATTGTATGGGTTTGTAAACGCACCAAATGCGGACCAGTATTTCATCGACATAATCAGCACAGCACGCATTTAGCTACTCACGAAATGCTTCGGACTCCCTAGAGTTCTCACGCGTATGTTCCAGAAGAACACCCAAGTCGTAATTGTTAATAATATATATTAACTCTTCCTTCTGCGTTGAAAAAATCCACGTCGGAAAAATCATCGCAACCATACGCAGGAGGAAAATCCCTACCTCGTTTTCATGAAACGTAATCATGAATGCTTTGAATATTGAGCAGAAAAACATTTTCAAAATGCAGCCAAATAACTGCTTGCAATGAGTCCCAATATCTAAAGATGAGAAGAGGATATAAAATAAGAAGAGGATGAATAACTCATATTTCAAAAGAAAACTGCTAGAATGTAGAAATATATTGACATACATTTCCGAAACTTGTGGCACATAAGTTGATATCAGAATATCAGTTCAGAGCACAGAAACATTGCTATTGTATCAAAACCATCCTGAATGCTCATCTCAAGATTTTTCTAAAGGGGAAAAATTTAGAAATACTAAAATAAATGAAATAACAGCATTGGCAGGCTAGTTAAAATAACAAATGTATCAATTTTAAACCATAGAGATTACTATCTTCGACCTGACCGAAACGTGAATACCTTAAACCCTCATAACCTTGTGTGCAAGATGCTTGATATGGGATCCTTTAAAAGAAAATCGCCATTATTTGAGCTGTTATTTTTGAAAGTGGAATAAGTCCATTTTTTCATGTATCGAGATATTTAAAGGTTGGCGTTTGAATCAATTTAAAAATATTGGCAACCGTTAATCAATCCGAGTGATGTTTTTAACACTACACACCTATTAAGTTTTATTATGAAATAATAATTATTGAAAATATTTCAAAAAATAGGGGATTTTTTGAGCTCCAAATGGACTTATACCACTTTCAAAAATAAGTTTTTTGCGATAAGATTTGTGTTGTTATATTTGAAAGTGGAATAAGTCCATTTTTTCATGTACTAGAATATTTAAGGGTTTTCATTTGAATAAATTTAAAAATATTGTCAAAAGCTATTCAATTTGAATGATTTTTTTAACACTTTTTAATTTTGTTATGATGTAATAATAATTAAAATTATCTAATAAATAAACGATATTTTTATCTCCGGATGGACTTGTACCACATTAAAAAATAATCAATTGAATATATGATTATAAATATGGATATAATGTGTCTATATCTTACTAAAATTACCCTTAAATCATATTTTTTAAAAAATGGACTTATTCCACTTTCAAAAATAACAGCTCATTTATTTCGGTTTTAGTACACGAACTCAATGTATCTGTTGACCGATTTCGCCCATTTTCAATCTAAAAGTCTGCTACTGCAGACGAACGGACATGACTCAATATATTCGGGAGTTAATGCAAGTCAGAAAAATACTATATACATATTTCAAAACTTAATAGGGTAAAACGTAATGTCAGGGTGGTTGTAAATATACGAAGATAAACAATTTTGATTAAGAAAAACATTTAAATTAATGAATTATTGAATTTCGTGATGAAGTTATATATAAGTATAAATACAACGTATATACATAAATATATTACAACTTAAATAATTCAATTCAAATATTTTTTAACACACTTATAACTCATACATATACATATATAAAAACCTCAAAAGTAAAACTAGTAAAAGGTTATAATAAAGGGGATTGAAATCTTACTATCATTATAGCCAATGTTTTCCCATAATTTGATTGAACAGATCTTGCACCTTCGTGCCAAGAATACTCCTTGCAGGCATTGTCCACCAGAGCAAAACTGAAGGTTATAGGTTTACTACTAGCAGAAGAAAGGACGTACACCCAGAAAATTAAATAAACTTGATAAAAGATAAATCAAATAAAAATAAAGAAAAAATTTCTTTAACTTTAGTTCATAATTATAAGTTATATTTTACTTATGTATATTTAGTAAAATGTCTTTGATTAACCCTTTGATGTCAGAGTTAAAGTGGGCGTGGTTCAAAATATTTTGAATATATTAGGTTATTGGTTGAGCTTTGAATATGAACTGATATCAATTTCAAACCTCTATCACTTCTGGTTTTACCGTTATGAAATGTTGCTTATAAGCAACATTGTGCCATGGTGATACATTTTAAAACACAAACGAATATTGATGTTTTATGTTAATTTTATTAATTTTTTACACATTTCATGTGTGATATGAAACAAAACAATTTTTTGTGGGTTACAACATAAGTGTACCTTACATTTTGAACATTTTGATTTTGGAATACCGGTATGGCATAATCTACACCTTCCTTTGGTCCCTATTCAAACCAATGACCGGGGTGAATCAAGACGCATGGATTTTGGAGGTTCTGATATGTATGAACGTTTTGTTGACGACGATGAACTTTGTGATGAAAGTCCATCTCAAACTCTCCAGATTGATTTTTTCAAAACTTTCCGAGACTATGTTTTCTTTATCCCCTTCATTTTCAACTATTTCATCAGCATGTACATCTTATTCAGCAATTCTGGTAATCGAATTTAGTTCAACGTTTTCTCCTCTTGTCCTTACCTGTATGGGCTTTCAATAGATTCAATAGAACTAAAACGTAATAACACTTACCTGATCAATTGTGTCTTCAATGACTCTCTCCAAATTGGAATCATATAACTCTTCTTCTTCTTCACCTTCTTCATCATCAGAATTATTCCAGTCGAAATTGATTATTTGTTTTATTTCTGATTCTGTGAGACCTTTTGGACGCATTTCTAAGAAAAAACCAAAACAAAAAGTATTGCTACTATGGACAAATGTTGCCTATAAGTGTTCATGAAATTCCTGACATAACAATAACAATCTTTTTTAAGTTTTGCAAACTTTATTTCATCTTGTTACCTGGTATTTATAATAAAATTCAGTTTTTATAAAAAAATTCTTGCGAGTTTAGTTTTTATTTGCATTTGTGTAGAACAACTTTTTTCACACGTCTGAACACCAATTCAACTAACTCGGAAATGAACATTTGTAAAGCTTTTAAAAATTTTAAAATTTAGCAAATATAACTAAAGCTATGGCAATTATGACCGAAAATATACAATGTTGCCTATAAGCAACATTTGACCTAGCACTTAGTAAAATATACACTTAAAATAGTAAATAGGCTTCCTTGAAAATATATTCTCAAACACAAGAAAAATATCTTTACATTAAGTAAAATATTTTCAAATGAAGTAAAATTTTACTTAAAACGAATGTAAAAGTAATCTTAGAAATTTTAGTTCAGTTTTTCCTCAAATAAATAGGGAAATTTACTTGATTTAAGTAACTATGTGCTTTTAATTTGAGTTCTTTAGTTATACTTAATATATTTACGCCCCAAAAAATGTCTTTTTCTTATAAATGTTATACACGTCACTGCGATGCTTTTTTTGCACCGAAATTTCGCGAATTGCGAATTACGGAGGAAGGGAGGCAGAGAGGAGTAAAAAAGTCTCTTGGCTACTGTTTTGTTGTGTTTGACAGGTGATTGAATTTGGAACTTGAACCAATTCCAATCCCTTTTTATTTATTTATAAGTATAAATTCGGAACTTGAACCGAATCCACACTTTGTGTTATTTGAGTTATAGTAGTTGGGTTGAATAAGTACACATTGATTCTGTGTTAAATACTAAAATTTCTTTATTGAATCGATTTAATTTATAGATAAAAACACTTAAGCTAAGCATAAATAACAATAAGAAAATAAAATAAAATAAAATAAGAAATATTGCCTAATTGACAAAGAAATATTGTGAAACAATTTAAATTAAAAAGAAAGCCAAATTATTAAAAACGCTACATTAGTGCGCGTCAGCAAATTGGCAAGGTAGATTAATTGCTTTTGAATTCGGTCATCGACCGCCAGCGTAATATAAGTGCAGTCAACGACACTGAGCCATGCTCGCCGTCGATGACCCAGTTAAAGGTAGAAAAAGTTCTTCCATTAGCATAGGGAATCGCGACATCCTCCCGCCCTTTGAATAGTATTCAACCCTATACGGTGCTTGGTCTCAAGGTGGTCGGGGTGGTTTAGGTGGTCCCGTAGCTCGCGGATTCTTATGTCAAATTTTATAGCTGGTGTGAGCCAATAGTAGCAGGGTCAGCACCAATGCAGAGTAGCTGATGATATGATGATGAATTGTACTATTTTCAATAGCTTCTGGAAGGTGTATATTCTTCACGTGCTTGTTGGATTCCAAAACAGCGTCAAGACCTGAAGTGCCCTCGATAATTTTGTTACTATTGCTGCTGCCGTTTGAAGTTTTGTTGATTATTAGGGATGCTGCTTCAAAACGTGTGCATTACTGTAGCTATTGTGAAATGTCCCTTAAGGCTCAGCATTGCGTTTCGTATTGTGCAATTGCTGTTTAATGTCAACATTCCTGGGTTAACCAACGCGAGCTGTTGTAACTCAGTCCCACATACAGCTGTTAATTCGGTTTTTGGTATGAACCGAAAAAATCCATTGGTTGCCCTTGCTGGTAGGGAGCCATTCATCGTTGTTGTTATTAGTGGGAATATACTTGCAATCTGCTGTTGGTTTATTGGTTAAAAGCAGCACTTCGCACCTGTGAGACAGTCAGTTAATTCCGTAGGTGAGATGTCTTGAGTATTTCTATTTGTTGTACTTGTTGTATCTTGTTGTATTTGAGCATATGTACATATCGTCATCCAATCGATTGCAAGCCCTTAATTCCTCCCACGTCATAGGAAAATATTTATCCCTATGAGCATTGATCGCCATTATCTCCATGCTAGGGTGAATTCTCATGAGTGTTCCATTGCGAACTGCGGGAATGGGCACCAGATTAAATAGATGATAGGACTCCAGGCCTACTAATGGGATCATTATTTTGAATATGGCACGTTGGTCTGTCAATGTGCACTTTATGTACATTGTTTTGTACAATTGTAAAAGGTTGTTATCGCCGTTGGGGAGTAACAGTCCTGGTGATGTAAGGTTTTTAATTTCCTTTAATTGTTCTTGTAGTTGTTTTGGCGTCAGCAGTAGTGGACTGACGCGCTTATGATGTACAGCAGTCATTACATTCAAGATTGCGGTTTGAACTCTTCTTGGATTTACGGCCATTGCTAAGAGTTGTGTAGAAAGCGATATATACCATTGGAAGATTTTGTATTGGTCGATTTCAGTCATTAGTTCAGCAAGTTGTCCATTAATGTGTTTCAGATTGGCTTGTGATTCCAATTCCTTTCTCTTGACAATATTTATTGTTGAATCTATTATTGAGATTTGATTTTTCATTAACTCCAGGAGAAATGCTTTTCATTGTTTCGGACCTTGTTGATGGTGGTGGACATTTCTTTAGCATATTTACTATCTAACACTCCAAATATTGAGCGGCGACATTTCCAACAATGTCTAATGCCGCTCGTTTTTTGCGAGTACTATGTAGGATGTCGCTCTCAACTTGCATTTCGTTCCTTAATGCTCTAAAGTGCGCTGTTAAGGCGAGGTCGTAATATGCAATTAACGTCCAGGCTGTAGGAGAAATCTCAGTGAATCCTATTCCATCGAAATATATTCCAAGTTCGTTGTTGAAATTCGTTATATTGATAGAACCAGCGCATATAAGTGGCAGTAAGAAAAGAGCAGCTACATATACAGTTGATCACCATTGGGGTGTGAGCTATTCGTTTTCTTTTTGACAGAGTAGAAGATTCTTCGGTGAGCTCCTTGTGAGGCTTCAGTGGAATTTCAGCTGCTTTGCGTGAATGTTTCTGAGCCACTGAGGTAGTTGACCCTTCATCTGGAGTTGCAGCTGGGATAGAATCCTCCTTCATTAATGGGCCTAAATTGTGAATGGGTCGACGAAGCGTACCAGACGCGGTTTTTAGATCCACAACTCTTACTGCTCCATCAGGACCGCGGCATATTTTGGTCACTCTTCCCAGATGCGAGTTGAGTGCTGGAACTTTGTCAGTTTTAATGATTACTAGAGTGTCTTCCTTAATATCAGCGGTCTGCTTCGTCCATTTTTGTCTGTGTTGATTTAAATACTCCACGTTCCATCGTTTCCAAAATTCATGCTTTAGTTCAGACACTAATTTCCATCTTGTACTAAGAGTTGTCTTCAGTTAGGATCATTTGACATCGGAGTTAAAGGGCGTGAATTCAAAATTGCTTCAACTTCTACTATGACTGTTTCTAGTTCTTCATATGTCAGAGATGCTGTTGATACGCTCCTCAGCAACAGATGCTTTGCAGATTTCACCGCCGCTTCCCAAAGGCCTCCGAAATGTGGTGCCCTAAGAGGAATACATTTGAACTCGATTCCCTTGGCGCCAAATGCCCCCTTAATGCTGTTTTACGCCTTATCTGAAAAAATTGTCTCACTTAGCTCGGTCAACATGTTCTTGGCTCCAACGAAATATGTTGCATTATCAGAATATAATGTTTGACATCTTCCCCGTCTGCTAATAAATCTTTTTATTGCGCCAATAAATGCTTCAGTGGTTAGACCGCTGACCAATTCTAGGTGGACAGCTTTAGTCGAGAAGCAGCAAAATATTGCGAGATAAATCTTATGTGGTGTCTTACCTCGAATTTTATAATGTATCCAAAAAGGGCCACAATAATCTACTCCTGATGTAATAAACGCTCGTGCTGACGATACTCTTTCTGCTGGTAGATTTCCCATTATTTGCTTAAATAGGTGAGGTTTTGCTCGATTACATCGAACACAATTTTTGATAACACCTCTCGTCATATATTTGTCTTTTATGATCCAGAATTGCTGTCTGGATATAGCAAGAAGTGCCTGGGCTCCGCAATGTTTGTTGTCTTCATGCAGACCCTGGAGCAGTAACCATTATATGGTAAGAGTAGTGGATGCTTTGCATCGTATGATAAATTAGCTACTAGTAGACGGCCTCCCACCCGAAGAAGATTGTGTTCATCCATAAATGGCGATAGACTATTTATCGAATTTGCGAAGTCTGATTGCGGTATTGTTTGTACTATTAGTTTGGTAATTCCCTAATTGCCCTTTGGTAATTCGAGTGGTGATAATTCCCTTTCCTGTAACCGTGGTGCAGTATGTCGTACGTTGCTGATGAACCGCAATACATAGGCGACAATGCGCTTATTGTGCTTATTAACGAGGTTGCTGCGATTGATTTCCTTTCTAATTCGGGTTCATGGCTTGATGGTTTTAAAAAAGATGATGCAGGCCAGTGAGATTCATTGTCGTGCAAAAAGAAGGGACCGTAGAGCCATATATCGCAATTTGGTAATTTCTCCGCCGTTAGGCCTCTTGATAGGATGTCTGCAGGATTTTTCTTCGTATTGACATACCGCCACTGCGTAGGTGTTGTACTTTGTTGAATTTTTGCGATCGTAGTGGCTACAAAGGTGTGAAATGATGACGCTGTTGAATGTATTCAGCATAGTACCACCTGAGAGTCCGACCATAAGAAGGCCTTGGCGTCTTGCAATCGTAGATCAGTTCTTACCCTGGTTGTAAGTTCGGCGCCTAAAACAGCTGCACATAGTTCTAGGCGTGGTATAGTTTGCTTTTTAAGTAGAGCAACTCTAGATCTTGTACACAGCAATCGCAGTATAACCTGTCCGTTTCTGAATGTAGATTATAGATATACCGCTGCCCCGTAAGACTTTTCTCAGGCGTCTTCAAATGTGTGCCACATTACACCTAGTGTCTTTATGTAAGGAGAATGTGCAGAGTGGAGATCAAGATCAACTTCTTGATCATGAGACGGTATGTTCTCGAGCAATTTTGCATCATTAGCGCACCACTTTCGCAACTTAAACTCTGCGTTATCTAAGATGTGCCTCAGTTGCGCTTGAATTTCTAATGTTGCGGCGAAAGTTGGATCCGCCAATTTAATGTTACTTGGTATGGACCATTTTGAAATATCTAGCATTTGTGTCGGCTGTGGTGCCACAATTTGCCGTAATACATAAGCTTCGAGCCTGGTGTAGAAGGCTAGAATTGAGCCGTTTATTTTGAAAGTGGCATAAGTCACTTTTTAAAAAAAATCAAGTTAATGGCAACACTAAATACAATTGAACGTTATCTTTTCATTTTTAAAATATTAAAAATAAAGTGACTTATGCCACTTTCAAAAAAACGGCTCAATTGCGAGTCTTACGTCCGATGGCTTCGATTTGAAGTGATGAAGTTCGGGGCGATAGGGATAGCTAGCGATAGCTAGATGAGTCTCTGAGTTACCACATTAACTTGCGAAGCGGAATCTAAAACTGCCTTAAAGTTGAATGACTTGCCATTGGCGGCAGAAACTGAAACTACAGCGGTGGCTAGTATAACATACGCCTGCCTGTTTCCTTGTTGATTGGTTGATGCTACTGTAGTTGGTGCGTTATCTGCCTTAACAGGTGTAGAGTTTGTTGGCCGAGTGCTGTCTTTAAATTGTTGATTGTTCTGACCTGTATTGAGGTTATGAGTGTGCTCCAAATGTAATAACGTGTTGTTTTTTTTACACCGACTGATTTTATTCACACAAAGATTTTGCTTGCGCACAAAATTTAATCGGTCTGACGATCCAAGCTGATCCAAATTGTGGACACGTAAATAAGGGATGCGTGCCACATTTGCATGTGTTATTGCCCTAAGGTTTCGAGACGAAAGTTGCATGGACATGTGCAGTTTTGTGAGCTGGTGGAACCTTATCCCTTTGTCCTATTATTTCCAGAGATAAGAACTGTCCGTTCAAAAAGGTAATAAAGTCGGGAATCGTTGGCACTTCTATAAGAATTTAATAATAAGAGATTCCACTGTGCTGTGGCAATTTCCAAATTGTTTAGGACCAGAAGGCATTCCTGATTTGTGGGTGCTAAGTGACTCACTAATCTTTCCGCTTCTCCAAGAAGGTTCGATTCAAGTAAACCATTTTTGGAACCTTGGAGATGGGTTTCTGGTCCACCATTTGCGAAAAGAGATCGAAGAACTCGCATCGTTTATTTGTTCAATTTGTTCCCATGCTTGTTTGATGGTTTTTATTTTGATGTCGTAGTATAGCTGTGGCTGAGGCTGCCTGTTGCTATTTACGTTTGACAACAATCGCTCTAGTGCGTTGCTTCTTGTGACAAGCTTTCGTACAAATCCACTATGGTTTTTGATGTCTGTTTCTGAACCCTTTGACTGACTGGCGACATCTTGTAATTGGTGCTTTGTTGGGGGCACCTGTTTCCTTTCTTCTTCGAGGATTTAGAAGTACGTTGCGGTTAACTTCTTCATTTGGTCGAAGATGTCCGATGTGAAATAGGCGTCCTCCTGGTCCACATCTTCGTCCTCTCGAATTATGCTGTCTCTCGTCACGAAGTCGTCACAGATGTCCCTCAGACACTGCAGACGATCGGTGAAATATTTCTCATTTTGTTTGCGTGAAACCGAATCCTTCTTGTAGAGTCGTATGATAGCCTGGATTTGATTTCCAGCCTCTTGTTGATCCTTTATCAATTTAGTAAACCCTTCCATGTCGGGGTTATCCTTGTAGACTCTTCTTGTATACCCTTCTTGTAGCCTTTTCTTGTAGACTCTTCTTGTAGCGTCTTCTTGTAGACTCTGTGCTGCGGTGTGTGTCGTTTATGTGGTTCTTTAAAGGATCACTTCGGGGTCACCAAATGTTTTGTTGTGTTTGACAGGTGATTGAATTTGGAACTTGAACCAATTCCCTTTTTATTTATTTATAAGTATAAATTCGGATCTTGAACCGAATCCACACTTTGTGTTATTTGAGTTATAGTAGTTGGGTTGAATAAGTACACTGATTCTGTGTTGAACACTAAAATTTCTTTATTGAATCGGTTTAATCGGTTAAGTGTTTAATAAAAACACTTAATTGCTAGATTAATTGCTTTTGAATTCGGTCATCGACCGCCAGCGTAATATGAGTGCAATAATAGGATGGAGGCTTAAAATAGTTTATCAAGACTTACATAAGATTTACAAGTTTAATTAAAGATTTACTCGGCGAAATATTTACTTAATTTTTTAATGCCTTTAGAACATTGCTTCAATGAAGAGAGCTTAAAGGCCTGACGAAAAAATCAGGTAATACCAATTTTTATACTTCTGATCTATCAAAGTACTCTAAATCTAATTAAATAATAGGTATTGCATTTAGACTTTGAAGAACAAAACAGTTCACAGGCTACAAACTCAGCAACCAGCAGCTTCATCGAATTTGTTGAAAATTACGATGAGGTAGCTTTATTGAGATTAGCTTTATGAGACTAGACACCGGACGCTCTGCCAACTCTGTCAGCCTCTCAAAGTACTCCGCCCCCACACTGCAGAGGTGACGGTACGCAAGGGCTGGGTATTGGCAGAGCAGGTGGTGAATAGTCTCCTCCTCATCCACGTCATCGCAGCTTCTACAGTGATCCACTCTGATGCCCGGCTTCCACCTGGTCATCATGGCCCCTATGGGGCAATGCCCTGTGATCACTGCTACTAGCACTCTAAGTTGGTCTCTGGGCATTGAGAGTATCGCCTTACAGTTCCTTCGATTGAGCTCTGGCCATAGTGAACGAGTGATAACGCAGTCTGCCCTGGTCTTCCAGAAGTGGTTAGTTATGTTTGTCACTATGGTATCTATTGAATTCTTCTGGTTAGAGAGGGGTATCTTGACAGAGGAGTCTGCTTCTTCGGCCCCCAGTGAGGAACCCGTTCTAGCCAGGACGTCTGCTCGCTCATTGCCTTCGATGTTCGAGTGGCATTAGATCCAGCAGGTCCGGACGATGTGGGTCCTCATTAGGTCCCGCAGTTTGTGTCAGCATTTCAGGACAACCTCTGATTTTACCTGCGTCGAGCGTAATGCTTTTATAGCAGCTTGACTATCTACGAAGAAATTTATATCTGTTCCAGATACCCTTTCCTCTAAGACATAGTTAGCCGCCCGCTCGATCGCGAAGATCTGGACCTGGAACACGCTGCACTCGTCTTTCAATCTGTATGATCGCTGTGCTTGCAGCGTGTTGGAGTAGAATCCGGCTCCTGTTCCTTCGCAGGTCTTTTAGCCGTCCGTGTAAATTGAAATACCTTTGAGTTGTATTTGCTCTACAGATGACCACTCCTCCCTGCTGGGAAGGAGGATACTAGGTATTCCCCTAAAGTCAATTCTCGGAAAAATGTAGTCCGTTTCAGCGGTCAGGGTTATCCGAGTATTTGGGTTTTGTTGCTTTAGCGCGTGAAGTACAATGCCGTGTCCAATATGAGTCTCCTTGCATAGATTGAGACCTCGTAGCCTGAGGAAGCTTTTTCCTGCTGAGCTCACAATGAAGAGGTCTAAGGGAAGGAGATGCAACATCATTTCCAGCCCTGCCTGCGGTGTGCTCCTTGCCGCTCCGGTGATACTCATGGTTGCGTATCTTTGTACCTTGCATAGAGGTTCGAGGTTGCTTTTCCGCTGGATTGCCGTTCACCATACCAGGCATCCGTAGGTTAGGATTAGGCGGACCACCGCCGTGTACAGCCAATGGGCGATGTACGGTGGCAGGCCCCATCTCCTTCCGATGGCCTTCTTGCACGTGTATAGGGCATTCAGTCCTTTTTTACTCCTTTCGGCTATGTTCTTCTTCCAGGAGAGTTTGCCGTCCAGAACTATGCAGAGTTATCGCACGTCGCCAGACAGAGGAAGAATATGGCCGTTCAGGCTTGGTCTTCTAAAGTATGGTATTTTGTACTTCCTGGTGAAAAGAACAAGCTCGGTCTTTGAGGCATTGATGCTAAAGCCATTCTTATCTGCCCACCTTGAAGTTTTTCCCAGTGCTTGCGACATTAGCTCGCTAATGATGCAGAGGAATTTCCCTGGTATTAGTAAGGCAAAATCGTCGGCATATGCTGTTGCCCTGAACCCGTATCTTGAAATTCTCTTAGCAATTCGTCTACCACTATGAGCCATAATAGAGGGGTGAGAACTCCCCCGAGGTGTCCCGCGTGTGACGTTTTTGCGGCAGTTGCTTGCACCCATGGCTGCATTGATAATTCTGCTTTCCAGCATGTTACCAATCCAGTCGTTAATGGTGCGGGGCACTTCAAAGTACTTCAGGGCTTCACTAATCGCTCTCGGGTTGACATTGTTGAATGCCCCCTCTATATCAAGGAATGTCCCTAGGGTAAACTCTTTTACCTCGAGGGACCTCTCAATTGTGCCAACCACACAGTGCAGTGCACTCTCAAGCGACCTGCCCTTAAGATAGGCATGTTGAGACTGACACAGCCGGTGTGTGATCTTGTTTCTGATAAACAGGTCCACTAGCCTCTCCAAAGTTTTTAGTAGGAATGGCGAGAGGGAGATAGGCCTGAAATCCTTAGCGGAGCTGTGGGAGGGTCTGCCTGTCTTTGGCAGGAATAGAACCCTTACTTCCCTCCACTCCTTTAGGATGTACCTCCTTGTGAGGCATTCTTTAAATATATCAATGAGCATTGGTAAAATGGTGGATATGGATCTCTGTAGCTCGGCCGACATGATTCCATCTGGGCCCGCAGCTTTGTAGGGCTGGAAGGATTCAACCGCCCATGAGATCCTTTCTGCATTTACTATGTCGCTTACTATTCAGTGCTTCAGCAGGATGTGGGAACTGTGGGAGGTGTATCCGAAACCTCGCCCCCCGGCCGAAAACCCAGTCAGCTGGACGACTATGTTGTCAGAGGGGTGCGGGGATTCCCAGTGGAACGGAACCGTCCAAGGCTTTAGTTAGTAAGGGACGTCATGGCACCTATATCGAGTACGGGTGAAAGCGCCAACGAGACGGATCCCAAGGTATTTTCCAAGGGATTAGTTGGGCGTAGCGGCAAACCGGAAGGGCGAGCCGTAGAAGTGGTCGCCTCAGCGATCTCTTGCAAGAGGAAGAAGCAGAAGTGTAAACGGAAGCGGCAGAAGACGAGAAGAGCATTGGAGAGATCCAATCCAAGTCATAGCTAAGCTGACTTCTCGGCTTAGCGAGCTCTCCTCGTGTGGGACCAGTCCAGAAGAAGGTTTGCCGGGCAAGAGGTTCAGAGGTAACACCTCAGTGACCACACTGACCACGGTAGTATCGAGTGTAGAGAATTTTTGATACCAAAATAGACCCTGCTTCTCTCGGTATCATTTACGCACACAAGTAAGCAGTTGTCAAATGTGTCGGCCATAATGAATTCGAACGGTTGAAAATAAAGTTGAAAAAATTATCTTTTTCGGAGAAATTTCGTTTATTTGTCAAGTCACGTCACGAAAAGTTCAAAACCAATTAAAAACCAGTAAGAAAGCTATATTCGGCCTAGCCGAATCTTAGATACCCTACACCTAAAAGTTTTACAAAAAGTGGCGAAGCTAGGGTGTGGCGGGGGTGGCAGTCCACTTTGGGCGGCACAATGTCGAGGGCGGCAGTTGTGGAAATCAAGTATTGACTTATTGAATTCTAGGAATTTTCGGGGCTGCAAGTTGATTAACCGTCCCGGGCTCCATGAGTCCTAGCTACGCCTCTGTATAAATAGTAGGCGTGGTCATTACCTTTTTCAAAACAAAATAACTACCTTAGTTGTTTTATTATTGTGTTCAAATTTAAACTTTATTTACGTGGTAATAAATTTGTTTTCATATTGCTATACCATATAAATAGTGTAAAAGTGGGCGAACCGCACCCAGTTTTGATGTAATAATGTTTTTTTGGAAAACAAGTTGTTATCTAAAGTTTTATTCAGGAAGTTTATATATTTAACAATATTTTAACATTTCATTTAACAATATTTATTTAACAATCTTTTGCCTGTGTAACCTAAAAATGTGCGGATGACGCCCATATTTGGCATATTAACGCATAATGCTACTCTAATCTCAGGAATGACTCAAAAACGAACGCTGATATCACATTTTTAATAACCATTTTCAATACCAACCTGCACACCATAAGAAACAATGTATCTGTAAAATTTCATTACGATATCTTTACCGGTTCTCCTGTGATCGTGATTTCAACAGACAGACATACAGACAGACGGACGGACATGGCTAAATCGACTCAGGAGGTCACGCTGATCAAGAATATATATACTTTTCTATACCTGTCGTCTCTATTTCTATGCGTTACACATTTCGTGACAAAGTGAATATTCCCTCAACCTTAAAGTGTAGGGTATAATAACCTTATCTTACACTACGCTGATAAACGGACTAAAACGTCTTTAATTAGAGACCTACATGACTTAAGACAAAGCACATCCGTCGAAGAATTTTATGACCAAATAATATTAGGTATACAAATAAGTTCGCGGTTTTTTATAAAAAGTTAGGAATTTATTGTGAAGGAACAGTACATTACGTTTTATTCAAAGTATTTTCCATCATTTGCCACTACTTTTCCCCATCTTTCTGGCAACATTCGGATACCCCGTCGAAAAAACTCTTCACCATTTGACGCTATCCACAAATCTACCCAATTTTTGGTGTCTTCATATGATGTGAAGCGCTGCTCAGACAGACCATGTGCCATCGACCGGAAAAGGTGATAATCAGAAGGGGCTAAGTCTGGTGAATACGGCGGGTGGGGTAAAACTTCCCAGTTGAGTGTTTCCAAGTATGTTTTTACCGGCGCCGCAACATGTGGACGAGCATTATCGTGTAAAAGAATAATTTTGTCATGTCTGGAGTAGTAATGGGCGCGTTTTTCCTTAAGTGCCCGACTCAATCTCATCAATTGTGTTCGGTAGAGAGCTCCAGTAATGGTTTCGCTTGGTTTGAGCAATTCATAATACACGACACCTTCCACTGCGTTTTTTTGTCCTTCACGTCAAACTCACCGTTCTTAAACTTTTGAAACCATTCCTGACAACTTCTCTCACTTAAAGCAGCTTCACCATATGCTTCTAGAAGCAATCGCTGGGCCTCAGCTGCAGATTTTTTCAAATTAAAGAAGTAAATCAAAAGTTCCCGCAAATGATGCTTATTCGGCACAAAACTTGACATTTTTGCAAAAAAAAAATTACGTGATGCTGATACGGAATCACTAGTACTTTAAGGTTATGGTGTTGCCGGATGACGAAACTTGGGATATTACGTTTTACATCTGACAATTTCTCCATAACCTTCTGGTGGGGCCATCTTTTGACAAACCGTGGAACTTATTTGTACACCTAATAACTATTCAGTCTACTCTTAATAACAATTTACTATTGAATGAAACGAACAGAAACGTAATAAAATAAAAAAAGGATATATTTACAGAAATGTGTCTTAATTCGTTTCTCGTGGGCTTGAAAGAACCTTTGGGTTCAAATATAAGAACCATGAGACCAAATAGTCTCGCAGCAGCACTATCATGTTGCATTAAAGAACAAAATATCTATTACCAACAAACAGGGAATAACACCTACAATAATACACCCAGGTACATCAGACAATTGAATAACCATTATTATCCCTATCCTCCTTGTAAACAGACTTATAATCAAAGACAGCCCATACCTTATAGACAACCCAGTCAGTTCAGAATGCCTTACAGAAACAACTACCAGTATGGACAAAGCGGTTTCAATAATAATAATTTCAATCGAAACACTTCGAACAATGATAGTAACTTAAATAGGAACAAACACAGGCTTCACTAGACTCACTTCCCGTACGGATCACACAATGAAAAGCAATAGGGCCGCTCATCAAGGACCAAGGGAAGTTCACTACATGAACGAAGAGCACAAAGAAGATCATGCAATAGAAGACCTATGCAATATTGACGACACTCCAAATTTTCGGACATGTGCCTCGGGAAACCCACAGGATACCTAGAAATCAACAAGCATGGAACTACATTACCCTTCATAAACATAGGTTCTCCTTTCGGGAGAAATCTTAGATTCCTAATTGACACAGGAGCATTTTCCTCTTTTATCAATCCAAAATTTATAGACCCAGAAAAACATATAGAATGCCTTCCAATTAACATAACAACAATTCTGCAAAGTTACAAAATTCACTTTCACAGAATTCAAAGAAGTCTAAAAGTTTAAATAGACTCCCTCTAGATACATGCAATGGTGACGTCTTCATTAAACCAACTGAATTAGCCCCAAAGATACATGTATCCGAAGGACTTTATTTAGCACAAGATTGGTTCTGCACGGTATAAATAAAGAACCAATTAAATGAAGACCACGAAATTATTTTGGAGCAACCATTGAAAGCAGAAGCATATAATCAATCGGCGTACATTGAAGTGCACAACTTAAATTTCCAAACCCCTTCCAAAGAAAGCAACGTAGAAAATATAATAAGAACACCACTCCACCTTAACGATGAAGAAAAGAAAGCCATAATTAATCTCTGTAACGAATTTCATGATATATTCTTTAGGGAAGGAGACAAATTAACCTTTACCAATAATGTAAAGCATAGAATTAAAACAGTTGACGATATCCCGATACACACAAAATCTTTTAGGTACCCTTACATCCATAAACAAGAGGTTCAGAAGCAAATCGAAGACAATCTTAGACAGGGAATCATACAACACAGCTACTCACCCTGGAGCTCACCAGTATGGGTGGTACCCAAAAAACTAGACTCCAGCGGAAAACAAAAGTGGCGAATGGTCATTGATTATAGGCAATTGAACAAGAAAACTATTTCTGTGCGATACCCAATCCCAAATATCTCTGACATTCTCGATAAATTTGGAAAATGCTTATATTTCACAACCATTGACCTTGCTAGTGGATTTCATCAAATAGAGATGGCCAATCAGACATACAGAAAACAGCCTTTACAGTAGAAAATAGCCATTGCGAATACAAACGCATGCCTTTTGGGTTAAAAAACGCACCGTCCACATTTCAGCGAGTAATGGACCACGTTTTAAAAGACCTTATTGGGAAAAACTGCTTAGTGTACCTTGATGATATTATCATTTTCTCTACCTCTCTAAATGAACACATTTTGAACATAAAAGCAGTGTTCCAAAAATTAAGAGAATGCAATCCGATATACTACCGATGGCTTCAAGCCGAATCCAGATAAAATTAGTGCTATAAAAAATTTCCCAATCCCAAGAAATCAGAAAGAAATCAAAGGATTCCTAGGACTACTCGGTTATTACAGAAAGTTCATTAAGGACTTTGCTAATATAGCAAAACCCTTAACAGAATGACTGAAAAAAGGCAAAGTCGTCAAACTAACGGAGATTTACGTCAAAACGTTCGAGCATTGCAAAAACCTCCTAACTAACGATCCCTTACTTCAGTACCCTGACTTTACAAAACCATTCGTAGTAACAACAGATGCGAGCAATGTAGCCTTGGGAGCAGTCCTTTCCCAAGGACCCATAGCCAAGGATAAACCCATCTGCTATGCGAGCAGAACATTATCAGACTCCGAAACAAATTATTCAACCATCGAAAAGGAGCTCCTAGCAATCGTATGGCGTACAAAATATTTTAGGCCATACATTTACGGACGACGCTTTACAGTAGTGACAGACCATAGACCGTTAACCTGGTTAATGGGTTTAAAAGAACCCAACACAAAGCTAATCAGATAGAAATTAAAATTAGAGGAGTAAGACTAAGACATTATTTATAAAAAAAGGTAAGGCCAATACAAACGCAGATGCTCTAAGTCCTGTAAAAATAGTAGAACCAAAAAACACCGATATGGAAGTAAATATCAATGATACTGCATCAATTGTAGCCACACAAGGCTCAACAATTCATTCATCGGACGAAAACTTTGACAGTGGAATTCACATATGAGAACTACCGCTAAATGAGTTTAACATCCAGATAATACTTGAAAAAGGAGAAACCGCTTCAAATACTTTAGATATAATTTTTCGAAACAAACAAAAAAGAATTATTAAACAACCTTTGTTTGATGAAACATCAATAACAGACATTTTCAAAAAATTCCTTCCACCAAATAAACTCTCAGTAATCTACACAGATGATGAAATCTTCAAAATTGTTCAATGCGTTTACTCCAAATATTTTTCTCATAGTAAAATTTTCAAAATTCCCAGATGCACTACCATCCTCCAAGATATAACGAATAATGATGAACAAGATCAAATCATCAAGGAATATCACGAAAATAGCAATCATAGAGGTATCAATGAAACTTTCTACCATCTTAAAAGAGAATATTATTTTCCCTTACTTAAATTTAAGATAACAAAAATAATCAATAATTGCGAAAAATGCCAAATTTTTAAATACGATAAACATCCCCAAAAAACCAAAATTTCAAAAAACAGAAACACCATTAAAACCTTTAGATATCATTAGCCGCATTCAGCGGGTGAGCGCTCCTTGAGCGCTACCTAATCAGTGATCGCTATGTGTTCCTGAATGGTATGCTACCTGATCATTGAGCGGAAAGATAAAAATATTTAGTAAACAAGACGAGAAAAAAGTTGCCACGTTTGATTTTTCCACACGAATTTCAAGTATCCCACAAAAAGAAAATTCCCAAACCTAAAACTTCAATCGTATCCCAAACTACATATTCTATGTTTTTATAATTATAATTCCTTTGTTGAGTCATTCTGAGTTCAATATTTTTCAAATTAATTTTATTTCACTTAATAATGCGTTGATTTATTAAGCCAATTCTTTAAAAACACTTTGACGTTTGCTCTGTAAAAAGCGAATTTATTTGTTTTTTTTGCTTGCTTGTTAGTAATGCAACTCTGGCAAATGTAGCGTAAAAGTAGCTTAAAAACTTTTCGCTACAAAAAATGGCGACCGCTCCGTGAATATGTAAACAATAGGGTACGTTCAGTCACATCAAAACAATCAAAACAAGCGCTCCCTGAGCGCTCAACCGCTGAATACGGCTATTCATATCGACGTTTACACTATCAATCACAAACAGATACTCACTATCATAGATAAATTCTCAAAATTTGCTTCAGCCTACACACTTCCAGATAGAACAAGCCTTTCAATATTAAAATCCCTCAAAAATTTCATAAGCCACTATGGCATCCCAAAGAAATTAGTATATGATCAAGGATCAGAATTCGCAAGCCTAATATTTACAGACTTCTGCAAACAATTCAATATCGAACAACACTGCACCTCTTTCCAGCACACAACTAGCAATGCACCAGTCGAGAGATTACAATCGACACTCACAGAAATTTATCGCCTGGTACAAGCAAAACGAAGAACTAACAAACTAGACTTAGATCATGACGAAATATTAACAGAATTCCTAATAACTTATAATAACTCAATACATTCTGTTAATAAACTTACACCCTTTGTTCTCTTCTGAGATTCGTTGTTGGCCAGAATCATTTCCGCGTCGTTTTTGCAATTATCTCAAGAATTATTTTTGACGTTCATTGCATATTTTGGAATGCGATCAAGTTCGCGCGCTGTTCCACTTATGGGAATGCGATCAAGTTCGGCTTTTATCTGGGCCACAGTGGTGTGTGATTCACTTGTACTTTCGAGCTTCACAATTAAAGTGCAGCCTAGAAGTATGTGTTACCACAAGTTAAACATTGTTAACTACTGGGCCGAAAGGTATGTGGTGATAACAACGTTAAGCGTTGTTATTACCAAAGCAATGATTCTGACTTACAACATCCCTCCACCATCGGGGAAGAAAAATTTAGTATCGTAAAACGATATTAAATTTTTCTTGTACCTTTATATTTTGTTGAATTGTGGGTGGGCGTGTGCTTATTATGGCTTTACATAGTGTCGTGTTACATACTTATGTATGTTTGTGTTTTTCTTTCTTTGTGAATATCTTATGTGACATGTCAATAATGATTAATTATTAGCAATAATTACAATAATTATAATACAACTACTTATAACAATAATTACAATAAAAACAATTACAATAATAATATAATAATACAAATGGTAGCTGCACTTCTTCGGCGTCGTCTGTGTGTAGGCTGATGATGATTTGATGTTGTTGTTGATCTTGAAGTTGATATAGCGGTTGATGTTACTGTTGATGTAACTGTTGATGTTGCCGTTGACGTTACTGTTGATATTGCCGTTGACGTACACCCCGCTGTATTAAAGTCTTCTTTATCGATTTGTTGTGGGTATGCTGCTGCTGGGTAGCTGGCTTAGTGATTTCCGTGTTATAGTTGCTGCGGTTGAAACAGTCGCTGTTAGTTTCTTGTGTCAATTGTTCATCGCATGTTGTTGTTCGTAGCATGGGGTTGAAGGTGCGATTCTCGCTCGAATTTTTGCTTGCAGAGTACGCAAACGCTGGTATTCCTGCTTCACTTGTAGTTGCGTCGCATTTCTTACATCGCTGCTAATTTATGTATTTCCCACTTCATACTTCTGTGGCTGCTGCTTTTGTAAGATGAATGGGCCGTAGTAGATTGGGCTGGTCGACCTGTGACTGCTTTACGTTCGTCACCGTCGCCGCCACTCAACGATGCATCCACTGATGTCGTCTTAAATTGTTGGCTTCAAGCAATCATGATTGACTATGATTTCACTGCTGAGCGACAACTGAGTTGTATTCATCGATGAATTGCTAACTTTCTTCGCGGTACTTTATATGTACCACCTACTATCATGCAGTAGTTTTCCGTTTCAACTATTGATGCTGCTAGCCCCCTTTGATGCTTTCCATCCTATTTTTGTTTGTGATGGTTGCCGTTTTGGTTGCTATCGCTAAGATGATCAGCTGTTGCAGCTAATATATGTATATAATGTGCTGCTACCCTTCCCCCTTCGAGTTGGCTGGGTGCTATTCGTCGCCCTGGTGTCAAGTGTTGTGTTGTTGTGCTTTTGCTGTCGTGATGGGTGTACATCGGCACTCCGGATAGATTCTCTGCATGCTGGAATCTTCTTGTATATACGTTATTATGTTTAACTATTTAATTTTATATACATATATTTCTTTTTCCAATCTAGTTTTATGCTATTTACAATTTGTCTACAATTAGTAAGATTTAAATCATTTTTGAGACGTATATTATTTTAATTTTAATTAAAAATATTTTATCTTTATGAAATTTTATTACATAATTTCTAGTAATATATTCAATTCAATACAAATTTTAATTCTTAATGCAAATATCGACGATATTTTATTTGAATGTAATTTATTAGGCTATTGACTATGATTATTATTTTTGAAAAGTAAAAAAAACTTTTTTCCTCTTTACAAGTATTTTAGTGTATTCCCTTTCTACATTAATATGTAGGGTTTTATATCTATTTCTTTTTCTATTTTTATTATAATTATATTCTTTCTTTCCTTTTAAGTTTCTTATTTCTTTTCATTACTAGTTTTATTCTTAGTTTTTATTACTAGTTTCTTAGTTCTATGCATAAGAATGACATGTAGTGTAGTAACACGTGTTTTAACATGTAACCTGTGTTAAAAAAAATATTTTTTTCCCTCTCTTATTTCTTTAATATATTTTTGTTTTTGTTTCGGATATTTCGAAGTTATTCCTTATTGTTTTTTGTTGTTGTAACTGACGCTGCATTGTGCTCGCGTTGTGTTGTTCTACTTCTACACCTGCTTTGTTGCATTGCTTACGTTAATCACTCATTTTGCATAGTTAATTTAATTGACTTATTTACAGTATATGTATTATGTTTCCCATTATATTAATTTTGTAATGTGTAATGTCTTCTATTGCATGTCTCTTATCTTATCTCTAAATTTCATGATCTTATGTACATCTCTAAATGTCTAACGATATAGGTGCGTATATGTATATAGTGTAGGTGTGTATGTAATATGCATGAACTACTTCTTCAGGCATATGTTTACATGTGCATTTATTAATATAATGTGGAATGATTTTTCCCTTCCCTTAATATTTAAAACTGTAGTAATTGGACTTTTAATTCCTACTACTTTATACGGCCCTATCCATATGGGAGAAAACTTATTTTTCCTAGTTTGATTCTTAATTAATACACTATCTCCTACTTTAAATTCTACTAAATTTAGTTTGCTGTCGTACTGCCTTTTAGCTACTTCTTTTGCTAAATCCTGATTCTTTCTCACGATTTCGTGAGCCCTCTGTATTTGGAATTTCAAAACTTTATTCGGATCTTCGGCATTATATACCGGACTACACTTTCTCTTTAAGTTAGTCGGCATCTCTGTATCAAATCCAAATAGAGTGCGGAACGGTGTTTGCTTCGTCGTAATGTGGGGTGTGTGGTTATGCACATGCATAGCTGCAGTTAACCATTGATCCCAATTCGACCCGTCTTCTTTAGCAAAACTACGCAAATATTCCGCTAAAGGTCTGTGGCTTCTTTCTAATGAGCCATTCGCTTGTGGATGATACGGCGTTATGTGTAATTTTTTGATACCTAATAATTTACATGTGTCTGAGAACAATTTCGAAATGAAATTAGTTCCGTTATCTGTAATTAGAATTCTAGGAATTCCGTAACTCGTAATTACTTCATCGTAGAAAGCCCTGGCAACAGTACTTGCTTCCGCATCTGGGATAGCTGTACATGCCATAAATTTAGAAAAATCGTCTTGAAATGTTAAAATATATTTGTTTCCGGACACAGTTTCTGGTAGAATACCTACTATATCCATGTAAACTTTGTCGAAAGGCCGCGTTGGTGTATCTGTTAGCACCATGGGCATTTTTTGTTAATTTCGAGCTTTTGTTAGCTTGGCATTTCGGACAGTTTTTTATGGATTCCTTTACTTGTTTTTGCATTCCAAATGCAAATTGTTTCCGTATTCTCAAATATGTTTTCACTGCACCCTGATGTCCTCCCAGTGGTGAATTGTGAAAGTCTTTGATTACTGTTTCTATTTGTTTCGGGTCGGATAGCAATGTCGCTGTGTTATTTGTTCCGTTTCCCGGTTCCACATCATCTTTCATCATCGAATTTGTATATATATTGTATGTGCGTGTATGTTCTATGCGTGAACTAAATCTTCAGGCATAGTGTTTACATGTGCATTCATGTTAATGACTGCAAATGTAATTGTAATAAACTGTCTTTTAAACGTAACAGTTAAATAACAAGGACCGTGTATCGATTTAAGACAGAATGATTTAATGAGAATTCTAAATATAATCTATAGAATGATTTAAAATATTCCCAACGACCTTACTGCGTATGTGCGTATACTTATTTAATGTAGGGTATATTTCGCTAATATCCGCTGTTTCGTGTTGCATTTCCTGCGGATGTTTTCGCGAATATTGCTTTTTTTTTTTTTTTCTTAATAATAAAAACCGTTCCCTTTTTTTTTATATATATATATATTTTTTTGTGTTTTTTTTTTTTTTTTTTTTTTTATTAGTAAGAATGTTGTATAAATTCGTGAAGTTCTCTTTGACTCTAATTATTCATTCAATGTTCGTGCAACGTTCCGCGAGTTCTGTTTATTTTACTTTAATCAATTCGTTCTTTAAAGACGTCGAAATGTATCCTATCTGTCACTACAAATTTCCCTTGGGGCTCTACATTACTGCCTGGCTCGAGGACGTTGCTGCCAGGCGTTGGGACTTGGAGCGTCTGGTCGGATATGTGGTCAAACTACAACAAGAATTTGAGGAGCACCCTACCCGCAGGGGGTTGCAGTTGCTGATTGACATCTTTCGTGCTCTGCGTAGGGCTGACCCCGAGATCCCGGCTTTGTTGCCGTGTCTCCATAAGCTGTTTTAGGAGGATGGTGGGCGTTCTTGTTGTTAATAAAAAATTTTTTTTTGTGTTTATTGTAAAGAGAAAAAGAAAAAATTAACTTGATTAATAAAAGAAAATTGTCCCGCAACAAGTGTTTATCTATTGGTTGTTGGTTTGGATGAAACAATGCTGGGCGATCGGCCGTTGACTTCTATGTGAAATGTACTTATGTTTACTTAAAGGAACCGGAAGTATGCCCTACTTGGAGAGGGTGCAGTAGATGAAACGTTCGTTCTTTTGTTTGTATTTATGTTATGGTTTTATCAATATTGCTTTTCTTCTTTTTTTTCCCTTCTTCGTCTGTTGTATTTGTTGGTATCCGCCTGTGAATAAAAACATCGTTATCATTGTATTTGTGTATGCTACTTTATTTGAAACAGGGCAGTGTTTTTCTTCCTGGTTTCGAAATTCCTGTAGGTTGGATAAAGTATTAGTCACAGTCTCCTAAGGTTGGAAATATATTTTATAGTTTGGATATTAGAATTTGAAATAATTTTTTATCTTTTTATTAATGTTTTGAATTTTACAAATTTTTGTGTTGAATTTCTGACCTTCATTCAGGTTTAATTTAAATCAAATTTATTTGTAGTCATTCATAGTAATCCAATGTAAGAGAACTTTTGGCCATGTATCGTGGTCTTTGTCATAATCTTATGTTTACATTTGAAGCTATTTAAATCGTATTGAATTACAACCTTGAATGTTTGACCTGAATGACTTGACTTGAATGTTTACCTATTGTAATTTTCCTTCATTATGTTCCTACGTTTCCACAATAAATTCACAAAAAAAAAATTTTAATTCATACTACAAGCTATTTATTTATTTAAGCAAAGAAATTTTTACTGATCTTTATTCCTCCCCCCCCCTTTTTTTTTTGTTTTTCGTATTGTGTTGTAATGCTTGTCATTGGTTCTTGGGTCTTTAACTTCTTATGATGCTGGTCCGCTTTCTGCTCTTCATATGTGTGCCCCGAAGATATGCGCTTCCATTGGTTGCTCATAAATGCTTACATGCTTTATGTCTTTAGCTACTTGTTTTGGTGGTTTTGGGGGATCAAACGGCGGTATGCTTAATTGTTGTATTGGCAGTGATATTGACTGTATTGGCGTTGCAAATCTTTGCTCTGGTATACTGCGGTTATTTCTTACGTGGTTCTTCCTGCTTCTATACCAACGTAGTATTACCGCCGCCCCTATCAAAGTCAGGAGTGTTCCTGTTCCAATGACACCCGTAGTTTCAAACACTGTTTGTTTGTTACTTAATTTGGTTATATTCTGCTCTGGTTTGATCTCCCTCTTCAGCTCTTCGATCATCTTGCCTCCTGCTGATATTACGTCTTTTACCTCTATATTCTCTGTTAATCTTATTGGACGTAGTTTGTATTCCGATAGATCTGTTTTAATCGTGTTCGACCAGTTGGCCCGGAGCGCGTTAATCAGTATCGTGTGGTTTTGGGTTTTGTGCACGCTGTCTATCGTTGACTTGGCATTGTCCTCGTAATTTAAAATTATATCAATCCCCTGGACTTCACACTTTTCCTTTATTTCGATACGGACGAACCCGGATACCGCGACCGCGCTGGTGCTATTTTTACATTTAATATCGAATGTTTGCTTTCTTCGGAGACTGTATAGCCAAGCGTTTGGGGCGTTTAATTTGGCTATGAATCCTTCACTCGCTGGTATGGCCAGTTGCTTGCAGACCTCCTTGTTCAAGTTGTTATAATGTAGTAACGTTATCTCACATACGTCGCTGTTCCCTGTTAGAGATTTTCCTTGCGTCTTGCATACTCTCACTAGTTCTTGGTCGATTTTCTTTTCCGTGTTCTGTATGGAGTGGCATTCCTTGAGATTACTCTCCGATATCCCAATAAATTTCCACTGTGTTTTTGACTCAGCTAAGTAATCATAGGTCACCTGTGTTGTTATATCCCATTTGTCATTTAGAAAAATGGGAATCGGGTACGCCTTCAGTACGTTGAATCGCTCGTCTTCGGGTAACGGAATTTTTACGGCTACTATGAGGCCCTGTGCGCCTCGAAACGCTTTAACCGTGGCTAGTTGGTGGATGTCGAGATTGTCTTCTAGTATCCATACTGCTTTGGTCGTCAAGTCTAGAGATGCGGTATCGTGTGGTTTTGGGTTTTGTGCACGCTGTCTATCGTTGACTTGGCATTGTCCTCGTAATTTAAAATTATATCAATCCCCTGGACTTCACACTTTTCCTTTATTAAAGTGGCATTCCTTGAGATTACTCTCCGATATCCCAATAAATTTCCACTGTGTTTTTGACTCAGCTAAGTAATCATAGGTCACCTGTGTTGTTATATCCCATTTGTCATTTAGAAAAATGGGAATCGGGTACGCCTTCAGTACGTTGAATCGCTCGTCTTCGGGTAACGGAATTTTTACGGCTACTATGAGGCCCTGTGCGCCTCGAAACGCTTTAACCGTGGCTAGTTGGTGGATGTCGAGATTGTCTTCTAGTATCCATACTGCTTTGGTCGTCAAGTCTAGAGTTCCCGCTGTAGAGGTCGTCTATTATTGCCAATTCTATAAGCTGTTGCCCCTGTATCTCGATGAGGCTCGCCTCTACCGCTGATTGCACCTGCACCATTCTTAATCCTAACTCGATGTTTCCCAGCTCCTTTCGTGCCATGTCGTTAACCCTATTTTGTTGTTCCACGGTGCTATTTAGTTCTTGTTGTAGTGCATTTATCCGCTCGACTGCAGCTGTTATCGGTTTAGCCAGTGACTTGTAGCTCGCTTCCATTACAGTTACCTGCTTTTCCATTAGATTGTAGTGGGTGTGTTGCTCTACGTCCAGCTCTTGTAATTGTTGATAAATCTTGTTCGCGTCTTTCTGGTCCATTACGCCAAATGCCCAGTTTAATGCCTCCTGTACGAAATTCAGCGCCCGTTTGGTTCTTTTCCTATAAATCGCGGCGTTAATCATTCGCTCATTTTTCTTCAACCTTGTCAGCACTATTTTCATTGTACCATCTACGGCTTCGCATATGTTTTTGAAGTTAGCCAGTAATAGGTCCTTATTTGTTGTATTGCATGTTCCTTTGAGTTCCGCTGCATGCTTTTCTAAATGGTCCACCAATGACGCCTAGTCAAATGGCTCGAAAAGTGTGAATAGTGTCCAGTCGCTGTTATAGAATAACGCCTCTCCTAGCGATTCGAAGAATATTGGGGTTGGAGGTATATCCTCAAAGACTACCGGTGCTGCAGTGACCCAGTTCACGATTAGCAATATCATGAGTCCTTTCATTTTTGTTTGCTCCTTGTGCGAAATTTTTGAGGTATTTATTCTATTTTGGAGGAAAATATCCATTAGTTTACGATTCAATATGTCCTATTTGTTCTATCTTATTCATAGTTTATCCCCATCATATCTATTTAGTCTATCCTATTGTAAATAAATTTACTCCTAATCCTAATAAGGTGCCTATTGTGATTAATTTCATTTTAATTTATGACTACTTAATTTAATTCCCTAACCTATTAACCTATGTTCTTAGTTTAAGTTGTTCTGATTCCTATGTAATTATCTAGTTGATATTATTTTCCTATTTAATTGCTACTATATAACTTAAGTAAGATATTGTGGAATGGATTTTCCTTTCCCTTAACATTTAACACTGTCGTAATTGAACTTTTTATTCCTACTATTTTATATGGCCCTATCCATATTGGAGAAAACTTATTTTTCCTAGTTTGATTTTTAATTAGTACGCTATCTCCTACCTTAAATTCTACTAAATTTAGTTCGTTATCGTACTGTTTTTTAGCTACCTGTTTCGCTAAATCCTGATTCTTTCTCACTATTTCGTGAGCTCTCTGTATTTGAAACTTTAATACTTTATTTGGATCTTCCGCATTATAAACCGGACTACACTTCCTTTTTAAATTAGTCGGCATTTCTATGTCGAATCCGAATAAGGTACGAAACGGAGTTTGCTTGGTCGTAATGTGGTTGTGAACGTGCATTGCTGCAGTTAACCATTGATCCCAATTCGACCCATCTTCTTTAGCAAAACTACGCAAATATTCCGCTAAAGGTCTGTGGCTTCTCTCTAATGAGCCATTAGCTTGCGGATGATATGGTGTTATATGTAACTTCTTAATTCCTAACAATTTACAAGTATCTGAGAACAATTTCGAAATGAAATTAGTTCCGTTATCTGTAATTAAAATCCGCGGAATTCCGTAACGCGTGATTACTTCATCATAAAAAGCCCTGGCGACAGTACTTGCTTCCGCATCTGGGATCGCTGTACATGCCATAAATTTCGAGAAATCATGCTGAAACGTTAAAATGTACTTATTACCAGACACTGTTTCTGGTAGAATACCTACTATGTCCATATAAACTTTGTCAAACGGCCGCATTGGTGTATCTGTTAACACCATGGGCATTTTTGTTAACTTCGAACTTTTGTTCGCTTGGCACTTTGGACAGTTTTTGACATAATCTTTGATTTGTCTTTGCATCCCTGGCCACCTATATTGTTGTCGGATTCTTAAATATGTTTTTACCGCTCCCTGGTGACCTCCCAGTGGTGAATTGTGAAAGTCTTTGATTACTGTTTCTATTTGTTTCGGGTCGGATAGCAATGTCGTTGTGTTATTTGTTCCGTTTCCCGGTTCCACATCATCTTTATCGATTTCAACGGCTGTTCCTTGATTTTGATCTTGGTTAGCTGTTTTTGCTTTTGACCGTGTTTGTACGGCTGCTATCGTTTTGTGTTTTTCCTGTGGAATTCTGCTTAACGCGTCTGCATTTAAGTTTTTCTTTCCTGGCTTATATATGATTTCGAAATCGTATTCTGATAATTTATGCCTAAATCTCGCCAGTCTTGAAGTTTGATCTTTTAAGTTTGCTATTCCCTTTAATGGCTGATGGTCAGTAAAAATTTTAAAATGTCTGCCTAAGAGATATGCTCTGAAGTTTTTTGTTGCCCACACAATGGCTAAGAACTCTTTTTCTATAGTTAAGTAACGCTTTTCTGCGTCGTTCAAGGCTCTGCTCGCAAAGGCTATCGGTCTATCTTCGCCTATTTTACCCTGAGAAAGTACCGCGCCTAACGCTTCGTTACTGGCATCAGTAGTTAGTATGAACTCTTTTTCGAAATCCGGATATGCCAAAACCGGTGGTGTTATTATTGCCTTCTTCAATGCTTCGAACGCTGTCTGGCATTCTTGCGTCCAATTGAACTTAGCGTCTTTCCTTAGTAGTTTATTAATAGGAAAAGCTATCTTTGCTGTACTCGGAATGAATTTTCTATAATAGTTTACTAGTCCTAAATATGCCTGCACCTCCTTTCTATTTTTAGGCGGCGGAATGCTCTTAACGCATTCCACTTTGATGGGTCAGGGAGTGCGCCCTGATCTGTGCATTTATGTCCTAAATAAACAATTTCTCTTCTTAGAAATCTGCATTTTCCTGTATTAAGTTTTAGATTATGTTCACGTAATTTCTGTAATACTGAACATAACCTTTGTTCGTGTTGTTTCAAATTCCTACCGTAGATAACTATGTCATCTAAATAAACAAAACAGTCTATTCCCTGTAGACCTGTTAGGATATGATTCATTATCCTGATTTGATATCCGCTTGCCAAATCTAGCGTTGTAAAATCTCTGCAATGGCCTAATTGCTCTAAAATTTCGTCAATACGAGGAATGGGAAAAACTTGTTTAATCGTGGCTTCATTCAGTTTTCTGTAATCTATCACTAGTCTCCATTTTTTCTCCCCGTCCTTGCCACTTTTCTTGGGCACTAAAAGTAACGGTGAGTTCCATGGTGAAGTGCTATGTGTAATTATGCCGTCATCTAGGAGTTTATTCACTTGTTTATTTATTTCCTCCCTATGTATTTGAGGTAATCTATATTGTTTTCTATTTATTGGCGGTTGATCTGCGCCTGTTGGAATTTCATGTTTCAATACGTTTGTAAACGAGAGTTCGTCTCCGTCTAATAGGAAGATGTCATGAAAAGATTTTACTATTCCTTCTATTGAATTCTTTTCTTCCATATTCAAATCTTTATCTAACTCAATTTCATGGAGCAATTTATTTATTCTTCCTTTGGCATTTATTTTGCCTATGCTATTTATTGACTTTACAGTATGTTCATACCAACATATTTCTATTTATATTTTATTTATTTTTCGATAATTGTGTGTAATTTCAAAATTATTCTGACACGGCGCTGCTGTCTTACCTTGACATTCTTTCCCACACCAAAGTCGAGCGATCGCATTTCCACGATGTTCCCACCGCCAATTCGAGCGATCGCATTTTTTTGCAACGGTCACACAATATTCATTCCCATACGCGTCAGCTATTTTGTCGAGCACGAGTTCTCACGCGTGCATTAATCACAGGGCAAGGCAGCAGCGCCGTCATCAGCGCTGTCATCAATGTCATTATAAAATACCCAAATTTGTGGTAATAAAGTTTAGTATCAATTCAGAACTCAAACACCTCAACACTTTTCTTTCCTCAAGGATTAACTAGTTTTGTACTAGTTACTCCAAAAACCCAATTTTCTGTTCCAAGGATTAAATAGTTTTGTACTAGTTACTCCAAAAACAAAGGAATTAACCGGTTCTGTACCGATTAAATTCCACATACACACATCACGTCAAAAGAAATCTGCATTTTCCTGTATTAAGTTTTAGATTATGTTCACGTAATTTCTGTAATACTGAACATAACCTTTGTTCGTGTTGTTTCAAATTCCTACCGTAGATAACTATGTCATCTAAATAAACAAAACAGTCTATTCCCTGTAGACCTGTTAGGATATGATTCATTATCCTGATTTGATATCCGCTTGCCAAATCTAGCGTTGTAAAATCTCTGCTATGGCCTAATTGCTCTAAAATTTCGTCAATACGAGGAATGGGAAAAACTTGTTTAATCGTGGCTTCATTCAGTTTTCTGTAATCTATCACTAGTCTCCATTTTTTCTCCCCGTCCTTGCCACTTTTCTTGGGCACTAAAAGTAACGGTGAGTTCCATGGTGAAGTGCTATGTGTAATTATGCCGTCATCTAGGAGTTTATTCACTTGTTTATTTATTTCCTCCCTATGTATTTGAGGTAATCTATATTGTTTTCTATTTATTGGCGGTTGATCTGCGCCTGTTGGAATTTCATGTTTCAATACGTTTGTAAACGAGAGTTCGTCTCCGTCTAATAGGAAGATGTCATGAAAAGATTTTACTATTCCTTCTATTGAATTCTTTTCTTCCATATTCAAATCTTTATCTAACTCAATTTCATGGAGCAATTTATTTATTCTTCCTTTGGCATTTATTTTGCCTATGCTATTTATTGACTTTACAGTATGTTCATACCAACATATTTCTATTTATATTTTATTTATTTTTCGATAATTGTGTGTAATTTCAAAATTATTCTGACACGGCGCTGCTGTCTTACCTTGACATTCTTTCCCACACCAAAGTCGAGCGATCGCATTTCCACGATGTTCCCACCGCCAATTCGAGCGATCGCATTTTTTTGCAACGGTCACACAATATTCATTCCCATACGCGTCAGCTATTTTGTCGAGCACGAGTTCTCACGCGTGCATTAATCACAGGGCAAGGCAGCAGCGCCGTCATCAGCGCTGTCATCAATGTCATTATAAAATACCCAAATTTGTGGTAATAAAGTTTAGTATCAATTCAGAACTCAAACACCTCAACACTTTTCTTTCCTCAAGGATTAACTAGTTTTGTACTAGTTACTCCAAAAACCCAATTTTCTGTTCCAAGGATTAAATAGTTTTGTACTAGTTACTCCAAAAACAAAGGAATTAACCGGTTCTGTACCGATTAAATTCCACATACACACATCACGTCAAAAGAAAGGTGATCACAGTACTTTGTATTTTGTAATCGTCAAAATTTGTGAATTTTGGTTTAAATTCGCTATTTATTTCATAATCATACTCCGTCGTATTTAATATTGGAGCATAAACTGTGTTATCTTTCACCTTTACTAGTGTGTCCGCTATATAGATTCCTTGATCTATTTCTTCTTTATGAATTACCACATTCGTAAATTTTGTACGAAGTTTTAATGGTATTATCGTAATTGTTCTTGCATCAACTGGTATGTAGTGTTGTTTGCTTTCCTCTTCTATCTGCTCGATAGTTTTTATCGGTAATTCCAAAATAATCTCTTTTCTTTCATTGAAGAGTGTTAAAATCTTTTCCATTGTGTTTATAATGGAGTTGTTCCACAAGTTATCTCTTCCTAGTATGCCGTCTGCCGGTACTCCTTGTTTAAGTGACACAACGTGTAGCGTTAAACGTAAGGACTGTACCTCATTATGACACATAGTAATTGATCCTTCTGTGGTCACACAACCTCCAAATGCTCCGCTTAAGTCTTTCCTATTCGACTTGTCTATTATTGTGCTATCTCTTATTGCACTTTTCTTTATCAGGCTTGTATCTGCTCCTGTATCTATCTCTGGCTTAAATTTAGTTTTTTCTCGTTCAATGTAATTGGCATCTCTAAATCAACTGTTTCTCCAAACGTATGATTTTTCTCTGTGACGTTGTTTCTTTTATTATTATTGGTGTTCTTCAACTTAATACTAAGTTTTAAGTCTTTTGAAGTTTGTAACGTTTCAACAATCGCTTCTGATGTCGGACTTACGGTTACCACTTTATTTGTTAAAGTTGGTAACGTATCCACAATCGGCTTGGATGTATGAATTACTGCTACTCCTTCATTTGGCCTTAAATTACTAATACTTTCGGGTTCCCAGATTATTGGCCTATTCTGGGCCCTTGGCAGTTTCCCGGACTGTTGCCTTGGGACTTCTCCCAACTCATCTTTGCATAACATTCGAGTGTATTGTGTCTACCTTTCTGCACCATTCACATTGAGATTGAGCCTTTTGTATTCCGTTCGCTGGATTCGGCTTCTGCTTTCCATACGTCTGTTTCTGCCAATTCCGTTGGTCTTGGTTGGGTTGCCAATTACGTTGTACTTGGTTTGGTTGCCAGTTTTGTTGTGGTCGCTTTGTTTTCCAGTTTTGTTGTACTTGATCCTGGGTATGGGGCATTTGATATTTCTTATTTGCCCCACTTCCTTGGCTTTCCTTTTTTCTACACCTCCAGTTCGTCTCGTGTCCATATTCTAGACACTTTTGGCAATATGGCGTGTTTTCCCTAATCAAACACTTTTCTCTAGTGTGCCCACGTTTATTGCAGAATGAGCAAATTATTTTCTCCTGTGGCTCTCTCGAGACGTTCTGCCTTTCTTCTGGTCTTTTATACTCCACGCGATTTTGTACAGGAGGTCTTATGTTGGGTTCTACCGAATTCATATTAATCGTTGGTTGATGTATGGAGTTACTTCTTTGTATCTCGACTAGTGTGTTCATTGCTATTTCTACCATTTCCTCGATACTTTTTCTTGTGACACTTAGCATGTGGATTCGTAAGGTTGCATCCTTTAACCCTGTTCTAAATGCCATATTTGCTGATGTTTCTGCCATAGATACAAGTGCGCTGTCACCTTCTCCTTTGTATGTATCTTTTATTACCTGCAACACTTGCGCTTTTTTCGTATTTAGGCGTCTTGCGAACTGCCGAATATCCTCATTGTATAGTTGGCTGCAATTCTGAAGTTCTGCCAACGTCACGTCTAATGAAACTGTTGGTAGGTAGGCCCTTCGTATCACCAAGTATAATTCTTCCAGGCTGTTAAAACGTTGTGTGCCTACAAGATCATAAGCGTCTCCGTATAATGTTTGTTTTATACAATCAATGTAAATTGTTTTATTAGCTGGAGTCGCTTCACTTGGAGCTAACTCACACGCCTGTATAAATTTATACACCTCACCTCTCAAATCTGGTGACTGTGTTCCTGAAAACAGTGAAACAACACTGCTTATTATTTTGGCTATTTCTGCTATACCCATCTTGCTGTGATCTGCCGCTGGTTGCTTATTTGTAGGTAATGACACTGGATTAAATTCCTTTAGACTGGTTGCGGAGGGGGTTGGTTCCTTATGGTATAGTGATTGGTCGTGCGCTAGCTCTATTTCCTGTTTTAGCCGTCTGTTTTCCTCTTTTAATTCTTGAATTCTGGAATGCGCCTTTTCTAAAGATGCACAGTCTTCTCTTGACTTTTGTGCTGATTCCAGTTCTAACGTTTTATTTAAGGTTTCTTCTGTTAATCCTTCGTCATTCAGTAATTTTCTTAGGTGTTCGTTCTCGTCTTCCAAAGTCTTTATTATTTTTTCTTGAAACTGTTTTTCGTTTAGATAAGCATCGTATTTCCTTTTTAACGCGTTAAATTCTGACGAATTTCCCCTTATGCTTTGGTTTTTACTTTCTATTATATTTTTACAAAATGTTAGCAATTCCTCTATGACTGCGTCTGCTTTTTCCAAAGTTGATATTTCTCCTAGGGCTTGTATTCTAGTCTTTATTAACTCTAAATTTTCCTTATTGGACACGGTGTTTTTCAGGCTGTTCCAAGTTCTTGATGCAAATTCTTCTATTTGCCTCTTCAATTCCTTATGCTCTGTTTCTAAAGCTAAATATGCTTGTTCTTGGAGCGATTCTGCCATTAATTATCCTATACTTATTGTTCTAAGTATGTATTTTGGATATTTTATAATCAATTAAAATTTTAATTGCTTTTCTCCAAGCAATTAACTTTTGCTTATTCAGCTTTAATCATTGACACGCTTTTGGCTGAACACGTTGTAAATATTCGTACATTCGTACGCTTATATTCGTACATATATTATTATTATAATATATATATATATTTTTTTTTTTTTTTTTTTTTTTGTGTAATGCGAGCTTGTGGCTCAATTGTGCTCGCCTGGTGCCTGACGTAATTTTTGTTTTTATTACTTGTTTTTTTTTTTTTTTTTTTTTCCTCTTGCTTTGTTAGCGTTTTTGCTACCAATTGCCGCTCGCTAGCAATTTTGTCGCTTCTGCCCTTGCTTGAAGTTCAAGCTCAAGTTCGTGACCTACTTCTTGTTACAATAAATTTCTTGCAATTATGCAGAATCTATTTTATTTATTGACTTGCAGCTATCGCTGTTAGCCTGGTTACTATTAATTACTGTGTTATTAAAAAATACTAAGGGATTTGTGTTTTGTATTCATTTATTTGTTCTTTTACAATCCTTATGTATAAACATAATTTCAAATTTGCCTCGTAACTGTGGTTGTATCTAACTATCTCAAACTTATTCTTGACTTGCCCGAAAATTTTATTAAATTTTTCTATTTAACAAAAATCACCTTATTTATACAAGAATTGTCTAAATTCTTCAATTTAAAGTCCGATTATAATGAAGTAAACAAAAGTTTTCTATTTAGACAAGTTCCAACATTTAAAGTACAATTACTATTATACATTTACCTTTAATTTTATTTGTATAATTTTATAATATATTAAAATATGTTTATTACTTCACAACCATTCCAGTTAGTGTGTTTCTGTTTTAAAAAACATTGTTATTTATTTTTAATTTATTTTAAACTTCACTTCAAAATAAAGGAACGATCTTTGGATCGTGAAACCGGCTGCGCCAAAATGTTGTATCTAGTTCCTCCAGTAGGATACCAGAACAAACTTAATGTCGTAGATCCTTCCTCGAGAAGGATCACTGACAGTGCTGTTAACTAATGGGGGTTTCATCGTTGATCCTTCAACGCGAAGGACCACGGACAATTGTGCCACGGGCAAGGATTTGCCGTCTTAGTGGACTTACCGTTGGGATCCGGCAACCTGCCGTAGTGGATCCCTTCGTCTAATTACCATGGGCACCAGGGTGCCGCCTTTGTGGTCCTTTAACCTGTCGGGCAATACTGCCGTCTTTCGACAGGTGCTGAAATAAAAAGATCCTGGGTTAATTTTTCTTACGTTTATTATTTACGTTAATTACGTTAATATATTACGTTTATTATTTATTTTTCGTTGTTGGCCAGAATCATTTCCGCGTCGTTTTTGCAATTATCTCAAGAATTATTTTTGACGCTCATTGCATATTTTGGAATGCGATCAAGTTCGCGCGCTGTTCCACTTATCGGAATGCGAACAAGTTCGACTTTTATCTGGGCCACAGTGGTGTGTGATTCACTTGTACTTTCAAGCTTCACAATTAAAGTGCAGCCTAGAAGTATGTGTTACCACAAGTTAAACATTGTTAACTACTGGGCCGAAAGGTATGTGGTGATAACAACGTTAAGCGTTGTTATTACCAAAGCAATGATTCTGACCTACAACATAGACAACAAATGGAAAACAAGAAAAATCCAAGAATAGAAAAACTAAACATTAACAGAGAAACTCCAGAACAAGTTAAAGAAAATGACACAGTTTATAGGAAAAATACTAAACGAAATAAAATTACACCCCGCTTTTCCAAGCATAAAGTCAAACAGACAACAATATCACTATAGAAACTACATGTAACAGAAAAATTCATAAAGCAAGATTAAGGAAAACAAAACACAATCTTATTGATTCCTCTTCTTAATAGTTTCAGAATATCCTCAATCACATCCCAGCCCATCCAAATTCAAAACCTTAATAATAATCAAGGAATCCTTCCATACTTCCTGGGCACAGCAAAACAAATAATAACCCATAGAAACATCCTTCACGTAATAGACTTAGAAGCATATGGAAAAAACAAAGTAAATATTTACAGCACCCTACAAAAATTCGAAAAATACGGAACGACAACAAATACCATGGCAATAACAAAACTGAAATTAAATGAATTAGAAAGAAAATACAGACTCTTATTACCAACAAAAAGACAAAAGCGCGGAATAATTAACGGACTAGGGATAGTAATAAAAACAATTACAGGCAACATGGATGCAAACGATGCATATGCACTTAACAAACAAATTGAAATTATAAAAGAAAGATCAACAAATATTAGCATTATTGTTAATAGTCATTCCATGTACAATCATAAATTATCGGAAAGAATTACAAACATCACTGAGCATATAAATAAAGATCAGAAAAAAATTGAAAGTTTCATTAATAAAAATGCTAATAAAATTAAAGAAATTGAAGACACGATACAAGAACAACAATACATTAATCAAATCAATTACAATATTGATCTGCTTACAAATCATTTGAGCGAAATTGCAGAGCCAGTCACACTTGCTAAATTAAGTATAATTTCTAAATCTATATTAAGTCTTGCAGAGTTACAAGAAATTTTTTAAATAGCCAATAATAAATCATTTAATATCTTATCAGAAAAACATTTATATGAAATTATAAAATTTCAAGCTTACTATAATTCCTCTAAAATCATACTAAATATACAAATCCCAGTCCTTTCAAATGAATCCTATAACATATTTCACCCAATAACACTCCCAATCAATGAAACCCTAGAAATTGATGTTAAGCCATATATTATGTACAATGAGCAAAAGATCAAATACTTTCCTGAAATCTGTCCCAAAATCGAAAACATGTATCTATGCGGAGCCCCACAACACTGTTGTAGGTCAGAATCATTGCTTTGGTAATAACAACGCTTAACGTTGTTATCACCACATACCTTTCGGCCCAGTAGTTAACAATACTTAACTTGTGGTAACACATACTTCTAGGCTGCACTTTAATTGTGAAGCTCGAAAGTACAAGTGAATCACACACCACTGTGGCCCAGATAGAAGAACGAACGTGACCGCATTCCAATAAGTAGAACATCGCGCTTAAATCAGAAGAGCCAAATTCGCACATTGTTGTCAAGAATTATTGCTAAAAATAATTCTTGAGATAGTTGCAAAAACGACGCGGAAATGATTCTGGCCTACAACGAATCTCAGAAGAGATATAAACCCGTCTTTCAGATTGGAAGAGGGCAGTTGTTGTGAAGTCGTTGTTAGACGCGTATAAAGCCGCGCAGTAAATATAATTAAGATAGGAGTTAGTGTAATAATATCATAAGTGAAAATAGTGTTAAAAGAAAAGAAAGAATAATATTTAAATAAAAGTTACAACGAGAAGAAACAACCTACAGGACTTTTCCTTTGGACTTCCCCCCCCCCTAGCAGCTCGAAGGTACACCCCCAACAATTTAAAACACAACATTTTGGCGCAGCCGGATTTTCGAGCCGAGGATCACTCTAAGGGAAAAAGTAAGTAACAATAAAATACGGAAATTAAAAATAAGAATAGCAGCTTAGATTACTTAAAAGAGAAGTGACAATACGAAAGTGAGAAAATAATTAATGAAATACGAAAATTAAAAATAGCAGTTTAAATTACTTAAAAGATAAGTGATATAACAAAGATTAGTAGCTTAGGAAAAAGCAGGAAGTGAAAAGGAAAAGTCATAAGTTATAAGCTATTTAAAATTAAAAGTTAAGAGCAAGTGATCGTATATGCGAAAAAAAAGTTTAAGAAAAAAAAAAAAAAAAAAAAAAAAGGGGAAGGAAAATTGGCAAAAAAGTGAAATAATAAGTTCAGGAAAAATTAGAACAGTGAAAGTAAAAAATTGAAAAATAAAAGTAGAACCAAATAATGGGAAAAAGTGAAAAGGATAGTAATAGAATTAAAAGAATTTAATCCTATAATTATATCAAATATATTATTTTATATATATTATATAAAGCATAAAATAACTTACAGGTCCCAAAATCATCGGTTACATCAAAAGGATGCTAGCTTAATTGCACAGCAAACTTATCTGTCCAATAGCATTAGCTGGACAAAATCTTTGCTGAGGTCGACCCATTTCACTCGGGAAGTCATTCTTATGTTTTTATAATTATAGGATACAGTAAATTAGTATAAAATACGATTTTTTTTTAAGATTATCAACAAATAAAAGAATTAGTTACTGTGATTAGCAAATTGTCGAAAATCAGAGTGACTTTATTAACTTAAATAAATTTTATTTAACGTGGTAAAGTTCGGATGAGAAAGGCAAATTGTTTAAAAACAGTTTTCGTTATATAATTTTCGGGTATGTGTATTAAACGCTTGTTTTCAAATGAAACATGTTAAATAAATTTTAACATTTAAGTAATTTTAACTACGTCAGGAAACAAAAATTAAACTATTGATAAATAAAGAAAGGTCAACACACAAAATTGTTAGTTTTTTCCTCTTTCAATAACAAATTAATTAATAGTAACCAGGCTAGCAGCGATAGCTGCAAGACAATAAATAAAATAAATTATGCTTAGTTGCAAGAAACTCATTGCAAAAAGAAGTAGGTCATAAACTTGGACTTGAACTTCATGCAAGGCCAGAATCGTCAAATTGCAAGCAATTGGTAGCAAAAACGCTAACAAAGCAAGAGAAAAAAAAACACAAGTAATAAAAACAAAAATTACGTCAGGCACCAGGCGAGCACAATTGAGCCACAAGCTCGCATTACACAAAAAAAAAAAAAAAAAAAAAAATATATATATATATTATAATAATAATATATGTACGAATATAAGCGTACGAATGTACGAATATTTACAACGTGTTCAGCCAAAAGCGTGTCAATGATTAAAGCTGAATAAGCAAAAGTTAATTGCTTGAAGAAAAGCAATTAAAATTTTAATTGATTATGAAATATCCAAACTACATACTCAGGACAATAAGTATAGGATAATTAATGGCAGAATCGCTCCAAGAACAAGCATATTTAGCTTTAGAAAAAGAGCATAAGGATTTGAAGAGGCAAATAGAAGAATTTGCATCAAGAACTTGGAACAGCCTGAAAAACACCGTTTCCAATAAGGAAAATTTAGAGTTAATAAAGACTAGAATACAAGCCCTAGGAGAAACATCAACTTTAGAAAAAGCAGACGCAGTCATAGAGGAATTGCTAACATTTTTTAAAAATATAATAGAAAGTAAAAACCAAAGCATAAGGGACTATTCGTCAGAATTTAATGCGTTAAAAAAGAAATACGATGCTTATCTAAACGAAAAACAGTTTCAAGAAAAAATAATAAAGACTTTGGAAGACGAGAACGAACACCTAAGAAAATTACTGAATGACGAAGGATTAACAGAAGAAACCTTAAATAAAACGTTAGAACTGGAATCAGCACAAAAGTCAAGAGAAGACTGTGCATCTTTAGAAAAGGCGCATTCCAGAATTCAAGAATTAAAAGAGGAAAACAGACGGCTAAAACAGGAAATAGAGCTAGCGCACGACCAATCACTATACCATAAGGAACCAACCCCCTCCGCAACCAGTCTAAAGGAATTTAATCCAGTGTCATTACCTACAAATAGGCAACCAGCAGCAGATCACAGCAAGATGGGTATAGCAGAAATAGCCAAAGTAACAAGCAGTATTGTTCCACTGTTTTCAGGAACACAGTCACCAGATTTGAGAGGTGAGGTTTATAAATTTATACAGGCGTGTGAGTTAGCTGCAAGTGAAGCGACTCCAGCTAATAAAACAATTTACATTGATTGTATAAAACAAAGATTATACGGAGACGCTTATGATCTTATAGGCACACAACGTTTTAACAGCCTGGAAGAATTATACTTGGTGATACGAAGGGCCTACCTACCAACAGTTTCATTAGACGTGACGTTGGCAGAACTTCAGAATTGCAGCCAACTATACAATGAGGATATTCGGCAGTTCGCAAGACGCCTAAATACGAAAAAAGCGCAAGTGTTGCAGGTAATAAAAGATACATACAAAGGAGAAGGTGACAGCGCACTTGTATCTATGGCAGAAACATCAGCAAATATGGCGTTTAGAACGGGGTTAAAGGATGCAACCTTACGAATCCACATGCTGAGTGTCACAAGAAAAAGTATCGAGGAAATGGTAGAAATAGCAGTGAACACACTAGTCGAGATACAAAGAAGTAACTCCATACATCAACCAACAATTAATATGAATTCGGTAGAACCCAACATAAGACCTCCTGTACAAAATCGCGTGGAGTATAAAAGAACAGAAGAAAGGCAGAACGTCTTGAGAGCGCCACAGGAGAAAATAATTTGCTCATTCTGCAATAAACGTGGGCACACTAGAGAAAAGTGTTTGATTAGGGAAAACACGCCGTATTGCCAAAAGTGTCTACAATATGGACACGAGACGAACTGGAGGTGTAGCAGGAAGGAAAGCCAAGGAAGTGGGGCAAATAAGAAATATCAAATGCCCCATACCCAGGATCAAGTACAACAAAACTGGAAAACAAACCGACCACAACAAAACTGGCAACCAAACCAAGTACAACGTAATTGGCAAACCAACCAAGACCAACGGAATTGGCAGAAACAGACGTATGGAAAGCAGTAGCCTAATCCAGCGAGCGGAATACAAAAAACTCAATCTCAATGTGAATGGTGCAGAGAGGTAGGACACAATACACTCGAATGTTATGCAAAGAAGAGTTGGGAGAAGTCCCAAGGCAACAGTCCGGGAAACTGCCAAGGGCCCAGAATAGGCCAATAATCTGGGAACCCGAAAATATTAGTAACTTAAGGCCAAATGAAGAAGTAACAGTAATTCATACATCCGAGCCGATTGTGGATACGTTACCAACTTTAACAAACAAAGTGGTAACCGTAAGTCCGACATCGGAAGCGATTGTTGAAACGTTACCAACTTCAAGCGACTTAAAAATTAATATCAAGTTAAAAGGGACTGATAATAAAAAGAAACAGAACGTCACATAGAAAAATCATACGTTTGGAGAAACAGTTGATTTAGAGATGCCAAGCAAATTGAACGAGAAAAAACTAAATTTAAAACAAAACGTAACTAGCTCAATGAAGAAGTTACAAGATATTAGAAATATAGAAATAGGAGTATCTACCTGCAATCAAACCCAGCTACATGACGTGTTCATCGAATTACCTTGCGCAGAGGCGATAAATGGAAAACTCATTTTACTGGTAGATACAGGAGCAGATACAAGCCTGATAAAGAAATGTGCAATAAAAGATAGCACAGTAATAGACAAGTCGAATAGAAAAGACTTAAGCGGAGCATTTGGAGGTTGTGTGACAACAGAAGGATCAATTACTATGTGTCATAATGAGGTACAGTCCTTACGTTTAACGCTATACGTTGTGTCACTTAAACAAGGAGTACCAGCAGACGGCATACTAGGAAGAGACAACTTGTGGAACAACTCCATTATAAAGACAATGGAAAAGATTTTAACACTCTTCAATGAAAGAAAAGAGATTATTTTGGAATTACCGATAAAAACTATCGAGCAGATAGAAGAGGATAGCAAGCAACATTACATACCAGTTAATGCAAGAACAATTACGATAGTGCCATTGAAACTTCGTACAGAATTTAAGAATGTTGTAATACAGAAAGAAGAAATAGATCCAGGGATCTATATAGCGGACACACTAGTAAAGGTGAAAGATAACACAGTTTATGCTCCAATATTAAATACGACGGAATATGATTACGAGATAAATAGCGAATTTAAACCAAAATTCACAAATCTAGACGAGTACACAATACAAAGTACTAAGTCAATTAATAGTATAGATGCCAAAACGAGAATAAATGAATTGCTCAATGAAATTGAGTTAGATAAAAATTTAAATATAGAAGAAAAGAATTCAATAGAAGAAATAGTAAAATCTTTTCATGACGTCTTCCTGTTAGAAGGAGACGAACTTTCGTTTACAAGCGTATTAAAACACGAAATTCCAACAGGCGCAGATCAGCCGCCAATAAATAGAAAACAGTATAGGTTACCACAGATACATAGGGAAGAAATAAACAAACAAATAAACAAACTTTTAGATGATGGCATAATCGAACATAGCACTTCACCATGGAACTCACCGTTACTTTTAGTGCCCAAGAAAAGTGGCAAGGACGGGGAGAAAAAATGGAGACTAGTGATAGATTACAGAAAACTGAATGAAGCCACAATTAAACAAGTTTTTCCCATTCCTCGTATTGACGAAATTTTAGAGCAATTAGGCCATAGCAGGTATTTTACAACGCTAGATTTGGCAAGCGGATATCACCAAGTTTTATTCGATGACAGGGACAAGGAAAAAACAGCATTCAGCACAGGACTAGGGCACTTCGAGTTCAATCGAATGCTATTTGGGCTAACAGGAGCCCCAGCGACATTTCAGAGGATAATGAATCATATCCTAACAGGTCTACAAGGAATAGACTGTTTTGTTTATTTAGATGACATAGTTATCTACGGTAGGAATTTAAAACAACATGAACAAAGGTTATGTTCAGTATTACAAAAATTACGTGAACATAATCTGAAACTTAATACAGGAAAATGCAGATTTCTAAGAAGAGAAATTGTTTATTTAGGACATAAATGCACAGATCAGGGCGCACTCCCTGACCCCAGCAAAGTGGAATGCGTTAAGAGCATTCCGCCGCCTAAAAATAGAAAGGAGGTGCAGGCATATTTAGGACTAGTAAACTATTACAGAAAATTCATTCCAGGTACAGCAAAGATAGCTCTTCCTATTAATAAACTACTAAGGAAAGACGCTAAGTTCAATTGGACGCAAGAATGCCAGACAGCGTTCGAAGCATTGAAGAAGGCAATAATAACACCACCGGTTTTGGCATATCCGGATTTCGAAAAAGAATTCATACTAACTACTGATGCCAGTAACGAAGCGTTAGGCGCGGTACTTTCTCAGGGTAAAATAGGCGAAGATAGGCCGATAGCCTTTGCGAGCAGGGCCTTGAACGACGCAGAAAAGCGTTACTCAACTATAGAAAAGGAGTTTTTAGCCATTGTGTGGGCAACAAAAAACTTCAGAGCATATCTCTTAGGCAGACATTTTAAAATTTTTACTGACCATCAGCCATTAAAGGGAATAGCAAACTTAAAAGATCAAACTTCAAGACTGGCGAGATTTAGGCATAAATTATCAGAATACGATTTCGAAATCATATATAAGCCAGGCAAGAAAAATTTAAACGCAGACGCATTGAGCAGAATTCCTCAAAATCGGAATACAGTAACAGCGGTCCAGACCCGCTCTAAAACAAAAGAAAGGAAGACCCAAGGGAGTAGTGATAAAACAAGCACAAGCCAGACGCCTGTAGAACCTGACACTCCGGGCATAATACAAAATGAAAACAGAATTCCATTAGAAGACCCAAAACAAATAGAGACAGTTATAAAGGACTTTCACAACACACCATTAGGAGGTCACCAGGGAGCAGTGAAAACATATTTAAGAATTAGGCAACAATATAGATGGCCAGGAATGCAAAAACAAATCAAGGATTATGTAAAAAACTGTCCTAAATGCCAAGCTAACAAAAGCTCAAAATTAACAAAAATGCCCATGGTGCTGACAGATACACCAATGAGGCCATTTGACAAGGTTTACATGGACATAGTAGGTATTCTACCTGAAACTGTGTCGGGTAACAAATATATTTTAACGTTCCAAGACGATTTCTCGAAATTTATGGCATGTACAGCTATTCCAGACGCGGAAGCAAGTACTGTTGCCAGAGCGTTTTATGACGAAGTAATTACGCGTTACGGAATTCCTCGAATTCTAATTACTGATAACGGAACTAATTTCATTTCGAAATTGTTTTCAGTCACATGTAAATTATTAGGTATCAAAAAATTACACATAACACCTTATCATCCACAAGCGAATGGCTCATTAGAAAGAAGCCACAGACCATTAGCGGAATATTTGCGTAGTTTTGCGAAAGAAGACGGGTCGAATTGGGATCAATGGTTAACTGCAGCTATGCATGTGCATAACCACACACCCCACATTACGACGAAGCAAACACCGTTCCGCACTCTATTTGGATTTGATACAGAGATGCCGACTAACTTAAAGAGAAAGTGTAGTCCGGTATATAATGCCGAAGATCCGAATAAAGTTTTGAAATTCCAAATACAGAGGGCTCACGAAATCGTGAGAAAGAATCAGGATTTAGCAAAAGAAGTAGCTAAAAGGCAGTACGACAGCAAACTAAATTTAGTAGAATTTAAAGTAGGAGATAGTGTATTAATTAAGAATCAAACTAGGAAAAATAAGTTTTCTCCCATATGGATAGGGCCGTATAAAGTAGTAGGAATTAAAAGTCCAATTACTACAGTTTTAAATATTAAGGGAAGGGAAAAATCATTCCACATTATATTAATAAATGCACATGTAAACATATGCCTGAAGAAGTAGTTCATGCATATTACATACACACCTACACTATATACATATACGCACCTATATCGTTAGACATTTAGAGATGTACATAAGATCATGAAATTTAGAGATAAGATAAGAGACATGCAATAGAAGACATTACACATTACAAAATTAATATAATGGGAAACATAATATATATACTGTAAATAAGTCAACTAAATTAACTAAATGTATAATGAATAACCTATCGAATAATAGTCAACTACAATAAAGTCGATATTTATTGAAAAAATTAAAACTTGTATTGAATTAAAGAAAATATTAGAAATAGAATGTCATCAAGATATAATAAAATATTTCTAATTAATTAATATTTCTAAATTAAAGTTATATACGAATAGGATTTCAATTTTTCTTAATTGGAAACAAATTATGAATAGAATTAAAACATATTGTAAGAGAAAACTAAGAGGAAAAATTGATAATAACTTAATTAAGATAACAAAGAAGACAGCACGCAGAGAAGCTGACCTGAATGCCGATGTACACCCATCACAAAAGCAAAAGTACAACAACACAACACTTGACACCAGGGCGACGAATAGCACCCAGCCAACTCGAAGGGGGAAGGGTAGCAGCACATCATATATATTAGCTGCAACAGCTGATCATCTTAGCAATAGCAACCAAAATGGCAACCATCACAAACAAAAATAAGATGGAAAGCATCAAAGGGGGCTAACAGCATCAATAGTTGAAACGGTAAACTACTGCATGATAGTAGGTGGTACATATAAAGTACCGCGAAGAAAGTTAGCAATTCATCGATGAATACAACTCAGTTGTCGCTCAGCAGTGAAATCATAGTCAATCATGATTGCTTGAAGCCAACAATTTAAGACGACATCAGTGGATGCATCGTAGAGTGGCGGCGACGGTGACGAACGTAAAGCAGTCACAGGTCTACCAGCCCAATCGACTACGGCCCATTCATCTTACAAAAGCAGCAGCCACAGAAGTATGAAGTGGGAAATACATAAATTAGCAGCGATGTAAGAAATGCGACGCAACTACAAGTGAAGCAGGAATACCAGCGCTTGCGTACTCTGCAAGCAAAAATTTGAGCGAGAATCGCACCTTCAACCACATTCTACGAACAACAACATGCAATGAACAATTGACACAAGAAACTAACAGCGACTGTTTCAACCGCAGCAACTATAACACGGAAATCACTAAGCCAGCTACCCAGCAGCAGCATACCCACAACAAATCGATAAAGAAGACTTTAATACAGCGGGGTGTACGTCAACGGCAATATCAACAGTAACGTCAACGGCAACATCAACAGTTACATCAACAGTAACATCAACCGCTATATCAACTTCAAGATCAACAACAACATCAAATCATCATCAGCGTACAGACAGACGACGCCGAAGAAGTGCAGCTACCATTTGTATTATTATATTATTATTGTTATTGTTTTTATTGTAATTATTGTTATAAGTAGTTGTATTATAATTATTGTAATTATTACTAATAATTAATCATTATTAACATGTCACATAAGATATTCACAAAAACACAAACATACATAAGTATACACTATGTAAAGCCATAATAAGCATACGCCACCCATAATTCAACAAAATATAAATGTACAAGAAAAATTTAATATCGTTTTACAATACTAAATTTTTCTTCCCCGAGGGTGGAGGGATGTTGTAGGTCAGAATCATTGCTTTGGTAATAACAACGCTTAACGTTGTTATCACCACATACCTTTCGGCCCAGTAGTTAACAATGCTTAACTTGTGGTAACACATACTTCTAGGCTGCACTTTAATTGTGAAGCTCGAAAGTACAAGTGAATCACACACCACTGTGGCCCAGATAGAAGAACGAACGTGACCGCATTCCTATAAGTAGAACATCGCGCTCAAATCAGAAGAGCCAAATTCGCACATTGTTGTCAAGAATTATTGCTAAAAATAATTCTTGAGATAGTTGCAAAAACGACGCGGAAATGATTCTGGCCTACAACGAATCTCAGAAGAGATATAAACCCGTCTTTCAGATTGGAAGAGGGCAGTTGTTGTGAAGTCGTTGTTAGACGCGTATAAAGCCGCGCAGTAACTATAATTAAGATAGGAGTTAGTGTAATAATATCATAAGTGAAAATAGTGTTAAAAGAAAAGAAAGAATAATATTTAAATAAAAGTTACAACGAGAAGAAACAACCTACAGGACTTTTCCTTTGGACTTCCCCCCCCCTAGCAGCTCGAAGGTACACCCCCAACAATTTAAAACACAACAACACCAAGAAACTTCAAACCAGTCACAATGCGTTGGAAAATTGATGAACAAGGAAAAAGCAAATTGCCCCATGAACGACGTTGGAAAGAAACAAGACATCATCCAAATAGAACACAGCAACATTCTTTTAATAAACACGCCACACACAAGTAAAATCAAATTGTGACAACACATCCTTCATAACTAAAGGAATCCCAGTTAATCCAGTAAATCCACATATAAAGACACAATAACCGAATACTGGGATCAAAAATATATGCTACCATTACCTGACCCGAGTATCACCACAAATTCAACTAAAGACGAAGATCTAAACAATCTTGCAACTTCACTACCAGTTTTGGCTACCGGTAACCTTGCTACTCGACTTCGGTCATCGGTGAGTGTACTGTCATTCACTATCAGCTTTGGCTATCGATAATATTTATACATACTACCCATCGACTTCGGTCACCAGTAAATGCACTATCATTCACTAATCGGCTTTGGCCATCTGTAATATTCTTATATATTACTAATCGACTTAGGTCATCGGTGAATGCACTATCATTCACTAATCGGCTCAGGCAATAAAGTGAATATACCCTTAACCTTAAGGTGAAGGGTATAAAAATAGTGCGGATGACACCATAGAATGTGGCCCTATTTTGCTAATATGCAATTAGTTTTAATTTAAAAGAAATATAAATATGGCAACTATGGCCAACATTTGGATATTCAGTAAATTTTACACACGCATTGGCAGAACATGTGTTTAATCGCAAAACGGCAGTTGCAGGTCATTTGTTTTTCTCCGTAAATTTATTTCAATGTTGGTGTGTGTTTTTACAAAGTTTGTAATTTTAAATGGTAAATGTGATTTTGTGATTGTATGAAAGTAGATGTGAATTAATTGTTACAATTCGCTGTCGTTTGCTGTTTTCAATATGTCGCGGTTCACTGATGGCAGCCAAGTGAAAACGAACATATCCGATCGCCAAGGCTGGAGCCAAGGAGCTCGCAGTCAAGCTTTTAGCTTGCCTCTCCTGAGTGGCCGAAGTCTGCGCCGTGAGAGAGTACGGCTTCGGCAGATCAGGAGAGGCAGCCTGACGAGCGGTGTGTTTGGCGTGACCCTGACCCTTATACACCTTGATGATGCGGCCCAGCCGACAGGACGTGGAAGGAAGGTTGTTGGGCTGTAGGTTGAGTTGCGTAGTCTTCCACTTGGTGCGACGCGCAAGCTCGTGCAAATATTCCGTTATCCACTGGTGACAAAAATGCTGGGCAAGGGCCTGGACACGTCTCCATCGGTTAAGAATGGAGAGCGGATTGTCGAGGGTTTCGGGCTCGGCCGGAGCGAGCAGAGGGCCACCTACTAAGAAGTGAGCAGGAGTTATTGCCTCCATAACGTTGGGATCCTCAGATTGAGGATGTAGGGGGGGCGTGAATTGAGACACGCTTCGATTTTGCTCAGTAGAGTCGAGAACTCTTCAAACGTAAATTTAGGCGTTGGGGCGACTTTGCGCAGATGCGTTTTCAGGCTTTTAACACCGGCCTCTCAGAGTCCTCCCATATGAGGAGCACCAGGGGGGGATGAAGTGCCATTCAACATTCTGGTGCGAATGTTGGGTCTCGATGAGATCGCGAGTTCGAACAAGGAAATGCTTAACTTCCTGTTTGAGCTCCTTTGAGGCTCAGACGAAGTTAGTGCCGCGAGGAAAGCGGCCGTGGTCAGATCACTGACAGCCTCTAAATGAATTGAATACATTGAATACATTGAATGCCGCAAAATGTGGACCGCAAGCGGAAACTGTTTTTGTGTGTCTTCCGCTAGCTGAAGAAGAGTACGGATCGCTAAAAAGGGGGCGCAATTCACGCCAAATGTTACCTTTTGTAACTCATAGTTCCTAACTTGGGAGCTATTCGAATCTCGGAATAAAATTCGTTGTTAGGGGGTTTGTTTCGGGTCGACGAGGATCTGGCGGTACATTTTCTGAATGTCACCGCTAAAAATTAAAATGTTAAGTCGGCTTGTAGAACAGGTCCTGCATGTAACACATCGTTCAACCTGAGCCCACTTGTGGTGGGGCAGGATGCATTGAACACGACTCTGACCTTGGTGGACGTGCTATCCGGTTTTATGACCGCATGATGTGGCAAGTAACAGTGCTCACCATCGAGTCGTGGGGGCGCTACGGTCGTCATATGACCTAAATCAAGATATTCTTGAACTACATCGTCATATTGCCTTTTGAGGTCATGATTCTTGACTAACCTTGCTTCCGAGCGAAGGTAGTGTTGGTGGGCGATGTGCCGTGAATTTCCTAGCGAGTGTTGGTTTACGGCTTCGCTTTTGAATGGCAACGTAACGATGTAGCGGCCGTTAGGTCTCCTACGAGTTGTTTTTACGAAATTCTCTCCGCAAAACTTTTCGGAGGGGGATAAGTGGCGAGTTTTGGGAAGTTCCTCCACCACCCAAAAACGTTCGAACTGTTGTTCGATGGTGACTTCATTGAAGAAGGCCACCCTTATGTTGGGGCTATCTGATTGTAGCAGGGGGCTGGTCCGGTGATTATCCAGCCGACCACACTCTGTTGTGCTAGAAGTGAACTCAGCACGTCCACCACCGCCGTGCCCACGGCGCCCCCCACTGCGAATCCTGGCCCCAGCCCCGAGATGCAACAGGTGGAAGAACCCATGCACGAGGAGGAGGACGTGCTGAGTTTGAATGCGTCCTACCAGTCGGAGGAAGACGACGTAACTCCGCCGCGCTCACCCGAGCCCCAGCCAGTTGAGGCTCCACCATCTCCTCCAACGATGCCAGCACGGGCAGCGTACGTACTCTGCCGCCTGGAGATGGGCCTTCCAGCGCCGTACCATCCGACGCGTCGCGGACGCGGCCAGCCGCACCGACTCCCAACACCATCACGACACCTGTCGCCCGCAGGCAGAAGGACGCCATCGCCCAGGGCGCATGTGGAAGCAGCATGGGCACGGGGCCGGCGTCAGCTGCTCGACGAGCCTGCAGCCGCAGCTATTAGGCGACGCTCCCCCCCAATCGACCAGGGAGATGGGTACGCGTTGGAGCCGCGTGGTCATCGCAGCCGCTCACGCAACCTTTGGCGACCACCAGGAGCGCGCCCATCACGCCGCCGATGATGCTGCCCGCTCTGCCGCGGAGAGCATCTACTCCAGCAGTGCGGCCCCTTCCTCGACCTGCCCGTCGAGGCCCGGTGGAGGACGCTCGCAGGACGCCACGTATGCGTGAACTGTCTTGCGTGTTCACACACAACCCAGCGCTGCACCAGTACACGCCGCTGCACGGCCTGTGGCGAGGCCCACCACACCGCCCTCCACGGTTAAGCGCCCGATCCACCCCAGGGCTGAGGGTCTGGGAGCTTTGCAGGCGGGCGGGATGTTTACGCCAAAGCAAACCGCTCGCCAGGCTGCCTTTCCTGATCGTCCGAAGCCGTGTCCTCTCAGAGCGCGGACTTCGGCCGCTCAGGAGAGGCAAGCTTAAAGCTTGACTGCGGGCTCTTCGGCTCCAGCCTTGGTGGTCGGAGTCGAACCGACACTGATTTTTTAGCCGTGAACCACGCAGGACACCAGTTCTTTTACAGTGCCAAACCCTTTTCAATTTCTTCTGAATACTTTTAAAACTTTGATAGATAATTGAAATATTAAATATTTTGTTACAATTCTACCCATTTAAATACACCAATAAAGAGTGCCTTTTTTTGTCGCCAAGATTTGGTCCAGGACGATCCGGATCGAGCTCCAGCCTCTACTCGACGACATCGTCGCCCCTTTTTGAGAGAAAAAAGGTAAGTTGCTTACTTTCGTTTAATTTAACAAAGTTCAAGTTTTAAATATATTTGATTAAATATTGATATTAAGCAAGTATATACCTACATATATACCCCCGTGTACACGCGAAGTTAACGGGAGAATTAACTTCGGTGTAACGGTGCGCCACCAGTTAGAATTTGTTCACTTACATATAGGATAAGTGCCTTTGAACCCGGTTATATACTTGAATTGACCGGCACGTTTTGCAATTATTTATTCTTCGACGAATACATAATTGCAGCTCGCTCTCGCTTTGGTTTGCGCTCTGCCCCTAAAAACCAAAAAACCGCCACCTTTTGCTTGCTGGTTTGGTTTTCGTGCTCTCCACAGACACGCTCGCAGCTTACGCTCTTCTGCGCGATTCACTTAGAAACCAAAAAACCACCACATTTTGCTGGTTTGTTTGGTTTACGTGCTCTCACATAGACACGCTCTCAGCTTGCCACCAAGCATAGAACACGGTCATTCGTTCTAACATTGATCGCTCTCTACCCTAGAAACGGCGCGTTTTTCGTACTAAATTTTTATTGTACTATCGACGTAACTTAATTATTCATAGTCGTGCACACTGTACAGCACTAGCAGCAGAGCGTTCGACTTATATATTCATCGCAAAACTTTTCGGAGGGGGATAAGTGACGAGTTTTGGGAAGTTCCTCCACCACCCAAAAACGTTCGAACTGTTGTTCGATGGTGACTTCATTGGAGAAGGCCACCCTTATGTTGGGGCTATCTGATTGTAGCAGGGGGACTGGTCCGGTGATTATCCAGCCGAACACAGTCTGTTGTGCTAGAAGTGAACCTAGCACATTGCGGCGAATACCGTCAAGTATGATCGCCGGGAAGAGATCGGCTCCAATGAGAAAGTCAACTTGCTGACTTTTGACAAAGTTGGAGTCTGCGAGCTCGATGTTACGAGGGAGGCTGCGAAGCACCGCGCTATCGAATGAGTGGGCGGGCAGTCTGCCCGTGATTTGAGACAGCACTAGCGCTGTGGCATGAATTTGGAACGAGGGGTCGCGTGGCGACTTGAGTATAAACTCACATGATTTTGAAACCTTTGCGGAAAACGTTTCATTGAGGCCAGAAACCATTGCTTTCACTGGCCGCATGGGGATTTTGAGCATCTTCTGAACGTGGTCAGAGATGAAGGATACTTCGGATCCTGGATCGATGAGGGCACGAGCGGCATAGCAAGTACCGTCGTGGAATAAAGTGACCGTAGCGGTTCCTAACAGAACTGGCTTCGGTGCGGCAGCGAAACAAACTTGATGGTTATCTGGCTGATTTCGATCAGTGGACTGTATTTGTTGTTGACTGTTTTGGGCGGCGTTGGCCGACGTGGAGGGCCCTGTAAAGGGGGGTGCTCGCGGCGTTAAGTGGGTTGTTACGGGGCTAATTGGTTTGCGATGCAGCGTTTCTACTGGGCGAACACTTTGAATATTTAGTGGACGGACGCGTCGCTGAGTTAGCTAAGGGTCGGTTGTGCGTCTAGACGTTTACCGGAGGTCATTTCAAAAAATTGAGGACAGACTCGAATTGTGTGTTGCTCCGAGCACAACTGACATACCGGTCGGCGAAACATTCAACTGGAATGTGTTGAGCGTTTTGTCGAGGGGGCCACCTGTTGTGGAGCAGGTGACGCGCGACCACTGCCTGCGGACGCGCCTTTTATGTCTTGCACCATTTCCAACGTTTGAAACCGGTGTGTCAGGAACGCGTCGAGATCGGACCATTTTGGAATTTCAAATTTATTTGAGATTGACTGTTCCCAAAGTGACAGGGTGGCTTCCGGAAGCTGAGTGGAGCACAGAAAAATTATAATCGCGTCCCAATGTCAGGTGTTGACGCCTTGGAGCGCCAACGCGGCGAGAATATTGTTAATTTCGCGCTGTAGATTTTTAATTTCGTGAACGGTTTCCCTAGTAATCGTTGCGAGACCAAAGAGGTTTTTAAGAAGCGTGTTAACGAGGACGCGTTTATTTTCGTATCGATCCGATAAATTTTGCCATGCTTGCTCGAATCCTTTATTCGTCAGAGGAGATTGTTGTACGATTTCCTTGGCTTCTCCTTTGGTCTTTTGGTTCAAGTGGAAAAGTTTTTCCACTGGGGCAATACGCGTATTCTGAATATACAGGGCGGTGAACATGTCGCGAAAGGAGGGCCATGACAGATAGTCGCCTTTGAAAACGTCGGTATCGCATGGAGGCAAGCTAATGTTGAACCGAGTGGGCGGCAGCTCTGCTGTGTCCGTAGAGGGCCGCGGCGCGGAGGACTTTGTCATCGAGTTGACTAGATCCTGGATCAATCCAACGCATCGAATATAGTTGTCATACGCTTTGTAATACTTTTCCTTAACGCTTGGTATCTGGGGTGCCAACTTCTCCTCCTTTCGCATTTGTTCGAGAGGGCCGCTATACGCGGACTTGATTAGGGACGACTGCGAGTGGAGCTCCGTCATGTGCAACTCCAGGGTAGACAACGTTTGCGATTCCGTTGAACTGCTTAGAATGTGCGCGCCGAATTCTACTAAATCGTCCGCGAGACGTAGAAAAGAGTCAAAATGCTCCATTGTATGTGCGTTAGGGTTACTACTAATCTAGCAAGGGAATACGCGATATGAAATCGATTTTCGTTGGTGCAAAAGAATACAGGGGCTGAATTAGCTTAGCGGGATGGGCTAATAAAGAAATAAAACACCTTAATATTTTCATTCCTAACAAGAATTTTTATTATTGTTTTATATTTTTCGCCCTCGGTGCACGAATTGTTGACGTCGATAGTACAAGTGCGAATTTTATACGACAAACGCGCCGCTTGTAGCGTATCACGCGGAGAGAGCGATCAATGTTAGAACGAAAGAACGTGTTCTATGCTTGGCTGCAAGCTGAGAGCGTGTCTATGCAAGAGCACGTAAACCAAACAAACCAGCAAAAGGTGGTGGTTTTTTGGTTTCTAAGTGAACCGCGCAGAAGAGCGTAAGCTGCGAGCATGTCAGTGGTGAGTACGTAAAACAAACAAACCAGCAAAAGGTGGTCGTTTTTTGATTTCTAAGTGATGAGAGCAAAACAAAGCGTGAGCGAGTTGCAATTATGTATTCAGTAAAGAACAAATAATTGCAACACGTGCCGGTCAATAGAAGTATATAACCGGGTTCAAGGGCACTTATATACAAGTGAGCTAATCCCACTTTTGGAGCACCGTTACACCGAAATTAATTCTCCCGTTAACTTCGCGTGTACACGGGGGTATATGTGTAGATATATACGTGCTGCATATTATACAGTTTAATCAAGGATATTTAAGAATTCACACTTTATTAATATTCAAATTTATATTAAACTTTACAAATTACTTGAAATTAAGCAACTTACCTTTTTTTTAAAAAGGGCGACGATGTCGTGGAGTTGAAGCTGGAGCTCGATCCGGCTCGTACTGGAACCGGACAGGCTTTATGCTTTGAAGGATGAAAGGAGGATGGTGTTGGTGGTCCACGGTGATACCGAGACCATCCTCAAGAGGCTCCAACGGAAGAACGGCTGTGTAACGTATACCTCCAAATGGAGGGTTACCTTCGCAGAAAAATTCGGCGAAGGGGCGAAGGTCGGGGTTAGGCTGAAGGTCTGGTGCCCAAAGGAAGAGACAGAGGCCATCAAGACGGCGCACAGTGGACTATCGCTTCGGAACCGCGGCCAAAAGTCCAAAAAGTCGCGCCGATTTTTGAAAAATTTGGTATGCAATTTTGTTTATAATAGTTCAATACCTCATGAGCCAAAATATCTCGATTGGAAACCTTCGTGAATAGTTTTGGTGGGCGATCAAATGTGAACCTTTTTTTCATTCTCTAAAAAGTTGTATTTTTTTTGTTTTTTGCCAAAATTCAAATGACTGTATCTAAAAAAGTCGTCAACATAACTCAATGAATTAAGTAGTTTCTGAAAGGTCATTTAATTATCTATTGGAAAAATATAACAACAACTTTGTGCCTTGAGTCTACGTATTGTCTACAACTTGAGTCTAAGTATTTTTGGGTAATTTTTGAAAAAAACGTTAATTTTTATATATATTTTAACTTTGGGAGATTATAAGTCTCAGCTTGTAAATGCTTATCCTAGAGTTTATTGTTCTTGAAACTATGAAGTGTTATAAACAAATGTCCCAAACATACATGACCCGCCGGAACCGTTTTTTTTTTCGTTTGAAAATTTTACCTACCTGTTTTGTGTATATTCCTGAGTACCTGTGATTTTAGGAAGGGGTGTATTTTCGTACCTGTTTGATCGATTTTTTCGCGGAATAGGGTTTCTTTCCTTATCTGAATTATTTAATTTTATTATAGTGAAGTTTCTATACCCTACACACGAAGTGATGAGGATATATTCACTTTGTGCTTCCGTTTGTAACGCATTAAAAGAGTCGTGACAGGTATAGGAGAACGAATAGAGATATTTTCATCAAACTTGGTAAAAATAATGTCTATCATTAGAAACTCATTGGTATTGAAAATGGGCAAAATCGGACCATTACCACGCCTACTTTTTATAGTGCATATAAATTCATCCATGCTTATAGATAAATTTCTCAGCTTGTAGAACGAATTTGCGGTTGAAATTTTGTCCAGAAGTTCACTGTCTCTGACCATAACAGACTACCACAAAAGGGCGTGGTTCGCCCCTAATTAAATAAAACTCGATTACAGGAGAACGAATAGAGATATTTTCAGCAAATTGGCACGAATATTCTCTGTCATCACACGCTATTTAAGATTGAAAAGGAAAAAAATTAGACCATTGCAACGGCCAATTTTTAATTAAACGTTTGTCGTGTTTATGAATTTCGGCCAGGCCGAAGTTAACACTCTTTCTAGTTTATTATTTACTTATTAAATAAATCATCACTTCAAGGAATTCATCATTCAAGTATGAGGACGAATAAAATTCCGGTAGCCTTAATATCATCTTATCGACTCAAAGTTCTATAAAAGGTATGTTTTCTGTCTGCATGAATCATTGTTGAAAACAATTCCTGATAGAGACGTCATAAGCAAAAAAAAAATATGAACATTATATCTGTTATACTCTTTTCTTGCTGATCTCCACTTGACAGTTGTATCCATGGAGAACTATGTCACCGACATTTCATAAGGTTTTAATGCATGGGGAGGACATAATTAACCATCAGATATTACCCATTGGAGATTTATCAGAAGAAGCACAAGAAAAACGAAACAAAGACTATAGATACTATAGAGAGCACAACACAAGAAAGTGTTCACGTCAGGGTACCAATGAGGTTTTATTTAGAATGCTCTTCATTTCTTCTGATCCTTACATTTCGTCTTTGAGAAAAAAGTTTATTAAGACAACAATACCTCTAGATAGAGAAGCTGGAGAACTTCTAATGAAACCTACAGACGAATATTTTTTTGAAAATAAATAAGTATGTGCTATTGTAAATTGTTCCTATATTAAAATTTTTAAAATAAATAAATGATCATAACAATGAAAAAATACCTGGTGTTCTTATTTTAGCAATGTTTACATGCGACTATGTTTCTTTTTCATACTAAAGGCACACAATTTTAAGTATTGTGAAATTTTTTTTGTCGAAATTGAGTATCCCAAACATTTAAATTGTTATTCTGAAACAATAAACTTTTAATATTGCTTAATAATACTTAATAATAAAAAAAAACAAATAAGATAAAAAGGTTATTTTTTTGACGCGACTTTGATTGACGTGTCGAAATTGTTTCAAAATATAAAAAAATATCTAGATATTTCGTACTTAGATTAGCGTAAAGATACATGTTTATTCTTTCATTTGCAAAAAACCGGATTCAAATATCTTAATCTGATCAAAAGTTACAGAATTTTGACCGCGACTAAGTCGAAAACGGCAATTCTAGTCCACTGTGCGGCGGGGGGAAACTCAACTGCGGTCTTGATCAAGTTGTGGTCATATTCCAGAGGGATCCAGCCTGAAGCGAATACCGAGTCCGCGGGGACGGTGACTCACTCCTTCGGAAATGTAACACCGGGGCGGGAGATGGGCCTACGCGGACAAACATTGCGGGTGTGTCAGCTGAATATTCACCACAGTAGGTCAGCGTCAGCAATGATGCTGAGACACTTTGGGGAAGATAAGCTGGACATAGCCTTGGTGCAAGAGCCCTGGATACTTCATGGTAGTCCTATCTTGTAAAGGGACTAGCCTCTTTTTGCCGCTAGGTGATGGAAGGAAACGAACCTGTATATTGGTGAGACGTGGTGTCCAAGCGATATTCATGACTCATCTATGTTCTCAGGCTCCTTTCTGATCGCATCCTTCGGAACATCACTGTTGACATGTCTGTGAACTTGGCACCACATTTTTTGAAAAGTTCACTTTTTTTGGAGTTCTGAGTGCACCCCAAATAGTTCTAGAGTTCTCTACCAGTTTCGGAAATAGTTCTGGTGAATTAAGCAAAAAAAAATAATTTCAAAATTTGGGGTGCTAACTTCACAAATTGAAATATGAAAATCGGCCATAAATCTTGAACTATTATTGATAGATATATGGTGTAGTACAATTTTCTATAGAACTATGGGGGTGCTATCCAGAACTCTAAAAAAAATTACGGAATTGTAAAATTTTTTTTTTTTAAATTTAAAACATTTTCAAAAAATTTTTTTTTAGAGTTCCCGATAGCACTCACAGATATATTCTGATACGTATAGATTTCAACGACAGTTCTACAAAAAAAAAGACTGAAAAACATGAATTTGAAAAAAAAAATATTAAAAACGGCCATAACAATTTAAATACTGGAGATAGGGCATAAAGTCACTAGACCAAATCTTCAGAACTCTGAAGGTGCTCAGAACTATAATAAAATTTATGGATTTTTAGTCATTGATTCTGGACATAGCGATTGTCTCAAAAAAAATATCAAAAACGGCCATAACTATTTAAATACTGGAGATAGGGCATAAAGTCACTAGACTAAATCTTCAGAACTCTGGAGGTGCTATTCAGAACTCCAACAAAATATTTGAATTTCCAAGAAGAAAATAATTTTGGAAGGTAGACCGGATGTAGGGTGCCAAGTTACTTCTGCAAATCTTCAGAACTCTTGCAGTACTGCCCAGAACTGTAATAAAATTTATGGATTTTTAGTCATTGTTTCTGGACATAGCGATTTTCTCAAAAAAAAGATCAAAAACGGCCATAATTATTTAAATACTGGAGATAGGGCATAAAGTCACTAGACCAAATCTTCAGAACTCTGGGAGTGCTATCCAGAACTCCAACAAAATTTTTGGATTTCCGACAAATACTATTTAAATACTGAAGATAGGGCATAAAGTCACTAGACTTTAACTCCAACAAAATATTTGAATTTCCGAGAAAAAATAATTTTGGAGCGTAGACCGGATGTAGGGTACCAAGTTACTTCTGCATAATATATAGTAAAGAAATTATCTACTATCTTATATCCAACATGGTTTTCCAAGGAGGTTCGCACCCTGAGGAATCTAAAAACAAAATTCTATAAAACTCACTGTAATCTTCATACAACGGACCGTTTTGTTAAATATGCGTCAATACGAAATAGATATCAGATAGCTTGTAAACATTCTTATAATAATTATCTATTAAGAATGAAACTTAAACTAAAATCTGAACCTATGTACTTTTGGAGCTTTATAAATTCTAAGCGGAGGAGTGATATACTCCCATCCGTTATGAAATTTGAAGATAACCAAACTAGAGATGCAGATTCAATATGCAAATTGTTTGCGAAATTCTTTAGCTCAACTTATTCCCAAATGGAGTTTGATTCTGAATTCTATCCATACTCCATAAGTTGTGGGGACATTAATCATCCAATTATTGAGGAAAATGTCGTTCTCGAATTTCTGATGGATCTTAAGAGTACCTATAACCCTGGTCCAGACAATCTTGCATACTAAAACATTGTGCGAGCGAATTGGTAATCCCAATTACAGCTATATTTGATCAGTCTATACTAGACCAGTCCTTATTTCTTTTTTTTCGAATTCGAATGACGGCAAGCGCTAAAACCATTTTATTTGATCCTAAAAATACACAAAAAAAATTTGAGCTTGATTGGACAATTTTTAGCCGTGCCCCCGCCAACATTGAAATGTTTTTCCCCGGTTTTTCTTGAAATGTATCTGGCAGCCCTGTTGGTAAGTACTTATTGAAATGTGTGTGTGTGCGTTTGGCAAATGTGACACACACTCTCTCTTTTTTGTGGCGGCCCAGTACTGTGTTGTTGTTGTGTACGTCTGACGAAAATTCGCATAAATAAATCATTTTGTATTGCAACTTTCACACGTGGAGATCGACGAATTTAGTGAAATCGTGAAGGTCAAACAAAAAAATTTAAAAGAATATTGTCCAAAAGATTAACTTTAAAAAATTGAACAAATAAATTTTAAAATTAAAAATTCAAAGCGATGACAACCAAAAGATTTCGATCGGATGATGATATTATGTTAATTGGCGTAATTGTCCACCAAATTACTGGAGCTAAATTACCAGGAAGAAAACAAGTGCTACAAGTTTTATTTTATAATTTAAGAATAGTTGGTTTAAATTTAAGAGAAAGTTCTAAATTAGTTGTTGCTGAGGTTAGTACGTTTTGGCAAAAAGCACGAATTCCAACACACCATGAAAAACACTGCATTGAGAAGCTGGAAAAATTATACAACGAGTGGAGAGATATTACAAAGCATCATGGTCGAAAAACAGAATGTCAAAACAGGAAAGAAACTGAATTTCAAGATAAATTACATGATTTATTCGATATCGCACACGCAAACGCGATAGAATTAATTAAAATACAAGAAGACAAAGAGTTCTTAAAAAAGCAACGAGAAAAAGGAAGACCAGGTTGTATGCTAGGAACGGATAGAATTGTCATGCAGAAAGAAAAGCGAAAGGCAGTCCAGAAAGAACAAGAAAACCAGCGTCGAATAAAAGAAGATGAACGAAAAGAGTTATTGAACAACATACTCAAAGAGGTATACAATTAAGAATTATATCTTTTAAGCAAATCAGAATTATTGTTGTAAAACAGGTATGATTGACATTGACGACGAAAACGATATTGAAGTTGTAGCATCAACATCAGCAGGAAATGCAATCCAGGTATATCAGTTATATCCAGAGGTAAAACAAATTTGTTTACACCAAGACTGCTTTCAACTTTGGATAAGTGGAAAATCACTGATGGTGCTGCAGTTCATATCCTAAGTGCAACTGCTGACGCGTTGGGCTATGATATCGAAGATCTTATACTAAATCGTTCATCAATTCGTCGAATGCGTCAGAAACATCGTGCAACAACAGCACAAAACATTGCAGCAAACTTTGATGTAAGTACTGTAATGTGTTTGTGTTTTTTCCTATGCTTCTTTTTTTATGTTTTGAGTATAAATTAAGAAACTTCAGTTTTTTTTTCCAGATTCCACGTAGTTTTGTTTTGCATTGGGATGGTACAATGTTACCAGAAATTAGTGGCAGGGAATTATTATGGAATTATGGAATATTAATGTTACTATGAGTATGTAATTAATAAAAATATTTCAGTTTATTCTTACTTTTCAAATAAATGCAAATAAAATAAAAAAATATATTTTTTTTTGCCTTATTTCTCATAATAAAAACAAAAAGGTGCTTGGGGCACGGCTAAAAATTATCCAATCGTTGTCAAATTTTTTTTTATGCTTTGTGAGACTAAAACGAATATTTTTAGCGCTTGCCGTAACATATATTCAAGAAAATAAATTTGTCCATATAAATAAGGACCGGTCTAGTCTATACGCACCGGTTACTTCCGTAACCGAGCTCATACATCAAAGAGCTCATACATCATTCCTTTGCATAAATCTGGTTATAGATCAAATAATAACTCACCAAATTGAAAAAATAATATCTCACCAATGTTTGATGTTGTGAATAATAAGCTACTAATGTTAAAGTTAAAACTGTTCGGATTTCCACAAAATTTGTTAAAATGGATTGCCTCCTACCATCAAGGTGGCACCGAGATGGTATTGCTAAACAATAGAAAATCAAGAGCAATTCCTGTCACTTCCGGTGTCCCTCAAGGTAGCCACTTAGGACCTTTATTATTTTTATTTTCATTGATGACCTACCCACGGTTATACACAACAGTAACACGCTGATGTTCGCAGATGACCTAAAAATTTTTCTTTCATTCAAAAACAAAACGGATACGTTATTGCTTCAAAAGGACAACTTAGTCATGTGGTGTAATTTTAACTGTATGAAGCTGAATCTCTCCAAATGCAAGCAAATGACCTTCTATCGTGCGGCCCACATTAACCTCAACTATTCTACTGGAGGCTACTATTTGGATTCTCTTGAACATATGGATGATCTCGGTATTACAATGGACCAAAAACTCAGATTTCATATACACATCAACCGTATAACTAATAGGGCTTATAGCATTTTGGGATTCATTAAACGGTGGGCTAAAGAATTTATGGAGCCACATGTAACGCGGATTCTATATACCTTGGTTCGCCCTATTTTGGAATATGCCTCACCTGTGTGGTGTCCTAACTACAACTGTTATATTTCTCAAATCGAGTCAGTTCAAAAGCAATTTCTACTCTTTTGCTTACGCAATATCTACCGGAACAATTTGCAGAACTTACCATCTTATAATTACCGATTGGAACTTATTAATCTTCCATCCTTAGCTCATCGGAGAATTATGCTGAATGCAATTTTTGTTCTTAAACTACTTTATGGTCAGATTGATAATCCCTACCTTCTGTCTAATATCAATTTTAACGTAGCTCGCCGTGTAGCCAGAAGACCTCAATTTCTACAACTGAGTTTCTGTCGATCAAACTATCTCCAACACGAACCACTTAGGAATGCTTGTGCCGACTTCAACTATGTTAATTGCAACATTACCTTCTCTGATTCAATTCATTTAACAAGAATCAAAATTCTTCAATTCCTAAAAAACCAACATTAATATATTTACCTTTCTATTTATTTAATATTTTATGTTATTTTGAATTAAAATGTTATATGAACTATAAAGCCTAAGGCTTAGTTTTCATTTTTTAAATAAATAAATAAATAAATAAAATCCTACACCGATCCTGTTGGTGTATGTATTAATCTAAAAAAGGGTAAGGAACTCTACTCTTGTAATATTGGGATAAGCATATAGGTTGATAATACATTTTACTTTTACTACTACATACTTACATTTACTAAAAAAATTATAAAATTAATCTAAAATGTCATTTTTCTTGAAAACTAATAGTTTTTCGATAACATAAGCTTTAAACACAATCAGGGAAGCAAGATGCAGATTCATTTTTTAACTGTCAAAATTACACGGGCTCTTATGGTTTGCTTTCCATTTTGCTTCCCTAATATGCTGCCGCAATTTGCAACCCGCATCCGAGCTAATTCTAATTTTGAGGGATGCAAGAGCGTTCTTATTCTTCTTCGTTGTTTGTGTTTGTTGACATTTCATTCTTCTTTATATTTCGGCTGCTGTAAAATTATGTAAGTATTTTTCTGTTGCTTTTTTTATTATTATTCTGTATAATATTAAAAGAAAAGAGAAAATATTAACAGCATATCCGACACGAAGAATCTGTATTTTGTTCAAGTACATTTCTTTATGGAGGATGGATTTTTTAAAAGTAAATGCTTGTCTCTATAGTTTTTAACGTAATTTCTAGCTTTTGAAGATACACCACACAAATTGCACAAGTAAATGCTTTAGACATCTTTTTCTTTAGCCCATACCCGACAAAATAACGTGATTATCAGCTGATGATGGACCACCACAAGTTCGAACAATACACTTCAAAACCATTTCATTCATAGGAGCGCTACAATCGACTCGTAACTCGCGTTCGTCTTAAGCCATCACAAGGCTGTATACAGGGATGCATTCAAAGCAAAAACACAGAACACTCAGCACCAGACAAACCAAAAAGTGTCATTTGGATTCAATTATAAAACGCAAGTCATGAGCTTTTAGGACAGGGGTACGTGAAGGTAGGCAAAATATTCATAAGGAAAGCAACAAAAATCTACACAATCTATGTGTGTAATACGCATATGGTGTGAGGGAGCTGTCGCGATTTCAGCATTGCACGCACTCAAACGTGAGTTGAGACGCATCTATGAAAACGAAATTTCCCGCATCTATGGACGCAGTGGAAGACGATCGGAAATTGCTAAGGAAGAAAGAGCCATCTCTATTGCCAGATGGCAATTACGTTGGTACATGGCCACGAAAGGGAGGTGGACTTACCAACTCATTCCAGATGTGGCTGCATGGTACGATAGACATCACGAACTACTACATGACTCAGTTCCTTTCGGGTCATGGTTGCTTCCGTCAGTACCTCCACAGATTTGGACACGACAGTTCGCCTTTGTGCCCAAACTGTGAAAATGAAGTTGAAGATGCAAACCACGTCATATTCCACAGTCCACGATTTAGAACACATGGTGCCCCGATTATGGATCCACGATTTGTAGAACCGTTTATGCTACAGTGTGAAGACAACTGGACTAAACTTGACTCGTTCATTTCAGTTGTCCTTACGGAGCTCCGAACCATAGAGAGAAGGCGGTTTGCTGAGACCAGAGAAGTCACCAGAAGCAATTAATAGGGTGATATAAACGTACAGAGATAGCATGATTGCTTACCAGCCCCCGTGAAGTAATACCTAACGGCAGTCTCGCGGGGGATAGTGGTTGAAGTACGTCGGGTTGTGGTTTAGTACGTAGGCACCAATCCTGGTGAATCGTGCATGCTAATTGGGCCGGTCCATTAGTATCTATGAAGATTCCACAATCCAGGTCGTCATACCAAAAAAAAAAAAAAAAAAAAACTCACTCAAACGTGTAGAAGAGAAACCAAAGGCTTTGCCGCCCTTTGTGTTCATTCCCATTGTTTGGTTCGCAACAGCGGCCGCAGTCAGCGTCGATTTTCACTGTCACCTTAAGTCCGGGCACGATCTCATGTTGTCTTCAACTAGTAGCTTGCGTTGAAATCTTTATATACTCGTCGGTGAACTACATATATGAACAAACTAGTTCACGTCAGCTGATTGAACTAAAAAGATCGCTCTAGATAACACCATCTAATCTAATTTTAACAATTGCTTCTGAATTTATTAAAACTGTATAAAATATGTAGTTCCTTCCGGTATTACAGACTACGATAGAGCTACGATATTTTAGTATTACCATAGAAATTATAATAGATAGAGTTCGCGGTATAAATGCAGAATGCGGCTCAGCTTTTTTCTTTTTTTTTAAACGTTAGGTGCGACCCCTAAGCCATTTTTTTGGGGGCTGGTCAGCTATTTTGAAGATATTATTAGGTGTACAAATAAGTTTCCTCGGTTTTTTATACAAAGTTAGGAATTTATTGTGAAGGAACAGTACATTACGTTTTATTCAAAGTATTTTCCATCATTTGCCACTACTTTTCCCCATCTTTCTGGCAACATTCCGATACCCCGTCGAAAAAACTCTTCATCTTTTGACGCTATCCACAAATCTACCCAATTTTTGGTGTCTTCATATGATGTGATGCGCTGCTCAGACAGACCATGTGCCATCGACCGGAACAGGTGATAATCAGAAGGGGCTAAGTCTGGTGAATACGGCGGGTGGGGAAAAACTTCCCAGTTGAGTGTTTCCAAGTATGTTTTTACCGGCGCCGCAACATGTGGACGACCATTATCGTGTAAAAGAATAATTTTGTCGTGTCTGGAGTAGTAATGGGCGCGTTTTTCCTTAAGTGCCCGACTCAATCTCATCAATTGTGTTCGGTAGAGAGCTCCAGTAATGGTTCCGCTTGGTTTGAGCAATTCATAATACACGACACCAAGCTGATCCCACCAAATACACAGCATGAGTTTTTTTCCATGAATATTCGGCTTAACTGTCGATGTTGATGGTTCGCCGGGCTTAACCCATGACTTTCTCTTCTTTGGATTATCGTAGTGAATCCATTTTTCGTCACCAGTGACTATACGATGCAAAAAACTCTTTTTTTTATTCCTGGCAAGCAGCATTTCACTCATGCATAATCGGCGTTCAATGTCTCTCGGCTTTAGTTCATATGGAACCCAAGTTCCTTGTTTTTGAATCATTCCCAACGATTTTAAACGATGTGAAATTGCTTGTTAAGTCACTTGTAATGTAAGTGCAAGTTCTTTTTGCGTTTGGGACGAATCTTCCTCCAATAAAACTTCTAATTCCATGTCTTCGTACACTTTCGGCCTTCCACTGCGTTCTTTGTCCTTCACGTCAAACTCACCGTTCTTAAACTTTTGAAACCATTTCTGAACACTTCTCTCACTTAAAGCAGCTTCACCATATGCTTCTAGAAGCAATCGATGCGCCTCAGCTGCAGATTTTTTCAAATTAAAGAAGTAAATCAAAAGTTCCCGCAAATGATGCTTATTCGGCACAAACTTGCATTTTTGCAGGAAAAAAATTACGTGATGCTGATACGGAATCACTAGTACTTTAAGGTTATGGTGTTGCCGGATGACGAAACTTGGGATATTACGTTTTACATCTGACAATTTCTCCATAACCTTCTGGTGGGGCCATCTTTTGCCAAACCGCGGAAACTTTTTTAGTGAAATTCCTAATGAAGGAATAGTTCAAGAATGAATCACGTCAGCTGCTGATACTAAAATACGAATTTGCGACTTTATTGGTAAAACAACTCGGTTATCTACATCTAATGAACGAAATCCATCTTATATAAGTTCATTTGTAGGAATTATATAAGAATCAAATTCTAATCCTAAAAAATCAGATAATTCATATCTTCAGTATCATTGATGACCAATAGATTTTAAAGTAACAACAGGTTCATTAACTTCATCTAACAAATATAAAATTCGAAGAGAAGGAAAAGCAATAAATAATAAAATAATAGCAGGTAAAATTGTTCAAATAGTTTCAACTATTTGTCCATGTAAAAGAAATCGGTTAGTAAACCTATTAAATATTATCATTATTATAATATAAATTACTATAACAGTAATTATTACTAAAATTATAAGAGTATGGTCATGAAAAAAGGTTAATTGTTCTATTAAAGGAGAAGAGAATGGACAAATCCAGCTATAATAGCAAAAACAGCACCTATAGAAAGAACATAGTGAAAATGAGCAACAACATAATAAGTATCATGTAAAATAATATCAACAGAAGAATTAGCTAAAACAACACCTGTCAAACCTCCTACGGTAAATAGAAATACAAATCCTAAGGATCAAAGAATAGAGGGAGAATATGAAAGTTGAGATGCATGAAGGGTAGCTAATCATCTGAAAATTTTAATTCCTGTGGGAACAGCAATAATTATAGTTGCAGAAGTAAAATAAGCTCGAGTATCAACATCTATGCCAACAGTAAATATATGATGGGCTCATACAATAAAACCTAATAATCCAATAGATAATATAGCATAAATCATTCCTAATGATCCAAATGTTTCCTTTTTTCCAGACTCTTGACTAATAATATGAGAAATTATTCCAAATCCAGGTAAAATTAAAATATAAACTTCTGGATGACCAAAAAATCAAAATAAATGTTGATAAGGAATAGGATCCCCTCCTCCTGCAGGATCAAAAAATGATGTATTTAAATTACGATCAGTTAATAATATAGTAATAGCACCTGCTAAAACTGGAAGAGAAAGTAAAAGTAAAAAAGCTGTAATTACTACGGATGAAACAAATAAAGGCATTCGATCAAAAGTAATTCCTCTATATCGTATATTAATAACTGTAGTAATAAAATTTACAGCTCCTAGGATTGAAGAGATTCCGGCCAAATGAAGTCTAAAAATTGCTAAATCAACAGAAGATCCACCATGAGCAATTAATGAAGAGAGGGGAGGGTACACAGTTCATCCTGTCCCATTTTCAACCATTCTTCTGACCAATAATAATGAGAGAGATGGAGGAAGTATTCAAAATCTTATATTGTTTATTCGAGGAAAAGCTATATCAGGAGCTCCTAACATTAAAGGCACTAATCAATTTCCAAATCCTCCAATTATAATTGGCATTACTATAAAAAAAATTATTACAAATGCATGAGCAGTAACAATAACATTATAAATTTGGTCATCACCAATTAATGATCCTGGATGACCTAATTCAGCACGAATTAAAATTCTAAGTTCCAACTATCCCAGCTCAACCACCAAACAAAAAATATAAAGTTCCAATATCCTTATGATTTGTAGAAAACAACCATTGTCGCGATTTGATTAAATGGCTGAAGATAGGCAGTAAACTGTAAATTTACGAATAAGATAAAATCTTTTTAATCAAGACTTTATAGTCAAAAATGACTAGAAAATGACATTAGACTGCAATTCTAAAGGTGTAAATTACTAAAGCTTAAAAGGTTCATTCTTCTATTTTTAGCTTTGAAGGCTAAAAGTTTAATTAACTTAAAGCCTTAAAATAAAAATAGAATCAACCCAATTAACAAGAAACCGAATAGTGAGAAAAACGAGAGAAACAAAACCAGGTTTATAAAATTTCCGCAATCACGGACAATTTTTCATGAAGGTTCATAATAAGACATTATAAAAGAACTAAACCCTAATCGTAAGTAAAAAAATAAGTTTAACAATGCCATTATCACCATAATAAAAACAGAAAAAATGTGATTATTTTCGACCAACGCTTGAATTACCATTCACTTTGGAAAAAATCCTAAAAAGGGGGGAAGTCCACCTAGTGAAAGTAAATTTAGAAGAAAAAGAATTTTAATTTCCCAGGTAAAATTAGCCAAAGAAAAAAGCTGGTTAATGTGAAAAATACCAAACGAATGAAAAAGTAAAACAATTACTCCCGACAGAAAGGAATAAAACAAAAAATAAACAATTCAAATCATTTCTCTCAACATTAAAGCAGAAAGTATTCAACCTAAATGATTAATAGATGAAAAAGCTATTAACTTTCGCAAGGAAGTTTGATTTAAACCACCAAAAGATCCAATTACTACTGAAAAAATAATTCTCAATGAAATTAGCCAGTTAATTGATGAATAAGCAATTAAAATTATAGGGGCAATTTTCTGTCAAGTTATTAACAATAAACTGTTTATTCATCTTAATCCTTCTATTACAATGGGAAATCAAAAGTGAAAGGGTGCTCTTCCTCTTTTTATTAAAAGAGAAGAGAGAATCATTAACAAAGAGCAAGGGGGATTGCCTTCGTTAATAAAATCCTCTTCAATTAAAAACAAAAGAATGGAAAATAATAAGACTGCCGAAGCCAAAGCTTGAGCTAAAAAGTATTTTAATGAAGCTTCTGATGAAATTAAGTTGTTGGATCTTATTAGGGGGATAAAAGCCAATAAATTAATTTCTAATCCTATTCACGCACCTAATCATGAATTAGATGAAATAGTAATTAAAGAGCCGATCATTAAAATTACTAAAAATATAAATTTGGTAAAATTATTAAGAATTAAAAAGGGGGGGAATTGACCTCCATAAATGGGAAATGAACCCAATAGCTTAATTAGCTTACCTTTTTATATTTTAGTGTACGAAGCACAAAAGTTTTTGATACTTTTAGAATAGTTTAATTCTATAAAATATAAAAAATAAACTTTATTAGAATAATTCAACTTAATGGTTCATCTATTTAGGGGAAAATAGAAATCAATAAATAATAAAATAATAGCAGGTAAAATTGTTCAAATAGTTTCAACTATTTGTCCATGTAAAAGAAATCGGTTAGTAAACCTATTAAATATTATCATTATTATAATATAAATTACTATAACAGTAATTATTACTAAAATTATAAGAGTATGGTCATGAAAAAAGGTTAATTGTTCTATTAAAGGAGAAGAGAATGGACAAATCCAGCTATAATAGCAAAAACAGCACCTATAGAAAGAACATAGTGAAAATGAGCAACAACATAATAAGTATCATGTAAAATAATATCAACAGAAGAATTAGCTAAAACAACACCTGTCAAACCTCCTACGGTAAATAGAAATACAAATCCTAAGGATCAAAGAATAGAGGGAGAATATGAAAGTTGAGATGCATGAAGGGTAGCTAATCATCTGAAAATTTTAATTCCTGTGGGAACAGCAATAATTATAGTTGCAGAAGTAAAATAAGCTCGAGTATCAACATCTATGCCAACAGTAAATATATGATGGGCTCATACAATAAAACCTAATAATCCAATAGATAATATAGCATAAATCATTCCTAATGATCCAAATGTTTCCTTTTTTCCAGACTCTTGACTAATAATATGAGAAATTATTCCAAATCCAGGTAAAATTAAAATATAAACTTCTGGATGACCAAAAAATCAAAATAAATGTTGATAAGGAATAGGATCCCCTCCTCCTGCAGGATCAAAAAATGATGTATTTAAATTACGATCAGTTAATAATATAGTAATAGCACCTGCTAAAACTGGAAGAGAAAGTAAAAGTAAAAAAGCTGTAATTACTACGGATGAAACAAATAAAGGCATTCGATCAAAAGTAATTCCTCTATATCGTATATTAATAACTGTAGTAATAAAATTTACAGCTCCTAGGATTGAAGAGATTCCGGCCAAATGAAGTCTAAAAATTGCTAAATCAACAGAAGATCCACCATGAGCAATTAATGAAGAGAGGGGAGGGTACACAGTTCATCCTGTCCCATTTTCAACCATTCTTCTGACCAATAATAATGAGAGAGATGGAGGAAGTATTCAAAATCTTATATTGTTTATTCGAGGAAAAGCTATATCAGGAGCTCCTAACATTAAAGGCACTAATCAATTTCCAAATCCTCCAATTATAATTGGCATTACTATAAAAAAAATTATTACAAATGCATGAGCAGTAACAATAACATTATAAATTTGGTCATCACCAATTAATGCTCCTGGATGACCTAATTCAGCACGAATTAAAATTCTAAGTTCCAACTATCCCAGCTCAACCACCAAACAAAAAATATAAAGTTCCAATATCCTTATGATTTGTAGAAAACAACCATTGTCGCGATTTGATTAAATGGCTGAAGATAGGCAGTAAACTGTAAATTTACGAATAAGATAAAATCTTTTTAATCAAGACTTTATAGTCAAAAATGACTAGAAAATGACATTAGACTGCAATTCTAAAGGTGTAAATTACTAAAGCTTAAAAGGTTCATTCTTCTATTTTTAGCTTTGAAGGCTAAAAGTTTAATTAACTTAAAGCCTTAAAATAAAAATAGAATCAACCCAATTAACAAGAAACCGAATAGTGAGAAAAACGAAAGAAACAAAACCAGGTTTATAAAATTTCCGCAATCACGGACAATTTTTCATGAAGGTTCATAATAAGACATTATAAAAGAACTAAACCCTAATCGTAAGTAAAAAAATAAGTTTAACAATGCCATTATCACCATAATAAAAACAGAAAAAATGTGATTATTTTCGACCAACGCTTGAATTACCATTCACTTTGGAAAAAATCCTAAAAAGGGGGGAAGTCCACCTAGTGAAAGTAAATTTAGAAGAAAAAGAATTTTAATTTCCCAGGTAAAATTAGCCAAAGAAAAAAGCTGGTTAATGTGAAAAATACCAAACGAATGAAAAAGTAAAACAATTACTCCCGACAGAAAGGAATAAAACAAAAAATAAACAATTCAAATCATTTCTCTCAACATTAAAGCAGAAAGTATTCAACCTAAATGATTAATAGATGAAAAAGCTATTAACTTTCGCAAGGAAGTTTGATTTAAACCACCAAAAGATCCAATTACTACTGAAAAAATAATTCTCAATGAAATTAGCCAGTTAATTGATGAATAAGCAATTAAAATTATAGGGGCAATTTTCTGTCAAGTTATTAACAATAAACTGTTTATTCATCTTAATCCTTCTATTACAATGGGAAATCAAAAGTGAAAGGGTGCTCTTCCTCTTTTTATTAAAAGAGAAGAGAGAATCATTAACAAAGAGCAAGGGGGATTGCCTTCGTTAATAAAATCCTCTTCAATTAAAAACAAAAGAATGGAAAATAATAAGACTGCCGAAGCCAAAGCTTGAGCTAAAAAGTATTTTAATGAAGCTTCTGATGAAATTAAGTTGTTGGATCTTATTAGGGGGATAAAAGCCAATAAATTAATTTCTAATCCTATTCACGCACCTAATCATGAATTAGATGAAATAGTAATTAAAGAGCCGATCATTAAAATTACTAAAAATATAAATTTGGTAAAATTATTAAGAATTAAAAAGGGGGGGAATTGACCTCCATAAATGGGAAATGAACCCAATAGCTTAATTAGCTTACCTTTTTATATTTTAGTGTACGAAGCACAAAAGTTTTTGATACTTTTAGAATAGTTTAATTCTATAAAATATAAAAAATAAACTTTATTAGAATAATTCAACTTAATGGTTCATCTATTTAGGGGAAAATAGAAATCAATAAATAATAAAATAATAGCAGGTAAAATTGTTCAAATAGTTTCAACTATTTGTCCATGTAAAAGAAATCGGTTAGTAAACCTATTAAATATTATCATTATTATAATATAAATTACTATAACAGTAATTATTACTAAAATTATAAGAGTATGGTCATGAAAAAAGGTTAATTGTTCTATTAAAGGAGAAGAGAATGGACAAATCCAGCTATAATAGCAAAAACAGCACCTATAGAAAGAACATAGTGAAAATGAGCAACAACATAATAAGTATCATGTAAAATAATATCAACAGAAGAATTAGCTAAAACAACACCTGTCAAACCTCCTACGGTAAATAGAAATACAAATCCTAAGGATCAAAGAATAGAGGGAGAATATGAAAGTTGAGATGCATGAAGGGTAGCTAATCATCTGAAAATTTTAATTCCTGTGGGAACAGCAATAATTATAGTTGCAGAAGTAAAATAAGCTCGAGTATCAACATCTATGCCAACAGTAAATATATGATGGGCTCATACAATAAAACCTAATAATCCAATAGATAATATAGCATAAATCATTCCTAATGATCCAAATGTTTCCTTTTTTCCAGACTCTTGACTAATAATATGAGAAATTATTCCAAATCCAGGTAAAATTAAAATATAAACTTCTGGATGACCAAAAAATCAAAATAAATGTTGATAAGGAATAGGATCCCCTCCTCCTGCAGGATCAAAAAATGATGTATTTAAATTACGATCAGTTAATAATATAGTAATAGCACCTGCTAAAACTGGAAGAGAAAGTAAAAGTAAAAAAGCTGTAATTACTACGGATGAAACAAATAAAGGCATTCGATCAAAAGTAATTCCTCTATATCGTATATTAATAACTGTAGTAATAAAATTTACAGCTCCTAGGATTGAAGAGATTCCGGCCAAATGAAGTCTAAAAATTGCTAAATCAACAGAAGATCCACCATGAGCAATTAATGAAGAGAGGGGAGGGTACACAGTTCATCCTGTCCCATTTTCAACCATTCTTCTGACCAATAATAATGAGAGAGATGGAGGAAGTATTCAAAATCTTATATTGTTTATTCGAGGAAAAGCTATATCAGGAGCTCCTAACATTAAAGGCACTAATCAATTTCCAAATCCTCCAATTATAATTGGCATTACTATAAAAAAAATTATTACAAATGCATGAGCAGTAACAATAACATTATAAATTTGGTCATCACCAATTAATGCTCCTGGATGACCTAATTCAGCACGAATTAAAATTCTAAGTTCCAACTATCCCAGCTCAACCACCAAACAAAAAATATAAAGTTCCAATATCCTTATGATTTGTAGAAAACAACCATTGTCGCGATTTGATTAAATGGCTGAAGATAGGCAGTAAACTGTAAATTTACGAATAAGATAAAATCTTTTTAATCAAGACTTTATAGTCAAAAATGACTAGAAAATGACATTAGACTGCAATTCTAAAGGTGTAAATTACTAAAGCTTAAAAGGTTCATTCTTCTATTTTTAGCTTTGAAGGCTAAAAGTTTAATTAACTTAAAGCCTTAAAATAAAAATAGAATCAACCCAATTAACAAGAAACCGAATAGTGAGAAAAACGAGAGAAACAAAACCAGGTTTATAAAATTTCCGCAATCACGGACAATTTTTCATGAAGGTTCATAATAAGACATTATAAAAGAACTAAACCCTAATCGTAAGTAAAAAAATAAGTTTAACAATGCCATTATCACCATAATAAAAACAGAAAAAATGTGATTATTTTCGACCAACGCTTGAATTACCATTCACTTTGGAAAAAATCCTAAAAAGGGGGGAAGTCCACCTAGTGAAAGTAAATTTAGAAGAAAAAGAATTTTAATTTCCCAGGTAAAATTAGCCAAAGAAAAAAGCTGGTTAATGTGAAAAATACCAAACGAATGAAAAAGTAAAACAATTACTCCCGACAGAAAGGAATAAAACAAAAAATAAACAATTCAAATCATTTCTCTCAACATTAAAGCAGAAAGTATTCAACCTAAATGATTAATAGATGAAAAAGCTATTAACTTTCGCAAGGAAGTTTGATTTAAACCACCAAAAGATCCAATTACTACTGAAAAAATAATTCTCAATGAAATTAGCCAGTTAATTGATGAATAAGCAATTAAAATTATAGGGGCAATTTTCTGTCAAGTTATTAACAATAAACTGTTTATTCATCTTAATCCTTCTATTACAATGGGAAATCAAAAGTGAAAGGGTGCTCTTCCTCTTTTTATTAAAAGAGAAGAGAGAATCATTAACAAAGAGCAAGGGGGATTGCCTTCGTTAATAAAATCCTCTTCAATTAAAAACAAAAGAATGGAAAATAATAAGACTGCCGAAGCCAAAGCTTGAGCTAAAAAGTATTTTAATGAAGCTTCTGATGAAATTAAGTTGTTGGATCTTATTAGGGGGATAAAAGCCAATAAATTAATTTCTAATCCTATTCACGCACCTAATCATGAATTAGATGAAATAGTAATTAAAGAGCCGATCATTAAAATTACTAAAAATATAAATTTGGTAAAATTATTAAGAATTAAAAAGGGGGGGAATTGACCTCCATAAATGGGAAATGAACCCAATAGCTTAATTAGCTTACCTTTTTATATTTTAGTGTACGAAGCACAAAAGTTTTTGATACTTTTAGAATAGTTTAATTCTATAAAATATAAAAAATAAACTTTATTAGAATAATTCAACTTAATGGTTCATCTATTTAGGGGAAAATAGAAATCCCATTTAAATTAATGAATGTATTTAAAATACATCATCTATTCTATCAAAACAGCCCTTTTATCAGGCAATTCATTTTTTAAAATGAAAAACATATTATTTTTTAATATGAATTTCCAATTTAAATGAAAATTCTCTATAAAATAAATTTCCAATTTAATTGAAAAAATATTTTGTCAATAAACGTTCTCCCTTCTTTTTTTGTTTTCTATTGGAATAATTCAGTTTAAAAAAAACTTAATTTAATAAGTTAATAAAAATAAAAATAACTAACTTAAATTAGTTAAGTTTTTATAAATTTAAATGAAAAACAATAAGAAAATATTATCTTATTTTTTAAAAAAAATAATTTTTTTATTTTATTTTAAATTTCTTTATAATTATACACATTTCATTTTATTGGAAAAATTTAAATGAATTTCATTTATTTTATAAATATTGATTAAATTCTATTAAATTAGTCAGATATTTAATAATATTTTATTATTTTTATATAAAAACTTATTTATTATTAAATTTATAATGAAATTTATTAATAAAAATGTTATTTTATATATAAATATTATTTATATTAATAGATTTCATTATAAATTTATTAATAAAAATATTATTTTATATATAAATATTATTTATATTAATAGATTTCATTATAAATTTATTAATAAAAATATTATTTTATATATAAATATTATTTATATTAATAGATTTATATATAATTATTTAATAATTTTTATAATATTTATATTTTTAATTATTATTAAATTAATTATTATTAATATAAAATATATATATATATGAAATATATGTGAAATATATATATATATAAAAATTATATATATTAATAATTATATATATATCTATTTATTAATATATATAACATTTATATTAATATATTTATTTATTTATTATTATATTATATATTAATTTATTAATATAAATAATATTTATATATATATATTATATACACGTACGCGTAAGTATTCAATTTTTATAAAAATATTATCTATTAGTAAAAAAAAGAAGGGAGAACTGTTTATTGACAAAATATGTTTCATTTAAATTGGAAATTTATTTTATAGAGAATATGTTTTTCATTTAAATTGGAAATTTATATTAAGAGTTTATATATTTTATATGAATGTGTTAAAGTTACTTATAGTTATTTTATCTTTCTTGAAAAATAATAATATTTATAAAATTATTACATTAAAATTATAGTAATTAGGGGTTACTATAGTTTAATCTACAATATCATAAATAGGGGTTTATGATGAAATATTATTTGATAGGGGGTTTTGTTGGAAATATCTCAATCTACAACTCTCACTACAATTTACTTGTAGTTACTTGTTCATAATAAATGTAGTTGCCCTAGATTTATTGTATCATTGAATATTGTATATGAAATTATTTTTCTTTGTCTTCAATAAAAAGTCGTTCAGAAAACATCGAAACTGTTTTTCTTTAAAAGGTTATGGGCCCAGCACGCTTCCACTGCGCCAATAGAAAAAAGGAGAAACACGCGAATTTGAACACGAATATAAACGGCGGAATATTTTGCGCATAAAAATGAGTTTCAACAGTGTTCGAATTGATCCACTAGGAAAGGACAATTTCGACACATGGAAGATACAAGTCCAGGCGCTGCTTGTGAAGACCAATACTTGGAAATATGTCTGCGGAGCAATTCCCAAACCTACAAGGTCCGCAGATGCAATCGAAAAATGGGAATCTGAGGACGCACAAGCCAAATCGGATTTAATCCTGTCCATTTTTCCAGCCGAATTGAGACAAATCAAGAACTGCGAAACATCCAAGGACATCTGGAAGAAGCTGCATGATATATATCAGTCTACAGGTCCAGCACGAAAAGCAAGTATCCTAAAATCGCTTATTTTGCTAAAAATGAAAAACGGAGACGACATGCGAAACCACATACAGAACTTTTTCAATATAGTGGACAAGATAAACGAAATGGATATGAAAGTAATGGATGATTTACTTACAATCCTGCTCCTATATAGTATTCCCGATGAATACGAATCTTTTCGTATCGCAATTGAATCTCAGGAAAAATTGCTCTCTCCTGAAGCCCTTAAAATAAAGCTGCTAGAAGAATTTGAATCCCGAAAGCGGTATCAAGCCGATACTACAACCGAAGCAATGTTTGTTAAAGGAAATACCATTCAAAGCAAGTTTAAGAGCGACAACGAAAGAGAATTGGGAAGAGGGCCAAATAGTCAGAGCTCATCAGCTGAGAAAAGCCAAGAACGCTTCAAATTTACGTGCCATGCATGCGGAAAAATAGGACATAAAGCTAAAGAGTGCAAATCTAAGCAATTTTCAAGCAACAAACCCAAGAAACACAACTCGAAATGCCACGAATCATCTCGAAAAGCTGAAATTGCAATGCAAACTACAATGAAGTCCGAAGTATGGTGTTTGGACTCAGGAGCCTCATCACATATTTGCGCAAGGTATACTAAATTTGAGGATCTGGAACCTGCGAAGGCAACCGTCCTAAATTTAGCCAACAATGAAAGCACGAAGATCGAGGGAAGCGGCGTCGTCAAAATCAACACAAAGGACGGCTATACCATAAGATTGGAAAACACACTGTATGTTCCAGATCTTCGATCAAATTTACTGTCAGTAGCAAAAATGACTCAGGCCGGTTTTAAAGTAATTTTCACAAATGAAGAAGCTGTAGTAATAAATCCAAAATCGGGAGAAAAATTACTAACTGCCCATCGAAGTAAAGACCTATACCATGTAGAAGAATCCTCTGAAGAGTGTAAAAGTGCCCAAGTATCTACATTAAAGGAGTGGCACGAACGATTTGGACACTTAAACGAAAGGGATCTGAAGGACATCGTCAAAAATGGAAAAGTACTTGGTGTAAAAGTGACTAAATACGAAAACTTACCTGTATGCGAAGTATGCGTCAAGGGAAAGCAAGCTCAAAAGCCTTTCCCCAATTCATCTACGAAATCCACTCACCTTCTAGAGTTAGTCCATACGGATGTATGAGGCCCAATGCGAAGTTCATGGAATATAAGAATTTTGTGGAAAAGAAGACTGGTCGGAAAATCCAAAATTTGAGATCAGACAATGAAACGGAATACACTAACAGAAATTTCGAAAAGTTCCTCAAAGAAGAAGGTATTCGACATGAACTTACGGTAGAATATACACCACAACAGAACGGAACAGCTGAAAGAAAAAATCGAACACTTGTTGAAATGGCTCGATGTATGATGATTCAATCTGGCCTATCTGCAAAGTTTTGGGCTGAAGCAGTACTAACGGCGAATCATATACGAAATAGATGCCCATCGCGTAGTTTAAATGGCGAAACCCCATTTAAGATATGGGTGCAAAGGACCCCAGTTGTAAGCTATTTCCGAAAGTTTGGTACAATAGCTTATATGCTAAACAAGAAGAAAGGAAAAGGAAAGTTGGAATCGAAGTCGACCAAGTGCACTTTCATCGGATATTCAATCCAGTCAAAGGCATATCGACTTTGGGATCCTGTCGGGCGACGGATACTGCGAAGCAGAGATGTAGTTTTTACAAATGCATATGCATATGAAGAAAACTTTACCGAATTTATTGCTGACGAGTACCGGAAAGGACAGGAAGGATATATCGAAAGCCATATTGAAATCAAATCATCAAACGAATTGTCAAACATCGAAATTCACGAAGAAACTCCCGAGCCTGAATACGAAGAACCAGCAATCGAACGTGTAGAATCTGAAAGCGATGAATACGAAGAACCAGCAATCGAACATGTAGAATCTGAAAGCGAAGAAGCTGAAGTATTTTCTACACCAACCATTTGGAAGAGGGGCCGGGGAAGACCTAAACGACTCTTAACTGGAAAAGTAGGACGGCCAAAGAAATTATATCATCTGCAACAAGAAAAAGCTGAAAGTGAAGGGAAGGTACCAACAATTTTGCTGGTTTATCACAAGAAGATGATCCTCAAACACCATCAGAATCATTTCAAACACCCGAAGCTGGCGAATGGAAGATAGCAATGCGAACCGAGTATGATGCTTTAATCCATAATAATACCTGGGAAGTCATTGATCGTCAAAATGGTCAAAAATTAATCGAATCAAAATGGGTGCTAAGAACTAAATACAAAGCAGATGGATCAATCGAAAAACGAAAAGCGCGGCTAGTAGCAAAAGGTTTCACGCAAATTCCTGGCGTAGATTTCAATGAAACTTTTGCTTCTGTAGCGAGAATAGGTTCAATCCGTCTTGTAATGGCACTGGCGGTGGAAATGGGCCTCGAAATACATCAACTGGATTTCGTAAGTGCTTATTTGAATAAAATACTTGGGAAAGAGAAGTTGTAAAATTATAATGGAAATAAGGTCTTATCGGTTAAAAAGGCTCTATATGGTTTAAAACAATCCGGAAGACAATGGTATAAGAAATTAGACAAGAGACTTAAGCAACTAGAGCTTAAACCGCTGACAGCAGATCCCTGTATTTAAATGCGAAAGGAAGAAGAAAAAATACTATTCTTATAATTTACGTCGACGATATTATTGTGGCATCAAATGAGCGAAAGTGGTTACAAGCAGTCAAGAAAGATTTGGCAAAGTCTTTCGAGATGAAGGATCTTGGACTTCTAAATTTTTGTCTTGGAATCCAGTTCAAGCAAAATATGAAAAACAATGAAATCGCCATGTCTCAAAGAAAGTACACTCAGCAAATTCTGAATCGTTTTAATATGGAATCATGCAAAACAGTTTCTACACCAATGGATTGCAGTATAAAATTGTCGAAAGAAATGTGTCCAGCAACCGGGAAAGAACGAAAAGAAGTCGAAAAACTGCCATACCAGAATTTAATTGGTTCTCTGATGTACTTAGCTGTTTCGACGAGACCTGATATTGCACATGCTGTTTAACACAACACATGCTGTAACACAAATTACGGAAAACAGCATTGGATTGCCGCTAAAAGAGTGTTAAGATATTTAAAAGGTAAACAAGATTTTGGTTTAGTATATAGAAAGACAGGAAAGCAGCTAACAGGTTACGTGGATGCTGATTGGGGTTCAAATTTAGATGACAGAAGATCGTACACAGGATATATATTTATCTTTGCAAATGCAGCCATTAGTTGGGAATCGCGAAAGCAAAGAACAGTCGCCATGTCCAGTACTGAAGCTGAATATATGTCAATTTCCGAGTCAACAAAGGAAGCTATTCACTTGAGACGTTTCGTAGCAGAAATTTTGGGTCCACAACGGAAAACAACAATTTTTAATGATAATCAAGGTGCAGGACTTCTCAGTAAGAATCCTGTATTCCATAACAGAACAAAGCATATTGACATCCGGCACCATTTCGTAAGAGAATCCATAGAGAGAGGCGATATTGAAATTATGTATTTATCAACGAAAGAAATGCCTGCTGATTTTTTAACGAAAGGTGTACCAGCAATTAAAATTAATAATTGTTTAAATAATATTGGTTTAATTCAGATATAATTTATTTTTCATTACACATAATTATCCTCTGGTGTTCCACAAGGATCAATTTTGGGGCCGCTGCTCTTTTCCATATTCATAAATGATATCGTTAGATGCATATCTCATTGTGAATATCATATTTACGCTGACGATCTTCAAATTTATAAATTATGCCACAAATCGCAAATTAATCAGGCGGTGCAAGCAATGAATTCAGATTTGAATGCCATTACTGAATGGTCATCGTTAAACGGACTAAACCTCAACCCTCTTAAATCCAAAGCAATGCTAATAAATAGATCCCGCGTGAAAGTTAATCCTTTTCCTTTATTACTGAATGGTGTTGCAATTGAGTACGTGGACTCCATAAAAAACCTAGGTGTTTTTCTTAACAGTGACTTTACCTGGAGTACCCATGTCAACTGGATCGCTTCCAGAATTTATGCTGCGCTGGGGGGAATGTCTCCTACAAGGATGTATCTCCCAGTCAACGTAAAATTAAAACTCGTGAAATCTTTTATTATTCCAATTATCATATATGGTTGCGAGCTTTTCTCCAATCTTGACTACGATTCAAATAGAAAATTACTGGTGGCATTCAATAATTGTGCTAGATTCATATTTAATATCGATCGGCGTACTCACATCTCTGGTTATGCATCTCAAATTATTGGTATTTCGCTGAATGGGCTCTTAAATCATCGGACCCTACTCATGTTTCACAAAATAATCCTTAGTAAAGAGCCTGGCTATCTATTTGATTATATACGACTCGCTAGGTCTTGCAGGACGGCTCATGTCATTATTCCTCGTTGTAAATTTCTAACTACTTCCCGGCACTTCTTTGTATATGCGGCGCGCCTGTGGAATAGCCTACCCGCTTATATAAGACAGGCTGAGGTCAGCTCCTTCAGGGGGCTTTGTTTTAAATTCTTTGCGGAAATTGAATCGAACGAACACATCGTTTCAGCTTCTTAATCCTTTCTATTTCCCATCTATTCCCAATCTTACAGCTCTTACTCTTTTTTCTTTATCTACTTTTCTTTTACTTCTTGCTCTTTTTCTTCCTCTTTCTTCTAATCATCTGTCTAGGGTAATTTTTAATGATTGCAAGTTTATTAATTGTAATAAGATAATTTGTAAGATTCCGTTTGTACATATTTAATAAGCATTAGCTTACTTGTACATTTATATTTGATACGAAATAAATAAATAAATAACATAAATATCCAGTAGTGTGAGTTTTAGCTTGAGGGGAAGTGTTGGAAATATCTCAATCTACAACTCTCACTACAATTTACTTGTAGTTACTTGTTCATAATAAATGTAGTTCCCCTAGATTTATTGTATCATTGAATATTGTATATGAAATTATTTTTCTTTGTCTTCAATAAAAAGTCATTCAGAAAACATCGAAACTGTTTTTCTTCAAAAGGTTTATTATCTAATATTTCTTAATTGTAGATTGTTTAGATCTAATTTATTTGTTTGTCACTTATAATAATCATTTTTTCATTTAATTATTATTCTATGGGGAGCCAGTCTATTGTTGGGGAGAGGGTACTCTACTTTTTAAGTAATTAGGAAATAAATGAGATTATATGAATGTGTTAAAGTTGTTGGAAATGTACTCTACTCAAATATACTTGTTATTAATTCTATCGATGTATCTATGATTTGCCTGTGAGAAATAATTTTATTTTAAAATTATTTTCCTAAAAATTGTTATTCATAATTTCTATTCTGAACTGTTAACTGCGTTAAAATAAAGACCTATATGAAATATAAATTTGTTCACTAGAGGACCTTTCATCAGGTTATGGGCCCAGGATCCATATAGAGATTTCTGAGGAATTTACTAGTCGAAAAGTTATAGATATTTTGTTGATGACAAAAAATATGGCTTCTTCCTTATATGAAATCGAGAAATTGGAAGGAGGAAATTATGAATCATGGAGCGTTCAGATGAAAAGTATACTTATACATTCCGGATATTGGAAATACGTGAACGGGGATATAGTTAAAGCGATAGATGCAACTCCTACGCAGAAGTTGGAATGGGAATCAGTTGACGAGAAGGCTCTGGCAACGATTACTTTAAGCGTTAAATCGTCACAACTTAATTACGTAAGAAACTGCAAGACGTCGCTGGAAGCTTGGTTAAAACTTAGAAACGTGCACAAGCCAAATAGTCCACTACAGAAAGTATTTTTGTTCAAGAAATTGTTAAAATTGGACATGAAAGAAAGCAAAAATATGGTGGAACATTTAAACACTTTTTCGGAAATAATAGACAAGTTAGCTGATATGAGTATCCAGATCCAGGAAGAATTATCGGTAATTATTCTACTATCTAGTGTTCCAAAGAGTTACGAAAATTTCGTCATTGCTATGGAAACAAGAGATCAATTTCCCTCACTTGAGATGCTGAAAATTAAACTTTTGGAAGAAAGGGATCGCAGGAATCAATCAGATGACATTGACTGTATAAAAAAACCAGCAAGCTTTTGGTGCCACAGAAGCTGAAAAAAGTGTTGAAAGCGATAAAAAGAAGATTCTCAAGCGATTCTCAATCCAAAAACAGAGATGAAACGAATACTTGGTGTATCGATAGTGGAGCAACAAGCCATATGTGCTCGAATCGTAAGCTGTTTACAGAATTTGAGGATAATGACGATGTTATCATGTTAGCTGATGAAAAGCAAATCCATGCGAAGGGAAAGGGCATAGTCATGGGAAGATTTGGTGGTATAACTGTTGAATTTAAAGATGTTTTATATTCTCCAGATTTGCATGGTAACTTTATCTCTGTTAATAGCTGTGTCGACCATGGTAACAGTGTAAAACTTAATCACAAATCTGCTGTGATTGTTGATAGTACTGGAGATTTGGTAATTAAGGCCATAAGAAAAAACGGACTTTTTATTTGTGAAGCCGATGAAGAAAAGGAAAAATTATGCTCCGTAATTTCAAGTAAAGAATTGTGGCACTTGAGATATGGTCACCTTAACTATCAAAGCTTGAATGAATTACATAAGAAGGATATGGTCAGCGGTTTTGGTATGAAAAAGGATACGGTACAGGAAATCTGTAAAACGTGTATGGCTGGAAAAATTCATGCGGCATCATTTCCCAGTAAAAGCGAAACAAGATCCCATGAGTTGTTGGAGCTCATTCATTCCGATTTGTGTGGTCCCATGAATGTTGATTCCGTAGGCGGCTCTAAATATTTCTTAACGTTTATTGACGACATGTCCCGAAGGGTATTCGTATATTTCCTGAAATGTAAGAGTGAGGTATTTGATACATCTAAATTGTTCGAGACAATGGTGGAGCGTCAAACTGGTCGTAAAATAAAGTGTCTAAGAAGTGACAATGGCGGAGAATATGTGAACAAGGCTTTCAATTCTTATCTCGAAAAGGAGGGTATCCAACGTCAACTTACCGTACCTTATACTCCCCAACAGAACGGTGTCGCTGAGAGAGCGAACCGAACGTTAGTGGAAATGGCGCGCTGTATGCTAATATATTCAGGATTGAGCATAAGATTGTGGGCAGAGGCTGTATACACAGCAGTTTATTTGCGAAATCGATGTCCTACAAAGGCAGTGACAGACAAAACGCCACATGAATTATGGACTGGACGTAAAGCAAATGTAAGTCATCTTAAAGTCTTCGGTTCATATGCTGCTGTCCTTTACAAAAACAAACAAAGAGGTAAATTTGCTGCTAAAGCTTCAAATTTCGTAATGGTGGGATATTCACGAGTGTCTAAGGCTTATCGTTTATACGATGAGAAGAGACAAGTAATTATTGAACGTCGTGATGTTTGGTTTGATGAAAAGTGTAATAATCATAAAAGGGATGGAGATAGTTGTACATCTAATTACGATTTTATTACATTCACTCCTGATAATGATGAACTACGAAAAAATAGTGAAACTGAAGAGCTTGGAAGAAGCAATTCTGAACCAGAAGAAGATTTCCAACCAGTTGCAGTAGCTGAAGAAAACATAGACACTGCTGTTAATGAAGAAACACATCGCGAAGAAGACATTGATGACATTTCGCTCGAGGAGGAGCGTATTACTAATGGAACTGTGAAAAAGGGTCCTGGTAGACCAAAGATTATCCGGAGTGGTAAGCCTGGAAGACCAAGGAAATTTCCGCATTACTTAAATAATGTGGTGGAAGAGCAATTACCGACATCGTAGGAAGAGGCATTAGCAAGCAAGCATAGCCAAAAGTGGAGAGAAGCCATGTCGAGTGAAATGTTATCTTTGCGAAAAAAGGGAACATGGTCCTTAGTCGATCTTCCACAAGAGCATAAGGCCATCAAGAACAAATGGGTTTTCACCTTAAAAAAGGATTCGAAGAGTCAAGTGGTTCGATACAAGGCAAGACTCGTAGCCAAACGATGCGGTCAAAGGTATGGCGTAGATTATAAGGAAACTTTTTCGCCAGTAGTTAGATACGCATCAATAAGATTATTATTAGCCTTAGCAGTTGAACACCGAATGAAGCTGCATCAGATTGATGTAGCAACTGCATATTTAAATGGAGATTTGCAGGACGAAATATATATGCAGCAACCAGAAGGATTAGTAAATAACATTCATCCTAATAAAGTTTTACGTCTGCATAAAGCCTTGTACGGATTAAAACAATCCGGAAGGGAATGGAACACTAAATTGAATGATGTGTTAAATAATCTAGGTTTCAAAGCCTGTACGAGTGACCGTGTTTGTACAAAACTATGAGAAATAGCAACGTGATAATTATAGCAGTATATGTTGATGACTTGATCATTGGATGCAAAGACAATAATGAAATTTTGAAAGTTAAGATCAAATTAGTGCAGAATTTGAAATTACAGACAAAGGTTTACTAGAGCATTTCTTGGGCATGGAAGTGCAGCGTGATGGAGAAACGGGTGATATTGAAATAGGTCAAGAACTATATATTAAGGAGTTTTTACAACAGTATGGTATGGAGAACTGTAAACCGATTTCGATTCCACTAAATCCGGGTTTTCAAATAAGTTGTAACAAAGATTGCAAGAAAGTAGATACAACAGTGTACCAATCGTTAATCTGATCGCTTTTATACTTAGCGCTAACAACAAGACCAGATATACTGCACTCTGTATCAAAGCTGGCCCAGAGGAATACTGATCCTCATATGGAGCATTTTGTTGCAGCGAAGCAGGTTTTAAGGTATCTAAGAGGTACATCCAAAATGAAGTTAAAGTTTTCTAGTGGTAGTAACGAGCTTTTGGGATATGCGGATGCAGATTGGGGCGGTTGCGACACTGACAGAAAATCGTATTCTGGATTTGTATTTTTCCTTGGGAAATCTCCTATTTCATGGGAATCAAAGAAGCAAACCACGACGGCGTTAAGCAGCACTGAAGCTGAATATGTTTCGATTTCAAACGCATCGAAAGAAGCGGTTTATCTGAGGAGATTACTTCAAGAACTAGGATTTCTGAATAACGAGAGTGCTATTTTTAATGTTGATAATCAAGGAGCAATGAAATTAGCAACTAATCCAATTTATCACAACCGTACTAAACACATTAGCATAAGATATCATTATATAAGAGAGGTGGTAAAATCTAAAGAGGTTGAATTGATTTACTGTCCTTCAGAACATAATGTTAGTGATATATTCACAAAGAATCTACCGAAAATCAAACATGTAAAATTTGCAAACTCATTGAATCTAAAATAGTTAGTTTATTTAAATATTAACGTTTGAGGCGGAGTGTTGGAAATGTACTCTACTCAAATATACTTGTTATTAATTCTATCGATGTATCTATGATTTGCCTGTGAGAAATAATTTTCTTTTAAAATTATTTTCCTAAAAATTGTTATTCATAATTTCTATTCTGAACTGTTAACTGCGTTAAAATAAAGACCTATATGAAATATAAATTTGTTCACTAGAGGATCTTTCATCAAAAGTTACTTATAGTTATTTTATCTTTCTTGAAAAATAATAATATTTATAAAATTATTACATTAAAATTATAGTAATTAGGGGTTACTATAGTTTAATCTACAATATCATAAATAGGGGTTTATGATGAAATATTATTTGATAGGGGGTTTATTATCTAATATTTCTTAATTGTAGATTGTTTAGATCTAATTTATTTGTTTGTCACTTATAATAATCATTTTTTCATTTAATTATTATTCTATGGGGAGCCAGTCTATTGTTGGGGAGAGGGTACTCTACTTTTTTAAGTTATTAGGAAATAAATGAGATTATATGAATGTGTTAAAGTTACTTATGGGTAAGAAGGCTTATATTTTAAATATAAAATAAAGATAAATTAAATATATAAAGTTTTATTTTGGCTTAAAAATTTGCTATTAGTTTGTTTTACATGCAAGATTTTTCGTGAATTTTATTTTATTTTAATAATAATTTGTTTATTTTTAGTCGCAGTAATTAATATTAATAATTAAGGAAACTTAGAATTAGAAATGCTAATTAGCATTGGTAAAATTTGTGCCAGCAACCGCGGTTACACCAATAATGCGAGTGAATTATTTCAGCAAAAGTTAAATTGATATATTGTAATATACAAATAAATTAATTAGGTGAAATTTTTAATTTATGTAAATATTTTATTGTAATAATTGAAGCTTAGAAATTTTAATAATAAACTAGGATTAGATACCCTATTATTTAAAACGTAAAATTTATACTAGAGTAGTAATAGATATGATCTTGAAACTTAAAAATTTTGGCGGTATTTTAGTCTATTCAGAGGAACCTGTTCTGTAATCGATAATCCACGATGGACCTCACTTAAACTTGTATCAGTTTATATACCGTCGCACAGTGCCCGGTTTTTCAACTTAGCGGCCAAAAGTCACTTTTTTCAATGGCACCGATTTCAAAATGGGTTAGGTCATATGAAAGTAGAAACCTGAGAACCTAGGGAGCCAAAAAATTACAGCTTTATCTTGATTATTTCATTAGTAACTATGCAATAAAAAACAGATTAACAGATAAACTTTTCACAGATTTAGATATCCATATCTCTGTCAATATTTCAGATATTAAGTTCCGGTTTTTTTTATTAAATTCTTGGATATATTCATTGTCAAATGTTGTTACAATTGAGTAAAACTGTGGTATAGTTATTACGTAACAAGAATTCCAGAAATGCTCCAATTTTGGTTAAATTTCGTCGTATTTTGGCCATATTATTGAAATAGATTTCAAACTTCTGCTGACCATGATTGATGGAAAAGTCGGACAAGCCTTAGCTGATACTAAGGCATCTTCTAGTTGTATTATATGCCATCAAACCGCGAGTACACTAAGCCAAGCACCAGCAGATGCCAATTATTTTGAGGAGGCATACGAATTCGGATTGTCGCCTCTTCACACTAGAATTCGCCTTCTTCACACTAGAACATATACTCAAATTGGGCTATGATTTAGAATTCGGAGCAACAGGAACGGTTAGACAAAATGCAGTGAATATGGAGAAACGGAAGCTGAAAAAAAGCCAAATACAGGAACAATATCGTGAAATAGGGCTAATAATTGACCAGCCAAAACAAGGAGAGGGAAATACGAATGATGGAAACACCGCTAGAAGATTTTTCTCATATCCTGAGACGGCAGCTTTCATTACAGGAGTGGACGTTGAATTAATTAAGCGATTCAAAATTATAATAGAAGTTATAGCATGCAGCAGGATGATTGATGCCAAAAAATTTGGTGAATATGCAAAGAAAACCGCAGAAATTTACAACGAAAAATATCACTGGAGGAATATGCCATCAACAATTCATAAAATTCTTTATCATGGCGAGCAAATTATTGAAAATAGTCTACTTCCACTTGGTGATCTGTCTGAAGAAGCACAAGAAAAAAGAAACAAGGATTACAGATTCTTTCGTGAACACAACACAAGGAAAATTTCAAGATATTGTACCAATGAGGATCTGCTTGCAGTTTTGCTGTGCACATCGGATCCATATATTTCAAATATCCGCCAAAAATGGAAATCTAGCTCAATCGAGTTAGATAGTGATGCACAAAATTTACTACTAGATGAGCGGAATTCTATCAATGAGTGTTTTGAAAAAATTGTTTAATTTGCATTAGTTCCTTACTTATTACGTTATTTTTATTAATCTATTTTATTAGTATGTTCGTTATTGATAATAAAAAGTCTTTAATCATTTACCGGCCACTGTGCGTCGTTATCAGGAAATTTTAAAAGAAAAATAAATTTCCAAAAATGTTTAATAGAATTTATATCAGATCAAGGTGTAGCTTATGTTTAAGCAGAAATGGGTTACTATAAATTTATTTTAATGGATTTCTTTTTTAAATAAAAGAATGAAATCGGATTTGATAGTAAAATTTTAAAGATAAAAAATTTGATTATAGCTCTAAAATATGCACACATCGCCCGTCACTCTTATTATTAGGGTAAGATAAGTCGTAACACAGTAGATGTACCGGAATGTGTATCTAGAATGTCATTTTAAAGCTTAGAAAGTAAAGTATTTCATTTACATTGAAAGGATTTTTGTGCAAATCAATATAAAATGATTAAATTTTATTTATTAATTTAATTAGGTTTAAAAATTAAGTATTAAAAATATTTATTAATAAAAATGTTTTAGTATAAAATAGAAAAAATAATTATGATAATAGTTTATTAGTAAATGAATATATTCATCAGTTCAATTTTTGATTTTTAATTATTTTATTTCCATTGTCATTAGTTTGATTTTGTATTTCATTAGCAGAAACTAATCGAACTCCCTTTGATTTTGCCGAAGGAGAATCTGAATTAGTTTCAGGATTTAATGTAGAATATACAAGAGGAGGTTTTGCATTATTATTTTTAGCTGAATATTCAAGAATTTTATTTATAAGTATATTATTCAGTTTAATATTTTTAGGGGCAAATCCGTTAAGAATAATATTTTATTTAAAATTAGTATTTATTTCCTTTTTATTTATTTGAGTTCGTGGGACTTTACCTCGGTTCCGTTATGATAAACTTATAGATTTAGCATGAAAATGTTTTCTCCCTTTTTCATTAAATTATTTAATATTTGTAATTGGCTTAAAAATTTATTTAATAAGTATATTATTGTGAATTAAAATTAGTAAAGTTAATAGAAAAATTCATTTCTATCTTATGTTTTCAAGACATAAGCTTATTCAAGCTCATTAACTATTTTAAAATTTTATCTCATAAAGACAGAATTACAGGATTTAATAAAAAATAAGAAAAATAAATTACAGTTAAAAATTGTCCAATTAATACATAAGGTTCTTCTACTGGACAAGCGCCAATTCATGTTAGTAAAATCACTGTAACAAATATAGTTAAAAAAAAAATTCGATTTGTATATGCCCCGTTCGATTAATTAAAGTTAATATAATTAATAATATTAATATAATAATAAATCCAACAATATCCTTTACAGTAAAATAAGGGTGGAATGGAACTTTATCGATTGAAGAATTTAATCCAACCGGATTATTTGAACCAGTTTGATGAAGAAACATTAGATGAATTATAGTTATTGCTAAAACAATAAATGGTAAAATAAAATGAAATGTAAAAAATCGTGTCAACGTTGCATTATCAACAGCAAATCCACCTCAAACTCACTGTACAAGTATTTCTCCTATATAGGGGACAGCTGAAAGTAAATTAGTAATTACGGTAGCTCCTCAAAATGATATTTGTCATTTACTAAAACTGTCTATTACTAAAAATAAAATTATTACTCCAATTAATCAAGTAGAAGTAAAATAAAAGGATCCATAATATATTCCTCGGTCAATGTGTATATAAATCAAATAAAGAAAAAAGAAGCCCCATTAGCATGAATAGTTCGTAATAATCAACCAAAATTGACATCTCGGCAAATATGGTTAACTCTGTCAAAAGCTAAATTAATGTCAGCAGTATAATGTATTGCTAAAAATAAACCAGTTAAAATTTGAATAATTAAACATAATCCTAATAGAGACCCAAAATTTCATCATATAGAAATATTTGAGGGAGCAGGTAAATCTACTAATGCATTATTAGCAATTTTTAAAAGAGGATGAATTGATCGAAAAGGTTTATTCATTAATTATTTTTTCGTAGAGGTCCATTATTAGCTTGAGTAATTTTTACAATTGCAATTAAAGTAATTAAAAGATAAATCATTAATATAATATTGATATAATTAGAAGGAAAATTATATAATTTATTTAAAGAAATAGAATTTTCAGAAAGATAAATTCAATTTGATAATTTTTCTGTTTCTAAATTAATAAAAGTAGAGATATATATTTTATCAAAAAAATATACTATAATCAGTAACGAAAAAAATATAAGTAAAGAAAAAGTTATAATTTTTATAGAAAATGAAAACATTTCATTAGAAGCTAAAGAAACTACATAGATAAATAAAATTAATTTCCTCCTAAAAATACAAGAAATAAAATATAAGAAAATCAAAAATTTTTTATTAATGAGCCTATAAATAAACAAATTATTAAAGTTTGAATAAGAAGAATCAACCCTACACCTAGGGGATGTTTTATTTGAATAAAAATAAAGTTAAAAATTATAGAAGATATCAAAATAGAGAGTTGAATAATTTCAAGAAATAGTTTATAAAAATATTAATTTTGGAGATTAAAGATAAGATAGTTTCTTTTTCTTGAAGTTTAAAAAGAAAAATCTTAATTCTGGTTTACAAGACCAGTGTTTTATTAAACTATTTAATCTAATGATTTTAGTAAAAGTTTTTTCAATTATTATTATTATAACAGGTTTTATTATATTTGCATTAAACAATAAGCATCTATTAACTATACTTTTAAGCCTAGAATATATAGTTTTAGGTTTATTTATTTTATTGATTTTTTATTTGATATTTTTTAAATTTGAAATATTCTTTAGAATAATATTTTTAACCTTTACAGTATGTGAAGGGGCATTAGGGCTTTCTATCTTAGTTTCTATTGTCCGAACTCACGGAAATGATAATTTTCAGTCCTTTAGAATTCTTTAATGATAAAATTTATTTTTATAATTATTTTTATTTTCCCAATTTGTTTTATACAAAATAGCTATTGAATGGTTTAACTATCATTATTTTTTAGTACTTTTATTTTTGTTCTTTTTAATTTATATACAAACTTTTTTTGTAGAATTTCTTATTTTTTAGGAATAGATTTAATATCATATGGACTGATTATTTTAAGAATATGAATTTGTGCTCTTATATATACAGCAAGAGAAAATGTTTATAAAACTAATAATTTTGTAATATTTTTTCTTTAAATATTTTATTCCTTTTAATTTTTTTAATTCTTTCATTTAGAAGAATAAATTTATTAATATTTTATATTTTTTTTTGAAAGAAGATTAATTCCTACTTTATTTTTAATTTTAGGGTGAGGATATCAACCTGAACGACTTCAAGCTGGCATCTATTTATTATTTTATACTCTTATAGTTTCTCTTCCTATATTACTAGGAATTTTATTCCTTTTTAATCTAGAAATTCTATAAATTTTTATTTATTAATAAATTATATGTTTGAAAGAGATATTTTATACATTAGAATAATATTAGCATTTTTAGTAAAAATACCAATATTTTTATTTCATTTTTGACTTCCAAAGGCTCATGTAGAAGCTCCTATTTCCGGATCAATAATTTTAGCTGGAGTTATACTAAAGCTTGGAGGATATGGATTACTACGGGTCATACCTTTTATACAAAAGATATGTATAAAATATAATTTTTTATGAATTTCTATTAGATTAGTAGGAGGAATAACAGTAAGATTAATTTGTTTACGACAAACAGACTTAAATCCTTAGTTGCTTATTCATCTGTAGTTCATATAGGAATTGTTTTAGCTGGAATATTAACACTTTCATCATGAGGTTTATGTGGGGCATATACATTAATAATTGCTCATGGTCTATGTTCATCAGGATTATTTTGCTTAGTAAATATTTCCTATGAACGTACTGGAAGACGAAGACTTCTTATTAATAAATTTCTTTTAAATTTTATGCCTTCAATAGCATTATGATGATTTTTATTGTGTTGCTCTAATATAGCAGCCCCTCCTTCAATTAATTTATTAGGGGAAATTTCTCTTTTAAATAGATTAGTATGTTGTATGTCGCGATCGCAATTTTCAGTCAAGCTTTCATTAACGTAAATCCGAAAGCCAAACCAGCAACCATAGCACCTCGCTTGGTAGCCAAAAAGCTTTAGCCAAGTTTTGCAAAGCTAGGCCAGCAACCATAGCACTTTTCATGGAATGGATTGTGGAAGCTAACTTTCAGTAGCAAGCTCCCAAACCATAAACACAAAAAAGCTTAGCTTGGAAAAATAAAAGATCCAAAACCAAACGCGGAAGAATTAAATTGGGAACGATTTAATTCTGCCGATATTGATATTTCGCAATACAAAAATTGCGAAAGAATGGAAATTGCGACACGCGCCAACACCGACCCACTTTGGTGCGGTCGACGGGTGCGTCGACCAAGCCAGAGTGGAACCAAGAAAAAGATTCCAACGGGAGTCTTGAAAATATATCCAAACGACGAGGTCGTCGTCTCGTCTCTTTAGAAACGCGTACAATAGTGATAAGCAAAGGGTGTAAAGTTGGTTAAGTGGATTCAAGGAAAAGTGTCCTTAGAAATAGTTACAGTGATAAATAGTTACGCGGAAATAAAATAATATATTATTATATAGACATAAAATAATATAATAAGTCTAAAAACAAAAGGTGTCAAATAAAACTATAAAACAACCTGAAGCGAGGAGTTTTTAATTGGAATCAAGAAGACACCACTACCATAAGGAGACCACCCATAAAATAGATACAACAAATTGGCGCAGCCGGATTTTCGAGCCGAGGATCGCTCGAAGGGAAAAAGTAAGTAACAATCAAATACAAAAATAAATAAGTAAGATTCGTAGCTTAGGAAAAAAAAAATTAAATTGAAAAGTGAAAGAATAAGTTAGCTAAGAATTTGACAAAAATTTTTTTTTAAGAAGCAGTGCAATAAAAATTTAGTAGCAGTAATTGAAATGCAGCAGTTAGCAAAATATAAGTAAAATTAAGTTCTAAAAGAAAGTTTAAAAAGGAACACTAGTAAAAAGTTAAACGATAACTTCGTTAATACATACAACGCAAAAGTGAAAAATAAAATTAAAATTCAATAATACAAAAAAAAAATGGAATCATAAAGTTAGAACAGAGAAATTTTGAGAACAGTGAAAAATAAAACTAAAGTTAAAAAATAGGAAAAAACGAAAAGGGTAGTGATAGAATTAAATTCTTTTAATTCTCGTCTCGAAGGGTTCAATTATCCTTATTTTTAACTTCATTTATTTTTATTATGTTAAATTTTTATACAATTTTTTTTTGAGAATTTCTGATTTTTGTAGGATATATTTAATGTCCTATGGTTTAATTATTTTAAGAATATGAAGTTGTGCTTTAAAATATACAGCGAGAGAAAGAATTTGTAGAACTAATTAATTATAGTAAAATATATTATATTATTATATTATATAAATCGTGAAATAACTTTCAGGTCCCAAAATCATCGGTTTCATCGAAAGGATGTCAGCGTAAAGCAAGGCATCCTTATCTGTCCAATAGCATTAGCTGGACAAAATCTTTGCTGAGGGCGACCCTTTTTCACTCGGGAAGGCATTTTCTTTGATAGGGATACAATAAAACATTTTTTGGAAAGAAAAATTCTCCTTTTTCAAAACACATAAGCAAAAGTTTTAATGTGAACTAAAAAGTGTTCTTGTTGAAATAGGGAAAATTAAGAAAATTTCGAAATGAATAAACATAAAGAATGAATAAAATAAACTAATCAAATAAAACATTTACATTAAAGTTCAGCGTTGGCAGTCGGTTCAAGTTCCGAATGCCAACAAATAAGCAAATATCCTGTTGAAAGGTACTGGTTTAGGTGCTAGTTATCTTTCGTTAATGCCAGTAATCAACAGCAACGACATAACGTCGCCAACATTAATTAATTAAGAATTTTTGTGTTTTATATTATCACAATATTGGGTACTGTAATTAACAGATTGTGCGAAAATCAGATTGATTTTACTAACTTAAATAAATTTAAAAATTTATTTAACGTGGCAAAATTCAAATAAAAAACGCAAATTGGTAAAAAACAAGAACCCAATCCAATACTTAAACAAAACGCGTAAAGTATACGGTAAAGTTGTATAGTTTCGAGTGTGTCTTAGGCGTTTGAGTTCAAATTAAACACGTTAAACAAATTTTAACGATTAACTTGATTTCAAAGCCGCACATTTTTCGGGTGTGTCTTAGACTTTTGTCCTCAAATTTGTATCTGAATTCAAAATCGCACATTTCACTATATCTTATTTTAAAGCGTAAAACATTTAAAAGCGCGGAGGTAAGCTGGTAAATGATAAGAGGCGACTAGCTTATTTGAAGGCACTCGTAACAGACGAAAATCCCCCAATCCCGTGAGACAGGACACACGAAGTTTGGGAGGAAATAAATCAACTACAGCAGAGATTTAAGGAACGCAAACTGAAAGGAGCTACAACCAAAAAATACAACAAATTCCAAAAAAATCCTAAGAAAGAAGACCACAATTGTTCTTAAATTATACATATATCTAAAATTAGAGACCTTAAATTAAAAATTTTGGCAACATTAATTAAAATTATACAAATAAAACTAATATGTCGAAACACGACCGAATAAAATAATTTTGCTTAAATGGTTACAATTAAAGGCCGAAGCTAAAAATACAATTGAAAATTTTAATGCTATTTTTGGCAAGTCAAAACCAAATTTAGCTAGCTTAATGGAAACAAAAACTAAAATATGTTTATATTTAAGTTGGATAAATAAAGAAAAGTCAACAAACAAATTCGTTAGTTTTTATCATTGAGTTTAGCATTTTATTCGAGTTCAAGTCGAAAATTTTTTTTATATAATACGTCATACATTCGCAAATGGATGAAATATCAAAAAGGGTAATAATAGGAATTACATTAAATTAAAACATTAAAAAGGAGTTATTTGGGTAAAGAGCTTAGAGACTTCATATCGTTTGAAGAATCAAAGCCAAGTTAGATTCGTTGTTTTAAATCGCAAGCAATTAACAAAGAAATAACTCGAACGAGCTGACCTAGTTAATTGTACAAATTCGAGATTCGCTTAAAAATAGAGGCAGGTCGTTGATTCCTTTCTGTGAGGCCTTAAATTACCTCAGCGCAGTCACGAAAACTTTGACGCTTCGTCTCTGCTTGAAACAGAGCTGAACAGCGAAGTCACGAAAAATTTTGACGCTTTGTCTCTGCTTGAAACAAAGCAGCAGCGGACGTCAGCGTACAGACAAATAAACAGAGGTACAGCGAATGTTTACTGCACGCTCGGTAAACGAAGCGAGCAAGAATTCTAAGCCGGTTAAGGAAGTTGAATCTTCATAATAAAAATTTTAATTATCTCTCATTAAAAATTATTATCTCATACTATGACTAGTATAAAAAATTAAACGTTTAAGAAAACGATGGAACGGTAATTGACGGCGCTAAGTAGCGGTTTTCAAATACACTATTTTTAAATGCAACAATTAACTTTAGACATTTAAGAATTGTGAAAACATTCGGGCAAGTGGCAAATACTTTAAATAGAAAAGCCGGGCGCATAAATAGAGTAAAAACCATTAAAGGACATGACTGTCCTTAATTAATGGCCGAGTCATTGCAGGAACAAGCTTACATAGAATTAGAGAGAGCCCATAAAGAACTGAAACGCCAGTTAAGCGAATTTATATCCAGGATTTGGGCGACTTTAAAAGAGACAGTAAGCAACAAGGAAAACTTAGAATTGATAAAGTCTAGAGTAGGGGACCTAAAAGACCATACGAGTGGAGAAAAAGCAGACGCAATAGTAGAGGAATTACTTAAATTCCTAAACCAGATAATAGAGAATAAGACAGAAGATTCAAAGACATGGGAATTAGAGTTTAACGCGTTAAGAAATAGATATGACAATTATTTAGTAAATAAAGAGTATCAGGAAGACTTACTCGCGAACGTAGAGCGAGAGAACGAAAAACTAAGGGAATTTTTAACAAAAAAAGGGATAACCGAGGAAACGGTGAATAGAACCTTAGACCAGGGATTTACACAGAAATCAAGGGAAGACTGTAGCTCTTTAGAGGAAGCAAATAGACGCATACAAGAGTTAAAAGAACAGAATAGACTTTTAAGTCAGGAAATATCGCTAGACCACAATCGGACGCTTTATCATAAGGAAGCTGCTCCGTCTGCAGTTAGTCAGAAAGATTACAACGGAAAGTCATTTCAGCAGATTAGGACGACAAATATTATACACAAAATGGGTATAGGTGAGATAGCCAAGATTACGAATAGGCTGGTACCGGTCTTTTCGGGAACACAGTCGCCAGACTTACGCGGCGAAGTGTACAAATTCATACAAGGGTGCGAATTAGCCACAAGGGAGGTAGGTGCAGACAACAGTCAGGACTACATAGACTGCATTAAGCAGAGATTACACGGGGATGCGTATGATTTAGTGAGGTCACAACGATTCAATAGTCTCGAGGAATTCTACCTCACAATAAAAAGGGCATATTTGCCTAAGGTAACCTTAGACTCAGTGATAATAGGCATCCAAAATTGTAGACAGTTACTGAATGAAGATATACGACAGTTTGCGAGACGCCTAAACGCCTTCGAACACAGGCAAGGGAGATAGTTCGAAATGATTATAACGGAGACGGAGATAAGGCACTTTTGAGTATGGTGGAAGGGGCCGTAGAAAAATCATTTAAAACAGGATTAAAAGATGCCGCGTTGAGACTTTATATGCTCAACGTGACGAAGAAAAATATTGAACAAATGGTAGAATTAGCGGTGGAGGCACTAGAAAACATACAAAGCAGTAGCTCCCTCCAAACAGACCACTTAAATATTAACATGAATGTGCCGCTTCTTGCCACCAGGCCGTATAACCTGCAAGAGCAAATTCGACAGGAAAGTCGTGGCAGAGCTGCAGGAGAAAAAATGGACAGGCAACCAGCAAGAATACAAAATCCTTCACAAGGAGCGACAGAGAGAATAATCTGCTCTTTTTGCAACAAGCGAGGTCATACTAGGGATGATTGCTTAACTCGCAAAAACACGCCATATTGTCAGAAGTGTTTAAAATATGGACACGAGACAAATTGGAGGTGTGGCAACCAGGTCAACAACAACAGCGGGTACAGCAACAAAATTCAAAGGACTAACAACCAAAGTCAGGGAAATCAGCAATGGTACCGACCTCATCAGAATTGGCAGTCAAACCAAGTCCAACAAAACTGGCAGACAAACCGACCACAGCAGAATTGGCCTCAAAACCCATTCCAGCAGAACGGGAACCAAAAACGGGCAATGAACCCTAACCCAAGTACACTTAACGGATTGCAGAGGAATCAGCCGAACAGGGCAAACCAAACGTTATGTCATTGGTGTAATAGACCAGGACATATGATAAAAAATTGCGATCGCGACATACAACATCCCTCCACCCTAGGGGAAGAAAAATTTAGTATCGTATAAAACGATAATAAATTTTTCAGGATATGACAGGATATGACAGGAACAACAGAATGCAATAACACTAATAGATAATTTTTTTCAAAAATAGAGTGAATACCGCTCACATTCCGTCATAGGAACGAATAGGAAAAATGAAAGGACTACTGATATTACTGGTCGTGCACTGGGTCACCGCGGCACCGGTAGTCTTTGAGGATATACCTCCAACCCCTATATTCTTCGAATCGATAGGAGAGGCGCTATTCTATAACAGCGACTGGACACTGTTTACACGGTTCGAACCCTTTGATTACGCGTCATTGGTAGACAAGTTGGAAGCGTATACAGCGGAGCTCAAGGGGACATGCAACAATATAAACAATGATTTATTACTGGCCAACTTACTGACAAACTTAAAAAAGGCAGCTAAGACGTTGGACTTGAAAAACAAAGCAGTATGGGTCCTAGAAGACAATCTCGACATCCATGAACTGGCAACGGTCAGAGCATTCCGAGGCGCACAAGGTCTCATAATAGCCGTAAGAATTCCGTTACCTGAAGAGGAGCGATTTAATATACTAAAAGCATATGCCATTCCCATATTTCTAAATGATAAGTGGGATATAACGACGCAAGTGACGTATGACTACTTAGCAGAATCTAAATTGCAATGGAGATTTACCGGAATGTCACAAGATGATCTAAATGAATGCCACTCACTACCGAACACAAAAGAAATTGGCAACCAAGAATTAATTAGGGTCTGCAAAACACATGGGAAGTCATTAACGGGAAACAGTAGAGTATGTGAGATTACGCTACTACATCACAACAATTTGGACACAGAGGTCTGCAAACAAGTAGCTATACCAGCGAGCGAAGGGTCAATGACAAAATTAAACGCACCAAATGCATGGTTGTACAATCTCCGGATGAAGCAAAATTTCGATATCCAGTGTGGGAATAGCACCACCACAGCCACAATAACAGGATTCGGTCGAATGTAATCAAAGAAAAATGCGAAGTCCATGGAAAATAACTAATTTTACATTTCGAAGACAACGCCCAATCTACAATAGGGGGGGTGCATAAAACACAGAACCACACATTACTGATCAACGCCCTTCGAGGGAACTGGTCAGACACTATTAAAGCGAATTCTTCAGAATACAGACTAAAACCTGTCAAATTAACAGGGAATATGGAGGTAAGGGAGACATTAGCAGCAGGAGGCAAGGAGGAAACAAGAGCAGAATATAAACCAATTAAGTGACAAACAAACAGTGTTCGAAAATACGAGTGTCATTGGAACGGGAACACTCTTGGCTTTAATAGCTGCAGCGGTAATATTACGGTGGTACAGAAGAAGGAAGAACCACGTAAAAAATAACCACAGTATACCACATCGAAGATTTGCGACGCCGATACCGTCAATTTCACTACCAATACAACAAGTAAGCACGCCCACGTTTGCTCCGCCAAAACCACCAAAACGAGCAGCAACACCAACACCAACGCCAAAACCACCAAAACAAGAAGCAAAAGACATGCACCATGTAAGCATTTATGAGCAACCAATCGAAGCGCATATCTTCGGCGCGCATGTATGAAAGCAAGAACGAAGTTAAGGACGTAGCATCCAACAATTTAAAATCTACAATAAAAGACAAATACATTGTATTTTTTGAATAAATAAATAAATAGCTGTAATATGAATTAAAAACGGAAAAATTTTTTTTTTCTTTTACTACAAACGATGCAGATTTTCGAAAAATGAAAACTTTGAAGTCCAAGAATATTTTTACTTTTTTTTTCTCGCAGGGCTATTGCTTGCGGTTTTTTTTTTTGGAATTTTCTCTAATTGAGCAATAATCATGTTATACTACAAATGTTTGAATAGTAAACAATCAATTAATTTTTACTCCGAATAAACAAAAACAAACTCAATTTCATTGTAAAATCATTTGCATGACTTAAAGTTTAACAAGCACAAAGAACAATATTTCAGTGTACGGCGCAGATAGAATTTTTCCACAAAACAACCTTTCATCAGTATTGGTTCATCCGAACCAACAACTACAAACACCAACAACCAATAGTTAAACAACTGTTTTGCGGGAAATTTTTCTTTTATTTACAAAGTCGATGTTTTAATTTACACAAAACAAATTTCACGACAGCAACAGCAGCCAGCATCCATTCTAAACCAGCTGATGAAAACACGGCAACAAAGCCGGGATCTCGGGGTCAGCCCTGCGCAGTGCACGAAAGAAGTCGATCATTAGCTGTAACGTCCTGCGGGTGGGGTGCTCATCGAACTCCTGTTGTAGACCCAATATGTAACCCACGAGAGGGTCCAAGTCCCACCGTCTGGCACGAACGTCCTCGAGCCAGGCAGTAACGTATAGCCCGAGGGGAAATTTATAATCGCTAATTGGATACATTTCGCCTAACAAGGAATTAATTAAATGGAAATATGCAAAACGCGCGGACCGTGTTGAGAACATCGAACGAATAATTAAAGTCAAAGCGAACTTCGCGAATTTATACAATATTTCTACTCATACAAATCGGGGGAAAAAAAAACAGAGAAGAAAAAACAAGGGACGGGGGTTTTTTTTTATTAGGTAGAATACTCGCGAAGACATCCGCAGGAAATGCAAAACAGCAGATATTAACAAATTACACTCTACATAAAATAAGTATGCTGACATACACGGTCAGGTCGTTAGGTCTCTTCTAGATCATTCCGCTTTAAATCATTTAAAGCAGAAACCGATGTACACAAACTTCAAATTAATAGCCGGTAATTGTTAAATAACTGTTACGGTTATTCACAGTTTACTACCACTACATTTGCAATTATTATATTAATAAATGCACAGAAAAAACAAAATAACACAAATAATAACAACATTCTTATATACATACATATATATAATAATTAAAAGTACAATTACAAATAATAAAGTACACACATACACATATAAAAGTAATTTTAAACTTAATTAAATTGTAATTTGAAATAGACTATGTACGTTCCATTAAAAAATTAATGAAATAAAGGCTTAAGGGAAAACACAAAATTTTTGTTTAAGATTCAAATAAGGAAAATACATACTTAGAATAACAAAACCAATATATATATATATAAAATCTTAAAGAACAAATAAAAATATAAGATAAGATAAGTAAAATACTTGTACGAATTTTATTCAAAATGGTTGAAAATATTATTGATAGTTAATATGCAACAAAATTCTATTCCACAAAATTAACGTACATATTATTGAAGAACTAAAATTATTAAACGGTTTAGAAATCACGCAGTGGAATTTTATGTAAAATTAGAATAGAGAGAAAATTTTAGAAATAGATGAAAATAAATACAATATAGTACGTTACAAATAATAATATAAAATCATAATAACAAACAAATAATAAATAACATAAAATATTGTAAGAACAAAAAATATAAAAATTGATAGTTAAATGTAATAACGTATGTATACTAAATAAGGATCCAGCATGCAGAGAAACCGGCACGAACGTCGATGTACACCCACTACAACATAAGAGACGCAGTCATACTACAACCACACCACAACAGGGCGACGAAAAAGCGCCCAAACAACTCGAGGAGGGAAGGGTAGCTGTAACAAACAGCTGATCAGCGTAGCGTTGCAACAAGCATTCGACAACAAAACACGAAGTTACCTTCAAAGAGGTCCTACAGCAGCAACCACGATAAGATAACTAGATGGTAATCCCGTGAAGAAAGTTAACAATCATGATCGCTATAAGCAAATTCATCGGCGGATACAACTCAGTTTCCGCTCAGCAGCGAGATCATAGTCAAAAATGATCGCTAAAAGCCAACAATTTAAGACAACATAAGTTATCGCATCATCAGGTGGCAGCGATGGTGATAAACCACGCAACCGAAACGAATAGCAGTAAAAGGTTAGCCAGTTCAATCTACTGCGACCTATTCATCTGTAATACCTATTACAGCAACAACAGTTATAAAAGTAAAATTTGTGAGTTGTAGCATCAACGGTCAGCTTATGTACAAATGCTAATTTTGCAAAATCTGAACCATCAAAAGCTCAAGCAAACGTTATCGTTTTATACGATAATAAATTTTTCTTCCCCTTGGGTGGAGGGATGTTGTATATCGCGATCGCAATTTCCAGTCAAGCTTTCATTAACGTAAATCCGAAAGCCAAACCAGCAACCATAGCACTTCGCTTGGTAGCCAAAAAGCTTTAGCCAAGTTTTGCAAAGCTAGGCCAGCAACCATAGCACTTTTCATGGAATGGATTGTGGAAGCTAACTTTCAGTAGCAAGCTCCCAAACCATAAACACAAAAAAGCTTAGCTTGGAAAAATAAAAGATCCAAAACCAAACGCGGAAGAATTAAATTGGGAACGATTTAATTCTGCCGATATTGATATTTCGCAATACAAAAATTGCGAAAGAATGGAAATTGCGACACGCGCCAACACCGACCCACTTTGGTGCGGTCGACGGGTGCGTCGACCAAGCCAGAGTGGAACCAAGAAAAAGATTCCAACGGGAGTCTTGAAAATATATCCAAACGACGAGGTCGTCGTCTCGCCTCTTTAGAAACGCGTACAATAGTGATAAGCAAAGGGTGTAAAGTTGGTTAAGTGGATTCAAGGAAAAGTGTCCTTAGAAATAGTTACAGTGATAAATAGTTACGCGGAAATAAAATAATATATTATTATATAGACATAAAATAATATAATAAGTCTAAAAACAAAAGGTGTCAAATAAAAATATAAAACAACCTGAAGCGAGGAGTTTTTAATTGGAATCAAGAAGACACCACTACCATAAGGAGACCACCCATAAAACAGATACAACAGTACGATGATCATTTCTTTCGATAATTAGTTTAATAATTTTTTCATTTTTAAGAGCTGCATATACACTTTATCTCTATTCATTTAGACAACATGGAAAATCTATCTCAAGAAGATTAAATTTTTCTCCTGGAACAATTCGTGAATTTTCTATTTTAATATTACACTGAATTCCATTAAATTTATTAATTATAAAGAGAGAAGCATATTTTACATGATTATATTTTAGTAGTTTAAATAAAATACTAGTCTGTGGAACTAGATATATAATTTTTATCTAGAATAATTCAAATTTCCCTTAGATCAACAATATTTATTTTTCTATTTATTTCTAGAATTACTAGATATCTTATTAGATTAAATTTTATTTGAATAGATTTTACAATATTTATTGAATGAGAATGTATTTCATTATACTCTTCTTCTGTCACTATAACAATTCTTTTGGATTGGAACAATAAATGAAATTATTCCTCATCGTAATCCTGTAACTACTATAAAAGTATGTAATCCTTGGAAAGTTCCTTCTCGAGAAACATCTCGTCATCATTGAAAAACTGTTAAAATTACAATTAAATTTCCTAATAAAAATAAAGAAATTCTATATTGATGGAATCACTGAACTAATCCAGAAACAGAAGTTATTGCCCCAATTGCCCCAGTAATAGGTCATGGTCTATAATCAACTAAATGAAAGGAATGATTAGAATGTAAAGACATTAATTTACTTCTCTAGAATATAAAGTTCTTAGAACTGCAATTACATAAGATTGAATTGTTGCAACTGCTGATTCTAAAGTCAAAAGTATAATTTGAACAATTAATAAAATTCTTACTATAAAACTTAAAGAAGGTCCTGTATTTCCTAATAAAGTTAATAATAAATGCCCTGCAATTATATTAGCTGTAAGACGAACTGCTAATGTACCTGGTCGAATAATATTTCTTACTGTTTCAATACAAACTATAAAAGGCATTAGTACTGAAGGAGTACCTTGAGGAACTAAATGAGCAAATATATGAGTAGAATGATTTAATCATCCATATAATATAAATCTTAGCCATAAAGGTAAACTTAATGATAAAGTAAAAGTTAAATGTCTTGTTCTTGTAAAAATATAAGGAAATAAACCTATAAAATTATTAAATAATACTATAGAAAATAAAGAAATAAAAATTAAAGTAGCACCTAAAGAAGAAGGGCCTAATAAAGTTTTAAATTCAAAATGCAATAAAATTAAAATTTTATTTCACACAATTATATGACGTCTAGGAATCAATCAAAATATTATAGGAATTAATAATAAACCAATAAAAGATCTTATTCAATTTAATGATAAATTAAAAATTCTTGAAGAAGGGTCAAACACAGAAAATAAATTAGTTATCATTTTCAAATAAATGAATTGATATTTTTTTTGTTTAAACTTACTGAACGAGAAAAATAAATAAAAGAATAATAATTTATAATATTAAAAATTAAAAATAATAACAAAAATATAAAAAATAAACTTAATCAATTAAGAGGATATATTTGAGGAATTAAAAAATATTAGACATCTAAAAATTTCAGAATGACATTCTAATGTTATAAATTAACTAATTTTTTCATCAAGAGCAATCGCTAATTTCCTATTATAAGGTTTAAGAGACCCGTACTTGCTTTCAGTCACTTGATGAATTAATTAAATTAGAAGAAACTCATTTAATAAAAGAATTAGAAGAAACTCTTTCAATAACAATTGGTATAAAAGAATGATTAGCCCCACAAATTTCTGAACACTGCCCATAAAATAATCCAGGTCAATTTATAAAAAAATTAGTTTGATTTAATCGACCAGGAGCCCCATCAACTTTTACACCTAATGAAGGAATAGTTCAAGAATGAATTACGTCAGCTGCTGATACTAAAATACGAATTTGCGACTTTATTGGTAAAACAACTCGGTTATCTACATCTAATAAACGAAATCCATCTTGTATAAGTTCATTTGTAGGAATTATATAAGAATCAAATTCTAATCCTAAAAAATCAGATAATTCATATCTTCAGTATCATTGATGACCAATAGATTTTAAAGTAACAACAGGTTCATTAACCTCATCTAACAAATATAAAATTCGAAGAGAAGGAAAAGCAATAAATAATAAAATAATAGCAGGTAAAATTGTTCAAATAGTTTCAACTATTTGTCCATGTAAAAGAAATCGGTTATTAAACCTATTAAATATTATCATTATTATAATATAAATTACTATAACAGTAATTATTACTAAAATTATAAGAGTATGGTCATGAAAAAAGGTTAATTGTTCTATTAAAGGAGAAGCTCTATTCTGTAGTCCAAAATTTGCTCATGTTGACATTATTCTAACAAAAGTATTACTTTATTCATGAAGCTTAAATCCATTGCACTAGTCTGCCATATTAGAAATTTACTAATAATGGTAATTCAGAATATCTATGCTCAGCAGGAGGGGTATTCTGAAATCATTCAATTGAAGAATTTAATTGAATTGAATATAATACCTTCCGTATAGAAACTAATCTTTCTTAAATAATATATAAAAAAAATAAAATTCCTAATAGAGAAATTGAAGAACCAATTGAAGAAATTACATTTCATGAAGTATAACAATCTGGATAATCTGAATATCGACGAGGTATTCCTGCTAACCCAAGAAAATGCTGTGGAAAAAAAGTTAAATTTACTCCAACAAATATAATAACAAACTGTCTTTTTAGTAATATTGGGTTTAAAGAAAGTCCAGTAAAAAGAGAATATCAATGAACGAATCCAGCTATAATAGGAAAAACAGCACCTATAGAAAGAACATAGTGAAAATGAGCAACAACATAATAAGTATCATGTAAAATAATATCAACAGAAGAATTAGCTAAAACAACACCTGTTAAACCTCCTACGGTAAATAGAAATACAAATCCTAAGGATCAAAGAATAGAAGTAGAATAAGAAAGTTGAGATCCATGAAGGGTAGCTAATCATCTAAAAATTTTAATTCCTGTAGGAACAGCAATAATTATAGTTGCAGAAGTAAAATAAGCTCGAGTATCAACATCTATGCCAACAGTAAATATATGATGGGCTCATACAATAAAACCTAATAATCCAATAGATAATATAGCATAAATCATTCCTAATGATCCAAATGTTTCCTTTTTTCCAGACTCTTGACTAATAATATGGGAAATTATTCCAAATCCAGGTAAAATTAAAATATAAACTTCTGGATGACCAAAAAATCAAAATAAATGTTGATAAGGAATAGGATCCCCTCCTCCTGCAGGATCAAAAAATGATGTATTTAAATTACGATCAGTTAATAATATAGTAATAGCACCTGCTAAAACTGGAAGAGAAAGTAAAAGTAAAAAAGCTGTAATTACTACTGATCAAACAAATAAAGGTATTCGATCAAAAGTAATTTCTCTAGATCGTATATTAATAACTGTAGTAATAAAATTTACAGCTCCTAGGATTGAAGAGATTCCGGCCAAATGAAGTCTAAAAATTGCTAAATCAACAGAAGATCCACCATGAGCAATTAATGAAGAGAGGGGAGGGTACACAGTTCATCCTGTCCCATTTTCAACCATTCTTCTGACCAATAATAATGAGAGAGATGGAGGAAGTATTCAAAATCTTATATTGTTTATTCGAGGAAAAGCTATATCAGGAGCTCCTAACATTAAAGGCACTAATCAATTTCCAAATCCTCCAATTATAATTGGCATTACTATAAAAAAAATTATTACAAATGCATGAGCAGTAACAATAACATTATAAATTTGGTCATCACCAATTAATGCTCCTGGATGACCTAATTCAGCACGAATTAAAATTCTAAGGGAAGTTCCAACTATCCCAGCTCAACCACCAAACAAAAAATATAAAGTTCCAATATCCTTATGATTTGTAGAAAACAACCATTGTCGCGATTTGATTAAATGGCTGAAGATAGGCAGTAAACTGTAAATTTACGAATAAGATAAAATCTTTTTAATCAAGACTTTATAGTCAAAAATGACATTAGACTGCAATTCTAAAGGTGTAAATTACTAAAGCTTAAAAGGTTCATTCTTCTATTTTTAGCTTTGAAGGCTAAAAGTTTAATTAACTTAAAGCCTTAAAAAAAAAATAGAATCAACCCAATTAACAAGAAACCGAATAGTGAGAAAAACGAGAGAAACAAAACCAGGTTTATAAAATTTCCGCAATCACGGACAATTTTTCATGAAGGTTCATAATAAGACATTATAAAAGAACTAAACCCTAATCGTAAGTAAAAAAATAAGGTTAACAATGCCATTATCACCATAATAAAAACAGAAAAAATGTGATTATTTTCGACCAACGCTTGAATTACCATTCACTTTGGAAAAAATCCTAAAAAGGGGGGAAGTCCACCTAGTGAAAGTAAATTTAGAAGAAAAAGAATTTTAATTTCCGAGGTAAAATTAGCCAAAGAAAAAAGCTGGTTAATGTGAAAAATACCAAACGAATGAAAAAGTAAAACAATTACTCCCGACAGAAAGGAATAAAACAAAAAATAAACAATTCAAATCATTTCTCTCAACATTAAAGCAGAAAGTATTCAACCTAAATGATTGATAGATGAAAAAGCTATTAACTTTCGCAAGGAAGTTTGATTTAAACCATCAAAAGATCCAATTACTACTGAAAAAATAATTCTCAATGAAAGCCAGTTAATTGATGAATAAGCAATTAAAATTATAGGGGCAATTTTCTGTCAAGTTATTAACAATAAACTGTTTATTCATCTTAATCCTTCTATTACAATGGGAAATCAAAAGTGAAAGGGTGCTCTTCCTCTTTTTATTAAAAGAGATGAGAGTATCATTAACAAAGAGCAAGGGGGATTGCCTTCATTAATAAAATCCTCTTCAATTAAAAACAAAAGAATGGAAAATAATAAGACTGCCGAAGCCAAAGCTTGAGCTAAAAAGTATTTTAATGAAGCTTCTGATGAAATTAAGTTGTTGGATCTTATTAGGGGGATAAAAGCCAATAAATTAATTTCTAATCCTATTCACGCACCTAATCATGAATTAGATGAAATAGTAATTAAAGAGCCGATCATTAAAATTACTAAAAATATAAATTTGGTAAAATTATTAAGAATTAAAGAGGGGGGGAATTGACCTCCATAAATGGGATATGAACCCAATAGCTTAATTAGCTTACCTTTTTATATTTTAGTGTACGAAGCACAAAAGTTTTTGATACTTTTAGAATAGTTTAATTCTTAATTTAAAATATAAATCTAAAGTTTAAAATATAAAAAATAAACTTTATTAGAATAATTCAACTTAATGGTTCATCTATTTAGGGGAAAATAGAAATCCCATTTAAATTAATGAATGTATTTAAAATACATCATCTATTCTATCAAAACAGCCCTTTTATCAGGCAATTCATTTTTTAAAATGAAAAACATATTATTTTTTAATATGAATTTCCAATTTAAATGAAAAAATATTTTGTCAATAAACAGTTCTCCCTTCTTTTTTTGTTTTCTATTGGAATAATTTAGTTTAAAAAAAACTTAACTTAATAAGTTAATAAAAATAAAAATAACTAACTTAAATTAGTTAAGTTTTTATAAATTTAAATGAAAAACAATAAGAAAATATTATTAGAAAAAATAAAATAATTTTTTTATTTTATTTTAAATTTCTTTATAATTATACACATTTCATTTTATTGGAAAAATTTAAATGAATTTCATTTATTTTATAAATATTGATTAAATTCTATTAAATTAGTCAGATATTTAATAATATTTTATTATTTTTATATAAAAACTTATTTATTATTAAATTTAGAATGAAATTTATTAATAAAAATGTTATTTTATATATAAATATTATTTATATTAATAGATTTCATTATAAATTTATTTATAAAAATATTATTTTATATATAAATATTATTTATATTAATAGATTTATATATAATTATTTAATAATTTTTATAATATTTATATTTTTTTTTATTATTATTAAATTAATTATTATTAATATAAAATATATATATATATGAAATATATATATATATAAATATTATATATATTAATAATTATATATATATCTATTTATTAATATATATAATATTTATATTAATATATTTATTTATTTATTATTATATTATATATTAATTTATTAATATAAATAATATTTATATATATATATATTATATACACGTACGCGTAAGTATTCAATTTTCCATTTCACTTGCCGCAAAAAGTGGAAGGTGCTTCGTGCCACATATCGGCGTGTCCAGCAGGCCGAAGTCGTAGAAGTCTGCGCCGTCGCGTGGAAGAAAGAAGTGGCGCCATTTTTCGGCCATGAGCATCCTGGGCGGAACGCAGACAAGCAAGCGGTAAGTGGATTAATCTTATTAATCTGATTTAACTGAGATTAGTTAATGTTTTGGTTAATTTCTTTGCAGTACCATAGGAAACCAGGAGGAGGAGCATGGCGACTGCGCTTTGCCGTGCGAGGTCCCGCATGTCAGCGATAGTCCAGCATTAGAGGCTTCAACAACGCCGACACCAAGCACCGTCTCCCTGTCACGATATGTATTTCTTGTATATTTAAAAATGTATATTCATTCATAGGGCGACGAAAAAGCGCCCAAACAACTCGAGGAGGGAAGGGTAGCTGTAACAAACAGCTGATCAGCGTAGCGTTGCAACAAGCATTCGACAACAAAACACGAAGTTACCTTCAAAGAGGTCCTACAGCAGCAACCACGATAAGATAACTAGATGGTAATCCCGTGAAGAAAGTTAACAATCATGATCGCTATAAGCAAATTCATCGGCGGATACAACTCAGTTTCCGCTCAGCAGCGAGATCATAGTCAAAAATGATCGCTAAAAGCCAACAATTTAAGACAACATAAGTTATCGCATCATCAGGTGGCAGCGATGGTGATAAACCACGCAACCGAAACGAATAGCAGTAAAAGGTTAGCCAGTTCAATCTACTGCGACCTATTCATCTGTAATACCTATTACAGCAACAACAGTTATAAAAGTAAAATTTGTGAGTTGTAGCATCAACGGTCAGCTTATGTACAAATGCTAATTTTGCAAAATCTGAACCATCAAAAGCTCAAGCAAACGTTATCGTTTTATACGATAATAAATTTTTCTTCCCCTTGGGTGGAGGGATGTTGTATATCGCGATCGCAATTTCCAGTCAAGCATTCATTAACGTAAATCCGAAAGCCAAACCAGCAACCATAGCACTTCGCTTGGTAGCCAAAAAGCTTTAGCCAAGTTTTGCAAAGCTAGGCCAGCAACCATAGCACTTTTCATGGAATGGATTGTGGAAGCTAACTTTCAGTAGCAAGCTCCCAAACCATAAACACAAAAAAGCTTAGCTTGGAAAAATAAAAGATCCAAAACCAAACGCGGAAGAATTAAATTGGGAACGATTTAATTCTGCCGATATTGATATTTCGCAATACAAAAATTGCGAAAGAATGGAAATTGCGACACGCGCCAACACCGACCCACTTTGGTGCGGTCGACGGGTGCGTCGACCAAGCCAGAGTGGAACCAAGAAAAAGATTCCAACGGGAGTCTTGAAAATATATCCAAACGACGAGGTCGTCGTCTCGCCTCTTTAGAAACGCGTACAATAGTGATAAGCAAAGGGTGTAAAGTTGGTTAAGTGGATTCAAGGAAAAGTGTCCTTAGAAATAGTTACAGTGATAAATAGTTACGCGGAAATAAAATAATATATTATTATATAGACATAAAATAATATAATAAGTCTAAAAACAAAAGGTGTCAAATAAAAATATAAAACAACCTGAAGCGAGGAGTTTTTAATTGGAATCAAGAAGACACCACTACCATAAGGAGACCACTCATAAAACAGATACAACAGTACGATGATCATTTCTTTCGATAATTAGTTTAATAATTTTTTCATTTTTAAGAGCTGCATATACACTTTATCTCTATTCATTTAGACAACATGGAAAATCTATCTCAAGAAGATTAAATTTTTCTCCTGGAACAATTCGTGAATTTTCTATTTTAATATTACACTGAATTCCATTAAATTTATTAATTATAAAGAGAGAAGCATATTTTACATGATTATATTTTAGTAGTTTAAATAAAATACTAGTCTGTGGAACTAGATATATAATTTTTATCTAGAATAATTCAAATTTCCCTTAGATCAACAATATTTATTTTTCTATTTATTTCTAGAATTACTAGATATCTTATTAGATTAAATTTTATTTGAATAGATTTTACAATATTTATTGAATGAGAATGTATTTCATTATACTCTTCTTCTGTCACTATAACAATTCTTTTGGATTGGAACAATAAATGAAATTATTCCTCATCGTAATCCTGTAACTACTATAAAAGTATGTAATCCTTGGAAAGTTCCTTCTCGAGAAACATCTCGTCATCATTGAAAAACTGTTAAAATTACAATTAAATTTCCTAATAAAAATAAAGAAATTCTATATTGATGGAATCACTGAACTAATCCAGAAACAGAAGTTATTGCCCCAATTGCCCCAGTAATAGGTCATGGTCTATAATCAACTAAATGAAAGGAATGATTAGAATGTAAAGACATTAATTTACTTCTCTAGAATATAAAGTTCTTAGAACTGCAATTACATAAGATTGAATTGTTGCAACTGCTGATTCTAAAGTCAAAAGTATAATTTGAACAATTAATAAAATTCTTACTATAAAACTTAAAGAAGGTCCTGTATTTCCTAATAAAGTTAATAATAAATGCCCTGCAATTATATTAGCTGTAAGACGAACTGCTAATGTACCTGGTCGAATAATATTTCTTACTGTTTCAATACAAACTATAAAAGGCATTAGTACTGAAGGAGTACCTTGAGGAACTAAATGAGCAAATATATGAGTAGAATGATTTAATCATCCATATAATATAAATCTTAGCCATAAAGGTAAACTTAATGATAAAGTAAAAGTTAAATGTCTTGTTCTTGTAAAAATATAAGGAAATAAACCTATAAAATTATTAAATAATACTATAGAAAATAAAGAAATAAAAATTAAAGTAGCACCTAAAGAAGAAGGGCCTAATAAAGTTTTAAATTCAAAATGCAATAAAATTAAAATTTTATTTCACACAATTATATGACGTCTAGGAATCAATCAAAATATTATAGGAATTAATAATAAACCAATAAAAGATCTTATTCAATTTAATGATAAATTAAAAATTCTTGAAGAAGGGTCAAACACAGAAAATAAATTAGTTATCATTTTCAAATAAATGAATTGATATTTTTTTTGTTTAAACTTACTGAACGAGAAAAATAAATAAAAGAATAATAATTTATAATATTAAAAATTAAAAATAATAACAAAAATATAAAAAATAAACTTAATCAATTAAGAGGATATATTTGAGGAATTAAAAAATATTAGACATCTAAAAATTTCAGAATGACATTCTAATGTTATAAATTAACTAATTTTTTCATCAAGAGCAATCGCTAATTTCCTATTATAAGGTTTAAGAGACCCGTACTTGCTTTCAGTCACTTGATGAATTAATTAAATTAGAAGAAACTCATTTAATAAAAGAATTAGAAGAAACTCTTTCAATAACAATTGGTATAAAAGAATGATTAGCCCCACAAATTTCTGAACACTGCCCATAAAATAATCCAGGTCAATTTATAAAAAAATTAGTTTGATTTAATCGACCAGGAGCCCCATCAACTTTTACACCTAATGAAGGAATAGTTCAAGAATGAATTACGTCAGCTGCTGATACTAAAATACGAATTTGCGACTTTATTGGTAAAACAACTCGGTTATCTACATCTAATAAACGAAATCCATCTTGTATAAGTTCATTTGTAGGAATTATATAAGAATCAAATTCTAATCCTAAAAAATCAGATAATTCATATCTTCAGTATCATTGATGACCAATAGATTTTAAAGTAACAACAGGTTCATTAACCTCATCTAACAAATATAAAATTCGAAGAGAAGGAAAAGCAATAAATAATAAAATAATAGCAGGTAAAATTGTTCAAATAGTTTCAACTATTTGTCCATGTAAAAGAAATCGGTTAGTAAACCTATTAAATATTATCATTATTATAATATAAATTACTATAACAGTAATTATTACTAAAATTATAAGAGTATGGTCATGAAAAAAGGTTAATTGTTCTATTAAAGGAGAAGCTCTATTCTGTAGTCCAAAATTTGCTCATGTTGACATTATTCTAACAAAAGTATTACTTTATTCATGAAGCTTAAATCCATTGCACTAGTCTGCCATATTAGAAATTTACTAATAATGGTAATTCAGAATATCTATGCTCAGCAGGAGGGGTATTCTGAAATCATTCAATTGAAGAATTTAATTGAATTGAATATAATACCTTCCGTATAGAAACTAATCTTTCTTAAATAATATATAAAAAAAATAAAATTCCTAATAGAGAAATTGAAGAACCAATTGAAGAAATTACATTTCATGAAGTATAACAATCTGGATAATCTGAATATCGACGAGGTATTCCTGCTAACCCAAGAAAATGCTGTGGAAAAAAAGTTAAATTTACTCCAACAAATATAATAACAAACTGTCTTTTTAGTAATATTGGGTTTAAAGAAAGTCCAGTAAAAAGAGAATATCAATGAACGAATCCAGCTATAATAGGAAAAACAGCACCTATAGAAAGAACATAGTGAAAATGAGCAACAACATAATAAGTATCATGTAAAATAATATCAACAGAAGAATTAGCTAAAACAACACCTGTTAAACCTCCTACGGTAAATAGAAATACAAATCCTAAGGATCAAAGAATAGAAGTAGAATAAGAAAGTTGAGATCCATGAAGGGTAGCTAATCATCTAAAAATTTTAATTCCTGTAGGAACAGCAATAATTATAGTTGCAGAAGTAAAATAAGCTCGAGTATCAACATCTATGCCAACAGTAAATATATGATGGGCTCATACAATAAAACCTAATAATCCAATAGATAATATAGCATAAATCATTCCTAATGATCCAAATGTTTCCTTTTTTCCAGACTCTTGACTAATAATATGGGAAATTATTCCAAATCCAGGTAAAATTAAAATATAAACTTCTGGATGACCAAAAAATCAAAATAAATGTTGATAAGGAATAGGATCCCCTCCTCCTGCAGGATCAAAAAATGATGTATTTAAATTACGATCAGTTAATAATATAGTAATAGCACCTGCTAAAACTGGAAGAGAAAGTAAAAGTAAAAAAGCTGTAATTACTACTGATCAAACAAATAAAGGTATTCGATCAAAAGTAATTTCTCTAGATCGTATATTAATAACTGTAGTAATAAAATTTACAGCTCCTAGGATTGAAGAGATTCCGGCCAAATGAAGTCTAAAAATTGCTAAATCAACAGAAGATCCACCATGAGCAATTAATGAAGAGAGGGGAGGGTACACAGTTCATCCTGTCCCATTTTCAACCATTCTTCTGACCAATAATAATGAGAGAGATGGAGGAAGTATTCAAAATCTTATATTGTTTATTCGAGGAAAAGCTATATCAGGAGCTCCTAACATTAAAGGCACTAATCAATTTCCAAATCCTCCAATTATAATTGGCATTACTATAAAAAAAATTATTACAAATGCATGAGCAGTAACAATAACATTATAAATTTGGTCATCACCAATTAATGCTCCTGGATGACCTAATTCAGCACGAATTAAAATTCTAAGGGAAGTTCCAACTATCCCAGCTCAACCACCAAACAAAAAATATAAAGTTCCAATATCCTTATGATTTGTAGAAAACAACCATTGTCGCGATTTGATTAAATGGCTGAAGATAGGCAGTAAACTGTAAATTTACGAATAAGATAAAATCTTTTTAATCAAGACTTTATAGTCAAAAATGACATTAGACTGCAATTCTAAAGGTGTAAATTACTAAAGCTTAAAAGGTTCATTCTTCTATTTTTAGCTTTGAAGGCTAAAAGTTTAATTAACTTAAAGCCTTAAAAAAAAAATAGAATCAACCCAATTAACAAGAAACCGAATAGTGAGAAAAACGAGAGAAACAAAACCAGGTTTATAAAATTTCCGCAATCACGGACAATTTTTCATGAAGGTTCATAATAAGACATTATAAAAGAACTAAACCCTAATCGTAAGTAAAAAAATAAGGTTAACAATGCCATTATCACCATAATAAAAACAGAAAAAATGTGATTATTTTCGACCAACGCTTGAATTACCATTCACTTTGGAAAAAATCCTAAAAAGGGGGGAAGTCCACCTAGTGAAAGTAAATTTAGAAGAAAAAGAATTTTAATTTCCGAGGTAAAATTAGCCAAAGAAAAAAGCTGGTTAATGTGAAAAATACCAAACGAATGAAAAAGTAAAACAATTACTCCCGACAGAAAGGAATAAAACAAAAAATAAACAATTCAAATCATTTCTCTCAACATTAAAGCAGAAAGTATTCAACCTAAATGATTGATAGATGAAAAAGCTATTAACTTTCGCAAGGAAGTTTGATTTAAACCATCAAAAGATCCAATTACTACTGAAAAAATAATTCTCAATGAAAGCCAGTTAATTGATGAATAAGCAATTAAAATTATAGGGGCAATTTTCTGTCAAGTTATTAACAATAAACTGTTTATTCATCTTAATCCTTCTATTACAATGGGAAATCAAAAGTGAAAGGGTGCTCTTCCTCTTTTTATTAAAAGAGATGAGAGTATCATTAACAAAGAGCAAGGGGGATTGCCTTCATTAATAAAATCCTCTTCAATTAAAAACAAAAGAATGGAAAATAATAAGACTGCCGAAGCCAAAGCTTGAGCTAAAAAGTATTTTAATGAAGCTTCTGATGAAATTAAGTTGTTGGATCTTATTAGGGGGATAAAAGCCAATAAATTAATTTCTAATCCTATTCACGCACCTAATCATGAATTAGATGAAATAGTAATTAAAGGGCCGATCATTAAAATTACTAAAAATATAAATTTGGTAAAATTATTAAGAATTAAAGAGGGGGGGAATTGACCTCCATAAATGGGATATGAACCCAATAGCTTAATTAGCTTACCTTTTTATATTTTAGTGTACGAAGCACAAAAGTTTTTGATACTTTTAGAATAGTTTAATTCTTAATTTAAAATATAAATCTAAAGTTTAAAATATAAAAAATAAACTTTATTAGAATAATTCAACTTAATGGTTCATCTATTTAGGGGAAAATAGAAATCCCATTTAAATTAATGAATGTATTTAAAATACATCATCTATTCTATCAAAACAGCCCTTTTATCAGGCAATTCATTTTTTAAAATGAAAAACATATTATTTTTTAATATGAATTTCCAATTTAAATGAAAAAATATTTTGTCAATAAACAGTTCTCCCTTCTTTTTTTGTTTTCTATTGGAATAATTTAGTTTAAAAAAAACTTAACTTAATAAGTTAATAAAAATAAAAATAACTAACTTAAATTAGTTAAGTTTTTATAAATTTAAATGAAAAACAATAAGAAAATATTATTAGAAAAAATAAAATAATTTTTTTATTTTATTTTAAATTTCTTTATAATTATACACATTTCATTTTATTGGAAAAATTTAAATGAATTTCATTTATTTTATAAATATTGATTAAATTCTATTAAATTAGTCAGATATTTAATAATATTTTATTATTTTTATATAAAAACTTATTTATTATTAAATTTAGAATGAAATTTATTAATAAAAATGTTATTTTATATATAAATATTATTTATATTAATAGATTTCATTATAAATTTATTTATAAAAATATTATTTTATATATAAATATTATTTATATTAATAGATTTATATATAATTATTTAATAATTTTTATAATATTTATATTTTTTTTTATTATTATTAAATTAATTATTATTAATATAAAATATATATATATATGAAATATATATATATATAAATATTATATATATTAATAATTATATATATATCTATTTATTAATATATATAATATTTATATTAATATATTTATTTATTTATTATTATATTATATATTAATTTATTAATATAAATAATATTTATATATATATATATTATATACACGTACGCGTAAGTATTCAATTTTCCATTTCACTTGCCGCAAAAAGTGGAAGGTGCTTCGTGCCACATATCGGCGTGTCCAGCAGGCCGAAGTCGTAGAAGTCTGCGCCGTCGCGTGGAAGAAAGAAGTGGCGCCATTTTTCGGCCATGAGCATCCTGGGCGGAACGCAGACAAGCAAGCGGTAAGTGGATTAATCTTATTAATCTGATTTAACTGAGATTAGTTAATGTTTTGGTTAATTTCTTTGCAGTACCATAGGAAACCAGGAGGAGGAGCATGGCGACTGCGCTTTGCCGTGCGAGGTCCCGCATGTCAGCGATAGTCCAGCATTAGAGGCTTCAACAACGCCGACACCAAGCACCGTCTCCCTGTCACGATATGTATTTCTTGTATATTTAAAAATGTATATTCATTCATAGGGCGACGAAAAAGCGCCCAAACAACTCGAGGAGGGAAGGGTAGCTGTAACAAACAGCTGATCAGCGTAGCGTTGCAACAAGCATTCGACAACAAAACACGAAGTTACCTTCAAAGAGGTCCTACAGCAGCAACCACGATAAGATAACTAGATGGTAATCCCGTGAAGAAAGTTAACAATCATGATCGCTATAAGCAAATTCATCGGCGGATACAACTCAGTTTCCGCTCAGCAGCGAGATCATAGTCAAAAATGATCGCTAAAAGCCAACAATTTAAGACAACATAAGTTATCGCATCATCAGGTGGCAGCGATGGTGATAAACCACGCAACCGAAACGAATAGCAGTAAAAGGTTAGCCAGTTCAATCTACTGCGACCTATTCATCTGTAATACCTATTACAGCAACAACAGTTATAAAAGTAAAATTTGTGAGTTGTAGCATCAACGGTCAGCTTATGTACAAATGCTAATTTTGCAAAATCTGAACCATCAAAAGCTCAAGCAAACGTTATCGTTTTATACGATAATAAATTTTTCTTCCCCTTGGGTGGAGGGATGTTGTATATCGCGATCGCAATTTCCAGTCAAGCTTTCATTAACGTAAATCCGAAAGCCAAACCAGCAACCATAGCACTTCGCTTGGTAGCCAAAAAGCTTTAGCCAAGTTTTGCAAAGCTAGGCCAGCAACCATAGCACTTTTCATGGAATGGATTGTGGAAGCTAACTTTCAGTAGCAAGCTCCCAAACCATAAACACAAAAAAGCTTAGCTTGGAAAAATAAAAGATCCAAAACCAAACGCGGAAGAATTAAATTGGGAACGATTTAATTCTGCCGATATTGATATTTCGCAATACAAAAATTGCGAAAGAATGGAAATTGCGACACGCGCCAACACCGACCCACTTTGGTGCGGTCGACGGGTGCGTCGACCAAGCCAGAGTGGAACCAAGAAAAAGATTCCAACGGGAGTCTTGAAAATATATCCAAACGACGAGGTCGTCGTCTCGCCTCTTTAGAAACGCGTACAATAGTGATAAGCAAAGGGTGTAAAGTTGGTTAAGTGGATTCAAGGAAAAGTGTCCTTAGAAATAGTTACAGTGATAAATAGTTACGCGGAAATAAAATAATATATTATTATATAGACATAAAATAATATAATAAGTCTAAAAACAAAAGGTGTCAAATAAAAATATAAAACAACCTGAAGCGAGGAGTTTTTAATTGGAATCAAGAAGACACCACTACCATAAGGAGACCACCCATAAAACAGATACAACAGTACGATGATCATTTCTTTCGATAATTAGTTTAATAATTTTTTCATTTTTAAGAGCTGCATATACACTTTATCTCTATTCATTTAGACAACATGGAAAATCTATCTCAAGAAGATTAAATTTTTCTCCTGGAACAATTCGTGAATTTTCTATTTTAATATTACACTGAATTCCATTAAATTTATTAATTATAAAGAGAGAAGCATATTTTACATGATTATATTTTAGTAGTTTAAATAAAATACTAGTCTGTGGAACTAGATATATAATTTTTATCTAGAATAATTCAAATTTCCCTTAGATCAACAATATTTATTTTTCTATTTATTTCTAGAATTACTAGATATCTTATTAGATTAAATTTTATTTGAATAGATTTTACAATATTTATTGAATGAGAATGTATTTCATTATACTCTTCTTCTGTCACTATAACAATTCTTTTGGATTGGAACAATAAATGAAATTATTCCTCATCGTAATCCTGTAACTACTATAAAAGTATGTAATCCTTGGAAAGTTCCTTCTCGAGAAACATCTCGTCATCATTGAAAAACTGTTAAAATTACAATTAAATTTCCTAATAAAAATAAAGAAATTCTATATTGATGGAATCACTGAACTAATCCAGAAACAGAAGTTATTGCCCCAATTGCCCCAGTAATAGGTCATGGTCTATAATCAACTAAATGAAAGGAATGATTAGAATGTAAAGACATTAATTTACTTCTCTAGAATATAAAGTTCTTAGAACTGCAATTACATAAGATTGAATTGTTGCAACTGCTGATTCTAAAGTCAAAAGTATAATTTGAACAATTAATAAAATTCTTACTATAAAACTTAAAGAAGGTCCTGTATTTCCTAATAAAGTTAATAATAAATGCCCTGCAATTATATTAGCTGTAAGACGAACTGCTAATGTACCTGGTCGAATAATATTTCTTACTGTTTCAATACAAACTATAAAAGGCATTAGTACTGAAGGAGTACCTTGAGGAACTAAATGAGCAAATATATGAGTAGAATGATTTAATCATCCATATAATATAAATCTTAGCCATAAAGGTAAAGCTAATGATAAAGTAAAAGTTAAATGTCTTGTTCTTGTAAAAATATAAGGAAATAAACCTATAAAATTATTAAATAATACTATAGAAAATAAAGAAATAAAAATTAAAGTAGCACCTAAAGAAGAAGGGCCTAATAAAGTTTTAAATTCAAAATGCAATAAAATTAAAATTTTATTTCACACAATTATATGACGTCTAGGAATCAATCAAAATATTATAGGAATTAATAATAAACCAATAAAAGATCTTATTTAATTTAATGATAAATTAAAAATTCTTGAAGAAGGGTCAAACACAGAAAATAAATTAGTTATCATTTTCAAATAAATGAATTGATATTTTTTTTGTTTAAACTTACTGAACGAGAAAAATAAATAAAAGAATAATAATTTATAATATTAAAAATTAAAAATAATAACAAAAATATAAAAAATAAACTTAATCAATTAAGAGGATATATTTGAGGAATTAAAAAATATTAGACATCTAAAAATTTCAGAATGACATTCTAATGTTATAAATTAACTAATTTTTTCATCAAGAGCAATCGCTAATTTCCTATTATAAGGTTTAAGAGACCCGTACTTGCTTTCAGTCACTTGATGAATTAATTAAATTAGAAGAAACTCATTTAATAAAAGAATTAGAAGAAACTCTTTCAATAACAATTGGTATAAAAGAATGATTAGCCCCACAAATTTCTGAACACTGCCCATAAAATAATCCAGGTCAATTTATAAAAAAATTAGTTTGATTTAATCGACCAGGAGCCCCATCAACTTTTACACCTAATGAAGGAATAGTTCAAGAATGAATTACGTCAGCTGCTGATACTAAAATACGAATTTGCGACTTTATTGGTAAAACAACTCGGTTATCTACATCTAATAAACGAAATCCATCTTGTATAAGTTCATTTGTAGGAATTATATAAGAATCAAATTCTAATCCTAAAAAATCAGATAATTCATATCTTCAGTATCATTGATGACCAATAGATTTTAAAGTAACAACAGGTTCATTAACCTCATCTAACAAATATAAAATTCGAAGAGAAGGAAAAGCAATAAATAATAAAATAATAGCAGGTAAAATTGTTCAAATAGTTTCAACTATTTGTCCATGTAAAAGAAATCGGTTAGTAAACCTATTAAATATTATCATTATTATAATATAAATTACTATAACAGTAATTATTACTAAAATTATAAGAGTATGGTCATGAAAAAAGGTTAATTGTTCTATTAAAGGAGAAGCTCTATTCTGTAGTCCAAAATTTGCTCATGTTGACATTATTCTAACAAAAGTATTACTTTATTCATGAAGCTTAAATCCATTGCACTAGTCTGCCATATTAGAAATTTACTAATAATGGTAATTCAGAATATCTATGCTCAGCAGGAGGGGTATTCTGAAATCATTCAATTGAAGAATTTAATTGAATTGAATATAATACCTTCCGTATAGAAACTAATCTTTCTTAAATAATATATAAAAAAAATAAAATTCCTAATAGAGAAATTGAAGAACCAATTGAAGAAATTACATTTCATGAAGTATAACAATCTGGATAATCTGAATATCGACGAGGTATTCCTGCTAACCCAAGAAAATGCTGTGGAAAAAAAGTTAAATTTACTCCAACAAATATAATAATAAACTGTCTTTTTAGTAATATTGGGTTTAAAGAAAGTCCAGTAAAAAGAGAATATCAATGAACGAATCCAGCTATAATAGGAAAAACAGCACCTATAGAAAGAACATAGTGAAAATGAGCAACAACATAATAAGTATCATGTAAAATAATATCAACAGAAGAATTAGCTAAAACAACACCTGTTAAACCTCCTACGGTAAATAGAAATACAAATCCTAAGGATCAAAGAATAGAAGTAGAATAAGAAAGTTGAGATCCATGAAGGGTAGCTAATCATCTAAAAATTTTAATTCCTGTAGGAACAGCAATAATTATAGTTGCAGAAGTAAAATAAGCTCGAGTATCAACATCTATGCCAACAGTAAATATATGATGGGCTCATACAATAAAACCTAATAATCCAATAGATAATATAGCATAAATCATTCCTAATGATCCAAATGTTTCCTTTTTTCCAGACTCTTGACTAATAATATGGGAAATTATTCCAAATCCAGGTAAAATTAAAATATAAACTTCTGGATGACCAAAAAATCAAAATAAATGTTGATAAGGAATAGGATCCCCTCCTCCTGCAGGATCAAAAAATGATGTATTTAAATTACGATCAGTTAATAATATAGTAATAGCACCTGCTAAAACTGGAAGAGAAAGTAAAAGTAAAAAAGCTGTAATTACTACTGATCAAACAAATAAAGGTATTCGATCAAAAGTAATTTCTCTAGATCGTATATTAATAACTGTAGTAATAAAATTTACAGCTCCTAGGATTGAAGAGATTCCGGCCAAATGAAGTCTAAAAATTGCTAAATCAACAGAAGATCCACCATGAGCAATTAATGAAGAGAGGGGAGGGTACACAGTTCATCCTGTCCCATTTTCAACCATTCTTCTGACCAATAATAATGAGAGAGATGGAGGAAGTATTCAAAATCTTATATTGTTTATTCGAGGAAAAGCTATATCAGGAGCTCCTAACATTAAAGGCACTAATCAATTTCCAAATCCTCCAATTATAATTGGCATTACTATAAAAAAAATTATTACAAATGCATGAGCAGTAACAATAACATTATAAATTTGGTCATCACCAATTAATGCTCCTGGATGACCTAATTCAGCACGAATTAAAATTCTAAGGGAAGTTCCAACTATCCCAGCTCAACCACCAAACAAAAAATATAAAGTTCCAATATCCTTATGATTTGTAGAAAACAACCATTGTCGCGATTTGATTAAATGGCTGAAGATAGGCAGTAAACTGTAAATTTACGAATAAGATAAAATCTTTTTAATCAAGACTTTATAGTCAAAAATGACATTAGACTGCAATTCTAAAGGTGTAAATTACTAAAGCTTAAAAGGTTCATTCTTCTATTTTTAGCTTTGAAGGCTAAAAGTTTAATTAACTTAAAGCCTTAAAAAAAAAATAGAATCAACCCAATTAACAAGAAACCGAATAGTGAGAAAAACGAGAGAAACAAAACCAGGTTTATAAAATTTCCGCAATCACGGACAATTTTTCATGAAGGTTCATAATAAGACATTATAAAAGAACTAAACCCTAATCGTAAGTAAAAAAATAAGGTTAACAATGCCATTATCACCATAATAAAAACAGAAAAAATGTGATTATTTTCGACCAACGCTTGAATTACCATTCACTTTGGAAAAAATCCTAAAAAGGGGGGAAGTCCACCTAGTGAAAGTAAATTTAGAAGAAAAAGAATTTTAATTTCCGAGGTAAAATTAGCCAAAGAAAAAAGCTGGTTAATGTGAAAAATACCAAACGAATGAAAAAGTAAAACAATTACTCCCGACAGAAAGGAATAAAACAAAAAATAAACAATTCAAATCATTTCTCTCAACATTAAAGCAGAAAGTATTCAACCTAAATGATTGATAGATGAAAAAGCTATTAACTTTCGCAAGGAAGTTTGATTTAAACCATCAAAAGATCCAATTACTACTGAAAAAATAATTCTCAATGAAAGCCAGTTAATTGATGAATAAGCAATTAAAATTATAGGGGCAATTTTCTGTCAAGTTATTAACAATAAACTGTTTATTCATCTTAATCCTTCTATTACAATGGGAAATCAAAAGTGAAAGGGTGCTCTTCCTCTTTTTATTAAAAGAGATGAGAGTATCATTAACAAAGAGCAAGGGGGATTGCCTTCATTAATAAAATCCTCTTCAATTAAAAACAAAAGAATGGAAAATAATAAGACTGCCGAAGCCAAAGCTTGAGCTAAAAAGTATTTTAATGAAGCTTCTGATGAAATTAAGTTGTTGGATCTTATTAGGGGGATAAAAGCCAATAAATTAATTTCTAATCCTATTCACGCACCTAATCATGAATTAGATGAAATAGTAATTAAAGAGCCGATCATTAAAATTACTAAAAATATAAATTTGGTAAAATTATTAAGAATTAAAGAGGGGGGGAATTGACCTCCATAAATGGGATATGAACCCAATAGCTTAATTAGCTTACCTTTTTATATTTTAGTGTACGAAGCACAAAAGTTTTTGATACTTTTAGAATAGTTTAATTCTTAATTTAAAATATAAATCTAAAGTTTAAAATATAAAAAATAAACTTTATTAGAATAATTCAACTTAATGGTTCATCTATTTAGGGGAAAATAGAAATCCCATTTAAATTAATGAATGTATTTAAAATACATCATCTATTCTATCAAAACAGCCCTTTTATCAGGCAATTCATTTTTTAAAATGAAAAACATATTATTTTTTAATATGAATTTCCAATTTAAATGAAAAAATATTTTGTCAATAAACAGTTCTCCCTTCTTTTTTTGTTTTCTATTGGAATAATTTAGTTTAAAAAAAACTTAACTTAATAAGTTAATAAAAATAAAAATAACTAACTTAAATTAGTTAAGTTTTTATAAATTTAAATGAAAAACAATAAGAAAATATTATTAGAAAAAATAAAATAATTTTTTTATTTTATTTTAAATTTCTTTATAATTATACACATTTCATTTTATTGGAAAAATTTAAATGAATTTCATTTATTTTATAAATATTGATTAAATTCTATTAAATTAGTCAGATATTTAATAATATTTTATTATTTTTATATAAAAACTTATTTATTATTAAATTTAGAATGAAATTTATTAATAAAAATGTTATTTTATATATAAATATTATTTATATTAATAGATTTCATTATAAATTTATTTATAAAAATATTATTTTATATATAAATATTATTTATATTAATAGATTTATATATAATTATTTAATAATTTTTATAATATTTATATTTTTTTTTATTATTATTAAATTAATTATTATTAATATAAAATATATATATATATGAAATATATATATATATAAATATTATATATATTAATAATTATATATATATCTATTTATTAATATATATAATATTTATATTAATATATTTATTTATTTATTATTATATTATATATTAATTTATTAATATAAATAATATTTATATATATATATATTATATACACGTACGCGTAAGTATTCAATTTTCCATTTCACTTGCCGCAAAAAGTGGAAGGTGCTTCGTGCCACATATCGGCGTGTCCAGCAGGCCGAAGTCGTAGAAGTCTGCGCCGTCGCGTGGAAGAAAGAAGTGGCGCCATTTTTCGGCCATGAGCATCCTGGGCGGAACGCAGACAAGCAAGCGGTAAGTGGATTAATCTTATTAATCTGATTTAACTGAGATTAGTTAATGTTTTGGTTAATTTCTTTGCAGTACCATAGGAAACCAGCAGGAGGAGCATGGCGACTGCGCTTTGCCGTGCGAGGTCCCGCATGTCAGCGATAGTCCAGCATTAGAGGCTTCAACAACGCCGACACCAAGCACCGTCTCCCTGTCACGATATGTATTTCTTGTATATTTAAAAATGTATATTCATTCATAAACATTTCTCCGCAATTTAGCGCCAAATACAGGAAGATTTTGGGACTACCATGGTGCAGATATCCTCTTCTGCGAACAAAATAGTACAGAGTTTCGAGAATCACTAGCAAGCATTCGAAATTGGCACGATCCAGCCTTGTTGCCTTGAAGAATTGTTCTTCGTCGCTTAACATATGTAAGCTGTTTCGTACCAACTTTGTATAAGCCTGCGACATCTCTCGATAGGTTAAGTGGGCGAACCCACCACCTCCGACTCATTTTTTCCATGTCATACAAATATGCTCTACAAGCCATGGAACACAATTCACTTAACTGCAGAACTGCTTGGAGAGCCTTCATTGCCCTCTTGCGCTCAATTTTTTTAAATTAAATTGAAAAAATTTCTGTAAATAACTAAACCAAGAGAATTTAAAGACAGAATAAACTTCATTGATTTTGTATTGTATTTGTTTACACCAAATGCCGCTCACCTCGGGTCGCCTCTTCTGACCTGCGCTTGTCAGCGGCCTCTCACCCCGCTGACATGTCGTGGCTTAGAAGAGGTGACCCGAAAGCTCGACTGCGAGCTTCTCCCCACGGGGTCGTGAGTGGACGAGCGAACGGCCGACGCTCACAAGCGATATCCTTCGCTTCGGCACTCTTTGCTGCGACACGAACCGTACACGACGTTTATAACCAACATTCACCATATATTTAAACATATTTATCTACATATACATAAGTAATATCAAATAGTCTTTAATTTGTCAGTTTTCTAAGAATAAACTTAATACAAGTGAATTTGAATATAAAACACAAAACAACCAACAACAACAAAACCTATTGAACATTCTAACTAAACAGTATTGAATTCTATTTATTGAATCTCTACTGCCAAATTTTGGACATTTCATATTTCTGCTTCCCGAAAATGCTGCTATGCTATTTGGTTTAAATCCGTGCCATTTCTTGCAACCCTAACTAGAATCTGCATCTTGCGTCCCTGATTCTGTTTAAGGCTATATAGTGTCACATAAATAAAAGATAATTTTTTAGATAATTTAAAAATAATTTTAATTTTTCTGACCCCAACAAAAAAATCCAAAAAGGGGTGAGGTTTCCGGTTCCGGTTTTATAGCCGTTTGAAATTTAAAATTTAACTACCCATATCTCGTAAACTATAACACATATCCAGTTAGTATGGATGCCGAATTCAACATTTTTGTTCGAAGTAAAATGTGTAATCAAAACATAGAATTATATAAATCCTAAGAAAGAACAGCTTTCTACAGAAATTTATTTGACTATTATCGGTGTAGGAATTTAGGAGATATTGCATGTTAAAGGTCGCCATAACGTAAGTATGTAAGTATTTTTTGGAATTGTTATATACCTTTTTTGAAATATTCTATTTTTGAACTTTTGCAATCGTGTTCGTTTAAATTCGTGTTCGACATCGTAAATGAATTCGAGGGTTACCCTTACCCACATTGTTCTTGGTGTACCGATTTTGTGAAATTTTTTTATGTTTTTTGGATATTTTTGTGTACGGAAGTTAATAAATTATGAGTTCTATTAAAAATCTCGTACAAATTTATTGAACTGTGATATTTTAACACACAAAGTTCTATTCAAAAGCCACTGTTCTTCGAACAAATTAGATATTTTAGCGTAGATACAAATAAAGAGGATTTCGTAAAAGTGGTTTTATTTCAACGATGTCTTAAATTTTTCATTTTGCTTTGTACTCCCGTCATTGCGATTTTAAAAATGCAATTTCTCCTAAATTCACCAATCATGGTCAAATAAATTTCTGTATAAAGAGAATCTGTTCTATGTTATAATGTATATAATTATACAGGGTGTTTCGCATAAGGGTGTTCAAAAGACTAGGGCGTGTAGGATGAGTCGAGACAAGAAAAAAATCGTATGGGAGGGGGGGTAAATTTCCCCCCGTTTAGGCGGGAGGGGACATTTTATAAAAATCCGACTTAACACCGAAAAAAATAATATTAAAAAATAATGCTTAGACTTAGATAACTTTTGCTTGCTGATTTTCAAAGCGAAATATCCGCTTCTTCATATACTTTTTAAATTAGGTTCCTATGTCAAACAGTTTTTGAGAAAATAAGTGTCAAAGTTAAAATTTGGTAAAAAAATTCCGAAAAAAAATTTTTGGTCGCCATTTTTTTTAAAAATTACGGTATTAAGTGTAAAAATTTTTCCAACCATAAAATTCTCCAATCAATTCTAGAGAGAATGCTTCAAACCGGAAGCATTTATGACTTGTAGTTTTTGAGAAAATTGAAAATTACAAAGCATACTTTCCTTTCAAATACCAATTTTTGGCTACTTGTGTTTTATTATTGGTGCAAAAAAATGGAAAAAGGAAGGAGTTTAGTTCGTAATTTCCACTTTTCGCGGAAACTACAAAACTACTTAATACCGTAATTTTTTAAAAAAATGGCGACCAAAAATTTTTTTTTGGAATTTTTTTTCCAAGTTTTAACTTTGACACTTATTTTCTCAAAAACTGTTTGACATAGGAACCTAATTTAAAAAGGATATGAAGAAGCGGATATTTCGGTTTTAAAATCAGCAAGCAAAAGTTATTTAGGTCTAACCATTATTTTTTAATATTATTTTTTTCGGTGTTAAGTAGGATTTTTATAAAATGTCCCCTCCCGCCTAAACGGGGGGAAATTGACCCCGCCCCCTCCCATACGATTTTTTTCTTGTCTCGACCCATCCTACACGCCCTAGTCTTTTGAACACCCTTATGCGAAACACCCTGTATATTTTGATTACATATTTTACTTAAAAAAAAATTATTAAATTCACAAAAAAAGTACTAAAAATCTTAAATTGCGTTTATCTTGAGAACTATAATAGCCTGTTTCCATAAAATGGTTTTCGGAATAAACTGTTTTAAGTCCCAAAACTAATCGTAAACTGTTAACTCCGTTGAAATTATTGTTGCGATTCCATCGCTAAACCCAAATGCTTTCGGTTTTTTGACACAGATTTTACTTTGCAGCTCTGTTTCGAATTTCGGAATTGCAGACAACCTATCTTTCTCCTTAACTAGTGCCAGTAAGTTAGAAAAAGATAAAGAGAAAGTGCCACCACCTGCCAAATTAAAAATTCTGTTTATGTTGTAAGTAATATGTTAAATAAGTATAATATCTAATAAATGACAAAAATTTAACTATTTCAGATGCAGAAATCTAACTTTGTGGTCGATGGGGGCGGAAAATATGTTGCTGGACCTCTGGCAGGAAAATATTGACGGCTTGCCTGGACATCGCAAATTTATAGGAGATTAGATTTGGAGGAAGAGAAAGTGCAGCTCATCTCTGAAATGGTGGCAGACTACAAAAAATGTCTTTGTGTTTAATAGCATTTATTAACACATAAAAATTAAAAAAAAAACAATAAAATAAAACATGGTTTCTCTTACCTAAATACCTGCAGGCATATGTAAAGGTACGGTCAAACAGAACACGTAATCAATCGCCGCCCAGCGTAGATTATCGCGGAGGCAGTCAACCAGAACGCGGCACAACTTTCATTTACACAAATCAGGTGTTCGTGTCTGTGAATAGTAGAATGCCATATTGATAGTAATTGATTTTATAGCATGCGCTTTGTCACTTTCTCTAGGGAATTTGGTTGTGTGATATGAAAAATTTCTCAGGGAAAAAGTATTTCATATTTGCACGGCCATATGTTGTGTGACACAAATATTTCATCGAAACATTAGTGTGTTGCAAACATTTATGTCTTTATATTAAAAAAAATTTATGTCTTTATAACACAAATATATTGAAGTGTAACTTATGTCAAATATGTCTTCCGATGAAGAACTGCTGTTGCTGCTAATTGCGTAGAGAAGAGTTAAGCGAAGGCGTCCCTAGGTAAGCCAAATAAATGAAGCGCGGTAGCAGTTCGGCGAGTTCCACTATTTATACAGAGATTTAGAAAATAATGATGAATAATTTTGGACATATTTGCGAACGACGCGATGCAAGTTTGAAGAGTTAATGAGCTGCTGAAGCCACAAAAGAAAGGCTTGCAGTTTGTTTGAGGTAAAGAACAGAATAGCAGATGAAGTAAACCTTAAACTATTGCATTATTTTAAAATAGATTTTTAGCAACAGGAGATTCTTTCCAAACGATTTTCATATCGGATGGGGCGCTCTACGGTTGGTTCTATTGTAGATGAAGTGTGCCAAGCGCTTTGGAAAGGTTTGCGAGCAACATACATGCCGACATCAACAAACGAAGTGACGAGGCAGTCATAGAAGGGGTTCAGGGAAATTTGGAATTTTCCAAACTGCGTTGGAGCCAACGACGGGAAACATGTCTCTATAAAGACCTCACCAAACAGCGGATCAAGCTTTTATTGCTATAAGCAATTTTTTTCCATTGCTTTATTGGCCATTGTAGATCCGTACTACAAATTTACAATGGTCGATATTGGCAGCTACGGGCTTCATGGCGACAATGCAATTCTGGAGAATTCTCATTTCTTCAAACGCTACCTTAAGCAGGGTAGTATTTTGCCACCTAAGCCTCTGCCGGGAACACAAGAACCTGTTCCACATGTTTTTGTCGGTGACGAAGGTTTTGCTTTGAAAACCTATCTTATGATAGGACTTTTCCAAGGCCAGTGACTATCCGGGATAAAAGGGGAAAAAATTTTGAACAAACGTTTAGGTCGCTCCCGCCGAATTGTGGAAAATGCTTTTGGCATCTTGGCGCAAAAGTGGAGAATTTTTCGACGTCCCATTGAATGCGATCCGGACACAACAGTGAACATTGTAAAGGCGGCATACGTGCTCCACAATTATACAAAGACTGACATACTCATTTATTCAGACACAGAGGATGTTTTCATGGCTGCTCTAACACCAGCGCAACCCTCTGCGTGAGAAGCACGAATGCAGCTTCTCATGTAAGAGAAAAGTTTGCAAATTACTTTTACGACGTTTAACTTTAAATAAAAAGCTCTTTATTACTATATATATAATAATAGATATATCTTTATTCTTATAGATACAAAAAGATATCACAAAAACAAATTAAACAAATTAAAACAAACAAATTAAGAAAATAAAGCGGTTTCATATAGGTTCTTAAACAAAACAAAACATCACGATTTTTATTTTGAAATAAAAGTTAAAAGTTTAACTCTTAACTTTTATTTTGAAATTATAAGTATAATTATTATTATAATAAGAAAAATATATACATACATACATATATCGCTAGAAATCCCTCGAGCTGATTTCTTTAGGTTGTGAAAAATTAAAGAAGATTGACTTTGCTGGTCTTTCTTTACTCATGATTTAACATTAATATCGATGTATATATAGATGTTTTATTTGATAACATCTACTTAAGTTTGTTTTAATTTTTCACAACCTCAAGAAAGTAGCTAGAGGAATTTCTAGCAGATAAAAAGAAAGAAAAAAAAATAAAAGTCATACCCATAACTCTCACTGAAAAAAATAAAAGTCCTTGAAAAAACTTTTTTGATGAAAATAAAAGTTTTCAATAAGAGTTATCGGTAAGACTTTATATTTAAAAGTCATTGATAAGAGTTATCCACATGACTTTTTTGGAAAAAGTTAAAGCCATTCGCCTTGTAAGTACACTAGCTGCTCTGCTGCCCAGTTCCTCTCCTCTATTTCTCGAACTTCTGGCATGCGTTTCGAAGTGAAGTTGGCGGCAGATGTTAAAAAAATGTTCTTGTGCGTGTGAATGTGTAAAAACTTTTTGTTAGAACATATGTACCGCAACCGTTTCCGGCAGTGGTTGCGTTTATCACTGCGCCTTAGAAACGACGTTGCGCTATACCAAAATAACAGCGTTACGTCTGCATATATTCTGTCTAAAAGTTTTTACACATTCGAATCGAAATTCGTTCTTCTTCTTCTTCGAAATAACACGAAATTCTTCTTCGTTATTTGTGTTTATTTACATTTCATTATAGTTTCTATTTCAGCTGCTGTAAAATTATGTGCGTATTTTTCTGTTGCTTTTTTAATTTTTATTCTGTATAGTATACATATTATTTAAATGTATTTTAAATATATGTTAATACAGATTAAAATAAATAAACTCCGAATAAACTTCGAGAATTTTGGTTAGAATGAATATATTGTTCTCTACTGTGAAATTTTTGATACTTCTGCTTCCCTGCTATTGGTGGGTGTCATACTGGGCATCTATGCGCCAGACTCACACGTTCTGATTGGTTGATTGCAAAAAGTGGAACAGCTTTCGATCCACGTTCGCCTCAATGTTAGCGCTAAAATTTTGGCTGCCTCACGAGCGTCAAACACTAACACATGTATACAAACTCGAAGCACGGTCAGAAAATTTTTCTTATCTTTTGCCTTCTCATTTCCGTTTTGTTATGCGTAGTAGCCACAGCAAGGGCTTCGCTTAAGAAAACATGCATACCGGTAGAAATAAATAATGTATGGAATGGAAAAACTGATTTCATGTTTTTTCTTACTTTACTGTTTTCTTTTTAGAATTTTATTGTATTATGTAATTATTATTATTATTATAATTATTATTAGAATAATTGTAGAAACTTAAACAAAGCTTAGAAAACTTAACTAAGCTCTAGAAACTTATTTCTTAAATATGAAAATATTCCGTATTCTTATTTAAAACAAATTATTATATTGATCAATTGACCCAAAAGAATATTCTGGAAAGAAAGGATACATTTCTTAGAATTATAAATAAAAACCAAGATGTATGAAAAGGTTGCAATTTCTCTTGCTGTCTTTCTATCAGCCTTTACAACATGTTTATTTTTACAACTGGCGAACTTTTTCTCGGCTGGCGAACAGGTAAAAAATTTTTGAAGGTCATCACAACATTGCATTACATTACATTACATTCGAATAATGCGAACTCATTCAGGTAGAATATACGGTAGATTAGACAGAGGGTACGTAAAGTACAACATATCTTATGCTACTGACACGTCAAATCAATCATTCCGTACCGTGCTTTAGTTGAAATGAAAGCGCTTACAAACACATCTCAACCGCTTGCACGTACACGAGTTTGAGGACGCGCACAATTTTTTGTAGTGTGACAGGGTGCAACCTAAACAGCTTTTTCTGAGGCGGCCTCAAGATGTCCAATGTGACACCCACCATTTGGTTTAAATTCGACCCATTTCTTGCGTCCCTAAGGCCGTGGTTATGCTATCGAGTTTTGCTTGGTAAGTAGGACTTGTTTTTTGTTGTTTTGTGTGTAAACAATTCTCTCTTAATTCTCGTAAACACACAAAACAACAAAAAAAAGTCTAAATTGCCAAGCAAAACTAGATAGCATAACCACGGCCTAACTTAAATCTGCATCTTGCGTCCCTGATTGTGTTTAAGGCTTTAGGCCGAAGTTTGAAAATTTAAGACCTACATACTATATCTCATGCCAATTTCTTTTCTTTGTTAATAATCCAATTTTGGTTTTATTTTTCTGGTAACACTGTAATACGTATTGATTTTAGGCATAAACATCATAAATAAATATGTTGCGACACGATAACTTAGCTGCACATTTTTGTAGATTACTGGCTAGTCAACGAGTAAAGGGTAAATATACCATGAATTTTTATTATTCAATTCATAATTTTCAATTATAGGAAAAGTAATCGAATGGCGTATAATCGGACAGGAAAAGGATGGTTCTATGCTGGTGACCTGGGTATTAGAAGATTTCGCAACGAGAAGTAGGAACTTGTGTATAGGTCTATTTAATTTTATTGAAAAATCATTGCGCGTTTTGCATCAAAGAACAACTTGTGAAGAGGTAACTCATGCTACAGTTAACAGTACTGTCACTCTATTGGTATATGTCGTAAAAACCCTAATAATGGGTGCCGTCCAATATGTTTATCAAGCATTTGTAGTAGAAATAAAGCCACAGAATATGGAAGTCATACCTATTCTTCAGATACCCAGCCAGAAGCAAGTAATGGCTCAATTTCTTTGGAAAAAAACCATCATTTTAAATGGAGCGCACACGGATAAATTCTTATTATTTATTCATGAGCAATGTAAATATATTTCCTGATCCCTTACGTTGTTACTAATTACACCAAATTCTTTAGCAATTGTGCTTTATACTTTGACTTTGAAAGGAATTTGCGAATATAATATTTTGGACTTGTCAGAAAGTGGGACTTGGTATTTTGATGGAAGCATTTTATCAACAGAAACCATTGCGAAGTCCTTTATATGGGCTCAGTGGGACCCAGATAATCAGACGCTTTACTATATTAATTTGAAGTCTAAATCAAGAGATGTTAGTCTGAAAGATGTTCTAGAAGATAATGGTTTAATTACAACACTGTCTGCACTACAATTCCACGATAAATTACCGACGGAGACTGTAGTAAGTACTATAGCCAAAATATCTTATTACGAGTATATTAGAGTTGGGTAGTTCATGAACGAACGAGTTCAATTGAACTAATCAGATGCGTGAACTGTGAGATCTACTTCACAGTTCATAGTTGTTCGTTAGGCCGTTTCAGTTCAGCAGCTCATTCGTTTGTCTGTCTGCTTCAGTTCGTTAGATCACTTTCAGATGATGCACTGAAATTTCCAAAGTGCCATAACCCGGAATCCAGACGACAGTTTCACCAACTTATGTATTGTGGGAGTTCTAACAACAAAAATAACTAAAAAAACGAAGTTACCCAAGTTTCGAATAAAAATTTCGTGTGGCAACAGCCTCTGAAATAAATCTAACGAACTGAAACAGACAGACAACCTATCAACTGCTAAACTGAAACGAACTACTGAACTAAAAGAACGAAAGACTTAGAAGACCGACTGAACTTAAAGATCGAGGGAACTGAAAGCCCGGGAAAACTCAACGAGTATTAATTATAAAGAGATTTCAACGCAAGCTACTCGTTGAAGACAACATGAGATCGTGCCCGGACTTAAGGTAACAGCGAAAATCGACGCTGGCTGCGGCCGCTGCTGCGAACCAGACAATGGGAATGAAAACAAACGGCAGCAAAGCCTTTGGCTTCTTAGCTACACGTGTGAGAGTGCAATGGTTCCTCACACCATATGCGTATTACACACATAGATTGTGTAGTTTTTTTTTCCTTTCTTATGAATCTGTTTCCTACCTTCGCGTACCCCTGGCCTAAAAGCTCATTACTTCATTTTTATAATTGAATCCAAATGACACTTTTTGGTTTGTCTGGTGCTGAGTGTTCTGTGTTTTTGCTTTAAAGCAGTGCTGGCCAAAACTTATACAATCATATTTTGTGAATGTGTGAAGCGTTGAGAGAGGTTGTTTTGCGGAAAAATTATCTCTGCGCGGTACACTGAGAAGATTGTTGTTTGGGGGTTGTTAAACTTTAAATCATGCAAATGATTCTGCAAATTGTGGTCTTTCTTCATTAATAACCTTATCATAATCTAAATGACACGTCCTATAGTGTCTCTTTACAAAAAATTTAGGTGCGCGTCCCACCTTTTTATTGCAAGTTATGCATTGCGGTTCACCTAAAAAATTTTCAAAGTAAAAACCAGTAAGAAAGCTATATTCGGCCGAATCTTAGATACCCTACACCTACACAAGTTTTGAAAAAAGTGGCGAAGCTGGCGGTCCACTCTGTGCGGCACAATGTCGGCGGCGGCAGTTGGGGAAATCAAGTAGTAACTTATTGAATTCTAGAAATTTTTGGGGCTGCAAGTTGATTAACCGCCCCGGGCTCCATGAGACCTAGTACGCCTCTGTATAAATAGTAGGCGTGGTCATTACCTTTTTCAAAACAAAATAGCTATCTTAGTTGTTTTATTATTGTGTTCATTTAAACTTTATTTCCGTGGTAATAAACGTGTTTTCATTCTGCTATACTGTATATGTAGTGTAAAAGTGGGCGGACCGCACCCAATTTTGATGTAATAATGTTTTTTTGTAAAACAAGTTATCTAAAGTTTTATTCAGGAAGTTTATATATTTGACAATATAACCCTCTTTTGCCTGTGTAACCTAAAAGTGGGCGGATCACGCCTATATTTGGCATATTAACGGATAATTGTACTCTATACTTAGGAATTAAAAATATCACATTTTTAATAAAAAATAGGCGCCATTTTCAATACCAACCTGCACACCACAAGAAACAATGTTTATGCAAAATTTCATCACCATATCTTCACCGGTTCTCCTGTGATCGTGATTTCAACAGACAGACAGACGGACGGACATGGCTAAATCGACTCAGGAGGTCACGCTGATCAAGAATATACAGGGTGTTTCGCATAAGGGTGTTCAAAAGACTAGGGCGTGTAGGATGGGTCGAGACAAGAAAAAAATCGTATGGGAGGGGGGGTCAATTTCCCCCCGTTTAGGCGGGAGGGGACATTTTATAAAAATCCGACTTAACACCGAAAAAAATATTATATATAATATTAAAAAAGAATGGTTAGACCTAGATAACTTTTGCTTGCTGATTTTCAAAGTGAAATATCCGCTTCTTCATATCCTTTTTAAATTAGGTTCCTATGTCAAACAGTTTTTGAGAAAATAAGTGTCAAAGTTAAAATTTGGAAAAAAAATTCCGAAAAAAAATTTTTGGTCGCCATTTTTTTTAAAAATTACGGTATTAAGTATAAAAATTTTTCCGACCATAAAATTCTCCAATCAATTCTAGAGAGAATGCTTCAAACCGGAATGATCTATGTTTTGTAGTTTCCGAGAAAAGTGGAAATTACGAACTAAACTCCTTCCTTTTTTGCACCAGTAATAAAACACAAGTAGCCAAAAATTGGTATTTGAAAGGAAAGTATGCTTCGTAATTTTCAATTTTCTCAAAAACTACAAGTCATAAATCCTTCCGGTTTGAAGCATTCTCTCTAGAATTGATTGGAGAATTTTATGGTCGGAAAAATTTTTATACTTAATACCGTAATTTAAAAAAAATGGCGACCAAAAATTTTTTTTCGGAATTTTTTTTCCAAATTTCAACTTTGTCATTAAATTTCTCAAAAACTGTTTGACATAGGAACATAATTTAAAAAGGATATTAAGAAGCGGATATTTCGCTTTGAAAATCAGCAAGCAAAAGTTATCTAGGTCTAACCATTATTTTTTAATATTATTTTTTTCTGTGTTAAGTCGGATTTTTACAAAAAGTCCCCTCCCGACTAAACGGTGGGAAATTGACCCCCCCTCCCATACGATTTTTTTCTTGTCTCGACCCATCCTACACGCCCTAGTCTTTTGAACACCCTTATGCGAAACACCCTGTATATGTAGTTGTTATTAGTTTAGTATAGGAAGAAAGGATTTAGCAACAATTTTGTTGAACTAACGATTATTCATTTAATTGTTAAATTTAGTTTAATTATTAAAATAACTAATTAATAATAAACTAACAAAAAATATAACTAACTTATCTACTCGTATCTTCTCTAACCTAATCTAAAAACCTTTGTATTTTTGCTTTTTTTGTTCTACTTTCGGTTTTTCTTTTTAACTCTTCATGTACGACTGCTTCTTTAAGCCATCCGCAATTCTTCCTAATTAAAATTAATATCAAATAATCCAAAATTTGTTTCCGGTGTTCGAAGTGCCCCGCTGGATTGAAGCAATGTGGGGAATTTATTTGTTTGTCTAAAACATTCATATATTATTTTTTGTTTGAGGAGCACTTCATAGGACGATGTCCTTGAAAATTTTAAAATGCTCTTCCCAGATATTGAAAAATTCGTCTGATGGATTTTTTAAAAGTAAGTGCTTGTCTCTATAGTTTTTAACGTAACTTCTAGCTTTTGGAGATACACCACACAAATTGCACAAGTAAATGCTTTAGACATCTTTTTCTTTAGCCTATACCCGACAAAATAACGTGATTATCAGCTGATGGTGGACCACCACAAGCTCGAACAATACACTTCAAAATCATTTCATTCATAGGAGCGCTACAATCGACTCGTAACTCGCGTTCGTCTTAAGCCATCACAAGGCTGTATACAGGTATGCATTCAAAGCAAAAACACAGAACACTCAGCACCAGACAAACCAAAAAGTGTCATTTGGATTCAATTATAAAACGCAAGTCATGAGCTTTTAGGACAGGGGTACGCGAAGGTAGGAAAAATATTCATAAGGAAAGCAACAAAAATCTACACAATCTATGTGTGTAATACGCATATGGTGTGAGGGATCTGTCGCGATTTCAGCATTGCACTCACTCAAACGTGTAGCTGAGAAACCAAAGGCTTTGCCGCCCTTTGTGTTCATTCCCATTGTTTGGTTCGCAGCATCGGCCGCAGTCACCTTTTTCACTGTCACCTTAAGTCCGGGCACGATCTCATGTTGTCTTCAACTAGTAGCTTGCGTTGAAATCTTTATATACTCGTCGGTGAACTACATATATGAACAAACTAGTTCACGTCAGCTGATTGAACTAAAAAGATCGCTCTAGATAACACCATCTAATCTTACTTTAACAATTGCTTCTGAATTTATTAAAACTGTATAAAATATGTAGTTCCTTCCGGTATTACAGACTACGATAGAGCTACGATATTTTAGTATTACCATAGAAATTATAATAGATAGAGTTCGCGGTATAAATGCAGAATACGGCTCAGATTTTTTCTTTTTTTTAAACGTTAGGTGTGACCGCTAGAAAGGGAAGTAGCCATTTTTGTGGGGGCTGGTCAGCTATTTTGAAGATATTATTAGGTGTACAAATAAGTTTCCTCGGTTTTTTATACAAAGTTAGGAATTTATTGTGAAGGAACAGTACATTACGTTTTATTCAAAGTATTTTCCATCATTTGCCACTACTTTACCCCATCTTTCTGGCAACATTCCGATACCCCGTCGAAAAACTCTTCATCTTTTGACGCTATCCACAAATCTACCCAATTTTTGGTGTCTTCATATGATGTGAAGCGCTGCTCAGACAGACCATGTACCATCGACCGGAACAGGTGATAATCAGAAGGGGTTAAGTCTGGTAAATACGGCGGGTGGGGAAAAACTTCCCAGTTGAGTGTTTCCAAGTATGTTTTTACCGGCGCCGCAATATGTGGACGAGCATTATCGTGTAAAAGAATAATTTTGTCGTGTCTGGAGTAGTAATGGGCGCGTTTTTCCTTAAGTGCCCGACTCAATCTCATCAATTGTGTTCGGTAGAGAGCTCCAGTAATGGTTTCGCTTGGTTTGAGCAATTCATAACACACGACACCAAGCTGATCCCACCAAATACACAGCATGAGTTTTTTTCCATGAATATTCGGCTTAACTGTCGATGTTGATGGTTCGCCGGGCTTAACCCATGACTTTCTCTTTGGATTATCGTAGTGAATCCATTTTTCGTCACCAGTGACTATACGATGCAAAAAACTCTTTTTTTTATTCCTGGCAAGCAGCATTTCACTCATGCATAATCGGCGTTCAATGTCTCTCGGCTTTAGTTCATATGGAACCCAAGTTCCTTGTTTATGAATCATTCCCAACGATTTTAAACGATGTGAAATTGCTTGTTGAGTCACTTGTAATGTAAGTGCAAGTTCTTTTTGCGTTTGGGACGAATCTTCCTCCAATAATACTTCTTATTCCATGTCTTCGTACACTTTCGGCCTTCCACTGCGTTTTTTGTCCTTCACGTCAAACTCAGCATTCTTAAACTTTTGAATCCATTTCTGACACTTCTCTCACTTAAAGCAGCTTCACCATATGCTTCTAGAAGCAATCGATGCGCCTCAGCTTCAGATTTTTTCAAATTAAAGAAGTAAATCAAAAGTTCCCGCAAATGATGCTTATTCGGCACAAAACTTGCATTTTTGCAGGAAAAAAATTACGTGATGCTGATACGGAATCACTACTACTTTAAGGTTATGCTGTTGCCGGATGACGAAACTTGTGATATTACGTTTTACATCTGACAATTTCTCCATAACCTTCTGGTGGGGCCATCTTTTGACAAACCGCGGAAACTTATTTGTACACCAATATGTCGTAGATCCTTCCACAAGAAGGACCACGGACAATGATATCACAGGCAAAGACGTGACGAAATTGTTGACTTTTATAGGGATCTAGCAGGAGTGCCGAAGTCGGATCCCTTTTACTTAAATAGCCACAGGCACTAAACTGGCGAACTTGTGGACTTTTCCCCATGTCAGGCAGGAGTGCCGAATGAGACAGGGAGCTGAAATTAAAAGATGTTGATATTGTTTTTACTTTTATTTTGGAATTTTCCAATCTTCTCCTTCTCTATTTATGACTATTTAAAGACTTTTAAAAATAAAAGTCTTCAAAAGACTTTTTTCAAAGATTTTTAAATATAAAAGTCTCAAAATAACTTTTATGAAAGACTTTTAAAAATAAAAGTCTTTGATAACAGTTATTCAAAAGACTTTTTTGATAAAAGTTATAAAAGTTTCAACCTCTGCTTACAACTGATTGATAACTACTTTTCGAATCCAAAAGATGGGTTTATATACATATCTTTTGGGTTCGTTGTCGGCCAGAATTATTTCCGCATTGAATATTGCAACTATCTCAAGAATTATTTCTAATTAGAATTTTTGGTCTTTTTAATTTAGCGTGATATTTCTTTCGCATACTTATTGAAATGCGGTCGCTTTTAGTTTTATTTAGGCCATAGACTGTGGCTTACGTGTAGTTTAACTTTGCCATTTCCAAGCTTCAATATTACAGTCCAGCCTAGAAGTATGTGTTACCAAGTGTGTTACCATTGCTAAAAGTTGGGCCAAAAGGTAATAACAACGTTAAGCGCTGTTATTACCAGAGCAATGTTGTACTGTTGAATGTGGCTCAACAAGTGCTTCGATAGTGGGTGATGGCGAGAACTCAACAATGCCAATGGCATCTCAACGATATTTGCTCGAATCGCTGCAGCTACACAATTGAAATTCAAAATTCGCGATCCATTTTGAACAGACTTCGTATTATACAGGGTTAAGCTTTAAACACAACAAGGTAAGCAAGATTCAGATTCACACTTCAACTGTCAAAATTACACGGGCTCTTATGGGAAGCGAGAAAAGAAATTGATTTCCATTTTGCTTCCATAATTTGCTGCCACAATTTGCATCCTGCATTGTTCTTGTTCTTCTTCGTTGTTTCTTGTTTCTATTTCACCTCCTGTAAAATTATGTGAGTAATTTTCTGTTGCTCTTTTTTATTATTATTCTGTATAATACATTATTTTCTATTATTTGCGGTTTTTTAATAATAATTTTACTTATTATTTTTTGTTTATTCGACCTTTGATTGTATTATAAGAATTAGTATTGCTTAGGCTCGAGGTCAATGAAAACGTTAATTGGGTCAGGATTCAAACTCGTGTCCGACACAGAATGAACATATACAACAAAACGAAAGAACAAATGTTGACAAAAACTTGAGTAGTGTTTGCAATGGTCTGCTTCTGAGTTTCCCAACAGCGTTATAATTCACAACAATGTTGTCTAACGTTGGAGTCATATAGCGGCAGTTGCATACAAAAAACACATCAACAAATATCGCTGATGAGAAACTTTGGCAAGTTTCGGAATAGCTATCCGATCTGACAGTTTGAGTCACATAAATTTCTTGTTGTTTTTTAAAATAAATACAAGATTTGTTGTTTTATATGCATATTACTACAATTATGATATAATTGTAGCATAAAGTGCAGAAAACGAATTAACGTTTTCAATTGACACCGATTATAACCAAGATAATATAAATTAAGAGAGAATAAACTTTGAGAATTTTGGTTAGAATTGTATTTATTGAATGTAGAGCTGAGCGATATTTCACGACCTGTGATTTTGTCACAGGTACACAAAATCACGAGTCACAGTTGCGATCCAAAACGCTCCGAACCTGTGACTCGCTGTCACAGGTACAGCGGAACGATATTTAACGAACTGTGATTTCATTGAAATGCAACCACGAGTCACAGTTGGTATTAAAACGCTCCGAACCTGTGACGGCCTGTCACAGGTTCGGAGCGTATTTTACAGCCTGCGAATTCGTTGAAATGAAATCACGAGTCACAGTTTGCTGGTTATTTGCCGTTTCCTTATTGTTACAACGAGTTATTGTTCCAACTAGAAGCAGTGATGCCCTTTTTTGTGCAATTTGTCGCAATCAGGGATTTCCTGTCTGGATTTTGTGGGATTATCTATTTTACTAGATATTTTGCGATATTTGTACGATATTTTGGATACTACTGAAGACATTAAGGAAAGTTTATATGTGTAAATATCTATGTAGCCGTTGTTTTTTCATCCTTAGACTATGATCATGCAGATCAAATACAAATTTTAAAAATGCGTATTGTAAAATACGGAATGAACTTAATAACATGTTACTCTTTCAATACGATTTTGCCTTCATTATTTTGAAAAAATACAAATATGAATTTGGTAATAAAATATTAATACAAGAATATTTTTTATACATATAAAACATGTATATATCAGTAGTTTTAACTACTTAAAATTGGTTTTTGTATTCATGAAGTATGACTTCAGTAAAATATGAATGCTTTTAAAATTAACGAATGTTCATAGCTTCATTTCGTTCCTATAGCAAAAGCTATAGCTATATTCTATATTCTCCAGAGCTGGGCAAATACTGACAGATCGTCGAAGCAGTCTGAGCGACAACAAATTGCAATGTTAGTATTTTTAAATACTAATTATAAATACATTAATTAATGTTAATTCATGTTATTAATTAATATTATTAATATTAAATAATTATTAAATTAATGTTTCATTATAAATGAAATAAATATTTCTGTATTTTTGATTTCCCGAATATATATTTCTCTTCATTAGTTGTTATTTTCAATTTGTAACTTTCAATTTGTCATTTCCGTAATCGTTCGTTTCTTGTTTCCTCTGTTGCATACTGTAGGTAGAAATCTAGCAAGTTTTTGCGCACTCGTTTTATAGCGAATGCCTTGTCACGAGTCACGTGTTTTTGTACCTGTGACAGTACTGTCACAGTCACAGGTCGGAGCTGCTCCGGAAAAATCACGGAATCGCTCACCTCTAATTGAATGCATTGTTCTCTACTGTAAAATTTTTGACATTTCATATTTCTGTCCGAAAATGCTGCTATGCTATTCGGTTTAAATCCGAGCCATTTCTTGCGTCCCTAACTTGAATCTTCACCTTGCGTCCCTTGTTGTGTTTAAAGCTTTAGGCGATTGCTGTTACCAACTTCACACCGGTATATACGGTGTATACCAATTATGTCAAATTCATATCAATGACAGCTCTTTATATTGATTGCAAGCTACCACAAGTATTTGCGTCTAAGTTTTATAGAACAAAAGTTATTCGACATGGAATTCAAGCGTAATAGTGTGATTGCGTTATATTTGAGGGGAAAATCACAACCAGCTATTGTTCGTGAGCTCAGGCATCTCATAGTGAATAAAATACTTGTGAATCGCACCATAAATCGTTATAATAATATAGGCTGCATTGCCAAACGCTATGGTGGTGGACAAAAAAAAAAACAGCAATATACCTGAAATGGTTCGGAAAGTGAGGGCTCGACTTGAACGAAATCCACGCCGTACTGGTAATCACATGGCCAAAGAACTGAAAAATCCCAGCGAAGCATCCAACGCATATTACAAAATGAGCTCAAGGTAAAGCCTTACAAGTTCCAAAATATGCATGATCTTACACCAAAGCAAAAGGTTAGACTTGAAAGAGCAAAGGAGTTGTTACGCTTGTATGAACGTGGCGCATTTCCAAAATGCGAAAAATATTCGCTGTCGACTAATGTACAAACCAATTGTGTTACTTCTATTTAACTTCAAAACTTTATTTTATCAATCATGTGTATGACTTAACAGATTTAAGAATGTAAAAGAACCAATTTTGTACAAAATCGATCGGCAAATGTTTCGACGTTGTTCTACCTTTTACGGTCGTTCCAAAACTTCACTTGTTTCCTCCTACTCGTTCTTTCTTCATTCGCTCGTTACTCGTTACGGTAGAGAAGTGAGTTCGCAGATCGTTTCTACTAGATGGGCTTAGACTCCTCCCCCCGTGAGTCACTGTGATTCACTATCACCTGACCATCTTTGGCTTTAAAGACCTTTGTGACACGTCCCTTTTCCCACTGGCTACGTGGTTGATTTGGATCACATATGATGATTAAGTCATCTACCTTTAGTGGATTTACTTTGTCGTGCCATTTAGGGCGACGCAAGAGTTGAGGTAGATACTCTACTGTCCATCTTTTCTACAACCTATCTTTCAAGTTCTATGGTATACTCCATTGTTTTCTGAGGCATATTTTTTCATCGACCGGTTGCGGTGTTTGCGTTGAACTCACACAGCCTAATAAAAAGTGGTTTGGTGTCAGCGGCTCGTCTTCTTCCGATTTCAATCGAATGTCTGTAAGTGGGCGTGAGTTTATAACATTCTTTACCTCTATTAGTGTACTCTGCAAGGTCTCAACCCTCGGTGTTACATCGTGTAAAGTTTTTAGCAGTATTCCCTTTATTATACGAATTAGGCGTTCCCAACATCCACCTGCACTCGGATTGCCGAGACAGTTAAAGATTCATTCAATACCTTTTGTTCGAGATTCAAATTACTTTTTTTGGATTATAGTTTAAATGAAGGAATTTCTATTAGTTTTTATTTTACTTTATTATATTAATTTTAAGAGTTATTGACTGTGATAATTTTGATGCCTGAGTTGAACTGAACAAGAGCAAAAACTAGAACACGACTTAACCTTGAAAAATGCTCAAAAATATTCAGAGCTTTTGTTACAGTTAGAAATGTATAACTATGAATACATACAGGGTGGTTGTTACATTCCGCCCGCCTCGTCCATTAGGGGGACGAAATTATAATATAATACATTAATCAATCTTAATTTCAAGTTGTATAAAAAGTCTGAATCGGGAGTGGGCACAGCTTTACGATAGCCCTTTTTAGCACGAATGACTGTGTTTTGATAGTTGCTACTCGAGTTAAGCCATCAGTACCAGGATGAACTTCTAGTATACGACCGAGAGGCCACTTACAGTATTGTGCATAACATAAGCAACATTTCCTGTGACAGTGAAAAAAGTTCCATAACATTATTAACATATAAGTTATAACAAAGAAAATTACATTTAGTTACTTCTTAATTTGTATTCATTATATATCCAAAACAACAACAAATTTTCTCTCCAATAACGGTAAATATGAAGAGAAAACCAAAAATAACCAAAAATATCATGTGCAAAACCTAAGCAACTTTATCTAATATTTAGTATAATAGCCATTATTTTTTATACAGCTAAACATATTCGAATTGTTAACTCAATTAGCTTTGTAATGCTACTGTTTGGGATGTTTCCCCCTTCTTCCTTTACTGCAGTCACCAAATCCTTCTTAGTTTTTAAGCGCCTAGTACCTACGTAACGTTTTAGTATTGAAAATAGGTTTCCGATCGGATTTAGATCGGTTGACTGCATCGGCCAGTAAGCACCCTTATATCTTTAGGATTACAGGAGTCCTTAACATGATTTTTTACTGGTGCACGGCCACCTAGAATCCAGTACGTTTGTCGAATGTAGGCCATAGTTATTTGAGTGGCCCCATGCATAGTCTTTTCGTGTGCGTCAGCAATTATCAGCTTATTTAGCGTCGATTCGCGTGGCAATATTAGAGGATGTTTAGTGACTTTTAGTTGACAGCGCAGATTTTTAGCAAATTGTCAATATTCGTATTCTGGCTGTCACCTAAAAGCTCTTTTCTTTACAATTTTGTCAAGAGCTGATGGTGCTGACAGCGACATTTTCAGAACGGTGGGTCGAAAAGTTTTGCAATACATGATAATAATTTTCTTTTTGTATATGGAGATTTAACTGACAAATATGGAGAAACGAAAGTGAATGTATCAGAGTCTGGTTGCCAACTGATTCCTAGTGTTCTAACTGATCTCAGTCATCAAAAATTAATGAATCTCTTGATGTTAAACGATTTTTTGAGATACTAGTTAATATGTTTGGTTCATTCGTCGACCATTTTTTAAGTTGAAAAGGTGTCGTCAACGTATGTACCCTTCTTAATTATGTCGACAACAGCGGGAAACTGATGACCTTCGTCTAATGTTAATTGAGTTAAGACACGGTTTGCTAAATATGGCGCTGGACTGAGTTCATAGGTGACAGTTTTTAAGACAAAAATTCGTATTTCTTGAGATGGAGGTGTACTCCATAAAATGCGTTGATACGTCCAGTCATTTGGCTGAACTAAAATTTGTCGGAACATCTTTTTTATGTCCGCAGAGAATGCGAAGCGAAACTGTCGCCACCATGTGATAACATTTGATATCTCTAATTGGAGTTTTGGACAAACGTGTAAAACATCGTTGAGAGATTTTCTGGTGCTTGTTTTACAAGAGCCGTTAAAAACAACTCGTAACTTAGTTGTAGAACTCGAGTCCCGTACGACTCCATGATGAGGTAAATAGTAACCGTTAGTCAGCGTCACCTGGGCGCCAATCCCAATAACAGGAAACGTTGCATTCTGACGTTTAAGGTGTAGTTGATGTACTAGAGATTCACTTATAAAAGAGATTTCTGAACCCTGATCAAGAAGAGCTCATGCCCTCAGCTCTTTTCCGTTGTGAGAACGGAGTCTGACGCTTGCGGTTGCAAGGAGTACTTTGAAAGAACTAAATTCGCGATTAGGTAGAACATGATTGCTTACGGCTGCATTTGATGAGCATAGATCCTGACGTAAATTAATATTGGGCTGTTGATTTGTAGATGGTGATGAGTTCGAAGAAGTCTTACTGAAAGCGTCAGTTATTGCAACTGGCACCTGTTGAGCGTTATGAATTGAAGAGTTTGCTCCACAGTACTGACATCTTTTGGAGCTTCTGCACATCACTATTCGATGAGGCCCTAAGCAATTAAAACAAAGTTTTTTTTCGATGACGAAAGCATGTCGCTGAGCTGGAGTCTTCCTTTGATATATCGGACATCTGGCTATATAATGCTAATTACTGCGAAGAGAGCAAATATTATTGAACGATTGATTAGTTAAATTATGTGAAACCTGAACAGGCTTGGATTGTATTGCTGAGAGATGAGTATTCACTCTTTGTTGATACTTTGGTTTATGAATTGCATCCTGAGAGCGAGGTTGCGTCGAGGAAATTGAAGTCATTCTAGATTCGATATTTTCCAGAGCTTGAATACGTCCACACAGAAACTTTTCGAAATCTAAGAACGAAGCTGGCATCTTTGAGGCTCCACAGTGTATATCCCAAGCTTCGTGTGAAGTGCGATCGAGCCTCTGTACAACAATATGTACAATCATGTAATCCCAATGTTCAATTGGTGCTCCAAGTGCCTTGAGACTTCCAAGAGATTGTTTCACCATTGCAAGTAAATATTTTAATTCATTCGCTGACTTTTTTGCATCGCCTTTAGTTGGGAAATTGTCTCGATATGCTGATCAATTATGATTCTTTTACTGTCGTAACGTTTACACGGTAAATCCCATGCCAGTGTAAAATTTTCAGAAGAGATAGGTATATTAGAAATTAGCTGTTCAGCTTCTCCACTGAGACTAGAACGAAGGTAGTGTAATTTTTCAACACAAGAGAGATCTTTATTTAGTCTCATCATAGAAGTGAACAAATCATGAAAAGTGCGCCATGATTGATAATCGCCAGAAAATTTCGGGAGCGTAATTTTTGGCAAAGTATGACTATGCTTAGACACGTGGTGGTTGAGAGACAAACCGTATTTAGCGTATCTTCAGAAAGAGTTTCATTGGTTGACTCTAACATAAGCATTGTTGCACGCGCATTTGCGTAAGCTTCTTCACACTGTGCGTAAGTATTAGTCTTGAAGTAAGGCAGCTCACCTATATTCTGTGAAGAGCGAACGCCACAAATTTTGTCATGACCAGATTGAAATTTCCCACAATTAGCGTCCAAGAGAGTCAACCGCGTTTGTATGTGTGCCCTAGCGTTAGCGTTGTCGCCAAGATTTTTGAGATTTGCAATTGAATTTTTAATGAGATCCATAATATCATGTTGCTTCAGTATAAGAGCCTCTTGCACTAAAGACATTTTTTCTATTTGAAGATGAGTATATCAATTGAAGGATGAGTACAATAAACCTGTTTTATGTACGGTTTTTTCTTGAATAATTTTGGTATAGTGAAGTTTTCTTCACGATAACTCTAACTGTATTAAAGTATTAGTCACTTTCATGTATTTTATAACTTTTCAACTTTTGATGAAAAATATAAATTTTTTGAATTTTTTTTTTAAATCAGTTTTTAGAAATTTACTTAAAAAAAACATCCGGCTCGAAGGACCTTTACTGTCCAACCACAACGCAACGACGTCGCAATCGATTGCGATGTTCCTATAGAAAAATGGAATGGAACACGTCGTTGAGCTCTCTCACGTCGTCATAAAATTTTCTAATTTTTTGACAATTTCTTCCGATTTTCTCATTTTTTGAAAAACAGTATGCCCTACTTTTCGATGAAATTTTTCAAATTCCCCAAAAAATGTAAACAAATTTGACAAACGAATTGTCAAACAAGGAAATTATTCAAAGAACGGAAATTCATATTGTAATAGTAATAGAATAATAAAAAAAATTAAATGAAATATGAGCTTTGAAGAACGGTTAATAGAATTAGTAAAGATGAATAACGTCCTTTATGACCTGTTCTCAGCAGGCTATAAAAACGTTTTGGTGAAAGCGAGAGTTTGGAGCAATATTTCAAACCGGCTAGGTGTCACAGGTAAGAAATTATTTCCGTTTCCAACATTTAAATATTTTATACACATATCTTTCAATAGAAGAAATTGCTAAAAGAAAATGGAGAAATCTCAGAGACGTCTACAAACGTACTAAGCAACGTCTACATTGCCTATCTGGGAGTACTGCAAGCTGCAGCCCCACTTGGAAATTTTTCGACCAAATGAGGTTCTTGGACAATGTTCCTTTCACTAGAAAATAAGAAATGGTTATCTATTATTTACAAATAAAAAGAATATCTGTTTTACAGCACAATAGGAAATTTCATCAACTGCGAAGATGTGGATATTTCTTCACCGAAGTTACCATCGACGCCGGAGGAACAGTCAATACCGTCCTCAAACCCATCACCATCACCAATACCATCTAAGAGGGCAAGGCGTAATGTTCACGACCAATTTTATAAATTAATGGAAAACACTGCGCAGAAGATTGGTGAACTCTGTGATGACGATAATAGCACAGCAAGGCTGTTCGATGCACTATCTGCTCGTGTGAAGATTTAATTAACTGAGGAGGAGTCAGGCTTCCTCGAGGTTAAGATGACAGAGTGCCTTGTAAATACTATAAATGAAATAAAAAGGAATCGTATCTAACGACAATAAGTTTATTTATGTTTAATTTCACAATGTTCAGGTTTTTTGGGATTAAAGTAAATATACTTTGGTAATTCCAGTCCGACTGCCCCAACGTCAACTGCTGTAAAAATGTAATCTGCATCGCACGCAGCTAGCAAAATTATGTTAAATGTTTTTTTTGTAGCTGTAATACAGCGATCCGCTTTGGTTGGGGCGCTTGATGTCAACTAATTTGCCATCAATCGCCCCCAAGCAATTGGGCAAGCCGGTTTCGGCCTGGAACTTTTCGGCAGTATGTTCCCAATCAGTGTTGTTTGGGTACGATAAATATATCGGGTGCAGCTCCTCCCAAATGGCTTCGCACGTGTCATACACAACCAATCTGGCCGTAGATTTCCCCATTTTAAATGCTAAAGCTAGCATGTGGAAGCTGCACCCTTGCGCCAAATACCTGTACATATCATTGATTTTATTAAATACATATTGAGTTGTTTAACAAACTCACACAAGAGTGGCGGCCAACCGTATTTGTGGTGGAATTGGCTTCCGTTGTGATCTGCGACTCATTTTTCGTTGTAGCAGAGAGAGAAGGAACTGAAATTTTGCAGTGTCCATCCTAACCGCTATGAAAAATTGCTCCGGGTCATGCAGTTGGAGCTCTCGTACACATGTTGTGTAAAACCCCAGCTCATCCCGTCTTAGATTCGTCGGACGAACCCACCAACGCCGTCTTGGATACAACCTGCAGAATGCTTTATATGCTTCCCATAGGAACCCTATCATTTTTAAAATTTTTCGAATCTTTCTGGCATTCTCCATTTCGGGTCTTATTTGATCTACCAAAAATATTATCAAAAATCTATTGTACGAGTATACCAAATCTATTGTATTGCAAAATACTTTTTTTAATTTATTATTATTTTATGTATTTCATAATAAAATAATCAAATAATTTCTGATACAGATGTCATTCATTCTTGACGTTGAGAGAGAGAAATCGTTATTATTTGCGATGTCGCATCGTTGCGTTGTGGTTGGACAGTTAATGTTTGAGATTCAAGTTACTTTTTTTGATTATAGTTTAAATGAAGGAATTTCTATTAGTTTTTGTTTTACTTTATTATATAAATTTTTAGAGTTATTGACTGTGATAATTTTGATGCGTGCGTTGTACTATGATGAAGAAGACTCTGAGTTGAACTGAACAAGAGCAAAAACTAGAACACGACTTAACCTTGTGAAATGCTCAAAAATATTCAGAGCTTTTGTTACAGTTAGAAATGTATAACTATGAATAAATACAGAGTGGTTGTTACACCTTTATTTGCAGCTTCAGTGATAATACGATCTGTGTCAAACAAACAGGCGCTGTTCTGTATTCAATTCATTTTGGGCACCGATGAAATTTGTTCCGTTGTCGCTACGAAATCGTATGGGTGTACCTCGCCTGTTTACGAAGTTTTGCATACAATAGATAAAGGCATCAATCGACAGATTCTCGGCTAGCTCCAGATGGGCCGCTCTAACCCTTAAACATGTGAATATTACGCCACATCTTTTTTCTTTACATCGGCCTGTAGCCACGTTGAATGGTCCAAACATATCTACGCCAGTATAGGCGAAGAGGCGAACATATGGCGTCAAACGATGAGCTGGTAACATATGAGCTACTACTGTTCTTTTAAGCTTTAAAAAGGAAGAAAAGCGATTAACTTTTATAAAGGTTTGGCTTTCCTGCGGTTTTATAAGTGGACATGGCTTGACTTCTTCTAGTGTTTCTCCTCGGGTTCCCAGTTGTAATTCTGGCCATTGATCTTCATCCTGTTGCAAAAGCTCTGGACCCTTTATCCATTTAGTGTTGCTTTCAAATTTCGGAGGGAAGATGGGGTGGGTTGCTACGTCGGCTGCATTTAGCTTGCTTGTATTGCAGCGCCATTGTGATTGCTTTGATGTGTTCAAAATTTCAGCTATACAGTGCCCAACAAAGGGTTTATACTTTCGTTCTGATGAGTATATCCAGTGCAATACTGTTTGTGAGTCACTCCAAAATATTACACGCCCTAATATTATGTTATGATTGTTGCGAATGATCTTGAATAAGCGAATACCAAGAAGTGCAGATTGCAATTCTAATCTAGGTACAGATATCAATTTTTTAGGCGTACTTCGAGTTTTTCCAGCAACAAAGCCGACATCTATCTCTCTCGGCCAAACTATTCTAAAGTACCGAACAGCGGCTAATTGAAGTTGGCTTGCATCAACAACGAGGTGTAGTTCAATCGTACACTCATGTATGTATGTGCTTCGAATAGCAACGGCTAACTTCAAATGTTCTTATCTTTTGAAATTCGTGCCACCAAGTGTAGTGTATCCACTGACCGCACTCCGCTCCTGAACATAACAGCACTCGAAACAATCAATAAATGCAGAGCATGCACTTTGCATGAACTGACCTACTTACTCGTTGATGACTGCGACTCAGCGTCACACTTTGTAACGCGATCCTTGAACCGCCCAATTTCAAATCGTGTCAATGATTGGGTATCGGTTCAATAATTTTATAAACAATTAGAAGTTTTGAGTGAAAATAAAAATGTGAAGCATAGAGAAATGCTAATGTATAGAAATAAGTATATGTAAGAGTAGTTTAGCCATAGATATTACTATTGTTTATATATGTACACTTTAAGAGAAATGGGATCGCTTAGGGTATAAAAACCCGAGCAATCCGAAATAAAAGGCTGAGTTAATCTTGCCAGAAACACTTCAACGCTTCTTTATTAATTCTCTTTTGTAAGGCGAAGTACAAAGCCAACTTAGTTGCAGGCTTTGTAGTCTGGTCAAGCGGCGTATTACGCCAAGACAAAAATCTTAGGGCGACCATTTCTTATTGTTGGGAAGTGATTCCGCAAATCCTGTTACAACATTTACCATGGTGATCATGTCCGATAACATGGCGATCCTGCAGCGTTCCTGAGAACACTACGACTAAATGACAAGATCCTGCCGCGTTCCTCAAAAACAAATAAAGAAATCCTGCAAAAGCATTACCAACAAATCTAGATGGAATACATCCCGAAAAGTATTACCGCAAGCGCCGTACCAGCACCGAAATACATACCTACAACAATCGCGGAACAAGGCCCAAAAAAATTGACGATAGCGGAATATAATAGAAGGCAACAAAGAAGAAAAGAAGCAGAACTTATACGCATCCCGAAGGAAACAACCCAAAAAAAGAAACAACGAGGAGGACAATTGGTAAAGGACAGAAGACTACTGAGACACCTGATTAACGTGGTAGCAGACAACAACAACACACCACCCTGGGACATAGCGTGCCGAATTTGGAAACAAATAGATGAGATAGAGCAGAAAATAAAAAGCAGAAAACACCAGAAAAACAGCAAGTAAACATGGGAAAAACCCAATCAAAGGACGAGATAATCAACAACAGCAACAGCAACGCAACGTTCAACATACTAGATGTCACCCTAATCACCATAGTATCATTAGTTATAATTTTATTAATATTAAATAAATTGCACAATTATTTTAAGAACTATATCAATAAAAGAATAAATTTAAGAAGAGCAGAAGATGTTTAAAAGAAATATAATAAATAAATTACAATAGAAAATGTATAAATATTGTTTTATGTGCGAGGCCAAAATAAGAGCCAACAAGATACAGAAGCATATAAACATTGAGCATATGCAAATATTAATAGCAACTAACGAAACAATGAAGAAGATATTAAATCAAAAATAAATACATATAACTCTCAAATAAAGACAAAATACAAAAACAAACAATTGTACTTATGGAAAGGATAGAAGAAATAATAATTAATTTAGAAAAAGTAATAAAAAATATAAAAAAAGCAAGTAATAGACCTTATACGGTAGAAACAACAAAAACTAAGCTAAAAGAAATACACGACTGGAAATTGGAAGTAAAATTTTTAATAGGAACTATAAAATTACTAGATGACAGTACAAATGAAAAACTGGACAAATTCTACAAATATTACGAGACAGCAAAAAGTTTATTAACAAAAGAAGTAGAAGTACAAAACAAAGCAATAAACAATATCACTTAAGACGACAAAGTCAGCCGCAGTGTTTAAAAACAGGAAAAGAAATCGCAAGGCAGAATAAGCAATAAACACTAACTAATTGAACGCCAAAAACACATCTACTCACAGTGACATTCTCGACACGACTGACCTGTTATGTTATAGGCAAGATCTTAAATAACTGTTTACTAGTAGTAACTGTTCGTAGGCGTGTTGCAATTTAATATGGGTTGCGCTGCATCATTACCTGATAGTTTCTGATGCGGCTGATCGCTGTTTGGATCATGAAGGCTTTGATGGTGTGAACGACGTTACCCTTTGATTCCACATACTTTTTTCGATCGGCAAGTGGCAGTGTTATGGCCTTTACGTAAACAAGAAAAACATAAATTAAGGGGGTTGACTCTTTCCCACCGAGCTGGAACCCCAAGTGTTTCCTTAAAAATGTTGCATTCTGAAATTAGATGTCCTTCGCCACATTGATAGCATTTTAAAATATTTTTCTGTGCATAACTCGTCGTGGTTGAATTGGTTGTGTACCACCACTTTGTTGGATGTTCTAATTTTACGTCGGCATGTGGCGACGCGAATTGGGTTGACCTGATGGCGGCATTAAACTAACTACTTTGGCAAGGTCACTCAACCAATTCGAGAAGTCTGAAACTGTAGGAAATGGCTTGATCAGAACTGCTTGCTTGCTCCAATCAAATTGTTGGCTCGTTGGTAATTTTGCGTTGGCATTTTTACAAGTATTTTTTAGGAATCCTAATGAATTAGTGCTATAACTGATGTATGGCAACAATTTGTACAACAAAAGCAAATCTGATAACGCGCACACAATGTTTACATACTGTTATTGTGTTTATTATCGTTTGCTCTTTATGTGAGAGTGAATATATCAGCAATATTCCTCGTGCGACTACTAGCGCAGCGTCATAGCGTGGAACAAAATACGGGGATACTAAAAAGAGCTACAATTCGGGTCTTTTACTTATCTTTTGAGAAGGTGGCTCCGTGAATAAAAAAATTGTATGAGCCACTGTTCAGAATCACACCAAACGCGAGCATTTTGCGGTCGTCTGGTTTGAAAGACTTTTTCCACGAAATAGTTCATCCATCATGCCAGAAAAACGTAGTGAAGTCTGCAAAGCATGTAAATTACCAAAAAACTGCGTTTGCATTTGGTTTCGCGTTTTGATTGGTAAATAATTTGGTTGAAGGTATTTTGGAGGAACCTTGGTTAAAATAAAAAAAAAATTCCATGAATTTCCAAAAATGTTCGCATTCTATGGCATACTTTATATTGAATAAAAAAAAACATTTAAAGCAAATATCTACCGCTCTTAGCATACACTTTACTTTAAGCTTGTAACCATCGATATAAACAAAAAACTCTGCATTATTGAGTGCAATTATGAACGGCTGTATCGGTTCATTGCGTGAAGCTAAGAACTAAATATGATCTTCCAATTGCTGTTTTGACACTGCTGTGAAAGCGAAGGCTTGCTGCGAGTCCTTGATGGTGAATTTTTTTATCGACTTCTGACCAGCGTTATCTCTGCGGACGTGCGGCTTTGTTGGTGATATATAGCAGTGCATGCTATTCAATATAACTAATATTAAAGTATCTACGCAAAGAGAGAAATATTTAAATATATATATACTTATATATAATATAGATATACAGTGACACGTATTCGTATAAACGCACTCTTAATTTTCATTTTGCTACCTTCTCTCTCTTTTATCAATGCATTACTCAAAACAAATTTCAACTCATATTGTTTACTAAACTAATAGAAATTGGTATTGAGTGCAAAAAACTATTTTCGTTGTTGTTGTTATATATAAATCATTGAAGTTTAAATATTTTACTAAAAACAAGTACATATTCGTTTAAACGCATCAACTTAATTTTCAATAGGAACATATTAATTTAACATTCAATAATTAATTGGTCCACCATTTTTATTTATGGCTTCAAAAATACGATTTGGCATCGACTTCACTAATTTTTGGAGCAACTGACGATCCAAATCTTCCCAACTTCCTTAATGGCCAACTTGAGCTCTAGCACAGTTTTGTACAGGTGTCCTTGGCCCTTTTGTCCATAGATTTTTCGTGACATGCACCCCCAAAGGTTCTCCACCGGATTCAAATCGGGACTGCGTGCAGGCCATTTCATAAGTGGGATGTTGTGCTCTTCAAACCATTTCAATGACTCTTTAGAAACGTGAATGGCAGCGTTATCCTGCTGAAAAATGCTGTCTTCTTCCATTTTATCATCCATAAATGAAATGAGAGCATCATCCAACAATTCCGTGTATATTTTTGAATTCATTTTGGGCGGCACAAAGCAAATATTTGCTTTACCTCTCGATGAAAATGCCGCCCACACCATAACACTGCCACCACCAAAGTTTCTTTTTGACATACGTACGTCTTTGTTATTCAAATCATGCCAATAAAAACTGTAAGAGTCTGGGCCATCTAAGTTGAATTTCTATTCGTCGGAAAACACAACATTGGTCCACTCAGTTGACCACTGCATTTTGGGGCGAAGTCTAGGCGCGCTTTTTTGTGATGCGGCTTCAACACAGGCTTGCTCTCCGGTTTTTTCCATTTAACATTATCTGAGTTACGTAAAATGTGTGCAATGTGCCTCGTTGTCACTGGAAGATCTAATTTTTCTTTTATTTGAGTTGAGTTCAAAAAACTTGTGGTGGCTTCCTTTCTAATATGATTTATTTGGCGAATACTCAGTTTTCGATTGCCTTTCGTGGGTTTTTTTACACCATAATTTTCATCGTTTTTTAAAAAAGAGCGCATAAGTGCTTCTGATCTTTCAATCCTCCGCGCAATATCCCGATTTGAATAACCCTCTTTATGGTACAGGTTGATTTCGACTTTTTCTGTGTCATTGAGGTATTTTCCCTTTGGCATTTTGATAAAATCTTAAAAACATATCGTTAAAAAAATAATTTTACATTTAAATTAAAGAAAACTTACCAATTGTCAATTAAATGCAAGCAAATACTTATTTCTTTAAACCACTAATATGTTTTCGACCTCCTTGTTCAGGTGCGTTTAAACGAATATGTACTTCTTTTTAGTAAAATATTTAAACTTCAATGATTTATATATAACAACAACAACGAAAATAGTTTTTTGCACTCAATACCAATTTCTATTAGTTTAGTAAACAATATGAGTTGGAATTTTTTTTGAGTAATGCATTGATAAAAGAGAGAGAAGGTAGAAAATGAAAATTCAGAGTGCGTTTATACGAATATGTGTCACTGTATGCATACTGAACTACTGCTTCAAGAGTCACTTTACCTTTGCTATCATCATTGTCTTCTATTTCTTTAAGAGAGTTCGCGGCGTTTTTATCACCTACATTTAGAATGAAAAAGTTCTTGATATTTTTCGAAGATTTTTCCCACATGGACAGGATTTACGAGCTTCTTGGGTGAAGTCTTTATCGATCTAAATTATAATTTGGGTTATAAATCAACCATTAATATGTTTGTTTTTTTTTCTTCATACCAATCGATATCAATTCGACAAATTTGGTAAAAAGGCCACTTCTCAAAAATTTGTTTCCGGTCTTGAGAGTTTATAATATTCTGCAGCCAATACTGTGAACAAGCTTGCCACAAAGAGTCAAATTCGTCAGCAGATAGGTTGTCGAACTTTAGACTATTGACGCACGTCTCAGCATCTACCTCAGGACCTTTGTTCAATAAAAATAAAATGAGAATTTAAAGAAAAATACATAAGTACTTATTTGTAAATTACATTGAATATGAAAAATACTCACAAAAGTCCGTTCCTTGCGATTTTCTGGAGGAACTAATTTTTTCTTTGATTGAAGTGATTTATGACGTCTTTTAATATTGAAGTATACTTATATTTCACTTGTAATTTTCCTTGTTTCCCAATTCTATAAAATTCTAACTTTTCGCTAGGAAAAAGTTCGATAATTTCATTTTCGATTCTTTGGCTTGTAGCCACGAAAAGTGGCTTCCTCAAAAAAATTTGCGACTAAATCGATTAGTATAGTTCGAATAGCAGATTCTGGAAAGCATTGTGGTCTTTATAATAGGCAATAAGCTTTTTTCCGCTTTGCTTCTGCTCAAGAATTGATAAAAGACTAACAAATGAACTATCAACAGGTTCAGGACACGATACTCCTGAAGTCGGTGTCGATGATTTTGATAGGTTTGTACGATTGCAGGCGGCAACATCAAAAGTAATCTGAGGGACCCCTGTATTTTCTCGCCATTTTTCGATATTGTGCTCAAACAGTATTTGATCTCCAATCGGAAAACCTCTTAACACGTCCTTTATATGGAACCAATTCACAATTTTAAAAAATATTTATGTCGACATTGCCTTCTATAAAAATAAAAATTTAATTATGTACAGGGTCCGCCAAATAACTTTTTTTTTTTTGAAAATGCTATAAAAAAAATAATAATACAAATAATAGTCCAACGGTGTCAAATCGCAGCTCCGAGGTGGCCAAACGACATCAGCTCTGCGGCTGATAATGCGATCTTCAAAAACAGGGCGCAAAACATCGAGTGTAGCTTCGGCTGTGTGGCACGTAGCGCCGTCCTGTTGAAACCAAATGTTGCCAATATCCTCCTCTTAAATTTTTGTGAACAAAAATTCGTTCAACATGGCCCGATAACGATCGCTATTGACTGTAACGGACACTCCTTGCTCATTTTCGAAGAAAACTGGCCCAATTATGCCTCTGGACCAAAATCCGCACCAAACAATGACTCGTTTTGGATGCATCGGCTTTTCAATGTATGTGTGCGGGTTTTCTGTGCCCCAAATGCGACAATTTTGCTTGTTTACATACCCGCAAAGATCAAAATGAGCTTCATCTGAAAAGATGATTTTTTTGGCAAAATCGGCATCTTCTGTAAGTCGATCGCAGGCCCACTTAGCGAAGCGAAAACGCATTGGATGGTCAGTTGGCTTCAACTCCTGAACTAATTGGACTTTGTATGGCGTCATACCAAGGTCTTTATGCAAAATTCGTCTCAATGATGTCTCCGAAATGTTCAATTGTTGAGAACGACGGTGAATTGATGTTAATGGTGTGCTTCACGCACACTTTCTGCCGCAGCAGCAATATTCTCGGGTGTACGCACTGTTTTTGGCTTTTCACGCTTTGGTTTATCGATGAGGATGCCAGTTTCTTTCACTTTTTTCACAAGATAACGAACATACGGAGCTTCCAAAATCCGTACGCAATTTTCGAACACATTCTGCAACATTACCATGATTTTCAAAGTAATGTCGCAATATGTCCCAGCGTTGTTCAAGCGTATACACAACCATATTCGTTCAGCGGAAGGATAAAACTAATTATCTGTCAAATCAGACATGAGCTAAGTGTTACCATTCACGAAATAAGCACTAGTTGAAAAAAAAAACGTTAGATGACGGACCCTTTACATCGAAAAAATATTGAAATGTAATTACCTATCAAACAGGAGTGCAGATGTTCTTGATTCCAAGCTTTTAAAAGTGATTTTAATTCGTCGTGTATGGTTTCATCTGCAATTGTTAGTGGGTATTCCAAGAAAGTCTGAATCTTAAAGCAACTCGACTTACAATCATTTGGCGCATCGGATAAAAGTGTGGATATTTTGGTCATCTATGTCAGTCAAATTCTCCATTATTGTGCTTGCGGATATTTTCAATTACTAGTCTTTTATTCTAATAAAAATTCTTTCCTTTATGAGTTTTAATAATAGTTAAGGCTGGTCCTATTAGACTCTTAAATTCAATTACTCGATATTCGCCAAATACGCCAAGATTTACTTCAAATGCCGCGAAATGATCATTGAAAGTAATTTCTTTTAGCTGTTGGCAAAATAGGAAAAAACGCTCACCAAGTTTGAAAAGAACTTTGATCATATAAATTTTATAATCACTCGAACAGGTTGCAACATACAGTCCAGCCTTATATTTAATTCCATTATGTTCAATTTCATTATAATTTTAATTAAATCATAATTAATAATTTCATTAAATCATCACTTTTTTGTAAAGTTATAATTTTCGCAATGACATCTTTGAATATGCTATTACGTTTAGCTGTTTCATCAAATATAAATTCAGTGTATTGTTTTGGAAAGAGAATCTGTTGTGCAAACTTATACTGATATTTCTTTGCGAGCGTTAGGCATATTGTATTTTTCCTAGATGAGATTATATAATATGAGCATAGATTTTAAAGCTTCTATGCTTTGATTCAAATTTAAAACTCCATAAATTTCTGATTGGACCAGAATTTTTCAATACAGATGGATAGTGAGTTAACAAATGAAACTTTGGCTTTAAAGTATCCTTAAAAAGTTTGATGTATTCTTCATTATGCCTTGCTATATTTTTTTCAAGGGCCGAAACAGTTTCATCTGTAACTTGGAACGATAGAATTGCATCTATGATGTCAATTAATGTTAACAAAAATGCCCAAACTGCATCACCAAGAGGAACCAAGTCACCTACCATAAGAGGAATATATAAAATTAAAGTCAACATCTCTCTTGCTGATATTTTTGTAACGAAGTGCTTTTCGGCCGAGGTGAAGCTCGTCGGATGTCCACGGTTCTTTCTCTGTCACAAACATTTGTTTGTATCAGGAGACCGATAAAGTACAAAAGACGAATTTTAGTTTTTGAAAAGATTCTTTATTTATCACTGAAGTTTGACATTTCTTTATACTATCCAAGCATTGATACTTTGCTCTCCTGATTATACATTTCTTAAAATACGATCCCTTATTAAGGGATCGTACGCATGGTTTTGCGCGCAGTGCTTGTGGGTGAGGGGATTTGTTCTTTGGGACCAGGTCCCGAACGTCAGGGCCCCCATGGCGAGCCTGAGGTGGGGAAATAGGTATACCCCGCGTTTTGGTTCTCCCGAAGTCCCACCTGCCCGAGGTGGGCACAGTCGGATGCAAACCGAGGTGTCCATCCAGTCTGGACTTCTCTGAAATAAAAGGGTTTAAACAAAAATTAATTATTTTTCAAGAGACTTACTCTGGTGGCCGGCTCCCGATGACTGATTAAATTTTCGCTGGCGTTGCGCCTTTTATAATCAGCCGTACCACTCAGACTATGCTTACTCTTCTTATATGTCAGCTGGTCTCAGAGCAGCTGTTTGATCGTATTCAGATAGGGTGGTTTACATTCAAGTTTTCTTAAGATTATATTTTTTTACAAACATAAAGTGCCTTTTTATTTCAGAGCGGCTTTTTGACACATGAAAAATAAAATAAAATATAATATAGAATATAATTCACTATTCAGGGAAACTAACAATTTGACAAAGAAAACTTAAAATAATTCATTACTTTATAAAACAGAATTTGTGATAATAACAAAAAAATGTGTAGGCATTATTTTTAAGAAAATAATGTTCCTCACATTTTCAAGTGTCTCTTTTTTTAATGACTAATTTTGATTTCTCCAGAAAGGTTCCCGATCTCCGTAAGTCCATAGCAGAAGCTCTGTTTTCTTTGATTTAATGCAGATAATGATGGCAAATATTTTGCATCTTCGAGCAAGTACATTATTATATGGCACAAATCATAATGAAGCATACCTTCAAATATATCATGCATTGCATCAACTGCAAAATTGTCAACTACATGAAAAGAAGGTATTGTATTAAATATACTCTCTTTCAGTATTCCAGTTTTTGTAGGATTTGGGGCTTCTACGTCGAGCTTATAATTTTCCACATTTCGCAGCTTATCCTTCAATTCCACGCAAAGCTTCTGACAATATTTTTTCTCAAGTGTGCAAAATCTGCAGAAAGATTGACTTACAAATGACTTACTTAAATCAAGAAGTGAATTAATAGCAAGATTATCTCCGAGAAGAAGACCCATTATGAAATGAACTCGATAAGCAGTTCCAGTTTTTGTAATAACTTCTGTGCCCGTTTCCTCTAGAGACACGAGTTCCTTTATTAAAAAATGCAAGCAATCGTCGTTTCCGAATTCTTTGAGACTCTTCGATTTAATAAGAGCTTCCAAGAAAATATTGCTTACCTTCAAGCTACAGGTGCTTAAACAAGGGAAGGTATAGTAGAAATTACAAACTGAGTGGGTAGTTGAATGACAGCCAAGAGGATTATTTATACAGAAATCGTCCGCGTATAAAAAGTAAGGTATAACTATTTTTCCATATTTCTGGCATTTCTTCTTCCAAACTAGGCCTTGAATAAAATGTGTATATTTTGTATTAGTATTTAACTCTGAAATATAATTAAGCATATCCAGCAAAATATTATCCTTTTCGAAAAAAGGCCTTGAATTGTGATCGTATGGGCAGAACGCCTTTCTCCGCATAGACTAGTTCTGATTGACGATATACCGGCTGAAGTTCTGTTGGTATTTTGAACTCTTTAATGTCATCCATATAACCGAGACCCTTGAGTTTTTGTGAAAATAAATACTCCGTTCCACAGATTTTAAATGAATCGCGACAATCGGATATTACTCCAAGCATTTCATTTTTCAACAAGGTAGAATTGGGATCACCTAAACGATGTTGAGCAAATTCTTCAAATATTTCTAATAAAGGAGTTATTAAAAAAAGAACAGCGTTTTTCTGAACTTCAAGAGCATCTCTCCGGGAAAAATTATCATTCGCATATAAAGTTGAAGTAAATTTTAAAGCATTGCTGCGAATAGTTAATAGAAACTCGGTTCGGTTGAAAACTTCTTCTGAAGCCTGACAGGAAATATTTATTTTTGGTAAAGTACTCGCAGAGCCGTGATCAGCATTCAGTGTTTCGCTATCTAGTTGCTGTGTTGTTTTAATACTTTTTTTACCAACAGGATTTTTGTCCGTATTGGGTATATAATGCTTGCGAATTAAATGCGACGTTTGTAGCTGAAGAAATTAGTAAGTATTTGTCCACAAAGCCTGTTGTAACACCGAAGTGAGCTTCCATCACGCAGTTCATGTTTTTTTTTCATGTGTTTTAGCATACTGTCAATTACAGCAAATTTTTCAAAACACACAAAAACTCCATTTGATTTCTTCACCAAAATTGAAATTGAAAATGAAAAATACTTCCTCCTTCTTAATTCCTCTGCGGTTATATTAATGCAAAACAATTATTTAAAAATTCGACACTTACCTTTTGCTTATTGTAGCTGACAAAATTTAAATTATATTAAATTTATAATTTCATTTGACACTGATTTTGTTGAACACTGATAATAATATGGATAATTGACATAACAACAAATAAAATTGACAATCAAAGTTTTCATTTCGATATATGTACGTATGAATATATTTATTACATTATATGCGTGATGTAAATACATACACCACCCATATTTTTCCGGCTTCAGCGTTTTTCACTTGCAATGGGATTTAAACTCGCAACCTGACTGGCAAGATCGTATAGCTTATTTCGGAACATGCCAACGTTCCTCATCAGTGATCCTTTTCTCGGTGTTTATGTCTGTACAACATTCGCTATATAAGCTTCGTTGTTTTGCAATTAATAACTTAATACGAATTACAAACTAGAAGAGACTTAGAAGCAAATAATTGTACACACCACAAGTTGTTTTTGTCAAATACATTGCATTTTGTGTTATTTCATGCTCTCTCTATGCAGGCCGGTTTCGGAATCAAGCATGAGATAGGAGCATTTTTTGTGTATATGAGCGCGCCACGCTCTTTTTGTGAATTGTTATTGTATTGAATTCGTTGCAAATCAATTAATTAATTTGCACGTTTCCAAACGCTGTGAAATGTGAATATATTTATTACATTATATGCGTGATGTAAATACATACACCACCCATATTTTCACGCTTCACAGCGTTTGGAAACGTGCAAATTAATTAATTGATTTGCAACGCATTCAATACATTTTTTTATTTGTTTCTAAGTCTCTTCTGGTTTGTAATTCGTATTAAGTTATTAAGTGCAAAACAACGAAGCTTATATAGCGAATGTTGTACAGAAATAAACACCGAGAAAAGGATCACTGATGAGGAACGTTGGCATGTTCCGAAAGAAGCTTTACGATCTTGCCAGTCAGGTTGCGAGTTCAAATCCCATTGCAAGTGAAAAACGCTGAAGCCGGAAAAATATGGGTGGTGTATGTATTTACATCACGCATATAATGTAATAAATATATTCACATTTCACAGCGTTTGGAAACGTGCAAATTAATTAATTGATTTGCAACAAATTCAATACAATAACAATTCATATGTATGTATCTTAATTTTCATATTTAATACAAGAAATTAACAGCCATCTCGTCTTCATAATGACAACTTGATTGTTAAACAGCAGTACAATTGGATGAAAATTCTTATCATATTAACAATTTTATCTGTCAATATGAATATTTAGCCTTAACAAACACCAATTGTCAATATTATAACCAATATTTTTTTTAGTGCAGAAAAGCATTTTTCTTTTTGTCTACTGCCAGAGTAGGCGAGGAACGATAAAAAATACGCTGGTACTAGGTTAAGGGCCAGTTTTTCAGTGCTCGGTTATCGTCGTTTCTCGGTTAAACTGCGTTCAAACCACACATTGTGTTTTTCCGTACAAGTTTAAACGGCGTTTAACCGGCCAATATTGGTGAGTCCAATATTGGTGAACTCCAGTAAATTTATCTTTTTAATAGATAAAGAAACAGCTGTTTCTTCGAGTAAAGCCATTTACCTTTGTTCAAAACTATGCTAATAATTTTGTTTATTTGCACCAGAACAGCTGTTCCCTTTGTAAAAATGAAAATATTGACAGGTGCTGCCGAAATAGGTTGAAACGTCAACTATTGTAACGAGTATACGCTAAATACTCGTTGCATTTAGATAAATTCGCTATGAAATATAGATAAGATACGTTTAACATAGATAAGTTAAACTCGCACTGTAAAACCCAAATCTCAGTTAACTTTTATTTGACGTTTAACTAAACGTCATTTAAACGCTGTTTAAACGAGCACTAAAAAACCGGCCCTAAGAGAACTACAAAATACTGTTAAAATAAAAATTAAGTAAGAGCGAAATAAATTATAACGAAGTTTAAAGAATGTGATTCTCTTTTCTTTGCTGTGATTGCGGTTCCCTGAAGAAAATAAATCATTGAAGCCGGACCCTGGACACCGATGAGCGTACCCTGGCACGAAATTTGGTTAGTCACGCATAAGGTAGTAAAAAAGGCTAGGACTTGTAGGTTGGGTCTAGACAAGAAAAAAAAAATCGTATGGAATGCAAATATCGGCTTCTTAATCTGCTTTTCTAATTAGGTTCCTATGTCAAACAGTTTTTGAGAAAATGAATGCCAAAGTTGAAATTTGTAAAAAAAATTTTTTAAATTACGATTTTCCGAAAAGTTTTCCCGCTCATAAAATTGTCCTATTATCTCAAGCGAAAATACTTCAAACGAGAAGTTTGAAGAAGAATATTTCAGTTGAAATTTGTAAAAAAAATTTTTTAAATTACGATTTTCTGAAAAATTTTTCCGATCAGAAAATTGTCCTATTATCTCAAGCGAAAATACTTCAAACGAGAAGTTTGAAGAAGAATACTTCAGTCTTGTTTCTCTTCTAAGAAAATTAAAAATGAACAGGTATACTTTTTTCCTCAAAAACCTGTTTTTGCATTTGCATTTTTTTGTACCTGATTGCATTTTTAGTTAAATGGATAAACAACGAGTTGAAATCTTGAATTGCTTTCATGTATTTATTTTTTAATTATTGACGTTATAATAAATTTTCAATGTGTTCACCACTTTGTAAGGGGCATATATAAGTTATAACGTCGACGTATAGATGCACATAGATCAATTGATTGCAAGTTTTCCTGTAATTTAATGCCTGCTTCTTCAATAAGTTGCAAGAAGTATTACAAAGTATAATAAGTATTGCGTATTTGCGTTTATGATTCAGTCGTTGTGCAAATAGGTCTCGATTTGGGTCATTATAGTTTGGCCGTTTTAAAATAAATATATTTGGTAAAAGTGTGATGAATCTCGCGGTCCGGAAAAATGTTCAAGGTTGGCCGCGGCTTGGCCACTCTTGGTGGTGGCTATTATTTTAGTGAACAATTTTAAAAAGCAGAAAAAACAAAACTTAAATTAGAAAGTAGCTTAAGGTTACGTATCGTATTATTTTTAAGTGTAAAAACGTTTTAAAAATATTGACAAAATTTAAATATTTTGTTTTGTAGCTAAGCATTCCACTAAATCTACCAAGGCTACGTAATGGGTTTTTCAACAATGAAAACATATATGAGGATGATTCTGTGCCATTGCGTGTGCATGACACTTCTCTGAACCTCCTAATTCTGACTGAGGAGAGCGGAATGTTACTTGTTTGCCACTATTATTTGTACAAGCCCATCAATCCAAAGAACGTGGATGACGACCCAAATGTGAGTATTAGCAGTGACGAGGAAGTTCACTTTGCTTATTCAGTCACCATTCTTCATCACGGTTGTATAGTTCATTGCGTAATGCCAGGAATATCCCCAGAGAAAGCTAAGCGCATGAAACCTACATTTGCGATGCACGACAAACATCATGTTCTTGTTTTTCAACCCGACCTTTTTGCGCATCTGTTGGATATAGGACCCAATCATGAGCCCTGTTGTCATATCGTTTGTCCCGCTCACAATCGTTATATATTGACGCAACTTATTCCCTGCCGCATGTGGGGAATGTTGGCTTATGATTCGGCAACGCTGGATTTGGTTTCACTTAATATACCAAAGTCGCATTTGATAAAATCTTTTCGGAACGATTCTTCTGTAGCCAATCGGCTTAGCATTGTACATTACTTTCTTTTGCACTCGAACGATACTGAAGTTCTTCCGGAACTATTGAATATTTTAATGGAACGTCCTCTTATTTTGGACACAGTGGCGTTGCTAAAGGAAGTATTAGTTGCTGGTAGCTATGCCACAACACTGAAAGGATTACCTGCCGATGCACTTAATTTTGCACGGTTTTTGCCTTTTACGACATCGGCAATTTTAAAAAAACCAATTCAGGCAAAGGTAGCAAATATAAACGTCGGCATTTCACATGAGAGTCTATGGAATACGAGCAATATGCTGCTGTCTTCGCAGCAAAGATTATCACCTTACAAGGTTGATTTTTGGACAAGACTTTGGGAAAAACTCAATGAGATTAATCAGAGGGACAAAAATCGTTTTGAACCAAAAGAGGTGGCCAAAAAACTTATGTCTTCATTGGCCTGTTACGAGTCGGAAGCATTTTCTCGTAGCTCTGCTTCTTTGTCCCCAAGTGGAATATTTAACGGTGTAAGCATCAGTGATCCTTCGGCAGTTATGCGACAAAACTCTTCTGAAGATTTGCCCTTTATTGAGCTGGAATCCTGTACCGAAACTAAACAAGACCATGTAATTTCTGTTGTAAGTATGACAGTATCTCTTCATTAGATTGTAATTAATATTTTCTTACCCATAGAATATGCGTGAATTACGTGTGCATTTAATCAAGAATTGTATTCAACAAAGCACTGGATTTCGTTGGCTTAAAGATACTCGTTTTGAGCGATCTCAGACAGCTGCCCGTGTAAATATCACAACTTCAATGTATGTAAATGCTCAACTTGAATTATCAAGAACTCTGTGTTCTTTAGTTTTTCGAACTGCAGGTATTAATACACGCACCGAAGTTGACCGCGGATTTCAACTAATGTAACTAACTGTTATTTTATTTATCACTTTCATAAAATATTCAAAAATTGTTGATAAAGTTTATTTTTACAGTAATCAAATGAGTAATGGAGAACAGTATTCACTGTTTCTTATATTAGAGCGCTACTGTCTGGCAGTTGACTCAATTGCATTTCCACTGCCACAGGGTTTTTCATCGTTCTTCACTTATTTGGGTTACAAGGCTGTATCGTTTGAAATGTTTCTGCAGTATGTTGGTAACCATGTGTTTGAATTGCAGATTGATGTTATGAAAACTATAATAAACGGTTACATACTGATAAAAGGTTCTGCTGATTAACTAATTTTTGTATACTTTTAGACGTAGACAATAACAAATCTGGAGTAGAAAAAAAACTTCTGTTACTTTGTGCCCTACCGAAATCACGTTCACAACGTTTGCTTAAAGTTTGGAATCACCCTGAAGGTTTACTGATACGAGGTCGAGAACACGCTGCAAATATTTTAGATGGTAACCCTGTAAAACAACGTGTATTTAGTGGAAATAGCTCTGCTTTATGTACGAATTCTAAAACAGGTAACACACAGAGTGTCTTTAAGATCACAGTTATTTATTATTCAATTGTACAAATATTCACTATGATGGGTATTTTAATATGAAAGGAACTTATTTATTTGAAACCTAGCTTTAATACTTTGGTTTCTGGGAATTCCATCTGAACAAAATCGTAGTTATTATATTTCATGTATTTTTAAAGATTCAAATTTCATGAATAATTTTATTTTAAACTAATGTTTTTAGGAGGTAAAGGAATGTAACATAACATAACGTAACAATAACAACCATCCATAGAGACCGTAAAGTTGCATAGTCATGCCATTTACAGCGACTGATACATTTACTATTGGCTGCTCCAATCATTGGTCTAAGTCACCCTATAAAGTTCAAACATCGGGGCAACACTCAGGATTCGTGTTTAATTGGGTGCATGGAAGAACCCAACCTTATTTAATCTGCTTGTTCGTTCCCTTCTACACTAGACTGTTCGAGCACTCAGCAGTGAATGACCGTGCACAAATCTTCTAGAATGCTCCTTCTGTTCTTGCGCATCTTTTGGTTTAACTATCATCGGTTGTAGAGCCTCAAAGCGACTATTTAAAGACACCGAACTCTTTGACTGCTTCTGATGAACTGAACTGATTTATTGACATATAGAAGTTATTAAATTGTTAGTTTTTTGTGGCATTTATTTAACATATATCTAATACACACCCTGTGCCAAAAAAAATCAACACCTCGAAAAATTAAAAATTTTTCGATTGTCACGTCTGATTGTCTGATGCAAAAAAGAAAAAACTGCGAAAAAGTAAAAAAACGTACGGTGGAAGTACCTGCATCTGAACTAATAGCGGTAAAAGGATGAAGTACATGCATCGGGAATAGGATCCAAGTAAAGCCGATTTTAATGGGTTTCTAGGAAATGACAATCGCGGAAAGTCCAAAAACATTGTTCACAAACAAACGCACACTGTATCAAGTACAAACTCACACTATTTCGTGAATAACGATCAATTGCCAAGATATTTGTGAAAAGCACTAAACTCACTTTAACGCGTGTTATAACTATTTTATGGGTGGTCTTCTTCTTATTCAATTGTCCTCGGGACAACGAGTGAAACTCCTTATTTTTGGTTTTGATTCAATCTTTCAATCTTATTTTTAGGTTTCTTTATTTTAACACGGCAAGACACTAGTTATATTCCTAACACTAGTTTTTATCGACACAATTTATTAATTAACTTAACTCAATCGCGATTTTATACGCGACGTACTTTTATTTACAAGGTTTTTACAAGATTACTCTACGACCACGTCGCATGGTTATATTTTTTCAGACTCCCGTTGGAATCTTTTTCTTGTTTCCACTTTGGCTTGGTTAGCGCACCCGTCGACCGAACCAAAGTGGGTCGGTGTTGGCGCGTGTCGCAATTTCCATTCTTTCGCAATTCTTGTATTGCGAAATTTCAATATCGGCAGAATTAAATCGTTCCCAATTTAATTCTTCCGCGTTTGGTTTTGGATCTTTTTTATTATTTCTTCCAACCAAGCGTTTTATGGTCACTGCAAAGAGCTATGATTTTTATGGTTTGGAAGCTCGCTACTAAGCGCTAGCTTCCACGATCCATACCAATGCTAAACGCTATGGTTGTTGGCTTGGCTTTCCAAAGCTTGACTAAAGCCTCTGGCTACCAAATAAGGGGCTGCGGTTGCAGGCTTGGCATTCAAGTTTACTTTAACGAAAGCTTGGATGGAAATTGCGATCGCGACATACAACATCCCTCCACCCTAGGGGAAGAAAAATTTATTTCCTGTACATTTATGATTGCTTTGGGTGGCTTATGTATGTTATAGCAAAGACAATATAATACAAAGATGTCTCACTCGGTACGTTGAAAAATATCAAAACAATTTTGTTCTGATCTGATAGCTTTTATGCTTTTGAGAAAGAGCTTTCAATTTTGTTGAGATGCGACGCACATTCTCTCTCGTCTTTTGCATGGGTACATAAATATGTAATTCGCGCTCAAAACACAGCGAACACACGCAGTGCGAGAGAAAAGCGAATATTTGTTTTTGTAAAATAAATTTTTAGAGTTTGTAGGAATGTGCAAGAATACCGCTCGCCCGACAACAACAAGTATATGAATGATGACAACAGCGTTCTTTACCGAGCTAGAAACAGATTTGTTTGTGTTTTTATACTCTACACCTTAAGGTAAGAGTATATTCACTTTGTAACGAAATGTGTAACGCATAGAAATAGAGACGATAGGTATAGAAAAGTATATATATTCTTGATCAGCGTAACCTTCTGAGTCAATTTAGGTATGTCCGTCCGTCTGTCTGTCTGTTGAAATCACGATCACAGGAGAACCGGTGAAGATATCGTGATGAAATTTTGCATAAACATTGTTTCTTGTGGTGTGCAGGTTGGTATAGAAAATGGGCAAAATCGGTCCACGACCACGCCTATTTTTTATTAAAAATGTGATATCAGCGTTCGTTTATGAGCTATTACCTGGGTATAGAGTAGCATTATCCGTTAATATGCCAAATATGGGCGTGATCCGCCCACTTTGAGGTTACACAGGTAAAAGAGGGTTATATTGTTAAATATATAAACTTCCTGACTAAAACTTTAGATAACAACTTGTTTTACAAAAAAAACATTATTACATCAAAACTGCGTGCGGTCCGCCCACCTTTACACTACATATACAGTATAGCAGTATGAAAACAAGACCACGGAAATAAAGTTTAAATCAACACAATTATAAAAAAAGCTAGTTATTTTGTTTTGAAAAAGGTAATGACCACGCCTACTATTTATACAGAGGCGTAGCTAGGGCTCATGGAGCCCGGGACGGTTAATCAACTTGTAGCCCCAAAAATGCCTAGAATTCCATAAGTCCCTACTTGATTTCCACAACTGCCGCCCCCGACATTGTGCCACCCAGAGTGGACCGCCAACCCCGCCCCACCCTAGCTTCGGCACTCTTTCAAAACCTTTAGGTGTAGGGTATCTAAGATTCGGCCAGGCCGAATATAGCTTTCTTACTGGTTATTTTTACTGATATGATTTTTGATATTTTTACTCCGCTTTTGTGACTTGATTGATTTTGACTTTTAGCTATTATTTTTGATACTACTTTTGGTTATTTTTTTGGATAATTTGGCAATTTATTTATTATTTATATTATAATCGGTAATTTGTAATTAATAATAATTAATTAATAATATATAATACAACAATGTATTCATTGTACAAACCAAAGTCCAAATGCGAATCGGTTTGAGGAAAATAATGAATATTGTTCACACAGATTTAGTGTTTTAGATCGTTTGCGAATTATATTACACCGAAAGCATCGTTCTGGATCACATTTTAAAAACAAACAATCAAAAAAATTCAAACTTCAAATACTGAATCATAAATAAATGTCATTCAATATTTAAGGATTTGATTTTTTATTGTTTGTTTCTACTGATATAGGGCCTCTGAAAGTTTGTTATGCCACCACCCCTTGTTGTTATAATTAAAATAAGATGTTCTACATTCTCATTGACTCATTTGTAGCAAACGCGCTCTCTTTTGTGCTCACTTTCTTGCATGTTGCAGCTCTTACTCTCACAACTTGATCTCTTACTCTCACAAACTGATCTCTCGCTCTCACAAAATGTTAATTTTACTCTCCAAAAGCTTCAGATGGGATTTTCCGAAAATCCCAATTGAATTTTAGCTGCTCGGTTGTTTTGTATAGGGGTGAGACATCTTTGTATTATATTGTCTTTGGTTATAGGTTTACTGTTCTTTCTAAGTTATCTAATAGTACTTAATGTAATGCATGTATTTAATAATATGTGTTTGGTGTTTTATATGCAAATTTATAATAGACTATATAAAATAATTAACATATAAAATAAATATATAAAATGAAATAATATAATAAAAAGGAAATAAAATTTTGTTGTTGACGTCAATGCCGATCTTGCCGTTGCTGTGTAGAACATATTGACGCTGGTGTCTGCGTTGACGTTGTTGCGGATGTACACGTTGACGATGGTGTCGACGTTGACGTTGACGTTGATCTTGACGTTACTGTTGACGAACATGTTGACGATGGTTTCGACGTTGACGTTGATTTCGAGCTTGACGCTGTTGTTGCTGAGCATGTTGACGATGGTGTCGACGGCAACATTGCTGTGGATGTACACCCCGTTGTAACAATATCTTCTTCTCGAGTGTTAAGTAGGAATGCTGTTGCTGGGTAGCTGACTTGATTGTAGTCGTGTGGTATTTGAAACGTCTGGCGGCCGAATCGCCTGTTGGTTTTCTATTTCGGTAGGTATTGATGTTCATCACTTGTTGACTTTGGTAGTATGGGGTTGATGGGTGAACCCCATCCTTGCCAGAATTCTCATTTATGAGTAATGTAAGCGTTGGTATTTGGCCTGTAATTTGGTCCTGGTTACTGCTGATGTTATAACTCAAAAATTATACTTTTGTAACTATTGTTGCTGTAACAGGTATCACTGTATTACAGATAAATAGTCGCAGTAGATTGGACTGGCGACCTTGTGACTGTTCTTCGTTCGTTTACTTGGTGGTGTTATCTTAGTCGAAACGTTGCCTGAACGTAGATTCGTAATCGCGGCAGCATGCAATCCATTCGCAGGACTTATAGTAGAGCTGTCATGGGTGGATATGCTGCTCGTCCGCTATCATGATTTCATGATGTTCACGACGATTTTTCTGTTCAGCGACAACTGAGTCGTATCTGCTGATGAACTTTCTTCTCGAGACTACCATCCTGTTATGTTAGGGCCAGTTTTTCAGTGCTCGTTTAAACGACGTTTAGTTAAACGTCAAACAAAAGTTAACTGAGATTTGGGGTTTTACCCCAAAGTGCGGGGTGCGAGTTTAACTTATCTATGTTAAACGTATCTTATCTATATTTCATAGCGAATTTATCTAAATGCAACGAGTATTTAGCGTATACTCGTTACTATAAGTTGATGTTTCAATCTATTTTGGCAGCACCTGTCAATATTTTCATTTTTACAAAGGGAACAGCTGTTTTGTTGCAAAGAAACAACATTTTTAGCATAGTTTAGAACACAGGTAAATGTCTGTACTCGAAGAAACAGCTGTTTCTTTATCTATTAAAAAGATAAATTAACCGGAGTTTAACTGGAGATTAACTCACCAATATTGGCCGGTTAACCTCCGTTTAAACGAGCACTGAAAAACACAATATGTCGTTTAAACGGAAGGTAACTGAGAAACGACGATAAACGAGCACTGAAAAACTGCCCTTATTGTAGTGGTTTCAAGGCTGCTGACGGTAATGTGTCAGTCAGTTTGCCAGTTTCAGGTGGTTGCTGCTATTAGATCTCCTTGAAGGTAACTTCGTGTGTTTTTTTTTTTTTTTTTTGTGATGAATGCAATCGCTAGTTGACCAACTGTCCCAGTTACCCTTCCCCCTTCGATTTGGCTGGGCGCTATTCGTCGCCCTGTTGTCGTGTGTTGCTCGAATATGAGTGTGTCTTCTGCTACTCTCGTGGGTGTACATCGGCATTCAGGTCAGCTTCTCTGCATGCTGGATTCTTCTTTAATATCAATTTTTAAATTTTTTGTTCTTACAATATTTTTATGTTAAATATAATTTGTTTGTGATTAAGAATTGACATAATTATTGTGTAGTTATTCTATGCAATTCTATTTATCTCTATCCTAATTCGGTATAAAATTTCATTACACAATGCCTAATGTAATGTAATCAGTTGAATAATTGTAAGTCATATAATATTTCTTTAGAATATTCTAACTGAATATTATTTCTTATGCTATTACATATAAATATTATCTTCCAAAGTCAAAATTCCCACAAGTATTGTAATATGTAACCTTATGTAAGATTTTATGTACATTTGTTTTTCTATTTTTATAAAAATTTTATTTAAATTTAAAGATTAAAAATTAAAGTCTACATTATTATTTGTAAATGTCATTTAAATATTGTATACATATATGTATGTATATAATAATGTTTTTTTTATTATTTGTGCGTTTTATTTTTCCCTTTCCCGTTGGTTATTTTAAAGTTATTCACCTTGGTGTTTTTATTTTTCTTTCTTCTTTTTTTTCATTAGCTGTTTTAAAATTGACACTGCATTTTGCTCATGTTTAGTTGTTCAACTTCGTTTCTGCATTATTGCAGTGCTTGTGTTAATCACTAAATTTCGTTATTACTCTTATTTTTACATATGTTTGTCTATGCCCTACATTTAGCATTAAGATACTTATTTAGTAATCGAAATAAAATTTATCAATAATGGAAACAGAATATTTTTATTCAGTCAGCTCCGGGAGCAAGAGCGTTTAATATTCATGTTATTGTTTTCTTCAATGTTTTCTTCTTTCTAATACTATAAGTATGATACTGCTGTAGATATATGTTTTTAAGATAATACATTATAGTCTTTAATTTTTGTCCACAATTGTAATTTGAATTTTGTTTACTTATAATGTTGTTGAAAAAAGGCTCAATAAATTTAAATTTCAAATTTTTTATTTTTATATTTTTTCTCTATTTTAAATTAGTATTTATACTAATTCTAATTTATGTCTTTATCTCAATTTCTACATATTGTTCTCTATGACATATAGGCAAGGGTGCGAATTTGTATGTACATAGTATGTGTGTGTATGTTACATGCGTGAATTAAGTCCTCAGGCATATCTTTTATATGTGCATTCATTATTTTAATAATTGCAAATGTAAACTGTAAATAAGCGTAACAGTTATACGTAAACTATAAATAAACATTACCGCTTATTAATCCGAAATTAAAGTCGGTTTCTGCTCTAAACCAGGTCTAAGTACCTTACTGTGTATGTGTGTACACGTATTTAATGTAGGGTATACTTCGCTAATATCCGCTGTTCGTGTTGCATTTCCTGCGGTTGTTTTCGCGAATATTGCTTCTTTTACATAATAATATAAACCGTTCCGTTTTTCTTTTTTTTTATTTTATTGTGTTTTTTGTTTTTTTTTTTTTTTTATTAGTAGAAATGTTGTATAAATTCGCAAAGTTCTATTTGACATTAATTATTCATTCAATGTCCGTGCAACGTTCCGCGAGTTCCGTTTATTTTACCTTAATTAATTCGTTTGTTAAAGACGTCGAAATGTATCCTATTTGTCACTACAAATTTCCCTTGGGGCTCTACATGATTGCCTGGCTCGAGGACGTTGCTGCCAGGCGTTGGGACTTGGAGCCTCTGGTCGGATATGTGCTAGAACTACAACAAGAATTTGAGCAAACCTATTGGCCTATCCTCGCCTACGTTACCTTAACAAAGGACCGTGCCCAAAGCTTCATTGCTTGCGTCGGTAGTTAAGATAAATTCCTTTGAAAAATCTGGATATGCCAACACTGGGGGTGACATGACTGATTCTTATAACCGCTCAAATGCTCTCTGGCAGTCTCCTGTCCATACGAACTTAGCGTATTTTCTTAACAATTTGTTAATTGGAAGTGCTATTTTTGCCGTTCCCGTTATAAATTTCCTGTAATAATTCACAAGGCCTAAAAAGGCTTGTACTTCTTTTTTATTTTTAGGAGGTGGAATGTTTTTGACGCACTCCACCTTGCTGGAAGTGCTCCATGTTCTGAACACTTGTGCCCTAAATATACGACTTCTCGTCGTAGAAATTGGCACTTGCTAATGTTTAATTTTAAGTTGTTTTCCCTAATGACCTCGAAAACCTTACTTAACCTTTCTTCATGCTATCCCAGGTTTGTTGCATATACGACTACGTCGTCTAAATAGACAAAACAATCTATACCCTGAAGTCCTGTCAGAATATGATTCATGTCTATATATATATGAATATGTCCCTTCTGATTATCACCTGTTCCGGTCGATGGCACATGGTCTGTCTGAGCAGCGCTTCACATCATATGAAGACACCAAAAATTGGGTAGATTTGTGGATAGCGTCAAAAGATTAAGAGTTTTTTCGACGGGGTATCCGAATGTTGCCAGAAAGATGGGGAAAAGTAGTGGCAAATGATGGAAAATACTTTGAATGAAACGTAATGTACTGTTCCTTCACAATAAATTCCTAACTTTTTATAAAAAACCGAGGAAACTTATTTGTACACCTAATAATTTAATTGACTTATTTACAGTATATATATTTTTTTTTCATTATATTATTTTTCCGTACTTTTGAGAACTATACCTTACGTATTTTTCTTATTTCCTAAATCTTGTTGTCTTAAGACATATAGGCATAGGTGCGAATTTGTATGTACATTTATAGTGTATGTGTGTTTTATGCCTAAACTAACTTTTCAGGCACGTACATTTATTAATATAATAATTGCAAATGCAAGGTTATATTGGCTGTGTATTTAACGGAACAGCTACGTTTCATATACCGTATATTATCAATTAAAATGAATACAAACTAAGAAGTTCGGTGTTTGCTTAGTCGTAATGTGGGGTGTGTGGTTGTGAACATGCATAGCAGCAGTTAACCATTGATCCCAATTCGACCCGTCTTCTTTAGCAAAACTCCGCAAATATTCCGCTAAAGGTCTGTGGCTTCTCTCTAATGAGCCATTAGCTTGCGGATGGTATGGGGTTATATGTAATTTTTTAAAACCCAATAATTTACATGTGTCCGAGAACAATTTCGAAATGAAATTAGTTCCGTTATCTCTAATTAGAATTCTGGGAATTCCGTAACGCGTGATTACTTCATCGTAGAAAGCCCTGGCAACAGTATTTGCTTCCGCGTCTAGGATAGCTGTACATGCCATAAATTTTGAAAAATCGTCTTGGAACGTTAAAATATATTTGTTTCCGGACACAGTTTCTGGTAGAATACCTAATATGTTCATGAAAACTTTGTCAAATGGCCGCATTGGTGTATCTGTTAGCACCATGGGCATTTTTGTTAATCTCGAACTTTTGTTCGCTTGACATTTAGTTTTCATTTCATTTCATTTCATTCAGTTTTTTACATAATCTTTTATTTGCCTTTGCATCCCTGGCCACCTATATTGTTGCCTGATTCTTAGGTACGTTTTCACTGCTCTCTGGTGACCTCCTAATGGTGTATTATGAAAATCTGTTATAAGAGTCTCTATGTGTTTTGGATTTTCTATAATAATAAAATTGTGTTTTCGTTTTGTGTTATGCCTGAAGTGTCAACTTCTACAGGCGTCGGACTTGGTCTTGATTTTTCACTATTTCCTTGGTTCTTCATTTCTATTTCTTTTGTTCCAGATCGGGTCTGGACTGCTGTTATTACATTCCGATTTAGAGGAATCCTGCTCAACGCGTCTGCGTTTATGTTCTTCTTTCCTAGCTTATATAGGATTACGAAGTCGTATTCTGATAATTTATGCCTGAACCTTTCCAGTCTTGAAGTCTGGTCTTTTATTTTAACTATTCCTCTTAACCCTTCTGTCAACAGATATTTTTTCCACCTTCCGTCAACAGATAGGTCTGGCCAGACCTACAGTATGCTTTGCATGCTAAACAAGGCAATATCCCCATAAAAGTTAGAGAAAACATCAAATTTGTTGTGAAATTAAAAAAAGGCACACTTTTTTAATTCCTCTTGGCTTCAATTTAACAATTTTGGCATTTATATAAAGATTGGCTATGTTGTAAACATACAAGATCATTACAAATATGACAACTAAATCCTGTTTTACGCTGTCTTTTGCTATTCGCCCTACATATAGAGCACGATTTTTTATTGTTCGATACTGTAATGCCAGTGCTTGTTGTTGGTTGTGCAATTTTTTCGCTGAGAGGTATTCCGAAAAATGACTGTTACATTTTTAACTGGAAAGTTTCCAACTATTTGCGGATTTCTTAGTCGGTCTTCAATATATAGAGTCACAAGCTCCTCTGCGAGAGCTTTAAAAAAAATCCGGCGAGCATTGGCTTTCTGTGTGCATTCAGACTGATGTGAAATATTATACGAGTATATGTTGTATGCAGCCAGTGCAGATATGTCTAGCATATTGTAGAAAAAGGCTAGTGGCCACCGCCGCGTTTTCCTCTTGCCTTTATTCTCGATTATGTTCCCGTTCTTGGTCTCGTTCTTTACCGGTGTACAGAATTCCTTTGCTCGGATAACTATTCGATGAGTCGCAGGCCCACCATACTTACGGCAGCTAGCAGTAATCCAAAATATGCATACAGTTCTTTATCTGTAACCGCCGAGTCTTTCTTGTATGTTACTTATTGAATTTTTCCGTTTCCGTTCTATCTTTTACATTGCTTTTACATTGTTTGCATTACAATAAACAACAACACCAACAATTTCAGGTGTAATGACAGATTTGATAATATACCGCTTCCAATTTAACTGAGAAATTTTTATGCTATTGTTATTTATTTCTATTATTTTTGAAAATGTTCACAATCGAAAGACTTTTTTATGGAATTATCACTTGTTGAATGATATAAATCGTGAACCATCTTTTGCTTTTATATTCTCATCACAAGCTCATGCATTCGTAAAATGATAGTAGATATCATAATCCTTTCGAACAAGTAACAGACATACAGATTTCTTTTGGTTTCTTTTTGGTAAAACAGGTAAAACAGTATTTGCTTTAACCACATTGTTTTTTCACATTTTCATTATCGGAAATATCCATCCAAAATCCCTTTATTTTTTACTAGTAAGCATAATGAATAGTTTTTCTTATATTGACCTCAGTCATCTGCACCGATCCTGATTTTATTTTCTACCCTTATGTGAAGGAAAAATATAAAATCATAGCTACCTAAATAAAAAATAAGTTTTATTGCCATATTTCGCCTGAAGTTATATGTAGGTCTGGTCAGACCTATCTGTTGACGAAAGGTATAAAGTTGAAAAAATAGTTAGAACACCGGTTCTATTCAATATATCTTCATGATTCTTAAAAATTTAGACAGAGAATTAGTTAGTTGACAAAGTCAGGAAGTTTCATGAGGATACCCCCTACGGTTTCTTTACAACTCGCTGTCAAAGTTGGAAAAGGTCTGGCCAGACCTATCTGTTGACAGAAGGGTTAAAGGTTGATGGTCAGTAAAAATTCTGAAATGTCTCCCTAAGAGATACGCTCTGAAGTTTTTTGTTGCCCAAACTATCGCTAAGAATTCCTTCTCTATTGTTGAATATCTCTTTTTTGTGTCGCTCAGCGCTCGGCTAGCGAAAGCTATTGGTCTATCTTCGCCTACTTCTTGAGAAAGAACCGCGCCTAACGCTTCATTACTTGCGTCGGTAGTTAAAAGAAATTCTTTTCTTTTTTTCTTTCTTCTTTCTTCTTTCTTTCTTCTTTCTTTTCTTTCTTTGACATGACTGCTTCTTTTAGTTGTTCGAATGCTAGCTGGCAGTTTTCTGTCCAGATAAATTTTGCGTCCTTACGTAATAATTTGTTAATCGGTAGCGCTATCTTAGCTGTGTTTTCAATAAATTTCCTATAATAATTTATTAGTCCACGAAATGCTTGTACTTCTTTTCTGTTTCTCGGTACTCCGATGTTCTTTACACATTCTACCTTGTAGGGGTCTGGTAAAAAAATTTGCATTTCTCTGTATTTAGTTTTAAATTATGTTCACGTAACTTCTGTAGTACTGAACATAACCTCTCTTCGTGTTGTTCGAGATTCCTACCATAGATAACAATGCCATCTAAATAAACAAAACAGTCTATTCCTTGTAGACCTGTTGGGATATGATTCATTATCCTTTGGAATCTGGCTGGGGCACCTGTTAGCCCAAAAGGCATCCGATTAAATTCGAAATGTCCTAGTCCTGTACTGAATGCTGTCTTCTCCTTGTCCCTGTCATCGATTAAAACTTGGTGATATCCACTTGCCAAATCTAGCGTTGTAAAATATCTGCTGTGGCCTAATTGCTCTAAGATTTCGTCAATCCGCGGAATGGGAAAAACTTGTTTAATCGTTGCTTCATTGAGCTTCCTGTAATCTATCACAAGTCTCCATTTCTTCTCCCCGTCCTTGCCACTCTTCTTGGGCACTAAAAGTAACGGCGAGTTCCATGGTGATGTGCTATGCGTGATTATGCCATCATCTAACAGTTTGTTTACTTGCTTATTAATTTCCTCCCTATGTATTTGAGGTAATCTGTATTGTTTTCTGTTTATGGGCGGCTGATCTGCGCCTGTTGGAATTTCGTGTTTTAATACGCTTGTAAAAGAAAGTTCGTCTCCTTCTAATAAGAAGACATCATGAAATGATTTTATTACTTCTTCTATGGAATTCTTTTCCTCAATATTTAAATGTTTATCTAGGTCAATTTCCTTGAGCAATTCATTTATTCTTCTGTTGGCATCTATTCTGCCTATACTATTAATTGACGTAGTACCTTGTATTGTGTACTCGTCGGAATTTGTGAATTTTGGTTTAAATTCGCTGTTTATCTCGTAGTCCTAAGTAGTGGTTATATGGCGGTTCAAGAACAAAGGAAAACGTGGGTGCGTGGGTGCGCAAACTTTTGATAGTGCCTGTACATTTTGTACTGTACATTTCGGCTTGTGTCTTTGCTAAAAGTATAGTTTTAGGGGCGTTTTAATGTGGTTTTCTCAAACTTTTGATAATGATTATACATTTTTACTGTACATTTAGGATTGTGTCTTTGCTGAAAGTATAGTTTTAGGGGTTTTTTTTGTTTTCTCAAACTTTTGTGAGTGAGTGCACATTTGCACTACACATTTAGGATTGTGTCTTTGCTAAAAATATGGTTTTAGCAATTTAGCATCATCTAGTGCAATCAGAGAAATGCTCAAAGCATGGGAGTCTGTGGCATCATACGTTAAAAAGTATCACCCCAATCAGACAGAGGCTATACGTGCAACAGAATTATTCAACGATAATGCTGTGTCTCATTTTCAACAAATTTTGAAGCGACGTCAGAAACAAACGACTCTAGACAGTTTTTTGTCTCCTTAAAAAATTTTATACGTTTCATTTAACTATCTTTCAATGAAAGCTGAACTTTAAATATATTGGTGTATTTTTTCAGTTCTTTTGATGCATTTTATGTTACATTCTTTCAATAAAAGTTCAAATTAAAACATATTAGAGTGTATTTTTTCCGACCTGGAACGCATTAATTCATTTTACATTGATTTATATGTGAATAAAGGTTTTGCTTAACGAACGTTTCGCATAACGAACAAGATGCTGGAACCAATTGTGTACGTTAACCGAGGGTCCACTGTAGTTTATTTAGGACACAAATGCTCGGAAAATGGTGCTTTACCAGACCCCTACAAGGTAGAATGTGTAAAGAACATCGGAGTACCGAGAAGCAGAAAAGAAGTACAAGCATTTCTTGGACTAATAAATTATTATAGGAAATTTATTGAAAACACAGCTAAGATAGCACTACCAATTAACAAATTATTACGTAAGGACGCAAAATTTATCTGGACAGAAAACTGCCAGCTAGCATTCGAACAACTAAAAGAAGCAGTCATGTCAAAGAAAGAAAAGAAAGAAGAAAGAAAGAAGAAAGAAGAAAGAAAAAAAGAAAAGAATTTCTTTTAACTACCGACGCAAGTAATGAAGCGTTAGGCGCGGTTCTTTCTCAAGAAGTAGGCGAAGATAGACCAATAGCTTTCGCTAGCCGAGCGCTGAGCGACACAAAAAAGAGATATTCAACAATAGAGAAGGAATTCTTAGCGATAGTTTGGGCAACAAAAAACTTCAGAGCGTATCTCTTAGGGAGACATTTCAGAATTTTTACTGACCATCAACCTTTAACCCTTCTGTCAACAGATAGGTCTGGCCAGACCTTTTCCAACTTTGACAGCGAGTTGTAAAGAAACCGTAGGGGGTATCCTCATGAAACTTCCTGACTTTGTCAACTAACTAATTCTCTGTCTAAATTTTTAAGAATCATGAAGATATATTGAATAGAACCGGTGTTCTAACTATTTTTTCAACTTTATACCTTTCGTCAACAGATAGGTCTGACCAGACCTACATATAACTTCAGGCGAAATATGGCAATAAAACTTATTTTTTATTTAGGTAGCTATGATTTTATATTTTTCCTTCACATAAGGGTAGAAAATAAAATCAGGATCGGTGCAGATGACTGAGGTCAATATAAGAAAAACTATTCATTATGCTTACTAGTAAAAAATAAAGGGATTTTGGATGGATATTTCCGATAATGAAAATGTGAAAAAACAATGTGGTTAAAGCAAATACTGTTTTACCTGTTTTACCAAAAAGAAACCAAAAGAAATCTGTATGTCTGTTACTTGTTCGAAAGGATTATGATATCTACTATCATTTTACGAATGCATGAGCTTGTGATGAGAATATAAAAGCAAAAGATGGTTCACGATTTATATCATTCAACAAGTGATAATTCCATAAAAAAGTCTTTCGATTGTGAACATTTTCAAAAATAATAGAAATAAATAACAATAGCATAAAAATTTCTCAGTTAAATTGGAAGCGGTATATTATCAAATCTGTCATTACACCTGAAATTGTTGGTGTTGTTGTTTATTGTAATGCAAACAATGTAAAAGCAATGTAAAAAATAGAACGGAAACGGAAAAATTCAATAAGTAACATACAAGAAAGACTCGGCGGTTACAGATAAAGAACTGTATGCATATTTTGGATTACTGCTAGCTGCCGTAAGTATGGTGGGCCTGCGACTCATCGAATAGTTATCCGAGCAAAGGAATTCTGTACACCGGTAAAGAACGAGACCAAGAACGGGAACATAATCAAGAATAAAGGCAAGAGGAAAACGCGGCGGTGGCCACTAGCCTTTTTCTACAATATGCTAGACATATCTGCACTGGCTGCATACAACATATACTCGTATAATATTTCACATCAGTCTGAATGCACACAGAAAGCCAATGCTCGCCGGATTTTTTTTAAAGCTCTCGCAGAGGAGCTTGTGACTCTATATATTGAAGACCGACTAAGAAATCCGCAAATAGTTGGAAACTTTCCAGTTAAAAATGTAACAGTCATTTTTCGGAATACCTCTCAGCGAAAAAATTGCATAACCAACAACAAGCACTGGCATTACAGTATCGAACAATAAAAAATCGTGCTCTATATGTAGGGCGAATAGCAAAAGACAGCGTAAAACAGGATTTAGTTGTCATATTTGTAATGATCTTGTATGTTTACAACATAGCCAATCTTTATATAAATGCCAAAATTGTTAAATTGAAGCCAAGAGGAATTAAAAAAGTGTGCCTTTTTTTAATTTCACAACAAATTTGATGTTTTCTCTAACTTTTATGGGGATATTGCCTTGTTTAGCATGCAAAGCATACTGTAGGTCTGGCCAGACCTATCTGTTGACGGAAGGTGGAAAAAATATCTGTTGACAGAAGGGTTAAGAGGAATAGTTAAAATAAAAGACCAGACTTCAAGACTGGAAAGGTTCAGGCATAAATTATCAGAATACGACTTCGTAATCCTATATAAGCTAGGAAAGAAGAACATAAACGCAGACGCGTTGAGCAGGATTCCTCTAAATCGGAATGTAATAACAGCAGTCCAGACCCGATCTGGAACAAAAGAAATAGAAATGAAGAACCAAGGAAATAGTGAAAAATCAAGACCAAGTCCGACGCCTGTAGAAGTTGACACTTCAGGCATAACACAAAACGAAAACACAATTTTATTATTATAGAAAATCCAAAACACATAGAGACTCTTATAACAGATTTTCATAATACACCATTAGGAGGTCACCAGAGAGCAGTGAAAACGTACCTAAGAATCAGGCAACAATATAGGTGGCCAGGGATGCAAAGGCAAATAAAAGATTATGTAAAAAACTGAATGAAATGAAATGAAATGAAAACTAAATGTCAAGCGAACAAAAGTTCGAGATTAACAAAAATGCCCATGGTGCTAACAGATACACCAATGCGGCCATTTGACAAAGTTTTCATGAACATATTAGGTATTCTACCAGAAACTGTGTCCGGAAACAAATATATTTTAACGTTCCAAGACGATTTTTCAAAATTTATGGCATGTACAGCTATCCTAGACGCGGAAGCAAATACTGTTGCCAGGGCTTTCTACGATGAAGTAATCACGCGTTACGGAATTCCCAGAATTCTAATTAGAGATAACGGAACTAATTTCATTTCGAAATTGTTCTCGGACACATGTAAATTATTGGGTTTTAAAAAATTACATATAACCCCATACCATCCGCAAGCTAATGGCTCATTAGAGAGAAGCCACAGACCTTTAGCGGAATATTTGCGGAGTTTTGCTAAAGAAGACGGGTCGAATTGTGATCAATGGTTAACTGCTGCTATGCATGTTCACAACCACACACCCCACATTACGACTAAGCAAACACCGAACTTCTTAGTTTGTATTCATTTTAATTGATAATATACGGTATATGAAACGTAGCTGTTCCGTTAAATACACAGCCAATATAACCTTGCATTTGCAATTATTATATTAATAAATGTACGTGCCTGAAAAGTTAGTTTAGGCATAAAACACACATACACTATAAATGTACATACAAATTCGCACCTATGCCTATATGTCTTAAGACAACAAGATTTAGGAAATAAGAAAAATACGTAAGGTATAGTTCTCAAAAGTACGGAAAAATAATATAATGAAAAAAAAATATATATACTGTAAATAAGTCAATTAAATTATTAGGTGTACAAATAAGTTTCCTCGGTTTTTTATAAAAAGTTAGGAATTTATTGTGAAGGAACAGTACATTACGTTTCATTCAAAGTATTTTCCATCATTTGCCACTACTTTTCCCCATCTTTCTGGCAACATTCGGATACCCCGTCGAAAAAACTCTTAATCTTTTGACGCTATCCACAAATCTACCTAATTTTTGGTGTCTTCATATGATGTGAAGCGCTGCTCAGACAGACCATGTGCCATCGACCGGAACAGGTGATAATCAGAAGGGACATATTCATATATATATAGACATGAATCATATTCTGACAGGACTTCAGGGTATAGATTGTTTTGTCTATTTAGACGACGTAGTCGTATATGCAACAAACCTGGGATAGCATGAAGAAAGGTTAACTAAGGTTTTCGAGGTCATTAGGGAAAACAACTTAAAATTAAACATTAGCAAGTGCCAATTTCTACGACGAGAAGTCGTATATTTAGGGCACAAGTGTTCAGAACATGGAGCACTTCCAGCAAGGTGGAGTGCGTCAAAAACATTCCACCTCCTAAAAATAAAAAAGAAGTACAAGCCTTTTTAGGCCTTGTGAATTATTACAGGAAATTTATAACGGGAACGGCAAAAATAGCACTTCCAATTAACAAATTGTTAAGAAAATACGCTAAGTTCGTATGGACAGGAGACTGCCAGAGAGCATTTGAGCGGTTATAAGAATCAGTCATGTCACCCCCAGTGTTGGCATATCCAGATTTTTCAAAGGAATTTATCTTAACTACCGACGCAAGCAATGAAGCTTTGGGCACGGTCCTTTGTTAAGGTAACGTAGGCGAGGATAGGCCAATAGGTTTGCTCAAATTCTTGTTGTAGTTCTAGCACATATCCGACCAGAGGCTCCAAGTCCCAACGCCTGGCAGCAACGTCCTCGAGCCAGGCAATCATGTAGAGCCCCAAGGGAAATTTGTAGTGACAAATAGGATACAGTTCGACGTCTTTAACAAACGAATTAATTAAGGTAAAATAAACGGAACTCGCGGAACGTTGCACGGACATTGAATGAATAATTAATGTCAAATAGAACTTTGCGAATTTATACAACATTTCTACTAATAAAAAAAAAAAAAAACAAAAAACACAATAAAATAAAAAAAAAGAAAAACGGAACGGTTTATATTATTAAGTAAAAGAAGCAATATTCGCGAAAACAACCGCAGGAAATGCAACACGAACAGCGGATATTAGCGAAGTATACCCTACATTAAATACGTGTACACACATACACAGTAAGGTACTTAGACCTGGTTTAGAGCAGAAACCGACTTTAATTTCGGATTAATAAGCGGTAATGTTTATTTATAGTTTACGTATAACTGTTACGCTTATTTACAGTTTACATTTGCAATTATTAAAATAATGAATGCACATATAAAAGATATGCCTGAGGACTTAATTCACGCATGTAACATACACACACATACTATGTACATACAAATTCGCACCCTTGCCTATATGTCATAGAGAACAATATGTAGAAATTGAGATAAAGACATAAATTAGAATTAGTATAAATACTAATTTAAAATAGAGAAAAAATATAAAAATAAAAATATTCTGTTTCCATTATTGATAAATTTTATTTCGATTACTAAATAAGTATCTTAATGCTAAATGTAGGGCATAGACAAACATATGTAAAAATAAGAGTAATAACGAAATTTAGTGATTAACACAAGCACTGCAATAATGCAGAAACGAAGTTGAACAACTAAACATGAGCAAAATGCAGTGTCAATTTTAAAACAGCTAATGAAAAAAAAGAAGAAAGAAAAATAAAAACACCAAGGTGAATAACTTTAAAATAACCAACGGGAAAGGGAAAAATAAAACGCACAAATAATAAAAAAAACATTATTATATACATACATATATGTATACAATATTTAAATGACATTTACAAATAATAATGTAGACTTTAATTTTTAATCTTTAAATTTAAATAAAATTTTTATAAAAATAGAAAAACAAATGTACATAAAATCTTACATAAGGTTACATATTACAATACTTGTGGGAATTTTGACTTTGGAAGATAATATTTATATGTAATAGCATAAGAAATAATATTCAGTTAGAATATTCTAAAGAAATATTATATGACTTACAATTATTCAACTGATTACATTACATTAGGCATTGTGTAATGAAATTTTATACCGAATTAGGATAGAGATAAATAGAATTGCATAGAATAACTACACAATAATTATGTCAATTCTTAATCACAAACAAATTATATTTAACATAAAAATATTGTAAGAACAAAAAATTTAAAAATTGATATTAAAGAAGAATCCAGCATGCAGAGAAGCTGACCTGAATGCCGATGTACACCCACGAGAGTAGCAGAAGACACACTCATATTCGAGCAACACACGACAACAGGGCGACGAATAGCGCCCAGCCAAATCGAAGGGGGAAGGGTAACTGGGACAGTTGGTCAACTAGCGATTGCATTCATCACAAAAAAAAAAAAAAAAAACACACGAAGTTACCTTCAAGGAGATCTAATAGCAGCAACCACCTGAAACTGGCAAACTGACTGACACATTACCGTCAGCAGCCTTGAAACCACTACAATAAGGGCAGTTTTTCAGTGCTCGTTTATCGTCGTTTCTCAGTTACCTTCCGTTTAAACGACATATTGTGTTTTTCAGTGCTCGTTTAAACGGAGGTTAACCGGCCAATATTGGTGAGTTAATCTCCAGTTAAACTCCGGTTAATTTATCTTTTTAATAGATAAAGAAACAGCTGTTTCTTCGAGTACAGACATTTACCTGTGTTCTAAACTATGCTAAAAATGTTGTTTCTTTGCAACAAAACAGCTGTTCCCTTTGTAAAAATGAAAATATTGACAGGTGCTGCCAAAATAGATTGAAACATCAACTTATAGTAACGAGTATACGCTAAATACTCGTTGCATTTAGATAAATTCGCTATGAAATATAGATAAGATACGTTTAACATAGATAAGTTAAACTCGCACCCCGCACTTTGGGGTAAAACCCCAAATCTCAGTTAACTTTTGTTTGACGTTTAACTAAACGTCGTTTAAACGAGCACTGAAAAACTGGCCCTAACATAACAGGATGGTAGTCTCGAGAAGAAAGTTCATCAGCAGATACGACTCAGTTGTCGCTGAACAGAAAAATCGTCGTGAACATCATGAAATCATGATAGCGGACGAGCAGCATATCCACCCATGACAGCTCTACTATAAGTCCTGCGAATGGATTGCATGCTGCCGCGATTACGAATCTACGTTCAGGCAACGTTTCGACTAAGATAACACCACCAAGTAAACGAACGAAGAACAGTCACAAGGTCGCCAGTCCAATCTACTGCGACTATTTATCTGTAATACAGTGATACCTGTTACAGCAACAATAGTTACAAAAGTATAATTTTTGAGTTATAACATCAGCAGTAACCAGGACCAAATTACAGGCCAAATACCAACGCTTACATTACTCATAAATGAGAATTCTGGCAAGGATGGGGTTCACCCATCAACCCCATACTACCAAAGTCAACAAGTGATGAACATCAATACCTACCGAAATAGAAAACCAACAGGCGATTCGGCCGCCAGACGTTTCAAATACCACACGACTACAATCAAGTCAGCTACCCAGCAACAGCATTCCTACTTAACACTCGAGAAGAAGATATTGTTACAACGGGGTGTACATCCACAACAATGTTGCCGTCGACACCATCGTCAACATGCTCAGCAACAACAGCGTCAAGCTCGAAATCAACGTCAACGTCGAAACCATCGTCAACATGTTCGTCAACAGTAACGTCAAGATCAACGTCAACGTCGACACCATCGTCAACGTGTACATCCGCAACAACGTCAACGCAGACACCAGCGTCAATATGTTCTACACAGCAACGGCAAGATCGGCATTGACGTCAACAACAAAATTTTATTTCCTTTTTATTATATTATTTCATTTTATATATTTATTTTATATGTTAATTATTTTATATAGTCTATTATAAATTTGCATATAAAACACCAAACACATATTATTAAATACATGCATTACATTAAGTACTATTAGATAACTTAGAAAGAACAGTAAACCTATAACCAAAGACAATATAATACAAAGATGTCTCACCCCTATACAAAACAACCGAGCAGCTAAAATTCAATTGGGATTTTCGGAAAATCCCATCTGAAGCTTTTGGAGAGTAAAATTAACATTTTGTGAGAGCGAGAGATCAGTTTGTGAGAGTAAGAGATCAAGTTGTGAGAGTAAGAGCTGCAACATGCAAGAAAGTGAGCACAAAAGAGAGCGCGTTTGCTACAAATGAGTCAATGAGAATGTAGAACATCTTATTTTAATTATAACAACAAGGGGTGGTGGCATAACAAACTTTCAGAGGCCCTATATCAGTAGAAACAAACAATAAAAAATCAAATCCTTAAATATTGAATGACATTTATTTATGATTCAGTATTTGAAGTTTGAATTTTTTTGATTGTTTGTTTTTAAAATGTGATCCAGAACGATGCTTTCGGTGTAATATAATTCGCAAACGATCTAAAACACTAAATCTGTGTGAACAATATTCATTATTTTCCTCAAACCGATTCGCATTTGGACTTTGGTTTGTACAATGAATACATTGTTGTATTATATATTATTAATTAATTATTATTAATTACAAATTACCGATTATAATATAAATAATAAATAAATTGCCAAATTATCCAAAAAAATAACCAAAAGTAGTATCAAAAATAATAGCTAAAAGTCAAAATCAATCAAGTCACAAAAGCGGAGTAAAAATATCAAAAATCATATCAGTAAAAATAACCAGTAAGAAAGCTATATTCGGCCTGGCCGAATCTTAGATACCCTACACCTAAAGGTTTTGAAAGAGTGCCGAAGCTAGGGTGGGGCGGGGTTGGCGGTCCACTCTGGGTGGCACAATGTCGGGGGCGGCAGTTGTGGAAATCAAGTAGGGACTTATGGAATTCTAGGCATTTTTGGGGCTACAAGTTGATTAACCGTCCCGGGCTCCATGAGCCCTAGCTACGCCTCTGTATAAATAGTAGGCGTGGTCATTACCTTTTTCAAAACAAAATAACTAGCTTTTTTTATAATTGTGTTGATTTAAACTTTATTTCCGTGGTCTTGTTTTCATACTGCTATACTGTATATGTAGTGTAAAGGTGGGCGGACCGCACGCAGTTTTGATGTAATAATGTTTTTTTTGTAAAACAAGTTGTTATCTAAAGTTTTAGTCAGGAAGTTTATATATTTAACAATATAACCCTCTTTTACCTGTGTAACCTCAAAGTGGGCGGATCACGCCCATATTTGGCATATTAACGGATAATGCTACTCTATACCCAGGTAATAGCTCATAAACGAACGCTGATATCACATTTTTAATAAAAAATAGGCGTGGTCGTGGACCGATTTTGCCCATTTTCTATACCAACCTGCACACCACAAGAAACAATGTTTATGCAAAATTTCATCACGATATCTTCACCGGTTCTCCTGTGATCGTGATTTCAACAGACAGACAGACGGACGGACATACCTAAATTGACTCAGAAGGTTACGCTGATCAAGAATATATTGGGTCTGGGAAGAAGTTCATGGCGTTTTTTTAGTAAAATTCAAAGGGTTTTCTTATAGTTTGAAAATGAATTTATTTAAACCAAATATGATCATCATCTAAAATGTTTCGCCAATCTTTTTCGGGTAGAGCTATGACGCCATCGGTGAAGATTTTCTATAGTTTCTGGTTAAAAACCTGAATCAAGTGGTTCTTACAGGTTCTTTTGAAAGCAACTTAATTCCATTCAAAGAATTCTGCAGATTTTTAAGGGCTCATCAAAGAAGTGTGCGGTTAAGAGTTGTCATGGTGGAGGACAACACAGTTTTGTGGTCAATGCCTAGCTCCATACCAATATCGGCACTGCTAATATGGTTATCTTGCTGGACTTTTCATGAGCTTTTTCAGTGAATGGACAACCAGAGCGTGACTCATCTTTCACATTAAAATTACCAGAACGAAAGCGAGCGAACCATTTCCGCGCAGCAGATTTTGATAAAGCACCTTCACCGTAGACAGCACACATTTTTTTACAAGCCTGCGCAGCGTTCTTCCTTTTGTCATAATAATACTGCAAAAAATATACTGGAATTTTTCATTATTTTTCTCGATTTTCAAACTTAAACAACTTTTCAACCACTGAACCAATTTCGTTGTTTCCGTTGTTTTCGTTGTTCTACTGACAGTTACGGTAGAAGTTTCACCTTTTCAATAAGTGCTCAGTGGTCGCTGGATCGCTGCGATCAGTGTTGCTAGAGTTATTTGCGATTGAGCCCACCTATAGAAAAAACGCCACTTTTCCCAGATTCAATATGTATTTTTGTTATTATTTTCTATTCTAGCGTACAATCCTATATCTGCGTACAATGTTTTCTAGATTGAGAAAGGATTGAAGTACATTTCCAAGGAGTAGTCTAACTAAGATCTGGTGATCTACTCCTCAAAGTTAATAACGTCAAAATAGCTGAAAAATTTTTAGAAGCTACCTACATCGACTCCGTTCATGTCAAAATAACGCTACATAACACGCTGCATTCATCATTTGGTAGGATCTTATCCAAAAACATTGTACATCTAAAAGAAGATGAAATTGTTGAGGAATTGTTGAAATACATGACTGCAAAATTAAAACTGTTAATGAAAAAAATTCTTATAATGTGAATTCTATTTTCATAAGTGAAATTACTAAAATTAAATTAAAAATGGAATTATTGAAATTATAGACCAATTTCCATATTGTCAGTTGTAGAATAGATTGTCGAGGGAGAATAGATTGTAGTGCGCAGACTAAAAGTCTTCATAAAAAAATACAAAATAATACTCCCAAGTCAATATGGTTTTCAAAATGGTAAAAACATAAAATATGGTTTTTTTTTTTAGATGATGATCATATTTGGTTTAAATAAATTCATTTTCAAACTATAAGAAAACCCTTTGAATTTTACTAAAAAAACGCCATGAACTTCTTCCCAGACCCAATACAAAATAATATCAATATATACATACGTATGTAGTATATATAAAATTGGTTCAACTTAATTGGATGCCACCAACAGAGATCGATGATGAGGATCGTTGGCATGTTCCGAAATAGATATAATATCTGCTAGTCAAGTTGAAGAAATTTTTGTTGTAAACAACGCTGGGTCGGAAAAATATGGGTGGTGTATATACACTATGGTGTTGTATTATTAATTGCAATTTGAAAAAACTACAAATTAAAATATTAAAATTAAAAATTATAATAATTTTTTATAATAACCAGTAAGAAAGCTATATTCGGCCTGGCCGAATCTTAGATACCCTACACCTAAAAGTTTTAAAATAATTTAATGGAACGAAAAAATTTATTTGATATTTAATTTATTTAGATTTTATTTTTTAGATTTTATTTATAGAGTGAAATACAAACATAAAAAACAAAGCAATATGATTGTTTCTGAGAAAACCATAAAAAAGAGTTTCTTTTAATTATATGTAGATAACATGTTGTAAAATTGCAATTTTAGGAATTAATGTTTTATACCAATGCATTTTTTTATAAACTGCTTCTTTACAATTCGTTTACTCGTTTACAATTCCGAACAAAGAATATTTCTACAAAATTTCATATGAATTGATAACATCTCATAAAATTACAGACTTATATAAAGATTTATGTAGGTATAAGCAGTGTAAAAGTGGGCGGGCCGCGCCCATTTTTGCTGTAATAATGTTTTATTAGAAAAGAAGTTGTTATGTAAAGTTTGATTTAGGAAGATTACATATTAAACAATATAGCCATTTAAGACCCTCTTTTGTCTGTATAACCTAAAAGTGGGCGGAGCACGCCCAAATTTGGCATATTAACGGATAATGCTACTCTATAACCAGGAATGAATTTTGTTGTAATAGCTCAAAAAGGAACGCTGATATCACATTTTTAATAAAAAATAGGCGTGGCCGTGGACCGATTTTGCCCATTTTCAATACCAACCTGCCCACCACAAAAAAAAAATATATCTCCAAAGTTTCATCACAATATCTTCATTGGTTCTCCTGTGATCGTGATTTCAACAGACAGACAGACAGACAGACGGACGGACATGGCTAAATCGACTAAGGAGGTCACGCTGATCAAGAATATATTAGGTGTACAAATAAGTTTCCGCGGTTTGTCAAAAGATGGCCCCACCAGAAGGTTATGGAGAAATTGTAAGATGTAAAACGTAATATACCAAGTTTCGTCATCCGGCAACACCATAACCTTAAAGTACTAGTGATTCCGTATCAGCATCACGTAATTTTTTTCCTGCAAAAATGTCAAGTTTTTTGCCGAATAAGAATCATTTGCGGGAACTTTTGATTTACTTCTTTAATTTGAAAAAATCTGCAGCTGAGGCGCATCGATTGCTTCTAGAAGCATATGGTGAAGCTGCTTTAAGTGAGAAAAGTTTTCAGGAATGGTTTCAAAAGTTTAAGAACGGTGAGTTTGACGTGAAGGACAAAGAAGGGATCAGCTTGGTGTCGTGTATTATGAATTGCTCAAACCAAGCGAAACCATTACTGGTGCTCTCTACCGAACACAATTGATGAGATTGAGTAGGGCACTTAAGGAAAAACGCGCCCATTACTACTCCAGACACGACAAAATTATTCTTTTACACGATAATGCTCGTCCACATGTTGCGGCGCCGGTAAAAACATACTTGGAAACACTCAACTGGGAAGTTTTACCCCACCTGCCGTATTCACCAGACTTAGCCCCTTCTGATTATCACCTGTTCCGGTCGATGGCACATGGTCTGTCTGAGCAGCGCTTCACATCATATGAAGACACCAAAAATTGGGTAGATTTGTGGATAGCGTCAAAAGATGAAGATTTTTTTCGACGGGGTATCCGAATGTTGCCAGAAAGATGGGGAAAAGTAGTGGCAAATGATGGAAAATACTTTGAATAAAACGTAATGTACTGTTCCTTCACAATAAATTCTTAACTTTTTATAAAAAACCGCGGAAACTTATTTGTACACCTAATATATACTTTTCTATACCTATCGTCTCTAGTTCTATGCGTTACACATTTCGCTACAAGGTGAATATACCCTTACCTTAAGGTGTAGGGTATAAAAATGATAGCTCTTTAATCTATATTAAGAATAAATTTCAGCTTCCTGTTCAAGATTGGTCAATTATTTGACATTGTCCCATTGATAGTAAGTCCCTATTGTACGTAGGCTGATTAGTTATTTTGCATTGACTGAAGTTGAAGCCAAGTTCGTTCCGGGTGCTTTTCTGTCAGCAAATAGTGAATGAACTAGTTTAGAGACACCACTGGCCCCGGTTTTTCTGAAACTGCAATCCCGAACATCTTGACGTTTGCGGAAACTTAGTTTCTTACACTACCTTGGGAAGTATCGTGCAGAATTTAGCAGCAGATAGACGAAATCGAGAAAAGGATCCAAAGCAGAAAATCGATACAGCCTAGAATACAAAATACACAACTATATTAAAAACTACATTAATAACAATAAATTTAAGAAGATTAGAGAATGTATAAGTAAACAAAAAAATGTATAAGTAAAAAAAATTAAAACAAAAATAAAACAAAAACAACATAAAAGGAAAACAAACAAGCGTACTTATGGAAAGAAGAAGAAATATTATTTAGCTTAAAAAAAATAATTACAAACATAAAAAAGGCGAGTAACAGGCCTTACACAGCACAAACAATAGAATCAAAAATAAAAGAAATACGATTTAAAAACAGTGGTCAAATTTTTAATAGGAACTTTAAAATCAAAAGACAACTGAAAACCTAAACAAATTCAACGAATACTACAATACAGCAAAAAACTTATTAACCTGTCTTTTATCGCCGTTTCTTTAAAGAAACACTAACTTTAAAAAATTCCTTAAATATACTGTTCCTTTTTAAGAAAGGATTAGCGCTTTTTGATACATTTGTTCGTGTCGATGCCAATCGCCTTGTGGGGCTGCCGGTGTGGCCGTCGTCCGGTAGAGCCGAGTGTGGTCGCGCCCCGTGCATATCTTTTTTGACGTTTACTTTTTCTTGCTTTCTTGATCAACTATGTTAACGTTTTTCTTATCAAAATTAACTTTTGTGCATACGGACGTGTTTTTTGGTATCGCCATTCATTGAAATAAAGAAACTATTTAACTTAGAAATCTCTTTGGAATTTATTGGAATACTGCAACTCGGCTATCTACTCAAGGATTTTAACCCAAACAGTTCGTTTATTATTAAACTGCATCAATTTTTTTTTAAATTTTACGGTTTTACTTGGTTTAGCAATCTTTTTTAGCCCTTTTTAAAACTATTTTTTCTAAATACAAATAAAATAGGTGTCCATATTACACTGGCCGACAGGCTGTTTGACCACATCTAAAGGATTTTGGTCCGCTGATTCCAAAAATGATAAAATAAAAAAAATTAAACGAGCCGTTTTCGAGATAATCGTTTTTGAAATTTTTGGCGACTTTACGTTAAGGCCAAAGATTAAATTAAAGAGGAAGGATGCATGCATATTTTTTGCTAACATTACGTTGAAATCCGAAAAATAGTTTAAAAGCTTTTGCTGAAATCATAACTTCAAAAGAGGAATTTTTTAAGAAAAAAGACAAAAAACTGCAAGATATCTGTATGTAAAAATATGTTCCCGAAACTTTTTTACCCTTTTTTATATCGATAGGTTGGACATTTGCGCGAATTTTAAGCCTAATATCAAAAACATCTGCACAGAAATGGTTTCTTGGTGGGCGTTAAAGTGATTTTAGTGCTTTTCACAAATATCTTGGCAATTGATCGTTATTCTCGAAACAGTGTGAGTTTGTACTTGATACAGTGTGCGTTTGTTTCTGAACAATGTTTTTGGACTTTCCGTGATTGTCATTTCCTAGAAACCCATTAAAATCGGCTTTACTTGGATCCTATTCCCAATGCATGTACTTCATCCTTTTACCGCTATTAGTTCAGATGCAGGTACTTCCACCCTACGTTTTTTTACTTTTTCGCAGTTTTTTTCTTTTTTGCATCAGCCGAAGTATTACATTGGCGCATACCGCACAAAGCAGAAACAAAACGCTATTGTTGTGAAATTGTCTTCCGAAAGTGTGAAACAAGAAATAATGCAGAATATGAGAGGCAAAAAACTCACTGCAGAGATTATGCCTGCATCTAATGCAGAAAATATAAATGCAATTAACGATATTATATATATGTATAAATGATCAGCTGACTACGACTAATCGACGGTTGTTACGGCTAGCCAAGACAAAAGCGAAGACTTCAAATTGGAAAATTGTCTGGGTTCGTGATGGCAAAATATTAGCAAAGAAAGATGAAAGTGCGATCGTAATAAACATATATTTGGAATCCGATTTAGAACGAATTGCTTAGGTAAATCTTTAGTTAAGAGATAAAGTTTAAATCATTTAATAGCATGAACACAATAATAACAAAAACATATCAGAGCTTTAGTGTAGTAAACAAAACGGACTTCGATAATTACAGCCTATCTATGATATATCTAAATATTCGGTCAATTAGAAAAAATTTTACGTCTTTTTTAGCAGCTATAGATAACCTGATTTCAATGGTGGATATTATTGTTTTAGTAGAAACAAATATAACTACTAGCGAAAGTTGTTTATATTCAATTCGTGGTTTTAATTCTGAGTTCTGATGCAGAGATAATGCGAGGGGGGGAGGAATAGCAGTATATATCAGGGATCAATTAGCGTACGAATGCCATATTCCTAACGCGGTCTCATTTGAATCAATACAGTTAAATATAAATATAGAAAACCAACTCATTGCCCTGATTGCGACCTATCGACCACCCTCTCTTAGCACAGTAACGTTTAACAAAGATCTGGAACATATACTGAGTAAAATTAAAGATAAGAATGATATAGTAATAGTTGGCGATAATAATATTGATTTGCACAAACTTGATAATAAAGCACTAAAATATCTTGATTTACTGTCGTCACATGGCTTGCAGCAAATAAACTATGAGAGCACCAGAAAAGACCTTATTAGAAACACAAGCACTAATATAGATCATCTCTTCATCAGATGCAAGGAAGCGAATATAGACTCTTTTGTTATCCAAACCAACATATCTGATCACTATTCCCTTACATGTGGACTAACTTTCAAAAACTTCAATAAAAATCATAGCAGAAGGAATACCCACGAAGATGTATGTATTAGCGATAGAAAAGTAAATGCTTTAATATCGAGCACGCAATGGGATCATTTATTAAGCTGCACAAACGCTGATGAGTTGTGTGATCAGATGCATAGAATGTTTAATAACATTTATGATCAAGCAAAAATCAAGATAAAGAGAAACAACAAAATGCGAAAAATAAACTTGTAGATGAATGACGAATTATTAGACCTTTGTAAAAAACGTGACAGACTTTATAGGAAGTGGTACTTAAAACCAAATGATAAACAGAAAGAAGTTGAATATAACAAATTCCGAAATTTTGTAAACAAAAAAATTGAACATGACAAAATTAAATTTTATCAAACCAAATTAAATGAAAACAGAAAAGACATTAAGAAAACTTGGCAAATCATAAATGAAATCTTGGGGAAGAAGTCGGATAAATTAGATGATATAATAACAAAAAACTTTAGAGAAAAAGATGTAGAAAAATTATCACTTGAATTTGCTACCACATTTAAAAATAATGTAGAGAAAACCCTTCACGTCTGTGGCATTCAAACTAGTCAGCATGTTGACCAGAAGACGGTAAACTCAGTATTCCTGGAACCTGCCAGTGATATGGAGATCATAAATATCCTGAGATCACTGGAAGTAAAAAAAGGACCTGGTCTAAGTGAGATAAGATCAAAACTTCTAAAAAATAATGCAACAGTTATAGGTCCAACTATTAGAAAATTAATCAATATGAGTTTTATACAAGCGTCAATACCGAAACCCTTAAAAATCTCTTTAGTTCGCCCAATCTTTAAAGGCGGAATAAAAACCGATATCAACAACTATAGACCGATCTCAATTCTGCCAGTTATTGAAAAGATCCTTGAGGAAGTTATGTGTAGAAGACTAACAGACTTCATTGCAAAAAATAATATCATTAGTCCAAATCAATATGGTTTTCAGAAAACTAAAAATATAAAGCAGTTGCTTGGTAGATTTGCTGATAGGCTAAACGACAGCTTGAGTAGAAATCATCACAGCCTGGCATTATTTATCGACTTTACCAAAGCTTTTGATACTCTGTCACATGATAAGCTGATTGAGGCCTTAGAAAATGCAGGAATTCGTGGCAAATGCTTGAAATGGATGAAAAACTACCTTTCATGTAGAGCTTTCCGAGTGAAAATAGGTGATGCGGTGAGTACAGAAATGGAAATCCAAAGCGGTGTTCCGCAAGGCTCAAAACTAGGGCCGCTATTATATATTATATATGCAAATGGTATGCTGAAAACACTCACAAACAGCTCGGTGTTTGCGTACGCAGATGATACTGCGATAATCATTTCTGATAGATGTCTTAAGTCTGCTACAGAAAAGATGCAAAGGGAACTAGATATAATATCAAGGTGGTCCCATGATAACGGCTTGAAAATAAATGCATCCAAAACTAAACTCATGCATATAAAACCGCCGCATATATTGCACAGAGAAGTAATTCCTAAATTACACTCATTGCATTGCATTCACCAAAACACCATTAGTAGAGCAGACGACTCGTGCGAGGATAATATCGAGCTGGTCACCAAATATAAATATCTCGCTGTTACAGTAGACCATAACCTAAGGTGGCATGATCACATACAACATCTGCAAAAAAAGCTCCGTAGTGTATCCTGTATGCTAAAGCACTTGAGCTTCCACTGTGGATATGAAGTGCTGAAACAAGCATACCACGCACTATGCGAATCTTATCTGAGGCATGGGATCACAGCCTGGGGAAATGCAACCCACTGCAGGATTCTACAGGAAAGTCAAAACGCTACCCTAAAGATACTCGCTAGGAAACGCCGCATCGAATGCATTCCTGCAAACATGAGCGAGTCACTGCAGGTACTCAACGTCAAACAACTGTACAAGCTCTGTTTAGTCAACGAATTTTACATGGAAAGGCAGTATCGCAAGGATTTGGACCACAACTATAGTACAAGGAGAAAATGCGAAGGTAGATTTAAGGTTCCGAAATATTATAATCACTATGGCCAATCGACACTGATGCTAACAATTCCCAAACTCCTAAACGAACTTCCTATTAATCTAGTAAACATAACACACATACCATAAAGAAAAAAGCAAATTAAAGAATACTACGCTAGAAGCTGAATTTCCTCTTGTTTTAAAATCATATTTTTATATATTTATTTATATTTATTTATCAATATTTGCTTTAATTTAATTATCTATCAATATTGCTCTGTGTATATAATTAACTATCGTTATAAATCTGTCACTCAGCACAACGAATGAATTGTATACGTATCTAAGACTGTAATCATATTTTGTCTTGCAGACAAGCCGAATGGCTTTGCGAGATTTATATGTTATAATTTGTAAAGATACAAACTTGGATAAAATAAATTGAATTGAAGTCGTGTTGTGTTTACCAAAATCCTTTAGAATATGTTGTCAAACAGCCCGTTACAAAAAAAATATATTAATTTGTAGGCTAGTGTTATTGATGTTAAATCTTAAAATATATGTTTGAAATTATACAAAACTTACTAAAAGTATAAGGTTTTTCAGGTGTTTATCAGTTTTTTCATTGCATAAGGAAAGCTGTTGCTTTAAAGCAACATCGATCAATAACTAGAACTTCAATTATTTTGACAGTTGTAAACATTTTCAAATAGTAGTAGAGAAGGCGACAAGGTTTACCGTTATTCTGTAGTTATAAAAATAAACGCTTTTTTGAGTTGTGTGTGCAGCGTTATCAGTCCTTATTCAGTATTGATAAAGTACTTCTAATATAACCAGTACTATCTACTGCTTCCAACGTTGCTTTAAAGCAACACACTACAAATATTTTATTAGAATTTTTCTGAGTATGCAGAACTTCTAATTTGTTGTCCAATAGCCTACCCTGTAAAAATTTTCTACATCGGGGCATGGATTGTATCGGTAAAAGACAGGTTAATAAAACAAATAGAAAACACAGAAAGAGAATCAAAATCCAACACACAAGAACCCGCACAAACACACTTAACCAAAATGTCAAACTACAGTATAGTGACAGCAATGAAAACAATCCCAATTTTCAGTGGGAATTACAAGGAATTAGAATCATTTTTGAAAATTGTTGAAATATTAGACAAAATCTTATTAAGCACTGCCAAGCAAGATTTAATAGAATTCGTATACCACATTAAACTGAACCAAAATGTCAAAACAGCACTGAATTCGGTAGAAATTCCTACAGCATTAAGTGAATTAAAATCCACACTACAAGATCGTTACAAGACAAATAAATCAATTCCAAAATTGCATACAGATTTATCGAATATGGTGCAGAGAGGCAACAAAATCAACTATAAATACAAAATACTAGAGACAATAGCGGAACTAAACAATTTGCAAAAAAAGGAACTAGGTCCCATTGCTACTGCATTATAAAAAACCACGATAACTAAAATCAACGACACTTACGCACTGACAATTTTTAAGAACGGCATTAACGAAAACTACAAACAAACAGTATTCGCATCACAACCGAAAACATTTTCAAATGCAATAGGCTTAGCACTCGAACTAGAACAAACACATAATCAGAACCAATTTTAAATAAACCACGTACGTAACAGAAACTCAAACTACAGACCACAGTCATACAATTAGAGAAATGTTAACAACAATAACAATCAGAGATACAACAACAACAACCAAAGATATAACCATAACAACTATCGAAACCATCGTAATCGGACAAATTACCAACCAAACGTAGCGCGATATAACAACAACAGCATTAATAACAACAATAACAATTTTAATCGGAACACCAATAACAATTCCAACAGAAATTCCACATATCAAAACAGAAATAATAATAGAAACCAAAATAATAGAAATGTATACTGAATCGGGAAACGACATGGGCTCGGAACACATGAACGTTCCAGACAGTCAGAATTAAAGATTCACAAAATTTCATAACACTTAAGTTCAAAAACAACAACTTAATATTTTTAGTCGACAAAAGCGCTGACATATCACTATGCAAAAAGTTAAACCCTGAAGAATACTACACTGACGAAAAATGTGCATTAATTGGCATCACAATAGAAAAGATTTACTCACTAGGAACAATAAACCTAATCATAATTTTCATCTAGTATCTAAGTAATTCCCTATAGAAACGGACGGAATATTGGGTAGAGGTTTCTTAGAAAAATTGCACTATGCAAAATTGACTAAGTAACATTCACACTTCCAGTGTACACAAACGAAACTACAATAACTCTACCAATCCAAAGAAAAATATTTACAATTAGAATACCACCAAGAACCGAAATAATTCAACTTACAAGAGGAGAAATTAATATTAAATTAAGAAATTGAACCAGTAATTTTCTTATGTAACTCTTTAGCACCCAAGACAGGAATGGCGCATATAAAAATTCTAAACACCAACAACAACGAAGGCATTCTAATCATCTTAAAAATAGAAACAGAACCACATAAAGATTATGACATTCTCTACAACAACAAAATACATGACGAAAACCGTTTCAAACACGTACTAGAAAAACTTCAAATTGACTGCGCAGATGATAAACGCAAGAACTATACACATTTAACAAAAATACCAAAACATTTTCCACTTAGAAAATGATCAATTGTCAGTAAACAATTTTAACACACAAGAAATCTCACTTACGACAAAACACCAATCTACATAAAAAACTATAGATTACCACACACACACACAGACATAATAAATGGCCAAGTAAATAAAATGCTACAAGACAATATAATTGAACCATCAACAAGTCCTTATAATGCTCCATTATTGATAGTTCCGAAGAAGAATGCAGATGACAAAAGAAGTGGAGAGTAGTAGTAGACTTTCGTAAATTAAATGATAAAATACTCAACGATAAATTTCCACTAACACGACTAGAAGACATTCTAGATAAATTAGTAAGAGCAAAATGGTTTTCGACTCTAGATATGACTAGTTCTTTTCATCAGATAAATTTAGATAAAAATTTACGACCCCACCGCTTTTTCTACAACAAACGGTTATTTTCAATTCAAAAGACTACCTTTTGTATTAAAAATATCGTCAAACAGTTTTCAACGAATGCTTACCATATCACTGTCAGACTTAGAATCCGAAGCTTTTCTATACGTAGATGATATAATTGTTTCCGGATGTAGTCTTGCTCACCATAATGAAAATTTAATTCGAGTATTAGATAGACTGGATAACAAGAGATGGAGTAAAAACAGATCCAGCCAAATTCCAAACAATTAAAGACTATCCTATTCTCAAAAACTCAGATGAAGTTAGAAGCATTTTGGCACTAATACAGAATATTTATACCAAACTTTGCGGACATAGCTAAAGAGTTAAACAGACTTCTAAAAAGGAACACTAAGTTCGAGTGGAATGAACAATGTCAACATGCATTTGAACAATTAAAAACAAAACTAATGACACCACCCGTTTTACAATATCCAGATTTCGAAAAACCCTTCATCTTAACAACGGACGCTTCAAACTAGGAACTAGGCACGGTTTTATCATAAGGCGAAATAGGCAACGATTTTCCTATTTCATACGCCAGCAAAGCCTTACAAAACATGACTTAAACAAACTAAACTTTTTCGGTAATCGAAAAAGAACTCTTAGCAATCCATTGGAGTATAAACTTTTTCAGACCTTATTTATTCGGACGTAAAGTTACATAACGGACGTAAAGTAATAACAGACCACCGACCTTTAATATCTCTATCTTCACACACAAAAATCCATCATCAAAAACGACAAGAATAAAACTAGATTTATGCGACTATGACTTCGAAATCGTATATAAAAATGGAAAAATTAAACACAAATGCAGACGCACTGTCAAGAATCAAAGTTAACTCAGATATATGTATTAAAAGAAATGATACCAAGTGAAATCGATGAAACAGTTAAGAAAACACTAATTACTACGAGGGGCATGAGCAAAGAAGATAATAACAAGGGGCGATGTACATCTCAACAGAAGCCTGATCAACTTTGAATTTGGGAATGCACATAAATAACTGATATCAGATCTATGAAGAAACTAAAATTTAATGTCGACAAAAATATGAAAAATTTTAAAATTATTATTAAAAATGATATCGTGCACATAGAATGTAGCGATAACGCAGCGAAACTAGATTCGATCCTGCAGAAGCTAGCATCAAGTATGAAGAAACAACTATGCAATGCGATTTAACAGAAGCTAGCATAAGATTTAACATAATAGCACATCCAATACAGACTAAAGACGCTCTCACCACCATAGCCAAAAAAATAGTAGAACAATTAATTAATTAAAATTCGGACATTTCAAAATATTAAAATCAGACAAAGGTACAGAATTTACAAATGAATTATTAAAAAATATATGTGATTTGCTTAAAATAAAACAAATGTTTTCAACAACGTATCATCATCAAACATTAGGTTCAGTTGGACGAAATCATAGAGCGTTAAACAAATTTCTACTAAATTTCGCGAATAATTATGAATGGGATTTTTGGTTACCATATTACATGTTTGCATACAACACAACTCCACACATAACTACAAATTACTCACCGCATGAACTTATTTTTGGAAAATTACCCCAATTACCGACTGACCCATTATTATTATAATTATTATTATAACCACAACAAACACTAACAACATTGACGACTATGTTAACGACATGAATATCAGATTACGAACCTCATTTGAGATAGCAAAAAAGCAAATTGAAAATGAAAAGAAAAAAAGAAATACAAAACAATTGAATAATTATTCTAAACCACTTGACTTGCAAAAAGGAGACTTGGTCTTATTAAAAGTAGAAATCAAAAAAATATAATAGTTTATACAAAGGTCCATATAAAATTATTGAAAGAAAAGGTCAGGTCAGAAAGAAAGAATTCAGTCATAGATATAAATGGCTCGCATAAAGAACTACACAACAACTTATTAAAACCTTACATTACAAACAATATGTAGTAATAAGAAGAAAATAATTTTAAGAGTACACAAATATACATATATAATAGGAAAAACTTTATCTTTATTCAATAAGCTAAGATAATTCTATGAAATATACTCGTAGACCATTTTTTAACAAACATAATCCATTAAATCCTAAGCCATACAAACTAATATATACAATTATTAACTATTATACAATTATTATTATAACTATTATGATACTAAGAACTTGTTAACTTTGCATGGTGACCGACATTCTGCGTGCGCTTTTCACCCCACAGCAATAGAACCCAATTTCTTTTTTTGTGAACCGCCCAATTCTAAGCCAAACTTATAATTGGGCAATGGTTCAATAATGACTCAATAATAATGACTTAATTATTGCAAACAATACAAAATATTGAGTGAGTTCAAATGTGTGAAGATCGAGCAAAGCGATATAATTAAGCTTATAGTGTGTATGAGTAGATTAAGATTAATAGGATCACTTAGGGTATAAAAACCCAAGTGATCAAGAATAAAGACAAGAATTGTTCTAAGACAGCCAGCACCAACAGGCTTTTAATTTCAGTTCTTCGCCAGCGATATAGCAAGGCGTATTATAGTGCCAACGGATGTTTCAGTACAGCTGAATTACGAAATGCACATGACACCTTAATACGAAAAGCACAACAAGAAACGTATAAAGAAGAGATCAACGTTTTCATCAAACGTGTTTTAAGCAACTTTCATCAAACCATAAACTGACGCCACTTGCTTTATTTATAGATGAGAAAGGGTTGATTAGGGTAGGTGGTAGATCAAATACCATCATAGAAAAGTGTAAATATATAACAAAAAGCTTGATAAAAAAACGGATAAGGTTCGTTTTTAAAATCGGACTAGTTAGCATTAGAGAATCTTAGAATCCGGCTGGTAAGCTAACATGGGTCATTGTCAATCTTCTGACTATTACAAGGTTTGGGTCACCATCATTTTGTATCCCTTCTCCAATGTTCAGTCACAAAAGAAAAAAAGCAAATTTTACGAAATTTCTTTTTTGTATACAAATTCTTTAATTGAATTAATATGTAATCATTACTTAAAAAGATAGATTTATTCAGTGTTCAAAAAATGGCAACGGATTTTAGATGTGTTAGAATGGCAAGGCCAAGATGTGTCAGGCAAATTGTTTTTTATTTTTGCCAATGACCATGTAAAATACATTTTTTAATATTTTTTACTATCACTATCACAACGAAGAGAAAAATATAGTATTATTTTTAGTTAACTTATTGAGTTTTGAAATGATTGAATTTTTCAAAAAAACTGGCAACAATAAATATTTAAAATCGCGCAAACAGTTTAGTGTCAATAATTTAGTGCCCATTTTTTCGATTGTCCCTCAGTTGGTCCATATTCACTCCCCAACAATGCAATCAGGAGGGATTCGCAAGCCCCTGTCCAACTCTTTAGTTTTTTTGCCTTTGCCTCCATTACTTCCAAAAATGTAAATATCAGCTGACATTTCGCATTGTGAGTATTCTTTCGTGTGAATTGTGAAATTATTTTAGACCTCATTTTGCCATAATGAGATGATTTCGACAGTGAGGTTATTTGCTAATTTATATGGGAAATGACAACATTTGCCAGCTTTTGGCAAGAACGAGTAGTCTAGTTGGTGTACATCAGAGAACTGCAACAAATATAATCGTTCTTATCTGCACAACGAATAATGAAATCATTTTCTTGTATCTTATCGCAATCGCTCTAAAGCGAACAACGAAAACAATCGCCACGAAGAGTTCGAATCAGCAAAACAGTCGCGAAGAGGCTCGAGTTTTCGAGCTTCAATACGAGCTATTCGTTCAACACAAGCTTGTCATTATTGCAGAAGTCAGCACTGCTGTGCTTGTTGTTTATGCATATTTTATTTTTTCTTTCATTTAGTGCCTGGCTAGAATTCTGTGCTTGTTGCTTGTGCTTATTTTGTTTATGCTTTCATTTACCCTTTAAAATTGTTGTTTTGGACGTCCCTCTGGTTAATTAAAACGTTCAATTCAAATTTTCTGATACTTGTTAGAGTTGCTTTTATATTTCTTAGGCTTCCTTTTCTCTCTTCGGTATGATTTGACTTATTAGTTCTACGGTTATTTTCAGGCTACCTCTTACCGATTCGGTAAACGCACTTGCTACCGAATTGTAAGTTGGGTTGGAAGATGTTGTATATCGCAGTATTAGTATTTCTCAATATTAATACATATTAGCAATTTTATTCTACTCCAACATTATTTTGGACATTATTTTAAGGCGAGTCACGCCGTAGTGCTGCTTTAGTCCCTTTTTTTCTTTTAGAAATATTCGTGGTGTTAACGAGCTTCGTTGGAAGCTCATTTAACAATCTTGGTACAACTGTTTGTGGCGCACCGTACTTGTTTACGAATCTGGCAAACTGATGTCTTCCCTCTGTTCTTCGCCGTGTACCGTGCTAGTGATTTAGCTGAATCCTTAACTCTTCTTTTTCGTAAAATTCGTTAAGGAGCGTGTTTTTATCTTTGGCGTGTAATTGTCTTTGCATCCACTTTTATGTATATGGGACGAATTGTTGATTTTTTCAGCATTCTCGGGATTTTGGCTTCATCGAGGTTTGGTTTATTGTTTTTGTCATTAAGGGTGTCATTAAATCTACATGATTGTAGATTTCATGTTTCATATCTCTTCGTATCTCATCTCTTTTCGTTTTCATGTTTCGTATTATATTGCAAACTTCGGTTTCATTATATTGGATATTAGTGACCGATTTATTTTTTGTTTTAACTTGTAACTACTCGGGCTGATCTGGTCTGGTTTCATTAGCCTGCTCAAAATAAATTGATTTCATAACTGAGCTTTCGGTACATCTGAGAATTTTGATTTTGCAGCCGTGAACCGAGCTACAAATCATGCCTGACAAATTTTTTGCAAATTTGTTACATACATCATAAACGTCATTTTTCATGCTTTTGATGTTGACATCATCGAGATTTGGTTATTGTCTTCCTAAAATTTCACCTATTGGTTGCCATGATTTCGTATGTCGGTGCAATTTTCAAACAAATTTTCTTTATAGTACCTGTTTTTGGAAAATATAATTTTTTTTTGTTGACGATATTTCTAAAAGATTTGAACTCCATTTTGCGCTGCTTGTCAATTGGCCTTTGTCTCTTTTTGCGTACTAAGGATTGCTTTTGAAAAAATTGTCCATTACAAAATTAAAAAAATGTCCTGCAGCCGGATTCTAAGATTCTCTAATGCTGAACTAGTCCGATTTTAAAAACGAACCTTATCCGTTTTTTTATCAAGCTTTTTGTTATATATTTACACTTTTCTATGATGGTATTTGATCTACCACCTACCCTAAGCAACCCTTTCTCATCTATAAATAAAGCAAGTGGCGTCAGTTTATGGTTTGATGAAAGTTGCTTAAAACACGTTTGATGAAAACGTTGATCTCTTCTTTATACGTTTCTTGTTGTGCTTTTCGTATTTAGGTGTCATGTGCATTTACAATTGCTTTTAAAACGCAAAATCACTCTGAGCAATTTTGTTAGACCAAATATCGGTTGACTATGTCGCAGTCAACTGTTGTTGAAGTGTTAAAGATTACCTCCTTTCGCTCCTCGATGTCGATGTCATCAGGAACTTGTGGGCAGGTCTCAACGTTCACCGTTGCTATTTGTAACGCTGTAGGACCGTGTCACCACAGGTCGTTATTAATCAAATTGGCAGTCCACATACCCCTAGTGGCCAGATGTGCTGCAGGATTATTCTGCGATGACACATGTCGCCATTGTTGTCCTGGAATCACGTTGATTATTTGAGAAGTTCGATTTGCGATGAATGATTTCCATCTGCGTAGATGATCTGCAAGCCATGCAAGTACCACAGTTGAATCAGTCCATCGAAAACATTTGGCCTTGTGGATACCCTTCTTACCTTGGCTATCAGTTCAATCATAAGGTGAGCTGTGCACTGGTCAACTCGTGGCAGAGTTATTTGCTTAATTGGTGACACTCGCGTTTTTAATGCAATTAAGTTTATGTGAACTTCTCCACTTTCACGTCGTACGCGCAAGTAGATTGTTGCTGAGTATGCTAACTCCGATGCATCAGAGAACCCGTGCAACTCAGCAGTGTTATCATCAGCGTACTGTAGCCACCTCGGAATTTTTAGCTTTGAAATATCTCTGACATTTTCTCGGCATCTAATCCATTCAATCCATTCAATCGTCTAATCCGACTCATCCCAACTGATGCCTTTTAGGCTCAGGGTCTGCATGAAGATTTTCATGTGAACCACTACTGGTGCAATCCACCCCATCGGATCGAAAACCCTAACAATTTCCGATAGCACTTCTCGTTTCGTGATCTGACTCTGCGCTATTGATGGTAATGAAACACTGTATTTGAATTCATCGCTGTCTGTGTCCCAAAGCAAAACTAAAGTGTTCGCTGTCGCTGACTGGTCGATAATTGTATCTGCTAATGTGGCTCTGTCTTCACAGTATTCAACAAGTGTGATGAGTTTGAAGATCATTTGCGTAGATGAAGTCCTGAGTATGCCAAAATTTTACACAACTCCTCTTTCAGTTGTGTGACTTGTTGTAAATCTGGTGCGCAACGTCATCCACGTAGAAGTTTTCCTTAATGGCATCGGGAAATCTTTCACAGGCGCTTTCGTTATCGTTAAAGTAACGAAGTTACTTGAAAGTCGTTAATGTTAAAGTAATGAAAGTAAGATCGTTATCGTTAAAGTAACGCAGTTACTTTGCAATCGTTAACGTTAAAGTAACGAAAGTAGGAACGTTGTTCTGATCGTTATCGTTAAAGTAACGAAAGTAGGATCGTTGTTCTGATCGTTATCGTTAAAGTAACGAAAGTAAGATCGTTCTTCTGATAGTTTTCGTTAATGTAACGAAGTTACTTCGGGTCGTAATATGATATATAAAGTGAATGTATGTACGCACAAACATATGTATACTTAGTCTTAAATGTAGAATTAAATTAAATAATTACTTTTTAAATAAATAGTAAAATTTAAATATTATATAATATTAAGTGCACCTCTCGCATATAATGACCAAAATCTGTCTTGTTAATTTTACTATAGATTAGCAAAACAAAATTTTTCTTTCACAGAATCCCATTATACGGTAAATACCTAAATCTACAAAAGTAACGAAAATTCATTAAAGTAACGTAGTTAAAGTTTTTAGTTACTCGTTCTTTTAACTAGTTCAAGAATAACTTCGTTGCTTCAACTTTAACGACCCGAAGTAACTTCTTTACATTAACGAAAACTATCAGAACAACGATCCTACTTTCGTTACTTTAACGTTAACGATTGCAAAGTAACTTCGTTACTATAACGATAACGATCAGAACAACGATCCTACTTTCGTTACTTTAACGTTAACGATTGCAAAGTAACTTCATTACTTTAACGATAACGATCAGAACAACGATCTTACTTTCGTTACTTTATCGTTAACAATTGCAAAGTAACTTCGTTACTTTAACGATAACGATCAGAACAATGATCCTACTTTCGTTACTTTAACGTTAACGATTGCAAAGTAACTTCGTTACTTTAACGATAACGATCAGAACAACGATCCTACTTTCGTTACTTTAACATTAACGATTGCAAAGTAACTTCGTTACTATAACGATAACGATCAGAACAACGATCCTACTTTCGTTACTTTAACGTTAACGATTGCAAAGTAACTTCATTACTTTAACGATAACGATCAGAACAACGATCTTACTTTCGTTACTTTATCGTTAACAATTGCAAAGTAACTTCGTTACTTTAACGATAACGATCAGAACAACGATCTTACTTTCGTTACTTTAACGTTAACGACTGCCAAGTAACTTCGTTACTTTAACGATAACGAAAGCGTCTGTGAAAGTAACGAAGTTAAATTAACTTTAACTATAACGATAACTAGTTAACGATTTAACTAGTTGTGCCCAACTCTGTCCTCACATGCTTTAATATTTGTGATTCGATCAGTGGAATGTTTGGTACAGTGGGAGTATAAATAGTTTTATCAAGCATTAATAACTTGAAAGCAAATAATTCAGCTCGATGAAATCTAAACTGTGTAACGGAGTAACTGTGTAAAACAACAACAAGAATCCTAAAATATTAAATGCAATATAAAAATTAAATTATAAAAATGTGTATAAGTATTGTTACTTATTGCTGGTGCTTCTTACATCTGTTATTGTAATTGCTGAATTTAATTAGTTCTTCACCCCGTGCGCTATTGCTGTCTCGTTCTTTCCAATAAGATTGCTGTGCTGAATTCAACAAGTACATATAACCTCAACTTTAATCATGGCATCTTCGTCGGGTTTGACGAGGCGTTTACAAAAATCTAAGTGGCACTGGCAATTTAGAAACTATCTCTAAATCACAAATGTCACCGCATAATATAAATTCGCCGGCTCTTACTGTGGCGGCTTTTGAAGCACACATGGAAAAGCAGGCTGAAAGTATGTTCAGGAAGCTGTCTCAAGAAATAAAATCGGTTATTGACGATAAAATGGCTAAGTTGGAAAAGAACATTAATCTCACTTTGAGTGAGTTAAAATCTAGAGTTCATGATTTGGAAGCGCGCACGACTAATCAAAATGCTATGGAACCAGAACTGGTCTCTCCAGCGCAGATGTGATGCAATTGAGAGGATGGAGTGTGCTTCAGACGTAGTCCTCTTTGGCATTCCTACTGGCAACTAAGCAACTACTGGATTTACTTGACCTCAAATTTCTGAAAATTCGATCTGTGTTTCGGCCAAGTGGTAGGAATGGTTACTGGTAGCTAAAGAGATGCCAGTAATATTAAAATTTAGCTCCTTGTTTGACAAAATCTAGGTTTTGTCAGCTATGAGCAAACTGTTCAAGTCTGGTAAGCGGTTGTCTGCACGGGACATTGGTTATAACTCGGATAAGTACATCATCCTGAAAGGCATTCTCACACGTTGGAACCGTGGCCTGCTACGTCAGGTATATCAGATGCTATGGCTTAAACAGTTGGCAAAGGTGTATTTCGTTAATGGCTTGGTGCATATTTGAGAACATGCTGAAGGGGAGGATATTATGTTATTTAATAGTGAAATTCTCAACAAGATTGCTTCAAAGGCGAACTAAACTCAAAAATGTATTCGTAATTGATTTGGAAGTTAAACTAAATTGAATTTATTAAGTTGCACATATATTTAAGTTGAATTGATTGATTTACATCATCTATTGTAATTGATTTTGAGTTAAACGACATTTTCTTAGCTGCATTTTTTAACAGTTCTTAATTGTTAATTTTGATTTATAACATTTCAATCGTATACTCAAATTTACAATAATCATTTACTTATAATCAGCTCTAAATTCTGAAACAAATTTTTAACTGTTATTCTATTAATTTCTATTACCTTTTCTCCTGCAATAATCTCAGTTTGTATAATGCATTTTTCTGTAACTTTCTATTATTTGGCTTCTTCATCCCAACCTAAATTTCTATATATATTAATATGTGTAGTTGCAGTTGTGTCATGTTCATTGGTCCGTTGGTTTGGAAATTGCCGACTTGGTCATTTGTTTGTTCATATAATATGAATAATTGTGCTCTATCTGATTCTTGGATGGTCTCTGTCACTTATTATGGTAATCACTCAGCCTGACTATGTTGACTTTAATCATCGCGTGCTTCTTGCAGATTTGCAGACAAAATAAGGGATTCAATGTGGTTAATTTTATTGCTAGGAGCTTAAATCATCTAAAATTTGATTACCTTAATGTGTTACGTAATGTGTAATGTGTTTGTGGGCTCTTCTATAGATGTTATCTGTATCTCTGAGACGTGGTTTTACTGTGATTTGAATGATGGCAATATTCAATTGCCGACTTATAAACTTAACCGTAAGGATAGGTCACATTAGCGCGGAGGTGGTGTTGCTATGTATGTTAAGTCTATGTACATATAAGTCTGAAATTCTTTGGACTTCTGATGAAGTGGAGTTTGTAGGTTTGTCTTAAAATTTCGGATCCCAGAAACAAGGCTCTTGTTAGTTGTGTGTACAGCCCTCATAAAACGTGCGATTTAACTCTTCTATTCAGTTACCTTTCATCTACATCCGTGATCTGTGACTACATTATTGTCTGTGGGATTTCAATGTGAATATTTTGGTATCAGATCCCAAGTTTGATAGATTTATTGATCTCATTTATGAATCTGGCCTCACTGTTATTAACAATTCCACCCCAACTCGCTTTTCTCATAATACTTGTCCGAGCTTATTAGATTAATTTATTGTATCCGATCTTTTGTTACTGTATTCCCAGATGGGCTTTATTTCTGATCATGACCTTTCTTTCTGTCCTTTTAACTTTATATTTAATACTGAAAATGTTCCAGTCATTTTCGTTTCGTGATTACAAAACTATAGATTATGATTCCATGTACGCTATCCTAGATAATATTAACTGGACGAATTGTAGGACTGCTCCGCATGTTGATGATAAACTACTCATTTTTAATGAAATTATTATGTCTTTACTGGATTCTTTGGTACCCATCAGAACTATTAATGTTATAAATAAGGCTTACTCATAGAGTCTTAATCCACATTCCGAAAAGAAATATAATGCGCTCCAAGTCGAAGCACAGTCCCACTATGTGCAACTGGGATAAGTATAGGAGGCCCCGAAATAATGCTACTAGTACTAGTAATATAGCTACTAGTACTAGTAGTTAGGAAGGCTAAGCAAACTTTTTTCTTTCAGTTTTGAATAAACTTGATCTTACAAGCTCTTCTAAGAAACTGTGGAATTGCTTAAAAAGAATTGGTATGGGATCTACGAATTCTATGTCCTGAGGAATTAAGCGCGCATTTTCTTGGTCAGTCTGACTGTGCAGATGAATACGTGGACTATGAGTGGAGACCTAGATGCAACTCTCGAGATGCTGAATTGTTTGCGTTCAGCAATGTTTCTAGCATTGACATTGCTCGTTGGATCAATTTGATTAAGTCTAATTTAGTTGGTGTAGATAATATTCCAACAAAGTTCATTAAACTGATTTTGCCTTATATCACCTTTGAATGATATAATTAATCATATATTCTCTACGTCTTCTTTTCCTTGTTTATGGAAATTGTCAACTGTCACTCCTATTGCAAAGAAGTCATCTCCTAAAATTCAGCAGATTATCGCCCAATCCCGCGCTCTCTAAAAAAAAATGTCAAATAAATTGTTTTGCATAGTTGGTCCTACAAGCAGATTGTCATTGAGCGAAAGTCCATTGTCTTGCATGAAGCGTAAAAAACGACACGAACTTTAGTCGTTGTACTTGTTGGTTTGTAATGAGTGAATTCGACAGTGAAGGGTTAAGGCAAGAAGGTTGTTTCTCTCGCTCGCCATCGGTAATAGAATAGAAGGAATGGGCGAGATTGAAGAGAAATAGAGTAAATCTAGGTAAGGAGTTCTAATAAGATGAATAGTTAAAAGGAGTTCTGATCAAGACGGCGACGAGTGCGTTGGTATTTTCGCATCGTATGTTTCGTATATTTTAACTGGTGAACCGAATTTTTTTTTGTGTAACGATTGCGTGGTTAAAAGTTTAGTTGTTTTAATTTTTGTATATAATTAAGTCCAAATACGAATAAACATGGAACTAAACTATATAAGTTCATATCAAATATCATACATATCATTTATATATACATATCAAATAAAGTGTATAAAGTAAAATATGCAAAACCACATATAACTCGCATAGTCTATATACCAAATAGACAAAATTTACATAGAATCCGCAACAGTTATACATAAATTATATACCCAAATATACTCCGCCTAAAGAAGCAAAGAAGAAAAAAATAAAAGCTGTAGAAACTTAGCTTTGCCTACGAAACTGTACCAGGATACCGTTACCAGAATCCAAGGTCAAGAGTAAACAGATATACAGAACTTCAAATCATCAAACTACAGCAAGAGCATCGCCGATCATCCAAAACTACACCAACGGAGTACCAAAACGACAAATCTACACAAGATTAGCAACAAAAATTGTATTAATAACCTCTGCTTAAAATTCTATTCGCTCAAAGAGAAAAAGAGAAGGACCGAAGAAAAGCTAAGTACATAATTTGTCTTTAAGTAAATATGGAAGAGAGAATTCCACCCGGACACCGGTTTTCTCAACAGTTTTTTTTCTCGACCTTGAAAATTCGCTTATTGTAAAGAAAGTTAAATAAGTAAAGCTATAATATATATTTACCACCTAGTATATAAAGCTTATATAATTTCAACCGATGTTAGCTTTTAAATATATAAGAGAATAATCAAAATTTCGGAGGAAAATACATTAAATATTTAAATTAGTACATCATATAAATCTATTCAAAGGTTTCATATTTCAATTATCTGTAACGTAATCTACGATAGAAAGAACTATCAACTAAGAAGATTAAGAAAACATCTCTCGGGAAAACAAAACATAACATAATTTTGGATTACAATATTTTAGTTATAATTGTACAATAGTTACCTAACTTTCATACCGTATGCATATAAGTTTCTTGAATTGAATGATATAATATTTGGTTTATTATTAGAAAGGAAAGGAAGTTGAATTTTCATTCTATCCTAGGAGTTTTCAGTAAGCGCAAACGTCAGGCCTGCCGGATTGCTGAGTGAAAGATAGTAACGCCGTAAAACTCTAAGGTAAATTAAAGTTCCTTTTCTAGAATATATTTAAAAATATTATTTTGTAAAGAACTAAGAAAATTCAAATTTTGAATGTAAGATATTATGTAGCATATAGCAACCATGTATGTATGTAGAGGTAATTCCCAAACTAAATTAAGATTATGTTACCACATTATTTCAAACTGTAAAGTATTAACACCAAATAATTTCGAAATTTGAATTATAAACCGTAATTGTAAGTGATTTTGTAATAAACTCCTGAAAAGAAAAAAAAAACAAATATGATAGAGTAAATTAAAGAGTTTTGATCTGCTTCTAGGCTACACGGCGGGAAAAAAGTTAAGGGATTTCCGAGAAATTGTATTTCTGGAATCGGAAGTCAAGGACGGGTGGGCTAAAGCAGGGCATAACATCCAGCCTTGCCGATGCACCGGAAACCCCAATTAATTAGTTTCTGTTCATTTATTTTGCCTCATAATAGTACAATAGTTTAACTATTTCTTTTCTCCCGCACGTAAATTTTTTTGTGTAAATGGAAGCTTGGTGGGCTAGCAAAAACTCACTCCAGTTGCCGACGAGATCTAGCCTAATGCCAGTACGTGCACCAGCTATGCTCCACCAAACTATCGACAAGTCCCATCAGTCGAACTCAACCTAAGAGAACCACCATTCCATAAAATGGCGCCCAACGTGGGGCACTCGAAAACGTGGAACTCGAAAACGTGGGGCACAGCCAAGCCCAAAGGCCAAGACGAAGGCAAAGGCAAGGCCAAGACCAAGTGCAAGTTCTTTTACTTGTCGACCAGACTAATACGATTTCCTTTTGCGTACATTAGTTGAGTCCTCGTCGTAGTTCCCCACAAACACTTACTGGCAAAAGTGTCTAATAGTTGTTTTGGTGAGTCTCCGTCTATGTTACGCTGTATGGAATTGCAGAATTTATTCTTTTCATGGATTTTTCTGACCGACAGTTGTTTCCAGTAAGAGATTTCACCTAAGCAAACTTCATCCGGTTTAATTCAAGTAACCTAATTTCTTTTGAAAACTAGTTTTAGTACCTTTTATGGAACTCTAAATATCCGGAATTACGAAGACTGAGTTCAATTTGGTTGTTCGTCCATATTTAATTGTTTCCTGAAATGAGTATTCTGTTGAGAGACATCTCTTTGATCCAAAACAAATTCCCACTAAAATTTAAATGCATCTAAACTTTTCGTCGTGAAGCTACAGAAGAAAACAGATCAAAACGTATTTTTATATGGAAGAAAAAAAACCCACAAACATAACTATTACAAACTTAATTATATAAAATTCCAAAATTTTGTATACAGATGATTTAGCTAAAATGAGTGTAAGACACAGTAATGAAGATTTATCTAATTTGATATGTTCAATATGTTCCAAATCCATGATAGAAACAGAAGACTTAAGTTATACACCATGTAAGCCTAAATTTCATAACTCTTGTCTCCTGAAGTCTCTTCAGACAAGTCCTTTTTGTCCACAGTGCAACGACTAGTGCACTTTACCCTTGGAATTTTTTAGTAGGGGGTGAACCAAGTTCACTTTCGACAACTGCATCGCAAGGTGCCATAGCAAAGAAAGGTCGGCCTACTAATCCATCAAATTACCAGCTAAGATCAAAAACAAAGGATTCAAATCCGTTATGTGGAACTTCTAGGGAAGATAGTGCTCAAAACAGTGCTTCGTTTATTCCTCAGACAGTAAACCAGCGTAATGTTGAAGAATGTATGAAGGTCCCCAAATAAGGGAACAGATATCGGCTATAGTTGAGCAGAAGATTCGTTTTGAGTTATCAAAAGTCGAAAATATGCTTAGTTCCATAACTAATAAATTAACTGAGTTAAGTTTTCACCGCGCCAAAGAGCCCGAATGGCCACAAGAATTATTTCCTCCAAGGGATCAATCGTTTCCACGACTACCCGAACCATAGGGTAGAGTTTCTTATACTTCCAGATTGAACCCTAATGACAGGTCCCGTAACCAGTCTGAAAATTTTTTTCACCCTGCAAATACTTCTGCCCTAGTTACTAGTAATAGTAAAATTGCTCACCTTATTCAAAGTTGGAATATATCTTTTAGTGGACTGCAGAACAAAATGCCTGTAGACAAATTTATTTATATGGTGGGTTCATTAACACATGATAGTCTGGGTGGAGATTTTGGAGCCTTGTGTGAACATATACACATTTTATTCCGAGAGAAGGCTGCTGATTGGTTTTGGCGTTACAGACGAAGTGTACAGGAGGTCGAATGGAGCCACCTTTGTATGGCTTTACGATCATAATTTCAAGATCATTTATCGGATGCGGATGTATTCGAAATGGTAAGAGATAGAAAACAAAAGGAAGGTGAAAGTTTTGATGAGTTTTACAGTGATATTCTTAGACTTACGGATAGGCTTAGACTTTCGGTAAATGAGGGTCAATTAATTGAGATTTTGCGACGAAACATAAGGCCTAATTTAAGAACAGAATTGTTTTATTTGGAGGTACGATCAGTTGCACACCTCCGACAATTAATATTGCGCAGAGAAGCTTTATGCGATGACGTTAAGAGAGATAGTTCGCGTGTAGGTCGTCGGCAAATCCATGAAGTTGGTACGGAAGCTAGCACTATTAAACATAACACTGTAGAAGAACAGTCTGAAATTTGTGAATTAGATAAGAAGAATAAAGTTAAGTCAAACTTGATTTGCTGGAATTGTAGAAAAGAAGGTCACCGCTATACTGACTGTGTCGAGGAAAGATATGTGTTTTGCTATGGATGTGGTGCACAAAACTTTTACAAACCAAATTGTACTACCTGTCGAGGGCAGGGAAACTTACGGTCGAGCGAGGGCAACACCAGCAGCAACCGCTCGAAAGAGAAGTCCAAAAGTCCAAACTAAAAGTCCAAAACTACACAAACCGCTTCCATTATAACAAAATTTCATGAATTTAAAGTTCAGCAATTAGTTCCTTTTCCAAGGAAACCATATCATCAGCGATTATTAGAATATCAGAAAGTCCGTAATAGAATTTTTGTAGACAGTTTAGCAATCGGGGATGAAAAACTGATGAAAAGTACGCGGTCAAACAAAATGAAACGAAAGACATTAAGGTTACGAAATTTTTGGAAACAAGTGAGGGGAAATCGAACTAAATTCTCCTCAGCTATATCAGCTTTCGAGTTAGATAACAACGATATAAGGCCATATGTTAATGTAGAAATATTAGGAGAGAAATACTTAGGTCTTCTTGACTCTGGTGCATCGATCTCGTGTCTTAGTGGCGATGCAGCAAGACGATTTCTAGCTCGAAACATACCCTTTAAAAGATGTAATGAGTCGGTAACTACTGCAGGTGGAGTTAAATATAAAATTATTGGTCATTGGAAAGCACTTATAAAATTCAGAAGTATCGAAAAGGAAATAGAATTTTTTATTATTCCAGAACTTACCCAAAATATGTATTTAGGTATTGATTTCTTTATTAGTTTTGGCTTGTTAGATAAACTCTTGAGTTCCTTTACGGCTGATTCCGAAAAGATAGGGAATAACTGTCATATGCAATCGCTTACGGTTAAGCAGAAACAATTGCTTCAGAAAGCTATTAACTTATTTCCATCTTTTGAAAAGGAAGGGTTAGGGATAACCCATTTGGTAAAACACACTATCAAAGTTGAACGGGATACCAAGCCAATCAAACAGCGATACTTTTCTGTGTTTCCGGCAGTAGAACGAAAAATTCATGCCGAAGTAGATCGTATGCTTGAGTTAGGAGTTATAGAAAAGGCACCTCCAAACTGTCCATGGTCAAGTCCAGTCGCTATAGTTGAGAAATCCGGAAAAATCAGATTGTGTTTAGATTCGCGAAAACTAAATAAGGTCACGGTGAAAGACGCTTTTCCGCTGCCGAAAATTAATGGAATCTTGGGTCGATTACCTAAAGCCGAATACATTACGTCACTCGATTTGAAGCATGCATTCTGGCGAATCGAACTCGATGAAGATTCACGAGATAAAACCGCGTTCACAGTGCCGAATCGACCATTGTATAGATTTAAGGTTATGCCATTCGGATTGACTAATGCTCCCATGACCATGAGTAGATTGATGGATCTAATAATTCCCAACGAGTTACAAGATAGAGTATTTGTGTATTTAGACGACTTGTTAGTGTCTGATAATTTTGAATCTCACATGAATACTCTGACAAAAGTAGCGATATTGTTGCGAGATGCGGGACTTACCGTAAATATATCTAAATGTAAATTTTGTATGAGTGAAGTAAAGTACTTAGGATTTATTATAGGTAAAGGAGTGATGAAACCAGATCCCGAAAAGGTATCGGCGATTAGAGATCTGAGACCGCCGCGAACAGTCCGTGAGTTGCGAAGTTTCCTCGGCTTAGCCGGATGGTATCGCAGATTTATAAGCAATTATGCGACATTGTCAGCACCTTTGTCAGACCTCACTTCGAAAACTAAGAAAGTTATATGGGCACCTGAGGCAGATTCAGCTTTTGAGAAAATAAAAGAGCAATTAACGTCAGCTCCGGTCTTAGTTACACCTGATTTTGATAAACCCTTCATAGTGCAGTGCGATGCATCGATGGTAGGTGTAGGCGGAGTTTTAGCACAAGAAGATGAAGAGGGGGTAGAAAGACCCATTGCATACTTTTCACATAAACTGAATCGGGCTCAGAAAAATTATTCTATAACTGAATTGGAATGTCTTGCGGCTTTGTTAAGCATTAAAAAATTCCGAGAGTACATTGAGGGACATCCGTTTGTGGTTATTACAGACCATGCCAGTCTTCAATGGCTTATGCGGCAAACTGATTTGAATGGACGCTTAGCTCGCTGGTCCCTAAAGTTGCAACAATTTGATTTTTCGATTAAACACCGAAAAGGTTCACAGAATGTCGTTCCTGACTTTTTGTCTAGATACGATATCGAGGAAATAACTTCTGTTGAAATATTACCAGAAATCGATTTATCTTCTCCACACTTCCAATCTCCAGAATATTCAAAAATTCGTATGGAAATATTAGCCAATCAAACTCGATTCCCAGACCTGAAAGTTGTAGACGATTTTATTTACAAAAGAATAGAATTTTCCGATGGTAATTTAGCTATAGATGAATCGTGGTGGAAGTTGTGGATCCCATTACAACTTACCGAAGAAGTAATAAAGAGTGCGCATTGTCCTCCAACTGCGGCACATGGTGGCATTGGAAAGACACTAGAGAAAATGCGTAGACATTTTTTCTGGCCCCAAATGGTAACGCAAGTGCGAACCTTCATTGCTAATTGTGATGTTTGTCGAGAAAGTAAAGAACCGAATATTATTCTTAGACCACCCATGGGTCAGCAAACAACGTCTGAAAGGCCTTTTCAGAAACTTTTCATAGACTTATTAGGTCCATATCCAAGATCGAAAAAGGGACATATAGGGATACTAATAGTTGTAGATCACTTTTCAAAATTTGTATTTTTAAAAACTTTAAGGAAATTCTCGGCCACAAACATTTGTGAATATTTAGAAGAAAATGTCTTCATGCTTGGTGGTGTGCCTGAAATTGTTATTTCAGATAACGGATCCCAATTTAAATCCACTTTCTTTAATTCGTTTCTAAAAAGGTATGGCGTGTCTCACACATACACTGCCATTTATTCTCCGCAGTCAAATGCATCAGAAAGAGTAAATAGGTCGATTATTGCAGGAATCCGATCTGTCTATACCAAATAGACAAAATTTACATAGAATCCGCAACAGTTATACATAAATTATATATCCAAATATACTCCGCCTAAAGAAGCAAAGAAGAAAAAAATAAAAGCTGTAGAAACTTAGCTTTGCCTACGAAACTGTACCAGGATACCGTTACCAGAATCCAAGGTCAAGATTCCCCTGGCAACAATGGTTGGTCATCAAACTACAGCAAGAGCATCGCCGATCATCCAAAACTACACCAACGGAGTACCAAAACGACAAATCTACACAAGATTAGCAACAAAAATTGTATTAATAACCTCTGCTTAAAATTCTATTCGCTCAAAGAGAAAAAGAGAAGGACCGAAGAAAAGCTAAGTACATAATTTGTCTTTAAGTAAATATGGAAGAGAGAATTCCACCCGGACACCGGTTTTCTCAACAGTTTTTTTTCTCGACCTTGAAAATTCGCTTATTGTAAAGAAAGTTAAATAAGTAAAGCTATAATATATATTTACCACCTAGTATATAAAGCTTATATAATTTCAACCGATGTTAGCTTTTAAATATATAAGAGAATAATCAAAATTTCGGAGGAAAATACATTAAATATTTAAATTAGTACATCATATAAATCTATTCAAAGGTTTCATATTTCAATTATCTGTAACGTAATCTACGATAGAAAGAACTATCAACTAAGAAGATTAAGAAAACATCTCTCGGGAAAACAAAACATAACATAATTTTGGATTACAATATTTTAGTTATAATTGTACAATAGTTACCTAACTTTCATACCGTATGCATATAAGTTTCTTGAATTGAATGATATAATATTTGGTTTATTATTAGAAAGGAAAGGTAGTTGAATTTTCATTCTATCCTAGGAGTTTTCAGTAAGCGCAAACGTCAGGCCTGCCGGATTGCTGAGTGAAAGATAGTAACGCCGTAAAACTCTAAGGTAAATTAAAGTTCCTTTTCTAGAATATATTTAAAAATATTATTTTGTAAAGAACTAAGAAAATTCAAATTTTGAATGTAAGATATTATGTAGCATATAGCAACCATGTATGTATGTAGAGGTAATTCCCAAACTAAATTAAGATTATGTTACCACATTATTTCAAACTGTAAAGTATTAACACCAAATAATTTCGAAATTTGAATTATAAACCGTAATTGTAAGTGATTTTGTAATAAACTCCTAAAAAGAAAAAAAAAACAAATATGATAGAGTAAATTAAAGAGTTTTGATCTGCTTCTAGGCTACACGGCGGGAAAAAAGTTAAGGGATTTCCGAGAAATTGTATTTCTGGAATCAGAAGTCAAGGACGGGTGGGCTAAAGCAGGGCATAACATCCAGCCTTGCCGATGCACCGGAAACCCCAATTAATTAGTTTCTGTTCATTTATTTTGCCTCATAATAGTACAATAGTTTAACTATTTCTTTTCTCCCGCACGTAAATTTTTTTGTGTAAATGGAAGCTTGGTGGGCTAGCAAAAACTCACTCCAGTTGCCGACGAGATCTAGCCTAATGCCAGTATGTGCACCAGCTATGCTCCACCAAACTATCGACAAGTCCCATCAGTCGAACTCAACCTAAGAGAACCACCATTACAGGTTTCAACACTGCATTATGTGGAAGATAACACGTTCTTGGTGATGTTGTATCTGATGCCAATTTCATGTGGCCCAAGTTCTCATAATCATGCATGAATTTGCAGTATTGCTCATGCAGCGCTTTATTATTTGTGAACCGGTTCCATTGCATATAAACGATTCAATGCATTCATTTTAGACTCACTGATATTGATGTTGTCTTTTATCGGCAGTCTTACGACGTAACGACCATCCCGATTGCGGTATGTGTTTTGTTGGTAAAGGAACTCAGCTTGTTTTTCCTCTAGAGTCAAAATCTGTGTTGATGAATGTAGTTCGTCTACTTCTCAAAATCGTCGAAGTTGCGCATCAAGGTCAATGCTTACGTGCGCAGATACAAATCCTGCCCCTGCTGCTTCTTTAATTTTCCCCATCAGGACCCACCCAAACATTGTATTTATTGCCGTAGGTGCGCCACTGGGATGTATTATTTTTTGCGGTAGCAACCATTCAGTAAATATCCAAAATAAGTTGAATTTGTCCAGGAACAAACAGGATCTGCTAACTTCAGATCTTTGAAGAAATCTAGTCTCTCATCTGCTATTCTGTCAGCTGGTAGATTTTGTGTTAATTTGGCTAAGCAGAAAGCATCTGTATGAAATTCCGCTCTCTCACCTTACCTCTTCTGTGACTGCCGTTACCTGTACCGACACCGAAAAACATTCGCAATATTATCATATGTGCGTGTCAAACCCAGGCTCTCGGCACTGTTGGAACTCTCCATTACTACAACGCACTAATACGATTGCCGTTGGTAACAGGACGTATGATCGTTGATAACGTTGAACAATGCTCAATGTTACCTGAATGCTCAGTGTGAGTGTTTCCACTTACCGATCCTGATGACGATTGATGATGGTGTTTGAACTGCTGTTGTTGATCCTTACCCAACGCTTGTGATGCTAATGTAGCTGGATGGAGCAAAGTATTGTGCGTTTTGCCAAATTTTCTACAAGATGATTTCTTGCACTCTCTTGCCATGTGATTTCCTTGCAAACAATTGAAGCAAATGCTGTGTTGTGGAACGATGCTGTGTCGCATTTCAACATTCATTTGCTTAAACTTGTCGCATTGATAAATGTAATGATCCTTAGCACAAACTGGACATGTTTGAATTGTTGCTGCATGTGTACTCAATTGACTGCGTTGATGTCCTCTGTTTCGTATTGTCAAGCGCATAGACTCGTCGTTCTAAGAATTCCAAGAACTGCTGAAATGTTGACTCATTTGCATTCTTCTCTCTTATAAATCACAAAGAAGCTAAGTTGTCATCAAGATTTTTCTCTAAATTAAACAGCAATATGGCGTCCCATTGGATAACTTCTTCATCTACAACTTTCAGCGCATTATAGCTTTCGTTGATATTGTTGTAGAACCGTCTAACGTCTGCAACTGTGTCCGACTTAATGGGAGGTTACTCAAGCAAAAGCTCCAAATAAGAATTTTTAATTTTGTCGGAATTGCAAAACCGTCACGTAATTGGCGTTAGTCGGCTTCAAATGCTTCATTAACGACAAGGCTTCACCTTTGAGTTTTGTCTGCAAGTATTCAATCTTTTCGACGTTTGAAATGTTTGCCCTCGAATCAACTATTTCCTCAAATAGATCTCTAAAACGTAACCATTCCAGAGAATTCCCATCAAAATGATGATGATGTTGACATGTACCCAATACCGTTGTTGGTGATCCAGTACCGTCCGCATTGCTGTTGTAATGTCGCTTATATTTTGTGTATCAATCACAGTTTGATTGCCAGTTTACTTGCCATGTCTTCATTTACACGATTAAATATTGTTTTGATAGCAAAATATTTGTTTTCTATTTCAGCACGATACTTATCTTCCTCTCCTAATTGCTCCTCTGCTGTCAATAGGTCGATTTCATCTTGCACTTGTTCATATCGCTTGAATACCTCTTCTACCTTTTCAACTCTAACTCGCAAAAGGTGCGATCGTTGCAAAAGGTGAATATTCGTATTATCTTTGTTTTGTTATCTGATGTGATGTATGTAAATATTTAAGAAAAATACCCTTTTGATTTGATTATTCAGTAGCTCAATTAATTTTTCTCCAAACGAAGATGGAAAGACTGTCACTTTTTATTATTTTCAGAGTTGTCATAATTGTACATAGTAGCGATTGAAAAATATAGTTAATGTCCAAACAGTAGTGATTGAAAAATGTAATTAAGGTCCAAACAATATGAATCTCTGATGTGATAATACTTAATATCAACATGCTTACTTCTCGCATGGAACACAAGTTTTTTAACAAGTTGTTAAAAAACGCGGTCAAATTGTCTCCATTGATGACTACCGGTTTTGTTGTATTAATAAAACCCATTTCGATTAACAGCTTCTGGAGATAAATCGCATCTTTTGTAGCTTCCGAAAGCGCGATATATTTAGCTTCTGCACTGCTTAAAGCCACGCTGCTCTGCTTTTTCCCATGAAAAACAAATCCCATGTATGATTTTCGATCTGTTGGATCTCCTTCCCAGTCTGCATCAACAAAAGCTTGGACTGGGCGTCCCGTCTTGTGGTAATGCAGTTTCAGACCCGCCGTTTTGTCTCGCAGTAATGTAGCGTGCAAGAGAGCAAGTTCTCTCTTTTTCTATTACTTATGTATACACAATTGTTACAATGTTATTAATTCCGGTTTATGCCGCTATCTTTGTACAAAACGAAATCTTCTGTAACTCAAGTAAAAATTAAAGTCTTCTTGTCAAAACCAGCGCACCAGACAGTTCATTGCAATTTTAGGAATTTGTATAATTCATCATCATAACAAAATTTGGTCCTTCGAGCCGGATTTTATGTTGGAAATATTGAATATTAAGTCTACTAGTGTTAATTTACTATTAATTCTTTAACTATTGTAAATTAGATTTCAAACAAAATATGTCTACATTAAGGCATTGAAGTTACGGCGCGGTCGGGTGACGGCATGCATGACACGTGCAAAGAGATATTTGGACAAAGTGAACGAGAATACTACATTAGATGATCTTCTAACACGTTTAAAAATAGTAGAAGAGTACTGGCAGCGATTTTTGGTGACTGAAGACGGAATGGCTGACTTACAAGGCGAAATAGACGATGGTGAAGGTGAGAACGCTAGTGAGTTAGCAGATTCGCAAATGTTTGAGCAAGTTGAAGCAACATATCTAACAGTACATTCAGGCTTATCAATTGAAATTCGTGTTCGTCAAGGTCAATCAATAACAAATTCACAGGCAGGGCCTTCAACGGGTGAAGCGGCTTCACCGCAAGGTACTTCTATTCAAGCACCGTTACCACATGCGAATGATGTCGCGCTACCGAAAATTGTAATTCCACCTTTTTCTGGTGAATATGTTAATTGGGCAGCATTTCGTGATCTTTTTATCGGTTCAGTTGATCGTAAGCAAAATCTGTCACGAACACAAAAGTTTTATTATTTGGTCTAGTTTTTACGAGGTGAAGCTGCAGAGCTTATTAAGAATATTCCAAATTCGGACGAGCATTATCTTGAAGTTTGGGACAAGCTCGAAAAACGCTATGACCGTCCACACCTAGTCGCGCTTTCCCATGTTAAGGCGTTTATTAAGTTACCCAACGTTCAAGGGTCAAATTCAAAATCACTGCGAAGGATATTGGACGGAGCAGATGAATGCTTACGTGGCCTGAATGCCATTGACATGAATGATCGAAATCCGTGGTTGATTTATTTGCTGTTGAACAAACATGACGCGGATACACGCCGTGTGGTAGAGGAAGTAGGGTCGCGTATTGATGTTACGATAGAGATTCTATTGACATTTTTAGACAAACGTTTTACCAACCTCGAGTCGATTGACATGTTTGGACCAGCCATATCATCGAAACCTTCAGCAGTTAGGTCACATGTAATCGAAAGGCCAGCGCAAGATTGCCTAAAGTGTAAGTCAACACATAGCCTATCCCAATGTCCTGAGTTCAAATCGCTTAATTTGGATGTTCGCCGAAAATTCGCCAAAGATAACGCGCTTTGCTACAATTGTCTCAAGCAAGGCCATAATGTGTTAAAGTGCAATTCGTCATTTCGCTGTCGGGTGTGCAACGCTCGACATCACACACTTGTGCATTCTTCATCTTCGGTGTTGCAAACCACTTCTGGGAATGCTTCAACTAGTAGTGTAGTATCTTTCATTGCTGAACAACCGCTGGATGCTTGTCCAGTATTGCTTCAATCGTCATTGATTAGAACTACACATACATACATCAAACACAAAATCTGTGTCATCAGACGGGTCGAGAGCCGCAGTTGGCCAATCACATTGTTCCAATTGTCTAACGTTATTTTGCCAACTGCCATCGTACGTATTTGTGGCCGATCTGGAAAATATTTAGAAGTTAGAGCACTTGTTGACTCAGGGTTGCAAGTATCATTTATAACAGAGTCCTGTGTACAGCGATTGGGTCTTAGCAGATCTAATTCACGGTTGTCTGTTCGGGGAGTTGCATCTGCAAAGGCAGGTGTCAGAAAGGGCAGCGATATCGCAATCGATGTGCAAACTTATATTTTGAACAACATTACCGCTGACGCTCCGCCACAAGAGTTTTCTACAGAGGCTTGGAAAACTATTTCACATCTGCAGCTGGCAGATCCAAGGTTTAATATTCCTTAACCTATTGAGTTGCTACTCGGAGCTGACATTATATGGTCAGTTTTCCTAAATGGGAAGATATGCATTAAGAGTCCTCGGTTATTCGCCTTAAATTCAATATTTGGTTGGATTGTTTCTGGCCAGATAGATGTAACGCCGCCTATCGATATTGCTTCATATAATGTGATGATTGACATTGATCGAACTTTGCAACGTTTTTGGGAAGTAGAGGAAGGTTATGTCAACACATCAAATTCAGTCGTCACCGATGCTGCTGAAATTCATTTTCAACGCACACACTATCGTGCGGACGATGGACGGTATATTGTTGAACTGCCGTTTAAATATGATAATACGACTTTTGGCAATACTAGTACTGGTGCTATTCTACGCTTACATCATCAAGAACGTCGATTTGCAAGGGATCCAGAATTATATCAAAACTATGTAAGTTTTATGGCAGAATACCTAGCACTAGGACATATGCAACCGATTCCAGAGAATGAAATTAGAGCACATCCCCAATATTATCTACCGCATCATGGAGTTTTGAAGCCAGATAGCACCACAACAAAGTTAAGAGTGGTGTTCGATGGTTCATTTAAAGATAGTTTGGGAACCGCTCTAAACGACACGCTCTTAATTGGTCCACCTGTTCAGCGCGATTTAGTTGGTGTCTCTCTTCGCTTTCGAATGTTTCCTTACGTGTTTACGTCGGATATAATGAAAATGTTTCGACAGATTTGGATTGCTAATAACCATAGAGATTTTCAGAGAATTGTTTGGAGAAGTAGCACTGATTGCCCAGTTCAGTATTTTCGACTGTGCACTGTCACATATGGGACAGCTTCTGCACCGTTCCTGTCAGTGAGAGTATTGCAACAGCTTGCACATGATAATCAAGAAAGGTTTCCTCACGCAGCTAGCATACTATTCAATAATGTTTACGTTGACGATGTTCTGGCAGGAGCAAGTTCCACGGAAGAACTTATATCTATACAGTCTGAGCTGGTTGAATTGTTGACGACAGCTGACTTTGCATTAAGAAAGTGGTGCTCAAACTGTAAAGAATTTTTAGCCACCTTACCAAAAAACGATTGCGATGCTCAGCCGCTTGAAGATGAGACGTCTACAAATAGTTTGGTTAAGGTCCTTGGTCTCTACTGGAACCCAATTGCGGATGCATATTCATTTCGGGTAAAGAGGGTAAGAGAGGTGAGGTAACTAAACGTGGCATACTTTCAGAAGTTGCTCGTGTGTTTGATATTCACGGTTTCCTTTCGCCGTCTACTATATTGATGAAAATACTCTTTCAAAGGTTGTGGCTTCTTAAGGTCGATTGGGATGAACAACTTCCATTGGAAATCACCAAAGAATGGATCCAATTAGCACAATCGCTTCATCACGTTGAAGGTTGAATTAGCATTCCAAGACAAATCTATGTTGATACTGTTGAGTGCGAGCTACACTGTTTCTTTGATGCATCTCAAGCTGCTTATGCAGCTGTAATTTATTCTGTTAAAATAGTTAATAATGGTCAACCTTTGATAAATATTTTAAAAGCGAAGGCAAGAGTTACTCCATTAAAGGTGATATCAATACCCAGATTGGAACTTTGTGCAGCGCTGCTATTATGTCAATTATTTGCGCTAGTTAAACGTACTATTGATGTGTCCAAGGCTAGAGTATATGCATGGACGGATTCGGAGATAGTACTGCATTGCTTATCATCTCCTCCGCGAAATTGGAAAATGTTTGTGGCTAATCGCACCGAAGAAATTTTGTCTATACTGCCTCGGAACCATTGGAATTACGGGAACACAAATTCAAACCCAGCCAACTGCGCTTCTCGCGGCTTAAATCCAGAGCAGTTGATGGAACACAAATTGTGGTGGTGCGGACCAGAGTGGATGGTGTTGACTAGAAAGGTATGGCCTAAAACGAAATTTTGTATTGACGAAGCAGCCGCAAAGGTTATTGCAGAGAAACGGAAACTAGTTGTATACAGTGGAGTTTTGGAACTAGAGCGGTCAGTGCTTATTATTCTCGCTGATCGATGTTCTTCTTGGAATCGTCTAATTCGAATTATTGCATACGTTCGCCGGTTTGTATCACAATTATGTGGCCGATCAACTTCAAATTCTAAACGTATATCATTTGACGAAATTCATCTTGCTCTCATAAATTTGTTTCGTTGCGTTCAGCGAGAAATATTTGATACCACAATAAATAACTTAACGTCCAATAGCACGTTATCAAAAAGTGATCCGCTAATTAAACTTTCTCCATTTATAGATAATGTAGGGGTCTTGAGGGTTGGCGGAAGTATTCAGAACGCAAATGTTTCATTCAATATAAAACACCCTATAATTGTCCCCCGCAATCATATTTCAGAATTGATCGTTGTAGATATCATGAAAAATATCTGCATGCCGGAGTATTAGTACTATTCGCTATCGTGCGCCAACAGTATTGGATTCTTGGAGCACGCAATCTAATACGAGCCGTTGTCTTTAAGTGCAAACGTTGTTTTGCTGCGTCGCCAAACATCAGAGCAGATGATGGCTAACTTGCCACAGACGAGAGTGCAACCAACGCGCCCATTTCTAAATTCCGGGTGCGATTTTGCCGGAGCCTTTACCATCAAGATGACAAATTGTAAGCGGCCTAGAATTAGCAAGGCATATGTGTGCCTTTTTATTTGTATGTCAGTCAAGGCTATCCACTTGGAATTGGTAAGTGACCTAAGTTCTGAGACATTCATAGCAGCATTTAGAAGGTTTACAAGTCGCCGGGGAAAATGCAGTAATCTGTATACAGACAATGGAACCAATTTTAAAGGAGCTCATCGATTATTGGATGATATGCGAAAACTTCTACAGAAGGAAACAACAAATGCAGAAGTGTACGACTCATTGGCTAAGGACGGCACGAAGTGGCACTTTATTCCACCCTCCGCTCCCCACTTTGGAGGATTGTGGGAGTCCGGCGTATGTTCGGTGAAATTTCACATACGTGGTGTTGTTGGCAGTGCTATTCTGTCATTCGAAGAGATGTATACTGTCCTCACACAAATTGAAGCAATTATGAACAGTCGCCCACTCTGTACAATATCTAATACAGACTTAAACCCGCTCACCCCTTTTCATTTCCTTGTAGGTGAACCACTTACAGCTGTACCTGAATCCAGTTGCCTTGAAATTCAGTCATCTCGTTTATCTCATTGGAAGTTAGTGCAGAACATGGTGAACGGATATTGGAAGCAGTGGTCTAATGAATATTTAACTTCGTTACAAGAACGACCAAAATGGAGGCAGCATCAGAAAAACTTTGAAGTAGGCAATATCGTCATCATTAAGGAGCCCAATCTTCCACCGACAAAATGGTTGCTGGGCCAAATAACCGCTGTTCATCTTGGTCAGGACAATCGTGTTAGAGTTGTTACAATCAAGACTGGAAAGGGCACGTATAGGAGACCTGTAACCAAAATTGCATTGCTTCCTAATTGCTGAAACAATGTTTCAGGGGGCCCAGTATGATGAGGAACTAATCATTGTCTCGCAGTAATGTAGCGTGCAACAGAGCAAGTTCTCTCTTTTTCTAATTCTTATGTATACACAATTGTTATACTGTTATTAATTCCGGTTTATGCCGCTATCTTTGTACAAAACGAAATCTTCTGTAACTCAAGTAAAAATTTAAGCCTTCTTGTCAAAACCAGCGCAGCAGACAGTTCATTGCAATTTTAGGAATTTGTATAATTCATCATCATAACGTATTATTTGTTTGACCGCCTTTAGATGTTCGGCGTGCGGATCAAAGTTGTGTTGCTACATTTTGTGTACAGAATAAAGTATATCTGGTCTGGTTGTTATAGCCAAATACATCAACGAGCCCATAATTCACATTCACCACCTGCACATTTCATATGGGACCCGGTAACCACAGTAGTAGACAATTATACATCATCAAAATATATAGCAATTATATTGTACTTGCTGGCTGAGCACTTTGTGTAGACGCATGGTTCACTCTTGTAGGGCACAAATCCAATTGATTTTAAAGCGGAATCGAGCGTATAATTCCATTCTCTTCCCGACTGCTTCAGACCATAAATCGACTTTTTAAGTTTCAAGATCAAATTTGGATCTCGGGATCAATAAAACCTTCTGTCTGCTTCATAAATACATCTTCGTGTAATTTGCTTACAAGATACGCTGTAGAAACATCCATTTCATGTATATAAAGCTCATGTTCAACGGCCAAAGCTACAATCATCCTTATCGTGGAGTAGGGCACCGGAGAATAATTTTCAAAGAAGTTTGTTCCATATGTCTGACTGCATCCCTTTGCTACTAACCTCGTCTTGAAACGATCTACTTTTTCGTTTTTATTCCATTTTATGTTATACACCCATTTGCATCAAATTGCTATCTTCCCTGGCGGAAGATTCACAAAATCCAAGGTTTCATTTTTTATCAGTGCAACATATTCAGCATTCATAGCATTTTTCCATTGTGCAGAGTGGGTGTCACATAAAGCATCATGAAGAGATATTGGAATGATTAGATCTGCTGTTATTTGTATTGCATTCACCGTATTTTCTTGCTTCTTTGGACGACCAATCTTGCCTTCTCGTACGATCTTCGGCCTGCCTCTCGCAAAAATTAGGAATTCCTTGTGCTTACCGCAGTCTGAAGATTGGGCCGACTCAAAAATATCTACCTAATCTTTTGTGATAGCTGCATTACTGCTGATACAATTTTGTGTCTCATTTGAAGTCTTTGGCAGCTCTGTTTGTTGTACCTTCTCAGTCGCTTGTCCCGGTCCACAGTAATGAGGTTCTCTTAACAGAACAAATCTGTCACTGTATCCAGACATTGTTTGTATGTTTACATCAAACAGAACATCCCGGCTTTCCATCACTTTGCGCTCTTCTTCGTAATACAATAGGTAAGACCAACTATCTTCATTGCCTTGCCTTTTGGGTGGAATTTCCTTCTTGATGTTTTGTCTAAGGAAACTGCAATGGATCTGTTGTATCTAGTTCCTCCAGTAGGATACTAGAGCAAACTTAAATGCCGTGGATCCTTCCTCGAGAAGGATCACTGACAGTGAGGATGGGGGTTTCCGTCGTTGATCTTTCGACGCGGAGGATCACGGACGCTTGTGCCACCGTCAAGGATCTGCCGACTTTGTGGTCTTACCATTGGGATCCGGCAACCTGCCGTAGTGGATCCCCTCGCCTAGTTACCACGGGCACCAAGGTGCCGCCTTTGTGGTCCTTTAACCTGTCGGGCAATACTGCCGACTTTAGACAGGTGCTGAAATAAAAGGCTAATTGGTTAAATTCCTTACGTTTATTATTTCTGAGTCCTTCTTTTATCTCCGCTTCTTATTGCAATGCGATTAATCTTACTGCGACTTAATCTGTTTAACAACTGTTTAACGCTCAAGAACAACTGGGAATATTGCTGCTGTAGCCCAAAGTGTTAAGGATAACCCAGGTTTGTCCATTGCTCGTCGTTCTTTGGAATTGGGCATTCCACAAACGTCATTACACCGTATTTTGCATAAAGACTTGGGTCTTAAGGCTTATAAAGTTCAGTTAACAGTCAATCGAAAAATCATCTTGTCTGATGAGGCCCATTTCCCCCTCGGTGGCTACGTCAACAAGCAAAATTGTCGCATCTGGGGCTCGGACAACCCAAGAGTTATTGTTGAGAAGCCTCTCCATCCTCAACGTGTGACTGTTTGGTGCGGTTTATGGTCCGGCGGGGTCATTGGACCTTACTTTTTCGAAAATGAGGTTGGATCAACAGTTAAGGTGAATGGATTGCGCTATCGAGAGATGATTAATGATTTTTTATGGCCGGAGTTAGATGGTATTGATCTGGACAACGTTTACTTTCAACAAGACGGTGCTACGTGCCACACAAGCAACGAAACCATTGATCTTTTACGGGAAAAGTTTCCTGACAGTGTTATCTCTCGAAGAGGTGATCACAATTGGCCAACGAGATCTTGTGATTTAACACCTTGCGACTTCTTCCTTTGGGGCCACGTGAAAGATAAGGTCTACGCCAACAGCCCAGCGTCGATTCAAGACCTCAAAGATGGAATTCGTGAGGCTATCGAGGACATAGGGCAGCCACTATGCGATTTGGTTATGGAAAATTTCCTGAAAAGGATATGGTCCTGTAAGCGTGGTCGTGGTGGCCATTTGGCTGATGTTGTCATTCATTATTAACGGCATACCTTCCTCTTTATTACGAAATAAACATGCGATAATCTATCTCAAAAAATTTTTCCTTGAATATCAAAATTACACCTCTTATTGGAAAACCCTTTATATTTTAATTGGTTCTTTCAATTAAATTTTTAATACTATTCATTAAAGATTTAAGCCACAAAGCTTCTCTAACTGCTTCAAACAATTGTAACGAAGCTTCCCGGTCGTCCGGGTTTAAAAGCACGAGTGCGCTCGTCGGATGTCCACGGTTCGTCACAGAAAATTTATAATTCACTGGAACTTCTGCTCAAATACTCTTTATTCGTAGCTTGGATTACAGTTCCTTTACATTTAGGTTCACAATCGTAAAATAAATACTAAATCTATTCCTTGGCGAGCTGATGATGAGCGAAAGGAGGCAAGTGGCAGTCGTCTAGGCAGTCCCTTGGTCATGAAGCTTTGACGCACTTACCAAATATGTTGCCAAGCAGCCGAGTCGTAAGATTCGCACTGACTACTATATCTGGCACCCGAGCCGGAGCGTCGTAATGCCAGTACAGTCGACCACAGATATGGGGAACCCGGTGCAAACTTTACTTTCTGTCGAATAAACTAACGCGTCTCTCGTATATGTTGCCGAGCAGCCGAGTCATAAGATTTGCACTGACTACTGTATCTGATACCCGAGCCGGAGCGTCGTAATGCCAGTACAGTCGACCACAGATATAGGGAACCTGGTGCAAACTTTACTTTCTGTCGAATAAACTAACGCGTCTCTCGTATATGTATGTTGCCGAGCAGCCGAGTCGTAAGATTCGCACTGACTACTGTATCTGGTACCCGAGCCGGATTGTCGCAATGCCAGTACAGTCGACAACAGATATTGGGAACTTCTTAATAAATTATATTTACCGTTTCCCTAACAACGAGTTCTCCGTAGGTTTCTGTCCGGTTACCTTCCGCTCCTGTTGCCTGCCTGTTCGGTTAGCAAACGATACTAAGTTTCTTCCTTTGAGTTCAAGTGTACACGTCCGTTCGATCCAGCAGCCGATGCTCAAGTGATCATGTAGTTGCTTCTGAGTTGGCAGCTAACCTTTGTTTTTCTTCTGTTTTCGTTATGCTGCTTTCGTATGTGTCTGTGTGTTTATCCAAGCCTTGTTCGCTCTCTCTAACTCTGGCTCTGCTTTGCTTCTGTTTAACTGTGTATTGTTTCCTGCTGATCGGTTGGTGCTGTGTATACATGTAGTGTTCTCTCGTTCGCTCTCATTCGCTTTGTTCGCTCGTTCTGTCCCTCTTTGCATTTCCTCAATGTCCTACTTCTTTCTTTTTGTGTGTCGGAATTCGCCTGAGAGTTTCCGTCGTCACACAGTCCCATATACTCTGGTTCAGTAAATGATGCTGCAACAGATCATGCTAATTTTTTTGTATTCCAACAAATTAAACATGATCTGAATATTTCGAATAAGTATGCAGTAGCGCATTTTCTATCATTCTCACTTCCACCCCATGTAGAATCAACATAGCCAACAAACATTTGTTTGTAATTTTAGTTTTTAGCATAATTTATAAATAAATTAAATATAATTAAATTTTATTACTGTTCACGAACGCATTACCGAATTGATTACATGAGAGTTCGAACGTCGAACATCAAGTAGAAGAACCATTTTGTTTTTTATGGTTGATTACATTCACTTTTAGGCTGTCAGTTGGCTTGTGTTGAAGAAGCAAATAAAATCAAGAAATTACAGTCCGCAAATAATAAATCGTGTATTATTCATGATCAATTGGTCCTTCAGAGCCGTATATACAGGGTGTTTCGCATAAGAGGGCACAAAAGACTAGAACGTGTAGGTTGGTTCGAGACAAGAAAAAATCGTATGGGAGGGGGGTCAATTTCCCCCCGTTTCGACGGGAGGGGCCATTTTATAAAAATCCGACTTAACCTAGACCTTTGTTGGCTTTGAGTTTTTTGGCTGGTGAAAGACCCCTTTTGTGGAGTTTTTTAGCCGTTGAACATGGCCACACTTCTGCATTCATAATGATACTGCTTTTGTCTTTTGGAAAGCCCATCTTGAAAATCACAAACTTCAGCGAGTCTAGATCCGTCTTCATTTTTAACAATCTAAAACATTAAAATTTTCCGCAGGAATCTTAGTTCTGCTAGATATGTTCCCAATTATTATTTATTATTTAATTTAGAATGAATTTATTTTGCATACAATCTCTCAAAAGATACAACACTTGCAATATGTTCCACAAAACGTAACCGACAGTACGGTACAACCTCCGATGTACGATACAACATCCCATCAGAAATAAGGAAGCAGGGACCAGCCAAAAAATCCAATCGCATGGGACACATCATACAAAGTGTAGGAGTAGATAGACCAACTGGGACAGAAGCTGAAAGAGCGAGAAAAGCATAACACAAATGAATTAATTTTCCAACTACACGATGAGTACACTCCGACAATAAAAAGAAGAAATAAGAATAAAAGAAATTCTATGAATACATGTATTATATTAAATTAGAATTATTAATAAATGTTAAATATAATAAATCGGTAAACAATAGTTGTCTGCTGTAGTAAATAAGGTTACCATACCATTACCATTACCATAGCCGTAACAGTTACAGATAATAATTAATGGTTAAAAAAACCGGTAATATGTTCCGGTGTTTATCTGTTGTCTCTGGAAACGTCTTCCAATTACTTCAATTGTAGTCTTGGCACGGACAAGCCTACATAAACCTTGAAATGACCCACGAAGATGTAAAGAGACAGTTGGGAGACAAAACTTTTGGCAATTTTAAAGTATACAAAATCGAATAAAAAAAATTTAGAACTAATAAAAACTAGGCTAGGAAAGCTAGATGTGATAAAAAGTGTACAAAGAGCGGACGCGATAGCAGAAGAGGTGCTGATATTTCTGAATCAGATAATAGAAAATAAAGACTATTGTTTAGAGAAGTGGCAGTCGTAGAATTTCAATTTTCTCGGAAACTACAAAACATAGATCCTTCCGATTGGAAGCCTTTTCTCTAGGCTTCAAATTGATTACAGAATTTTGTACTTAAAAAAAAATTTATACTTATTAACACAATTTTTTTTTTTAAATTGCTATAAAACAATGTTTTTCGATTTTTTTTTAAAATATGAAGTTAAGAATTAATTTTCTCAAAAACTAAATGACCTAGGGAATTGAAAAGGATGTTGGGGCGAGCACATATTTGTATTTCAAATTCTCTAAGGCTAATAATAAATAAATAATCTAGATATCACCGTTATTTTTTCAAATTTTTTTTCCGATATTAATAGTATGTCACCACCGCATATTTTTCTCTATTTGATTACGTGTAATTAAGTCAGCAAATCGACACATCTCCACCAAGCGACAGAAGCGAGCTGTCAGTCGTTTGTTTATATTTGTATACACTTTGAAAGAAGAAGCTGTCAGTAGCTGTCATTCGTTTATTGACAACGTTTCATTTCGACATGGGGTCGTTTATTTGTAATCAATTCATTATAAAATATGAGGTTGATTATAAATTGTATACATAATCACGTAAATATACTTGATTACTGACATAATCCAGATAATGGCTATAATCAAGTAGTTAAACTGCGGTGGAGACATAGCATAAGTCAGGTTTTTAGAAAATGGTCTCTGCCGCCTAAACGGGAGGAAATTGAACCCCCCCCCCCTCCCATACGATTTTTTTTTATCTCGACTCAACCTACACGCCCTATTCTTTTGTTCCCTTTAATGCGAAACATCCTGTAGATTGCTAAGCAAAGGTTACATGGGGATGCTTTAGATCTATTAAGGTCACAACGATTCAATATTCTAGACGAATTCTACCTCATGATTAAAAGAGCATATTTAACTTTGGTCTCCTTAGACTCAATCAAACAGGAAACTCAACAGGTAATTCAGGACAGAACTTCAGCGGAAAACATTGTCAGGCAATAAACCAGGATACAAAATACTCAAGAAGGACCGGTAGACAAAATAATTTACTGATTTTGAAGTAAGCGAGGGCATACCAAAGAGGATTGTTTAACTCGCAAGTACACGCCATATTGCCTAAACTGCGTGAAATATGGATCAGAGCAAAACTGGAGGTGCGTAAACAAGACGAAAAAAGAAAACCCGACGCAGAAATGGAACCAACCCCAACAGAATTCAAAGGAACCAAACGCAATGTCAGTGGTGCAATAAAGCCGGACATAATACAAGCGATTGTTATGCGAAGCAGAATTGGGAAAACTCCCAAGGCAATCAAGGCGGGAATTAAACCCAAGGCAATCCCCAGGGAAACTAGTAAGTGCCCAGAACAGGACATAATATTACTAATTTAAGGCCAACATAGGTGGTAACCGTTAATCCGGCATCGGATGCGATTGTGGAAACTTTACAAACTTCAAGCAATATAGAAAGTAATAATAGCTGCATTCCAGGTGTTGATCGGGTTGAAAATTTGTACATGCAAAACAACAACAAAAATTTCAATCCCACTATTTTTTCGGATTCAGTTTCAATCACCAAAAGTTTTAAAACTTAAGTTGGAGATGGCAAAAATGTTGTTGTATAGATGATGTTATAGCAATTTTTTCCATTTGTTATTTTGGTGAAAATGCGAATGAAACGATTAATAATGTTTAGAACATTCACAAGACTTCAACACTTTAAAACGTGTACTAAGCGTATTAATATCTTTTTCCATTTTTGTTACAGAATTTACTTCAATTTTGACAGACGGTAATTTGTTTGAATATTTTATTTAAGTATTTGTTCAAATATAAGACAGAAACAGTCCCATCTAGAGGCGATTTCTTAAAAATATATGTGCCATCTGAAGGTAATTTCGTTTAGCATTCCACGCGAGAATGCTAAATGGTCGGAAAAATTTTTATACTTAATGAGAATGCTAAATGGTCGGAAAAATTTTTATACTTAATACCGTAATTTTAAAAAAAAATTGCGACCAAAAATTTTTTTTCGGAATTTTTTTTCCAAATTTTAGGTTTGTCATTAAATTTCCCTCCTCCTCCCATACGATGTTTTTCTTGTCTCGACCCGTCCTACACGCCCTAGTCTTTTGAACACCCTTATGCGAAACACCCTGTATAAGCCTGTCTTGGCCTTGGTTATTTTTATTGCAAGCGCGACATGCAACATTGTTGTTCTATACACGCATGAGCACATGTGTGGTTTGTATTACAGATAATAACAATTTTAGAGGTAAAAAGAAAAACAAAATATTCACCAACAACAAGCACAGAACGTTATGGCACTAAATGAAAGCAAAACATAATATGCATGAACAACAAGCAAAGAACTAATTCGAATAGCTCGTGCTTAATGCCTTGCCTTTTTGCAATTGTTTTGTTGATTCGAACTCTTCGTGGCGATTCCTTAGTTAATTCGAAATCTTCGTGCCGATTATTTTCGTTGTTCGTTTTAGAACGATTCCAAATCAGGTCCGTGCATTATGTTTACGAATACGAACGCATTCATATTTTAGCGATTGATTCGAAATCTCTGGTGTAAATGCACTATAACATTGCAATACAAGTTTCATACTTGCCTTAAAAATATAAATTATGTTGCAGGATCTGTAGTAACTCCAAAAGGATTTGGGATTATTAAAAAAGTTGCTTGCAGCATTATATTTTCAAAAATGTTAAACTCAGTAAGGGGCTTTTAGTTACGTGACCATTATTTAAAAGTAGAATACAAATTCCACGAGGAATAATACGAAGCGAAAAACCATGAACATTACATTATTTTATAGTCTTATGAATATTATAGCTGAATATAATAGCTGTAAGAAAAATTTGCTTTTGAGCTATTGTCATATGAAACCTATCAACTTTTATACTAAGGAGGTTTTGGGGATTACAAATTAGTGCTCTGAAAACTGAAAGACTCTGGAAACATATTATATCTATAGGTTTGTATTTTGAAGGGCATTTATATTAGTATCGATGAATGAATGAAGATTTAAATAAAATGTGAACTTTTTGATGAAACTTGTAATCTTTACTTTTGCATATAGACCAAGTCAATAAAACCATTTTATTTTTAGCTATAGTTATTGATAAACTATCACCACTGGATTCCTTTTTGGATCTGTTAACGGCGAAGGCAAGTCTGAATGAGTTGGACTTTAATTTGCTAATCGAAACAACAATTGCGTCAATGGAAAAGTTGGTTAATGCTAAATACTAGTTTTAGTTTATGTAACAATATTTATTATAATGTATGTATGTACATCTACATTAGGGTGGTCCTATAGGGTCCAAGATCTAATCCTACATACTATATACGGCATTATATCTTTTAATTTTCCTTGGGTAATTGTCTAGTACAGTGGTCGGCAAACTTATAAGCAAAAGAGCCAAATATAAACATTACAACAATTTTTTTAAAAATGGTAGCCAAATCTGCTTGTTTGGTAAATTTTTATTACACTAATTAAGTAGTACACTAAATAAAACCAAACTTCATACTTAATAAATATTTATTAATGCGAACAATGTGCTTGCATTTCCTTGGAAAGAGCCGCACTTAAGGAGTCAAAGAGCCACATGCGGCTCTGGAGCCGCACTTTGCCGATCACTGGTCTAGTATAATAATAATATTTTATATATACTTATAGGTAATACATCTAAAATACTAATACTTAAGTACTACATGGGATGAAAAGTCTTTGGCCTGACTTATAGATAGCACCATGAATTAAAAATCCTTATGCTTCCTATTTCGTCCATTTCGTTGACTCGTGTACAAGTTGTAGAAGTGACGCTTCCTCTTAATTATTTTTATACGAGGTCTGTTCAAAAAGTAAAGCCAATTTTAATTTGAATTGCGCGGGTGCAGCTATTCGAACAAATCTGTTTGTTTTTAGGTTGACAGCATTGTCATCCATACCTGTATAATTTCACATCATTACGTGTTTTCTTTAGTCAGTTTCGTTGTATTTTTTGAGCATCTAAATGCGAATTTTTCGGTTTTTATAATGTGTGATTTTATTGAACAAAGAAGTTGCATTAAGTTTGCAGAATGCAGAATGTTGCAGAAGGCCTTCGGCGAACAAATTTTGTCTGAAAGAAATGTTTACAAGTGGTATAAACAATTCCAAGAAAGTAGAGAAAGCATTGAAGTCAAAGAGCGTCCCGGACGACCATCAACATCAATCAATGAAAATCATGTCAATGAAATCAAATATTTGGTGGTCAAAAATCGTCGGTTGACAATTAGACCTTGCTGATAATGGTAACATTTCATTTGGATGGGTACAAACCTTTATGAAAGGGCATCTGTGCCTGAGAAAAGTCAAATCCCGATACTTACCAAAGAAAAGCATAGGCATGGCTTAATAAATGTTACGGCACATCTGTCCCACCGAATTCAACCATCAAATATTGGTTTGTCGAGTTTCGTCGTAACCGTACGAATATAAATGATGCACCACTTTCAGGAAGGCCAAACGAGGCAGTTACTCCAGAAAACAGAATGGATGAGTTCGAATAAATGCACAATGAAATTGAGTGGGCAGCTATCATCGTAGACCTCTCAAAGGAATTGATGAATGTTTGCACATGAAAAAGCTTTGCGTGCCTTGGGTGCCACGTTTTTTGAAAATTGACCAAAATGCGGAACGTGTTCAGCATTGGAAGCGAAATGTCGCCCTGTTTTACCGTAATAAGAACGAGTTTTTGAATGAGTTTGAATTTCATGAATGTTTGCACATGAAGAAACTTTGCGCGTCTTGGGTTCCGCGTTTTTTTAAATATGACCAAAACGTGTTCGATTGGAAGCAAAATGTCGCCTTGTTTTACCGTAATAAGAAAGAGTTTTTGCGTCAATTTGTGACAATCACTTCACACCGGAGTCCAATCGGCAGTCTGCGAAGTGTTTATTATCTGGTGAAAGCCGTCCGAATAGCCCGGAGATACAACAATCATCCAGCAAGGTTTTGCCAGTATATCGTGGAATCCGTATCCGTGGTATAATATTCATTGATTATCTTTAACGTGGTAAAACTATCAGTAAAGACTATTATACCCGTGACACACATAAAGTCAAGTTAAATAAAAGAATCTTTTGGTCACTTGTAAGTATAAAAATATATTCCATACAAAATTAGTGATCCCATACAAATCTTTAACAGAACTGTTTTATAATTCTTACCAGCTAAATGCTAGATTGCTCTAGAAGTATACTACAATAATAACATGGTATTCGGTGAGACACATCTGGCATTTCAAATATTATAATAACTACCACATGTGTGTTACAGTTATTACTATGCATTATTGGATCAATTGCATGATGAGGTCAAGTTCAAACTGCCACATTTGGCAAAGAAAAAAAATGCTGTTTCACCAAAATAATGCTCCAGTTCACTCAGCTCGCGATAAATTGAAGGAATTCAATCGAATTCAGCTCGAGCAATAAATTGAAGGAATTGTGCTATACATTTGTTCCCCAGCGACAATTTCCTAATTCCCTGATTGAAGCAGTGGCTCGCTGGCAAAACATTTTCCTCAAATGAGGAGCTCAAGTTGGAAACAAATGCCTATTTTGAGGGCATTGACTTTTACACTAAGTGTACTCTATCTGGAGATTATGTAGAGGGATACTTACACTTTTTCCTTTAAAGAAAGGAAAGGTATTTTCATTATCAGGCCAAGGACTTTTCAGCCCATATAGTAATATGTACTACTATATTAGAGTGTCAAGCATACTTTATTACACATTTAAATATATTGTAAGTAATATTGTAATTTGTATATTGTAATTATGAAATATTTCGAATCTATTACATATTATATAATTATAATTATTTGAGATAAGATCAATTATCGTATTTAATTTAGACAATAAGTAAGCCATGCTTAAATGGAGACTAATAAACTAAATAAATAATAGTAAACTAAGACTAATTAAAAATTTGTACATTTTGACAAAATCAGTACTATCCCAACGTATATCAGTATTCCCAACTGTTGCGTACATCCCTGTCGTGCGCGCATGCCTGTCTTTTTATATTCATTAAGTAAAACTCAATTGAAAAACAACACGCGTTTTCTTATTTGCTTCTACAAAAAACATTATTTACGTGGATAATTAAGCAACATTTTTTGGTCCTTCGTCCGCCGGATTTCGCAAAAAAAAAACTACGCTATTACTAAAAAATTACGAATTACAAATAGTTTGTGTTTTTCCCCTCTAAATTTATATTCAACTATTCCATCCTTTTGTGTGTGTACGCCTTGGTTGAGAACCGGTTTTTGTATATTGCTTTGCGTTAAACAAAAAACACGAAATGACGCGAAAAACCAGAAGACACGTAATTCTGCCTTAAGCGCGATAAAACGCTATTTGGACAAAAGCGAACAAGCTCCACACGAAACAGATTTGGAAGTGTTTTGCAGCTATCAACAACTTTTATCCGAACAATGGATTCGGCTCAACTTGGCGCAAGATCTGGTTGAAGGTGCGTGTGGTGCTGAGCAGTTGACATAACAAGAGGAGGCTCGAATCGAAGCTGAAGCAGCCTACTCAACGACATCTGCCAACATCAAGAGATTGAGGAAAATATTGGCAGAATCTGCCGCAGATGGAGGTATTGCGCCTTCAGCGCCGTCGTACATTCGATTGCCGAATATGGAGCGGCCGATTTTTGCTGGCCAAAGGCTGCATTATCTCCGAGGCTGCTTACGCGGAGAGGCGCTGAACTTAATCAACAGCCTGAAAGTTTGCGATGCACGAAGCACGTTTGGTAATTGTGGAAGGTCATCTTCGCTCTATAACCACTTTGAGCAAAGCCACCGTTGACTCCGCTAATGCGATCAAAGGGGTCCTAATTCCTATTTTACAACATGCGTCAGCGTTTAAAGCTTTGGGACGTCCCGTGCACTTGTGGGACGATTGGCTTGTCCATGTGGTTGTTCACAAATTTCGTCGCCACGGCAATAACCCGCATAAGTACATTGGACGAATCGCTTATATCCGACGCTAGATTGGCAAAGGCCGATTAATCGCATATTCCTGATAAAAGGAGTATTTTACTTGCAACCGCTGTCGTCAACGTGCAAGATATTTCTGGTCGCTCGCAAACCGCACGCATTCTATTTGATTCAGGATCGCATGCCTCCTTTGTCACAGAGTCATGTGTTCAGCGCCTTCGCCTGCCAAGAGGGCCGACTTCTGTTTGTATAACAGGAATTGGATCTGCGTGGGGAGGGCAGGCAAGGGGCGAGACCTGGCTAAATCTGTCGTTGCTTTATTCGCCACATGAGCACTTCAGAATAAATGCGCTCATTTTGTTAAATATTTCTAATGATTTACCAAAAAATCGAATCACGGCATCTTCTTGGCCACATTTAAGAAACTTGCTATTGGCTGATCCAAGGTACATGCACCCTGGACCTATAGATATCTTGATCGGAGTTGATGAAATGGAGCAGTTACTCATTCCGGAAGTGTGCAAGGGAGCAGTGGGTACAACGCCTATGGCACAACGCACCGTCTTCGGGTGGACATTATTTGGCTGTGAGTAATGTTCAATTCCATAGTACTAATACACATACTCAGGTTTTGCATTGCGAATTATCTTAAACCTTGTGCAAATTATGGGAGTTCCACTAAAGGAACACATTCATTTAGGAGAGTCGCGCAGTTACGCTGTTCAAAGTTTGATTCGCATGGAGAGACGATTCTCACGTAATATTTTGCTGCGCGATCGCTACAAGGAATTCATGCGAGAATTAATAGACCTAAACCATATGGAACCTGTATTCGACATGCCAGAAATGTCATACTATATGCCTCATAACGCCGTTCTGAAGGACACCAGCTCCACAACTAAGTTGCACGTTGTTTTCAACGCGTCTGCCAAAACATCTTCGGGTCATTCATTAAACGGCGCTTAATATATCGGTCCACAGCTGCACGATGATCTCTTTTCAATTCTGATACGATTTAGAACGCACCGCTATGCGATTAGTGCAGACGTGGCACAGATATATAGACAAGTCCATGTGTCTGAAAAACATGCAGATCTGCAGCGAATTGTGTGGCGTGAGGATCCTTCTCTATCCATCCAAGATAACCGCATGCTGCGCGTTACATACGGAGTAGCAGCAGCTTCTCATCTAGCTGTTAAGGCATTGCAGCATGCCGCAAAGATCGCTGCAGAAACACATAACTCAGCCGCAAGCCGATTTCTATATGGACGATCTTCTCACTGGCACGCTAACAGTCGCAGATTTACAAAGGCTACAAAGAGACGTCTCAGATATATTACGATCTGGTGGATTTGAGCTAAGGAAGTGGGCGTCGAACGCTGTGGATGTAACAGCGCATCTATAGCGGGCATCAAAGTATATGCCTTATTATGTCGCTGAGGGAAAGGATGTGCACGTTTCGGGCCTCATTTGGAACACAGAAAGTGACTTTCTAACGTTTGCTGTAAATCTAAAAGACTCACCGCCGATTTGGACAAAAAGAAAATTCTTATCATACGCAAGCACGCTTTTCGATCCATTGGGGCTACTCGCACCGTGCACTATAAAGACGAAAATATGGTTTCAACAAATTTGGAGGACAGACATCGGATGGGATGACGCTGTTCCCGTCAGCATATCAAAGTCTTGGGAATCCTATCAGCAAAATATCAAGCTATTGTCAGAAATCGAAATTAATCGCTGGCTGGGGTGTGGAGTTGAAGGCGCAAGGACTGAGCTTCATGTGTTTGCTGATGCCTGTCAGCTGGCCTATGCTGCGGTTATATATGCACGGCCAATAAACAGTAATGGCAATATAACTGTCACGCTAATCGCGTCGAAGGGTAAAGTGGCTCCGCACAAGACGACATCGTTGCCAAGGTTAGAGCTCTGCGCAGCCTTCTTAACGGAAGGCTGTTTTTCTTCATTCGTTGCTAGCCGCGTTGCCGAGGTTCAAGAAGTCTTGCCACCAAAATGCTGGAATCATGTGCGCTCTGAACACAATCCTGCGGATTGTGCTTCAAGAGACGTCACTCCTGACGAGTTAATTCAGCACAAACTATGGTGGCACGGTCCCGCCTTTTTGAAAGGGGTCAACGAATTTTGGAAACTGAACATCCCAACAAGCTACCGGACCGACTTTGAGCAAAAGTCAAGCAAAGTCGCTGTTCATGTCGTCGCTTCACAGGAGCACTGGGACTTATGTTCGAAATATTCGTCTTATACAAGGTTGAAAAGGGTTACCGCTTACGTGTTGCGTTTTGTAAACAATTTAAACGCCAGTAAGAATGCTGCCGAGAAACAATTTGGTTTACTAAGCTGCGAAGAAATTCAGCGAGTGGAACTTGCTTTACTTAAGTATACTCAGAATTATTTATTTTCTAATGAAATTTATTGTTGCAGAATGAAAAGACCTATTCGGAGTAGCTTGTTACGCTTACAGCTGAATCATTGCGCAATTCTGCGTGTTGGCGGTCGACTAAGGCACGCGTAAGCGTAACCACCGATATGAAGCATCCGGTTATCCTGACAAAGGCTTCACCTCTTGCAAAGTTAATAGTCGCTGAGATCCACGAACATACCCTGCATGCTGGCCCTCAAATCATGAGAACCGTTCTGCAACGTCGGTTTTGGGTACTGGGAGCACGTGATTTGGTCCGCAGTGTGTATCACAAGTGCGTTAGGTGTACATTATTGAACCGCAATCTTGCGCAACAAGCTATGGGCGATCTGCCTATCAATCGTGTTACTTACGTACGCAGTTTCCTATGCAGTGCTGTGGATTTTGCTGGTCCGTTTCCTTTTAAGTTCTCGCATGGAAGAGGGTGTAAATCGACAAAGGCCTATATCTGCTCATTCGTCTGAATGGCTACTGGAGCAATGCATTTGGAATTTGTTGGGGATTTGTCAACAGCCTCATTTCTAAATGGTTTCAAGAGGTTTATAAACCGACGCGGATACTGCACAACTGTACATTCTGATAACGGCACAAAATTTGTGGGTGCTGAGGCGGAATTGCGAGAAATGACAGATCGCTGCTTGGCCGATGAAAAGGTACGCAATTTTTTCGCGAACTCTAATATTGAGTGGAAGTTTAATCCTCCAAATGCTCCACATATGGGAGGTTATTGGGAGGTCGGCATTAAACGAATAAAATATCACCTAAAACGCGCCCTAAACACCCCTCTTTTAACCTACGAAAAGTTTAGCACAGTGCTCACCGAAATCGAGGCGTGCGTGAACTCCCGACCCATTTGTTCATCAGAAACTGACGTTGGCGGACTAGAAGCCCTAACTCCTGGGCACTTTATTGTGGGCGAGCCCTTGAAAGCGCTACCAGAGCCCGAAATTCAGGACTTCAAGGGAAACTTAAACCAAAGGTGGCGCGCTATATCCACAATAAGGAGGCACTTTTAGAAACTGTGATCCGAGGAGTACTTGGTGAGCCTCCAACGCCGTGCGAAATGGTTCCGCTCATCCCCAAACCTGCGAGTAGATGACGTCGTTGCTATACGAAAGGAAAACACACCACCCACGAAGTGGAAGCTGGCTAGGGTGCTAAAGTGCCAACCTGGTAGTGACGGTCTTGTGAGAGTTGCTACGTTAAAAACAGACAGACAGACGAAGTGACATGGCTAAATAGACTCAGAAGGTGACGCTGATCAAGAATATATATACTTTTCTATATATCTTCTCTATTTCTATGCGTTACACACAGATGGGTCGCGAATGCAAATGCAGATGGCTGGGTATAGAATTTCTGTAAAAATACGCTATTATTTTCATTGCATATATTACTATATTAATAAAATAATTTCAGCGGACAGTGGGCGCTGCCACCCCAACCTGATGGAAAGCTAGTGGTGGGAAGAGGGAATGCAGAAGTGGTGGTTGGGAAGACGGACAGACATATATACAGGCGGACATACAGATAGTAATACAGACGGACATACATACAGACAGATAGGCATACATACATACATATAGACGGGCAGGAGAATAGTTTTTGTTGAACTTTGATCTTTTCGTCATTTTTAAGCTAATCTACAGACAGACGAACAGATAGACAGACATACAGCGGCGGTCAAAAAAATAGTAGTGGCCCAAAAAAGTTTAAAATCAAGTTAATGGTTTTGAGCATAAATTTCGGGTTCAACCCGAGATTAGGGGTCGAGATTAGGGCCGCCATGAAAGGGTCGTACTTAGAGAGACGGACTACTTTTCGAACCATGTTCTCTGTCATAACCTTCTTACGCCCGCGAGTCTCCTTTAAAGATTTGTATGTAATGGCACAAAGTTTATTTACTAAATGAATTATAAGTGTTTCAAGTGGACCCTGGTTTGTAACCTCATAGGGTATTACTAATATCACTCTTTATTCAATCTAATAACAAACCGGTCATGTTTTTAATTTTAAAAAATTATTTCTGTAGTCCGTGCCAATTTCGCTTCTTATTCGTCGCGCCGTTGAATTGTAGGTAGAATTTTCAGAAATAGCTTCAATGTCAGAAAACTCTTCTGTAGAAATTGTGATATTATCGCGTTCCAAAGGTAATGCAATAGAATTGGCTTTAAAATAGATGCACATATTACGCAATGCGCAACAAGCGTTTATTATTTGTATTGCCTTGGCAGGCATATAATGCAGTTCTCGTGCGCCAAGCAAGCATCTCCACCTATTCTTTAGTACCCCAATAGTTCTCTGAACTATGTTTCGGCATTTTTTATGAGCCTCGTTGAATTTGCTTTCAGGTGATCCTTCCAAACATTGCCTATGAGGTGTCAAAAGCCACGGCTCTAACGGATATCCGGAATCCCCTGCTCAAAAAAATTAAAAGTTACAAAACACTTAAAAAGAAATACGAATAAAAACCTTACCTAATAGCCAAGAATTTCATTCCCTGCTTAAGTTGTCTTCCATCCACTATCTGAGCTGGCTGACCCTCCATATTAGGGAATCGTGACATGTTCCGTCGTGCGAAGCTTCAACGCAACGAATTCACATTACATCGTCACAGGCCTTCAACAAATTTTTTTTTAATTTATAAAATGTAAAGTTTTTATGAAATGTAAAATATAAGTCAAAGTTCCGATTAAGACATTTATGCTGAAATATCCTTTCCTATTATATGCTTGTTTTCAGGTGGCGCTATAATTTGTATGTATGTCCCATCGATGTAGCCAATCACTCCCGGTAATTTCGTTTTCGTTGCTCTCTTATCATCCGCCGAAACTTGCACCTGAATCCACTGCTCGCATAATTTTTCTTCTAATATATTTAATACCTTAGATAGGCATTCGGAAAGTACAACCTCAAAGTCTTTTCCAACGTCTGTTTGGTAACATCCTTCCGCAAAAAATCGTAAGGTAACGTTGCACTCAACATTACAACTGGCGACACCGCAAATGGTTTCCTGGCAGGCGGCAAAAAGTCCGAAAGAATATCCAGCAAAAATGTAAACATTTCTTTATGCATTCTGTAATATTTATTAAAGATAAAATATCGATTATTATTTTAAATAATATACTCACAGTGATTGCGAAAGTTCAAGGGGATTGGTGCAATCCCGCGAATTTTTCCTAAGTTTTCGTGCAATTTGACTTTCTTCTTGATCTTCTTCTTGAATTAAATAAAATAGTGCTGCACTTCTAAACATTGTTCTATTTTTTTTAAAGAGTTATTCCAAACTAATAACGCTATCTAAAACTTTGCAGTGGCATTTGATAATTTGGCATTTCGAAGTTATGTTGGAATCAATATTTCGCCTCTATACTGTTGGTATTAATAGGATTTTGTGTCGTGTAATGGCGTGTAACTTGAAAGAGTGCAAAATTACGGGGTGATGCCGAACGCTTCGTATTCTGCTGGATGTGTGACGCGGAACTTCACGTCAAGTGTGCAAGGTTGACGGGCAAAATAGCTGATATGATTGTGATGATAGCGTTGACGGTTGATTAGGCTGGTCTTGTCGGCAGTGCCGATCAATTGAAGTTAACATAATAAAATTATTACATCAAGCACATTTGAATTTTAAAGACATCGCTAAAGACTCCACAATTCGGTCTAAACTCGAAAAGTACGAACAACTTTTTAAGAACTTTAAATTAATTGAAGATGCTTCGCCCAAACGATAGCGTACTCCCTCGCAGTGGGCACAATGCAATTCTCGTGCGTTTCTTCCATTCTACTTAAGCCGTTTCCTCCAATATCCTTTAATCAACCTACTCAGCTGATCAACCTACTCAGCTGATCAACCTACTGAGCCCTACCTCACCTGGTCATACACTCTCTCCTAGTTTATTGACTTGCTCGATCTTTTCTGATGCAATATCTCGAGACGCTGTAGCTCTGCATGACCCGGCTGATAGTTCAGAAGCATCTAGGACAATAACCACGGAAGTTCTAGTCAATACTGTAGTTTTTAGTTCTGCATTGAGCCCGATAGATACTGGCCTATTAAACTTGCAGGCTGGGACCTCTGCTCAAGGTATTGAAACGAGAGGTGATTCAGCCGAGAAAATCTATCTTTGCTTCCCGATTTGCTGCTTTGATTGTACAATTGAAGGCATTCGTACCACATCACTTCGAAGCTAGGCTTCAATGATACGAGTATATCTATTGTTAAATACAAATTTAATCATCTGAGAACTATATCTTCATTTAGAATTTATTTACCGGATCACTTAATACTTAAATCTAATTTCTGGCAACATAATGCTGTTGTTAATTTATTCGAACCTAGAAGGAATACCTCATTGCCGCGATATAATGGTAACCTACTAAAAACACTTCATCAAAAAACTAAGCAACTCGATTTTAACTGATGATTTGGATATTTTTTATCAAAACGATGAAAAAAATTATATTTGATATAATTTTTTGTATTTCGTAAGGACAGAAATACTTGTTCAACTAAATTATCAAGAGGAGGAGGTGTTTTGATTGCTATTAGCTTGTCGTATTTCTCACAGGAAGTGCACTTTGATATAGAGGAGAGGTGTTTTGATTGCTGTTAAATCGTCGTATTTCTTACAGAAAGTGCACTTTTATGTAGACTCGAAGATTGAGTTCTGTTGTGTGTGTATGTTAAATTTGAAATATTATCCTTCTACATCACCTGCTCCTATATTCCACCGAATTCTAGTGAAGCGACTTACAACCTGCACTCCTATTGCATATCTTCATTGGTAAACAGAATGTTACCTAATGATGGTGTACTTCTACTGAGGGACTTTAATATACCTCGTGTCTCTTAGGAAAGTACTGATGACCCGGCTGTCTTATTATAATTATTAATATATAATTATTAAATTAGTTATTTCAATGTTAAATTATTCCTCGGTGAATTTTGTTAAACAATAAATAATTTCAGATTCATTACTGTTGATGGCGTTAAACATAAAGAGGCACAATGGAAGGCACTTGCAGAGGAGCTCAAGGCACTGGGTGCAACACAGAAGGATGGTATCAAGCAACCAGTCTAATTACTTCTTTTAGGGTCTCCGTCTGACCTTCAATAGCCTGCGCCTGTTTCTCTATGGCATCATTTTGTTTTTCAAGCAGCTCTATTTTCTTTTTTTTCAGCTCAAGTATCTGTGCCATGAAATCGGGTGCGATGCTCTTGGCTTCTTGTCGCCTTTTCTTTTTGGCCCTTAAGGAAGTCCTGGAGTTAGGTTACTCGCTGGTTGCTTGGATAGGAGCTGAGCCTTATCCTCGGCGAAAAGCGACCTATCTACTTCCATTTCGGCATCAGTAGCCAGTATTGGTATATCTTGCAATAAGTCAGAAGAACTAATCTGATACGAAATTACATCAGTTAGGCGTTTTCGTTGATCGTTCAACAATTTCTGATTCCACGGCCATGCTAATCCGTCTATCCGGCGGAATGTAAACAATGGCGACAGCAAAGCGCTAGCTCAGCATTGCTGTATCGTTTACAGCAATGAAGCGGTTGTTTGCTTGCTTTGGCTCGTCGATCGTTCGACCAGCCAAGTAGCGTAAACTCACTTCGAAGTGGAGTGCAACAAAGTGTCGCGTCGATAAGGATCCGATATCCGAACGACTCAACCTAATTTAAGTTTAATGGTCGGACGTGTGCGGCCGTATGATCGCTCGTCAGCGAACACACACGTGCACGCCACAGAATAATTAATTCAATGCTAAAAAAAATAGTCCTTACATGTCGTTTGGTACGTCTATATGAAGTTCCAAAAAATTAATTAAGTATTAAGTAAAGTTTTAATTAAAAAATTAAAAATTATTAAGTAAAAAAATAAAAAAAGGGTACCCGCGAAAAATAAAAAGGGTAAAAAAGTTTCGGTAACATATTTTTACGTACAGATATATAGCAGTTTTTTGTCTTTTTTATTAAAAAATTCCTCTCTTGAAGTTACAATTTCAGCAAAAGATTTTAAACTATTTTTCGGATTTCAAAGTAATGTTAGCAAAAAATATGCGTGCATCCTTCCTCTTTAATTTAATCTTAGTTGTAATCGAATCGGTTACATATGTCAGCTGTAGTAGCTCTTCAAGTGGATGGACCTTAACGTAAAGTGGCCAAAAATTTCAAAAACGATTATTTCGAAAACCGCTCTTTTAATTATACCCTACCTACCTTAAGGTAAGGGTATATTCACGAAATGTGGTATTTGTCACGAAATGTGTAACGCATAGAAATAGGGACGATAGGTATAGAAAAGTATATATATTCTTGATCAGCGTGACCTCCTGAGTCGATTGTTGTATCTAGATCCTCCAGTAGGATACTAGAACAAACTTGAATGCCGTGGATCCTTCCTCGAGAAGGAGCACTGACAATGAGGATGGGGGGTTTTCGTTGTTGATCCTTCGACGCGAAGGATCACGGACGCTTGTGCCACGGGCAAGGATCTGCCGACTTTGTGGTCTTACCATTGGGATCCGGCAACCTTCCGTAGTGGATCCCCTCGCCTAGTTACCACGGGCACCAAGGTGCCGCCTTTGTGGTCCTTTAACCTGTCGGGCAATACTGCCGAATTTGGACAGGTGCTGAAAAATAAAGACTTGGATTAGGGTTCTTACTTTTATTTATTTCCAGTAATTATTCAGGGACACTCTATGTACTATTATGACTGCGATTCACGCTTGCTATATTACTTCCACTCTTTTTAAATTCTTGTGTAACTACCACTCGTAGTTAATATCTGATTCGTTGTTATTCGCAATTATCTCAAGCATTATTTTTGACACTCATTGCGAACTTTGGAATACTATCAAGTTCGCGCGCTGTTCCACTTATTGGAATGCGATCAAGTTCAGCTTTTATCTGGGCCACAGTGGTGTGTGATTCACTTGTACTTTCGAGCTCACAATTAAAGTGCAGCCTAGAAGTATGTGTTACCACACGTTGAGCATTGTTAACTACTCGGCCGAAAGGTATGTGGTGATAACAGCGTTAAGCGTTGTTATTACCAAAGCAATGATTCTGAGCTACAACACTGCGCTTCTTGATGTGCTGCTGCTGTTGACGATGATCTTGACGTCGATATTACTGTTAATGTTACTGCTGATGTTACTGTTGATATACACCCCGCTGTGCTAATGTCTTCTTCTCGATTTCTTGTGGGAATGCTGCTGCTGGGTAGCTGACGTGGTTGTTGCCGTGTTGTAGGGACTATACTCGGAACGGCCGTTGTTAACATTCGACCTTAGTTCCCGTTGTTCTGCTGATACTCTTCGGTTGTTCGTTGGTTATAGTGTCGGTTGTCCCACAATTGGGATCAATTGTAGTTCGCTCGCACTGTAGCGGATGGTTGAGATGTCGCCGGAATCATCGTTTTAAACAAACATCATCAATCTTCAACATCTTTTCTTGTGGTGGTGCGTTTTGAATCGCTGCCTCTTGAGGTAATGCTGTATAGCGTGCCTACCCCGTAAGTTCTAAATGTCGCCGTAAATCTAACTGTCGAACCTCTGACTGTATTAGTGGTTCGTCTACTTGCTGCTATTACGTCGTGATTTTGGTGTCGCACACACGTGACGTAACTTCCGCTTAAACGTAGATAGTGAAAAAGGCAAGCAGGTCACTCGTGGGTATTACTGCAAAGCTGCCGTAACTGAATATTTTGCCGTACTATGGCGTCATGATACTGGTGATCGGCTACCTTTCTTCAGAGACTATCTTCTTATTATGTTGTTGTAATGGTTTCAAGGCTGCTGACTATAAGTCATCTCGTCAGTTTCTGATTGTTGCTGCTTTTAGATCTCTTTGAAGGTAACTTGGTGTTTTGCTTTTTACTTCTGCTGCATTGATCTGTTTGGTTGTTGCAACAATTTTATCCTGGTTTGTGATGGTTGGTGTCGATGGTTGGTTCCTTGCAAGTGCTTTTATATCTGTAATATATCCTGCTATATTAAGACTAATGCTCCCTGCTTTGTACCGTGGAAAATTGAGACACATTGTTTTTATAATCGAAGTGCATGCTAACTGTGTAATTAGCAAGGTGATTAGTAAAACTCTGTATTTATTCTATTTTTGGAAGAATTATCTATTAGTTTTATTGCATTCTGTTGTTACTGTCATATTGTATCTCTATCTTGTTTATAGTTAATAACCCATGCATATCTTTTTATTCTATCCTATTATATATTAATTGACTTTTTCCTACTCCTAATAACGTTATTATTGTAAATAACTTAATTAAATGTCTCCTAACCCTATTTTCCTAGTTTAGTTATTCTGATAGTGTCCTATGTAATTGTCTAATTAATCCTATACTCCTATTTAATTGCTATTATATAACTTGAGTAAGTTATTGTGGAAGGATTTTTCCCTTCCCTTAATATTTAAAACTGTAGTAATTGGACTTTTAATATTTACTACTCTATATGGCCCTATCCATATTGGAGAAAACTTATTTTTCCTAGTTTGATTTTTAATTAGTACGCTATCTCCTACCTTAAATTCTACTAAATTTAGTTTATTATCGTACAGATTTTTGGCTATTTGTTTAGCTATGTCCTGATTTCTCCTCACTATTTCGTGAGCTCTTTGTATTTGGAATTTTAATACTTTGTTTGGGTCTTCGGCATTATATACCGGACTACACTTCCTTTTCAAGTTAGTCGGCATTTCTGTATCGAAACCAAATAAAGTACGGAATGGTGTTTGCTTCGTCGTAATGTGGGGTGTGTGGTTGTGAACGTGCATTGCTGCCGTTAACCATTGATCCCAATTCGAACCATCTTCTTTAGCAAAACTACGCAAATATTCCGCTAAAGGTCTGTGGCTTCTCTCTAATGAGCCATTAGCTTGCGGATGATATGGTGTTATATGTAATGTCTTAATTCCTAACAATTTACAAGTATCTGCGAACAATTTCGAAATGAAATTAGTTCCGTTATCAGTAATTAGAATTCGAGGAATTCCGTAACGCGTGATTACTTCGTCATAAAAAGCCCTGGCGACAGTACTTGCTTCCGCGTCTGGGATAGCTGTACATGCCATAAATTTCGAGAAATCATCCTGAAAAGTCAGAATGTACTTATTTCCGGACACAGTTTCTGGTAGAATACCGACTATGTCCATGTAAACTTTGTCGAACGGCCGCATTGGTGTATCCGTTAACACCATGGGCATTTTTGTTAACTTCGAACTTTTGTTCGCTTGGCACTTTGGACAGTTTTTGACATAATCTTTGATTTGTCTTTGCATCCCTGGCCACCTATATTGTTGTCGGATTCTTAAATATGTTTTTACCGCTCCCTGGTGTCCTCCCAGTGGTGAATTGTGAAAGTCTTTGATTACTGTTTCTATTTGTTTCGGGTCGGATAGCAATATCGCTGTGGTATTTGTTCCGTTTCCCGGATCCCCATCATCTTTATCCATTTCGACGATTGGTCCTTGTTGTTGCTCTTGCTGTGCTGTTTTTGCTTTCGACCGTGTTTGTACGGCTGCTATTGTTTTGTGTTTTTCCTGAGGAATTCTACTTAGTGCGTCTGCATTTAAGTTTTTCTTTCCTGGCTTATATAGAATTTCGAAGTCGTATTCCGATAATTTATGTCTAAATCTTGCCAGTCTTGAAGGCTGGTCCTTTAAATTGGCTATTCCCTTTAGTGGCTGGTGGTCAGTAAAGATTCTGAAATGTCTGCCTAGGAGATATGCCCTAAAATTCTTTGTTGCCCACACTATCGCTAAGAATTCCTTTTCTATTGTTGAATATCTCTTTTCTGTGTGGCTTAGCGCTCGGCTAGCGAAAGCTATTGGTCTATCTTCGCCTACTTCTCCTTGAGAAAGAACCGCGCCTAACGCTTCATTACTTGCGTCCGTAGTTAAAAGAAATTCTTTTGTGAAATCTGGATATGCCAAAACTGGTGGTGACATGACTGCTTCTTTTAGCTTTTCGAATGCTTGCTGGCAGTTTTCTGTCCAGATAAATCTTGCGTCCTTACGTAATAATTTGTTAATCGGTAGCGCTATCTTAGCTGTGTTTTCAATAAATTTCCTATAATAATTTATTAGTCCAAGAAATGCTTGTACTTCTTTTCTGTTTCTCGGTACTCCGATGTTCTTTACACATTCTACCTTGTAGGGGTCTGGTAAAAAAATTTGCATTTCTCTGTATTTAGTTTTAAATTATGTTCACGTAACTTCTGTAGTACTGAACATAACCTCTCTTCGTGTTGTTCGAGATTCCTACCATAGATAACAATGCCATCTAAATAAACAAAACAGTCTATTCCTTGTAGACCTGTTGGGATATGATTCATTATCCTTTGGAATCTGGCTGGGGCACCTGTTAGCCCAAATGGCATCCGATTGAATTCGAAATGTCCTAGTCCTGTACTGAATGCTGTCTTCTCCTTGTCCCTGTCATCGATTAAAACTTGGTGATATCCACTTGCCAAATCTAGCGTTGTAAAATATCTGCTGTGGCCTAATTGCTCTAAGATTTCGTCAATCCGCGGAATGGGAAAAACTTGTTTAATCGTTGCTTCATTGAGCTTCCTGTAATCTATCACAAGTCTCCATTTCTTCTCCCCGTCCTTGCCACTCTTCTTGGGCACTAAAAGTAACGGCGAGTTCCATGGTGATGTGCTATGCGTGATTATGCCATCATCTAACAGTTTGTTTACTTGCTTATTAATTTCCTCCCTATGTATTTGAGGTAATCTGTATTGTTTTCTGTTTATGGGCGGCTGATCTGCGCCTGTTGGAATTTCGTGTTTTAATACGCTTGTAAAAGAAAGTTCGTCTCCTTCTAATAAGAAGACATCATGAAATGACTTTATTACTTCTTCTATGGAATTCTTTTCCTCAATATTTAAATGTTTATCTAGGTCAATTTCCTTGAGCAATTCATTTATTCTTCTGTTGGCATCTATTCTGCCTATACTATTAATTGACGTAGTACCTTGTATTGTGTACTCGTCGGAATTTGTGAATTTTGGTTTAAATTCGCTGTTTATCTCGTAGTCCTAAGTAGTGGTTATATGGCGGTTCAAGAACAAAGGAAAACGTGGGTGCGTGGGTGCGCAAACTTTTGATAGTGCCTGTACATTTTGTACTGTACATTTCGGCTTGTGTCTTTGCTAAAAGTATAGCTTTAGGGGCGTTTTAATGTGGTTTTCTCAAACTTTTGATAATGATTATACATTTTTACTGTACATTTAGGATTGTGTCTTTGCTGAAAGTATAGTTTTAGGGGTTTTTTTTGTTTTCTCAAACTTTTGTGAGTGAGTGCACATTTGCACTACACATTTAGGATTGTGTCTTTGCTAAAAATATGGTTTTAGAGTGTTTTCTCGGGTAATTTTTCACCTTTTAGCCGATAGGTTTGTAACTATGCTATCGTCCACCAGATGGCCATCGTGAATAAGTGCTTTGGAATGCTCATTTAGGCTTGTGTCTGTGATATAGACTTAGGAATGCCGATCGTTTGCTATACCGAAGTAGATGGCGTTAGTGGGGAGTTTTTAGTGTAGCATACTTTTTTAGTCTTTTTTTTGTAATTTCTCGGTGTTGGTTATGAAGGTGTGATTTTGTCTTTGGTGTGAATAAAAAGCGTAGCATACTTTTTCAGTCTTTTTATATGACGTGTATTTGGTATATCGGTAAAGTGCTAAGCTATTGTAGAAGTCAGAAGTTTTGCTATGTGGTTGTTGTTGTTGTTATTTATTTTAGCGTCTGATTCGCTTGCTGTGTGATAGTAGATTTAAAGATCAAGAGTTATGTATGTATATTATTATAATTAATAAATTATTTTATATTTCTATTTTATTTATATATTTATTTATATTTATATATTTATTTATATTTATATATTTATTTATATTTATATATTTATTTATTTATTTATAATTATAATATTTTTTCTTTTGAATTTTTTTAATATTGCTATGTGGTTGTTTTTGTTGTTATTTGTTTTAGGGGATGATTCACTTCGGCACTTTGATCGCCAGCTGCAACAATCTGGCTCCGAAGTTCTGTGGAATTTCAATTAAATAAAGTCGTAAATTACGGATCGGTTGACATTTTAATGGGATAACCTTTTTTTTATCAGCACTTGCACAATGAAGCGTGAGTGTTTGTGTACACAGTAGTAATTTCGGGTCTTTGATCACCTGTTGTGCGATAGTAGGGAAACATGCACGGGTTTGTACACGCATGAAAATGCACTATTATCATTTCCGGGGGGTTTTATCGCCAGCTGCAACATTCTGGCCCCGAAGTTCTGTGGAATTTCAATTAAATAAAGTCGTAAATTACGGGTCGGTTGACCTTTTAGGGGATAATCTACAGGCGGGCGGATGGGATACTCGAAGCTGTTGTTGTAGGAGTTTTCCTTTCGGTGTGTTTGTGGTATTTATTGTTAATTCATAGCAACCCAAATCAACCTTTTTTATCGCCAGCTGCGCAATGCAGCGTGATCGTTTTGGGTACGCTGGCCTCCTGCTGTGTGTGAGTGTGTGATTGTTGTATCATTTCAACAAAGGTGCACTTATCACATTCTGAGGACCCTTTCCCTTTCCGTGGGAAAAAAATGTTCAACGTGTGCAGGTGTTCACAAATAATTTCCATTTTCGAATCTAGCGAACGATTTTTTCGTATAAATAGATGCTACATTTCAGGAGCAAGTCAGAATCCGACATTCACTTGGTGAGTAACGTTTTCTCGCGGAACTGGGTACTGAAAGGTGCCCGTTCCATACACTTTGGTTGACATCTGATCGCCATCCTCATTGGTGGAACCTAACCGCCACTATAATAAAAAGGTATTGTTATCTAGCCCCTGACAAAATCAGATTCTGTCAGGGTACGATACAATTAATAGGGAAAAATTTTTTTTGTTTAGGATTCAATAAAATTTTGTTTCTCTTATAATTTTTCATATATGCACATACATATCTTTTTTTTTCGACTTTTTGTTTACATATAGTTTTTTTTTGGTTATTTTATAATTTTTGTTTAATTTTAATTTTTGTTTAATTATTTTCCGTTTTATATATTTTTAAAAATTTGTTTGTTTTAAATATTTTTCGTTTTAATATCTTTAGAAGTATATTATTTAAATGTTTTCTTTTATATTTGTTACTTTTTTAGAATTTTACTTTTTATATTTTTTCAACATTTTTTCCTGGCTTTTAAACTTTTATATATTATATATTTATATTTAATTAATTTAGTTATTTTTCCATTTTAGTTTCAAATATATATTGTAAATTTGTTCTGCTTCATTTTTTTTTTACTTTTTATAACTTTCCTTGCTATATATTTTAAAAAATTGATTGTTTTAATTATTTTTCGTTTTTAATAACTTTAGAAGTATATTATTTTAATTTTTCTGTTATATTTGCTACTTTTTTAGATTTTCACTTTTTTTAACATTTTAATTATTTTTCTGGATTTCAAATTTCATATTTTTAATAGTTAATTTAATTTTTTCCAATTTGATTTTCGAATCAATATTGTAAATTTGTTCTGTCTTTTTATATTTTTTTTTTTTTGTTTTTCCTTTTTATATAAAATAGTTTTTCAAATTTGTTTGTTTTAATTATTTTTCGTTTCGATATCTTTACATATATGCTAATTAATTCTTTTTTATTTAAATTTAATATTTTAAATAGTTCATTTTAAAAAATTTGTTGGCTATTTTATAATTTCTATAGCTTTAATCTTTTTGTTTAATTGTTTTTTCTTTTTATTTTCTCGCATATATTGCATATAAATTTGTTCTATGTTTAATTTTTACTTTTTTATATTTTTTTCTTTTTTATATATTTGTTTAAAATTTGTTTGTTTTAATTATTTTTCCTTTAAATTTAATATTTTAAATAGTTCATTTTAAAAAATTTTTTGGCTATTTTATAATTTCTATAGCTTTAATCTTTTTGTTTAATTGTTTTTTCTTTTTATTTTCTCGCATATATTGCATATAAATTTGTTCTATGTTTAATTTTTACTTTTTTATATTTTTCTTTTTTATATATTTGTTTAAAATTAGTTTGTTTTAATTATTTTTCCTTTTTATTTTCTCATATATCGCATTTAAATTTTTTTCTATGTTTTATTTTTTACTTTTTATATTTTCCCTTTTTATATATTTTTTAAAATTTGTTTGTTTTAATTATTTCCTTTTTCAAATAATGTGTATGTATATTATTATAGTTTATAATATATTTATATTCATTTATATTATATATTTTTATTTACTTAGTTTTTTATTTTTTTTTTGTTTATTTTTAGAATCGAAATTCACACACACACACACACACACACGTTTTTCAAATACATATATCAAAAATGGAAAATACAAAAATTGAATTTATATGCGAGGATTGTTCCGCATCATTTACCGCCAAGCGTAGCCTCTTAAGGCACGCTAAGACCATGCATGCGGCAAAACTCTTAGAATGCAATGATTGCACCAGAAAGTTTAAACGTAATTATATGTTGCAAGCACATAAGTGCGTAAAGACAATGCAATGCAACGTGGGAGCTGGTACTTCAGCTGAACTGAGGACAATTCAAAGCACTACAACATCCTACTGCGCAGGATGTAAGGAAAATGTATCTGCAAAGAATTGGTCCTATCACGTCAGGACAAACAGGCACAAGAAAAACTGCTGTGTATCCACAAACAGCAGTTTGAAACATTTAAAGGGTACCTTCAATGAAAGAATAGAATCTTTCATATATGAAAATAAGCATGAAGGTACCCTTGTGCCGGAAACATTTTTCCAGAACGGAAAAGACGACATGTGCCGAGAGCTACAGATTAGCCTTGAGAAGCACATGTCGTATAAGTTCAACTTGGAAATGTTTTGTGAATTTGTTAAAATCACAACTGACGCTGAAATGATTGTGGACTTGAAATCATTTCAGACCAAGATGATAGTTCAGCTGGAGGAGCAAATAATGCCAGTCCTAGATGAGATGTTCGCTAGCTTAGGAAAAAAGATAAGCGAATTTCAAGAGCGAGACAGTGGCTGGAGCCTGTCGCGGATATCTCATCTAGAAGTGAACATAAACCAATATAGGGCATTGAAGGGCTCTTGATATATCCCACTACCAGCAGTCCTGAATAAGAAGCATGCCTGTATCAACATCCAAAACAACGATGTTTATTGTTTTAAATGGGCAGTGATTGCAGCGCTGAGCCCTACCGTCCATCACAACCCACGAAGGCCCCAAAATTACAACATTCGGAATATTGAAGATAGCGAGATAAGTCTATCTAATGGAATGGTTGTAAACTTTGGGTGTTTAGCATTTCCGCTAGCACTCAAAGACATTGCACGCTTCGAACAGATTAATGCCGATATAAGCGTCAATGTTTTCGGGTTTGACGAAGATATTAGTGCTATAGTCGGCCCATACTATAGCACCAACGCAGAAAAAAAATATCACGTCAACATGCTTCTTATTCAGGACATGGACCGATCCCACTATGTGTGGATTAAAAATATTTCCAGGTAGGTTAAGAATAAAAAATCCTATAAATATTTCTCTTTTTAAATTTCTTTCTTTTTTCCAATAAAATTTGTTTATAAGAATATATTGCGTTATACTTATACACATATCTTTTTTTCTCTTTTATTTTACATTATGTCAATAGACTGGCACGCTCCCAACAGACGCACCATCAGCATGCAGCACATTTCTGCAACAGCTGCCTGCAGTACTCCAGTGATAGCAGCATTATGGGCAGGCATAACTGTAATAAGGTCGTCACAGTTATGCCCGAGCAGAATAGGGCGACCATAGCATTTAAGAACCATGAGCGTAAGCTCTTAGTCCCATTCGTTGTCTATGCAGACTTCGAATGTATTTTAAGTAGTGTAGATAGTAATAATTTAGTTAGTAAGCATATACCAGTGGCCTTTAGCTATAACATTCATTGTAGTTACGATAATAGGTTAAGTAGATTTGTAATTTATTCGGGGGAGGATGCTTCCACAAAATTCGTAGAATTTTTAGTTAGGGATGTATATTATAAGTATTTGAGTGTTATAAAACCGATGGCCTCCTTAACTCCTCAGCAGTCAATGCATCAGAGTCAATGCAAAAACTGCCATATTTGCAATTTAGAATTGGGTGCAGACAGAGTGGCGGATCACTGTCACCTTACTGGCGACTATAGGGGTCCAGCACACAACAGCTGTAACCTACAATTCCAAATTGCAAGTTTTGTCCCCATATTCTTTCATAATTTTTCCGGGTATGACTGTCATTTGTTCATCAAGGAATTAAATTTAATTGATGGGGATATAAATGTGATTCCTATGAACAAGGAGTTATACGTCTCTCTTTCAAAGCATATCAGAGTTAGCGAGAAAAAGACAATTGAGCTAAGATTTTTAGATTCCTTCCGGTTTATGGCCGCAAGTTTGGATGACCTGGCATCAAATTTAACAGCGTCAGACTTCCACACAATCCACCAAATGTATCCAAGCAATAATGAATTTAGTCTTTTAAAAAGAAAAGGTGTATTCCCATATGAATACCTAAATTCATTAGAGCGACTTGAAGAAACTTCTCTTCCTTCTCGAGAGGAATTCTTCAGTCGCTTAACAAACAAGCAATGTTCGGTTGACGACTATGAACACGCCGTTAAGGTTTGGCAAACATTCAATTGTCAAACTCTTAACGACTACATGCTTTTATATCTGAAAACGGATGTTCTTATTTTAACAGACATTTTTGAAAATTTCAGGAAAGTCTGTAAAAATATTTATGAGTTGGATCCATGCCAGTATTACACTGCCCCAGGATTATCCTGGGATGCCATGCTGAAAACCACTCAAATAGAACTAGAGTTGTTTACAGATATAGACATGTATATGTTCGTACAGAAAAGCATAAGGGGAGGCATTGTCCAGTGCTCTAAGAGGCATTCAAAGGCCAATAACAAATATATGGTGGATTATGATTCCAATAAGCCATCAGAATATTTGATGTATTTGGATGCCAATAACTTATATGGCTGGGCAATGTCGCAATATCTTCCTTATGGTGGTTTTGAGTGGATACAAAATGCTGAATAATTTTATGTACAATCAATCCCCGAAAATTCATCTTTCGGCTATATTCTGGAAGTGGATTTAATTTATCCAGCTAAGTTGCATGACGCTCACAATGATTTACCATTTTGCGCAGAAAATAAAAAATCTCCAAATGGTAAATTTGCGAAGCTGATAACTGATTTAACCGACAAGACTGCTTATACAATTCACTATCAGAATCTTCAGCAATGTCTTAAGAATGGTTTAAAGCTTGCTAAGATTCATAGAGTTTTAAAATATAAACAGTCTTGTTGGTTAAAGCAGTATATCGATCTCAACACTCACCATAGAACCTTGGCTAAGAATAATTTTGAGAAAAATTTCTTCAAATTATTGAATAATGCCGTATATGGAAAGACGATGGAAAATGTTGACAAGAGGAAAGATGTAAAAATTGCAACTGAATGGGAGAGTAGAGGAAGACGTTTAGGAGCTCGCGCATTGATTGCTAAGCCCAATTTTCACAGTGTATCATACTTCACTGAAGATATGGTGGCAATTCAAATGAGTAGAGCTCGATCAGTCTATAATAAACCAATTTACTTGGGGTTTGTTGTGTTAGAGTTGTCAAAGTGGAAAATGTATGATTTCCACTATGATTACATGAAGCCTAAATTCGCAACAAACCTCAAGATAAACTATATGGACACAGACTCCTTTATTTACTCGATTCGTTGCGATGATTTTTATGTTGATATTCGGGATGATATCGATTCGAAATTCGATACTTCCGAATATCCCTCCAACAATTCTTTCCATATACCGCAGAAAAATGCCAAGGTTCTGGGTATGATGAAAGACGAGAATAAAGGAAAAATTATGAAGGAATTTGTAGGTCTGCGCTCAAAAATGTATTCCATCGATGTTTTTGACTGCAGACCTATTAAGAAGGCCAAAGGTGTAAAGGCCACTGTTTTAGATAAGTTAAGTCTTAGTGACTATAAGCATTGTTTAGTTAATAAGAGTATAATTTATGGAGACATGTATATATTTAGATCTAAGCTCCATGAAATATATACTCAACATATACGTAAGATAGCTTTAAGTGCAATAGATGATAAGCGTTATATTAAGGTAGATGGTATCCACACTTATGCGTGGGGCCATTATAAGATAGGTTTAATTAATGACTTAGATTTAAGCAATGATGAGGAATTTTTTGATGATTTAGATTTTTAAAATTTCTTCATCAAATCAAAACAAAATTTCTAAATAAACACAAATGTATTTATTTAATTCCTAAAAAAAATGTATAAATAAAATACAAATATATATACATATTTAATTCCTAAAAATTTGTAAATAAAAACAAATATATATGTATATACTACATATTTAATTCCTCATCAACTCAAACAAAAATTTGTATATAAAACAAATTTGTAAATAAAAAAACACATGTATATTTAAATTTTAAATTATTTCTTTTATTTCAAAATGGATGCAATTTCTTAGGACTAATACATTTTAAGGTACAATTTTCAGAGAATGCATGTCATCGTACAGAAGTTGGAAAAGTTTATATAATGTTAGGTTGAAACAACTTAGATAATTTTCTTAATTTCGCCGGTGACTGGAGTATATTCAAAGATTCTATCATGGATGAGCACACAGTATGCAGATGTTCCAGCCGGAATGTTCTTCAATGTTTTGAATTCAATCCTAATATCAATAGGTCCAGTTTTTATTGCTTCGTTCTGATGTGTTACATCCAAAACAATTATCGGAGCTTCATCTTTAAATTGTTCACGTAGGAGCAGAGGTTGGGGTTCACGCATAAAATAACTTTGTTGAAATTTAGCATACATATCATATAGGATAGCATAACGATCACTGTCGAATTTCAGATTAAGATCATCATAGGGATACGTATCCGAGTTAAGATGTACTTTTATATCGGTTAAATCACAATGCTTAAAATTGTTATCTCTCCTAAAGGCAATCAGAATAAAGCGTGGTCTCTCATTTTGTGCTGCTAGCTTTACATTCCACAAATGATTGGTTCCTTGAGTAAGACAAGGATTAAAATGACAATCCCAACTGCGAAATGATATTGTTAAATGTTGTGCACTCTGAATGGTTTTGAAAATTTTCAATTTTGTATAATCAGCCAATTTTATATGCGGAATTTTCCATGTGATGTTTGTTAGTTGTAATTTTAATTTTTCATTTGCAACAACCGAGTATACTATATTTTCATCTGACTTGGAGCGTGATAAAATTAGCTCATGTTTAGAATTTACCAGAATTTTATTAAAGTCTTCAGCAAATCCGAGTAGATTTTTTAACGGCATACAGAAATTAAAATATCCGCTTTTTACTTCCAGTTCTTCATCAAAAAACCATCCGGCATTTTTCAACATGTTGCTCTCATTCGTGTTCAGAGAAACATAATTCTTCATTGCAGTTGTTACACCCAAATGTCGGGTGCGATCAATTTCCATACCATTAAGCTCATAGCGAATCTCATCAAACAGATATGCAAGGAAATTATTTCTCAGTTTACCATTTTTTGATAGTGTTCCATTTTCTAAAGTGACAAATCCTTCGATATAAATATAACTCTCACTGGGCAAAACATAGAGATCTTGGTTTTGAATTGAAATTCTAATTTCATCGTTGTTTTTAAATGATTGCAAATACGGCGAATAGCTGTGATAATCTTTTTTAATAATACTATCATCGTAAATCGGTTTTTGTGTAACAGTTAGTATACCACTCATTATTTCTGTTTTAATACAAGTCCCAGCGATTTTAAAAATTTTTTGTTGTTCGTTGTTAATGTCTTGCCTTTATTTCTTGATTGAGGATCCTTTAATCTTGATTGTTCAACCGTCAATGTAGGAATGATTGAAGATTCATGGGTGAGTGTGTTTTTATTGTAAATAATCATATTAGTCGATGGGTTTTAAATGAAGTCTTAGAGTTATTGTTTCTCCACAAAAATTAATTAATTTTCCGCTTTGATCGACAACCTTAACTGTGACCGAACTTATCTGTTTGGTGTTTACTGGTAAATAGATGACATTTTTCGGAATTTCGTCTATTTTATATCCAGAGCTAACCATCACTGCAAACATATGAATTGTATGCGCTGGTTCGTTGTTAATATATGAACCGACCACAATGTTGCACTCAAGGTGTATCGCAGATATATTCGTTATATTCAAAGGTAGGTCTGATGCATGTGATTTTCCTGCTTCCAACTCAATATTACTGAAGCCCAGTAATGAACCAATTGTGCGCCCCTTATTAAAATAAATTATATCTTTGCTGGATTCTACAACTGCTTGAAGTGTATTGCGATTTGCAAATATTTTTAGGCTTTCAGCTGATTCTAATCTAGTATATTCCTCTTTAATATAATCAGCAATATCATCGAGCTCATATGAACCAACTGGAATTTCAATGATGTGATTACCTATGTGAAACAAATTGTTGTCGACATCAACGTTAGGTATAGAATTGTAGCTGTGGAAATCAACCAGACCACACACATAGTTTCTGTCCAATTCTATTGGTGGAAAGTAATCGGCCGTAAGAACTGACTCGTTACCGCTCAGAGTAAGTGTTATAGACATCTCGAATGTTAATAAAGAAATGAAATTAAAAACATGAAGAATATGGTTTTATTTAAAAAATTTTTATTTAATTCTAAAATACAAAATACATATATAAAAAAAACAATGAATTTTTATAGTATAGCATTGTTGTTAATCCAAGAGTTATGATCATTCGAAAATCCTAACCATTTAACAAGACATCTGCTTCCTTTGGTTTTGAGAATTTTTTCAACGAGGTATGTGTTGGGGTATCTTGTCTTCAGAAGTTCACTTTCATAGAATCCGCCTTTAACGGAATTGCCTTGATAGTCTTCCAAAATATATGTTGTTGGATTCGTGATTTGTATAGTCTTTATTTTGAAAATTTCTGTTGTCCAGTTCGGTGTATAGCCTTTCTCAAAAATGTGCTTATATTTGCTGATTCTCACAAAGTCACCCTTGCGGAATTTCGGTTTATTGAAAATTTTCAAGTTATTATATGCAGTATTTAATAAAGAGGCTTCATTGGAAGCGTTAACATTCTCAGGAGCCATTTTAATAGTTCTATGTATTTTAGCATTATATTTGTCAACTAAATTTTTATAATTATCAATCCATCGATATGATCCGTGATAGCTGAATTCCTTCCACATCATACCTTTAAGGGTTCTGTTGAAACGTTCAACTATTGAAGCTTTTAATATGCTATATGTTGAGTAATGATTGATGTGATATTGCGTCATCAAATTTTTAAATTGATTGTTGAAGAACTCTTTACCATCATCGGTTTGTAGATTTTTTGGTATTCGTCCAAATTTTAATATTTTATCCATAGCTTTACTAACATCAGCAGAGTTTTTAGTTTTTAGTGCTATAGCCCAAGCAAATTTTGAAAATGTATCGATTACGGTAAGAAGAAAACGATATCCATCATTAGATGTGGAATAATTACCCATTTCCACTAAATCTGCCTGCCAGAGATCATCTATTCCTTTGGTTATTACTCGCCTTCGCTTAAAGTTCTTACGAGCTTGCTTGTGAAGCTCTTCCACTAAACCTCTCTTCATCGACATTTGCTGTCTTTCTTTTTCCTTTTTCCACTTCTAAATTTTAGCTTTCTTTTTTAATTCCTCTATGTATTTGCGTGTATTTTGAGTTATTGTGAAGATATGATTAATGTCTTTGAAAATATTTTCCTTTAGTACTGTGTATTCCTCTCGTATATGATTGATTTCTTTGTAGATATTGTCTTTTAGCAATGCGTTTTCCTCTCGTAGTCTTATGTTATTCTGGTCAATATTTCTGTGGATGGACTCCTTTAGCAATGTGCTCTCATCTTGAATTTTCGAGGTAATCTGATTTAGACTTTCAGCGACAAATGCTTTTGTAACAGCATCACATTCCTCTTTAGGTTCTCCAACATTTTTTAAGCGCCTTTTCTGGAAGTTTACATTTCTATCATAGTCCACATTAAGGCCTAAAGTGTTTAGAATATTTCTTTTTAATTTTATTTGGTTTTCACCTTGCTGAGAATAATGACCGAACTTGTCAACGCTCATTTTAAGATTATTATTTTAAAAACTATTTTATAAAATGTAAGTTTTTTTTTTCTGTAGGTATTGCATCATATGCTAATATTAGTCATCAGTTGGTAATACTAAAGATGTATTATCTATATCAATAGATTTAATTCTTTTGAACTCAACGTCTAAGAATCCGTGTATGCTTTGAATTATTGTGTAGATCTGTTTGAATTCCTTGTAAATATTTTCGTTTATTAATGAGTTCTCTTCTTGAATTTTCGAGGTAATCTGATTTAGACTTTCAACCACAAATGCTTTTGTAACAGCATCACATTGCTCTTTAGGTTCTCCAACATTTTTTAAGCGCCTTTTCTGGAAGTTTACATTTCTATCATAGTCCACATTAAGGCCTAAAGTGTTTAGAATATTTCTTTTTAATTTTAATTGATTTTCACCTTGCTGAGAATAATGACCGAACTTGTCAACGCTCATTTTACGAATATTATTTTCTGTTATTGTATATAGCATTTATACAATTATACCCGCTTCCCTAAGTTCTTCAATTATTGAGACTACTTCATTATTATGATTGTTGTGACCAGCAGATTCAGATGATACTAATAATCTTAGCCTATCTACCAACTCATTTGGATCATCCCAATAGATATAATTTGGCTTGTGCTTATTAACACTCATTAAACCGCTTCCTTTGTGTGATGATGTTGAAGATTTATTCTCATTGAATAACTTTTTTATTATTTTGTATTTGGATGCTCTAGTCCCCATGTTTTGCTTAGTTGAGCTATAATTGCGTTTATGAGCATTTGTAGTATTTAAAATTTGTTTGTACATTTGTAGATCTGCATTATCATAATTTTTAGGTTTCTTTTGGAATAATAGTTCAGACAAACCTGATGTTAAGTTCCAATTATGATTAGAAATAGATATTTTGTTATCATCTACTTCAAAAGTTTTATTACCAATTCTCCATTTACCATCTGAACCTCTATGTGGTCCATATAGAGTATCTAACTTATCCTGCTTTTCCAATTCATATAAATGTGATATATTACTAGACGATTTACTAGCATCTGCTGTTGAATCCATTTGCGAGAAAAAGGGATCTTCTTCATCATCATCATCATTACTCTCAGTAATAGTGTTTGCAGTCTCATCTTTGAATGGTTTTTCATTTCTTACTTTAAACGGTGTGCTGGTTTTTAGGAAAAGTTCTTTCTTATTGATTCAGATATTGTTTTGGTTGATTTTATAATTTGATTTAGATGGTTTAACTATTTCTTTTAGAGGTTTTGTGATGGGGCTAAATGTTTCTTCTAATCTTTTCTCCATATCAGCTTCATCTAATTTTAAACTATTAAATTTTTTCTTTAATACATTTCTAGTCTTTATGATTTCCTTAAGTACTTTTTCATCCATTGCGCTCTCCTGTGATTCTTAATGTATCAGGTTGAACAGCTTTGAACTGTTTCTGATCAGCTTTTGATGAGGTCGAACAGCTTTTGATGAGGTCGAACAGCTTTTGAACAGCTTTGAACTGCTTTTGAACAGCTTTGAACTGCTTCTGATCAGCTTTTGAACAGCTTTGAATTGCTTCTGATCAGCCTTTGAACTGCTTTTGCACAGCTTTGAACTGCTTTTGAACAGCTTTGAACTGCTTTTGAACAGCTTTTCATGAGGTCGAACAGCTTTTGAACAGCTTTGAACTGCTTTTGAACAGCTTTTAATGAGGTCGAACAGCTTTTGAACAGCTTTGAACTGCTTTTGAACAGCTTTTGATGAGGTCGAACAGCTTTTGATGAGGTTGATCGGATCTATGATGAGGTTGAAGTCATATAAAGTACTAATAGATAATAGAAGGATGCATGTGGCTTTATAGTTATAGTTTATAGTAGAATATAATTATCAAATCCCTTTCTATAACGCCCGCCATCAATTGGATCGTCTTTACTTATAACCACGAATCCATATTTATCTTTCCAACATTCTCTGCATATATTTGAAAACTTCTCAAATGACATATCTGTACCCACATGATCACCGTAAATATGTTTCATATTCATTTCGTCTTGTTTGAATATAATTATTAAATTCGCATTATCAAGTATCAGATGTTTAGGGATTCGTGTATATGTTTGGCATAAGTAAATCAATATTTTTATGTCGACCCATACAAAAGTATGCTCGAATATTATTTTGTTTTTCACATGCGACATCATCGAATATCATAATAGAGTTGCTTTTAGCTTCATTTGGTTCTAAAACATCTTCATTTTCGGAAAATGTATAGAAGCCCATGTTTTTTATCGGATCTAATAATTTCTTCAAGTATTCATACTTTGGTTGATATAATGACTTTGAATACAAATATATATTGGCAAACTTTAGTCCATTCGGACTCTCTATTAGACTCAACATGACGTTGGTCTTTCCACAATTTGAGGGACCAACAAGTAGCCCTCGTATAGAATTCGGCAGCAATGAACTGTGTCTTACATGTGATGATTTATTAGTCGACAAATCTAAATTTTTAACAATGATATTCTTGTCTTGCTTAACGAAACGCATTTTAGCGATTGATATATAAGCGGAAGCATCAGCCCTTTATATTCATTTCTATCGCAACTATTTAATTGAAAAGATATAAAATGGTTGTATGTTATAAAAAGAGTTTTAGTCGAAAGCCATCTGCAGTTGGATAAGGTTTAATAAATAATTTAATAGATGCACTACCAATTGAACTTCATTTACCTGGTTATCAATTCTGCGGCCCCGGAACTAAGTTAGAAAAACGTTTAGCAAGAGGCGATAAAGGAATTAATTCATTAGATGCTGCGCGCAGAGAGCACGATATTGCTTATTCTCAAACTAAGGATCTCAATAAAAGACACATTGCTGATAAAATATTGGAAGAAAACGCTTGGAAAAGCGCAAAATCCAAAGACAAAGGTTTTTCAGAGAGAAAAAACGCCTGGTTAGTTGCGAGTGCTATGAAAGCTAAGACTAAATTAGGTATGGGGAACACACTTAGGAATATTAAGAAAATAAAGAAAACAATTAAACGAAAATGTACGAAAAAATTGTTCACTAATGCTATAAAAAACGCTATGAGGACTATTAATCAACAAAAACCAGACGATATTCGCAGCGCTATTAAAATTGCACGAAAAGTAGTAAACAAATCCTTTAGAAAAAAGAAAGCATCAATTGAGATACCTCGTATTATACCCTTACCGAAAAGAGGAGGGTTTCTACCACTGGTGCCAGTCTTGACTGCACTTGTAGCTCTTGGAGGTTTAGCATCTGGAGGATCTGCGATCTTTAAAGCTATTAACGCTGCAAAAGTTGGTAGAGAATTACTGAATGAAACAAATCGCCATAATAAAGTGATGGAGGAAATAACTGTGGGCAAAGGTTTATATCTGAAACCATACAAGAAGGGATTAGGTTTATATTATAGCCCGCAATCAAAAAACCTTTAAGAAAGCTACCCAGAAGACCGCTCACAGACATCGATTTGATGGAGCATGCAAAACAATTGCCACATTTTAGAGGTGTTTTCATGAGAGATAGCCTACCGAAATGTGTACGGCAGACAGAATGTGGAATTATCAATCTGGATTCATCGAGCGGTCCAGGTACTCACTGGGTAGCGTATTATAAGAACGGAAAAATTAAGGAATATTTTGATAGCTTCGGAAATTTACAACCACCACAAGAAATTATAAAGTATATGGGAGAGAACATACGCTACAACTATATTCAACATCAAAATTACAATACATATAATTGTGGTCATTTATGTCTAGAATTCCTATATAATATCACTAAAAATACTCAATAAAGATTGTTTTATTATATTTGAGCAGAAAATCAAATTGAGTTTTATTTATTTTGAGGTAGAATTCAGGAGAACTAAATACTGTACGAAGGGCTGTTTCACTCCTTTCAATCTCACATGAGTTGTTTTTTCACTGTTTATCTCGCTTCTCCATACACATAACATTTTGGTGGTGTGTTTTGTTTGTTTCTCACCCAATTTCAGTTCTGTTTCCATTGTTTTTCTACTCAAATTAAAAAATGTATAAATAATACGTTCCTTGCCTCTAACAATTTAGTCGTTGTAGATAAAACAAAACAGAATGTCAGCAATGCAGAAGTTATCATATTCCGTTACCGCCTTGGAAGAATTCAACGAGAGGAACTATACATTGAAGACAGTGCTGAGTATTAAAAACATGGAGCCGAATAGAAGCTACGGCATAAAAACTGTTCGCAAAACCAAAACCAAATATGGCGAGCGGATTCTAATGGAAGTGGACGACAGCATCGTTTTTCTGCCGCCAAGATTCAACAACCTCAGCGACGAGACTATAAGAGAATTTTCTAACGGATCCTACTATTTGACAAAAATAATGACGACAAATGAGGATCATTTTCGTCTGGAGGTGATGGTGGACTTTCCGGAAACCAACATGTATCTTTAAGATCTAACAAAAAAAGAAAATGTATAAATAAATATATATATATATATATAATAAATAAATAGTTCATAAATTTTAAATAAATTTGTTTTTATTTGGACAAAAAATTTTATATTTGATTTAGATTTTATTTAATCTATAATACAATAACATTAATTTATTTATTCTTAAAATAACACGTTCCACCATGTAGCATGCACAAGTGTCTGGTCCATCGAAACATTCGTTTGAAGCCCAACAACAAGATGTATAATGATGTCCATGATTTGATTGTATTATAATTTCATTCTCGCAACGGCTTAGTTTGATGTAGCATTTCAGAATTTCATCATAATGCTCATCCAACAATGATTCCTTTTGTTTGATTAGAAATTCGTGAACTTGCTTAAAAAATATGGAAATATTTACTTTGTTCATGTCTACTCATCAACAATCCAATCTATATTGATAGAACATTTTTATTCTTATAGCGTATAAAAAGCATTTTCTAACAGCTTTCCCTCGAAAATTAAACCATATTGAGTTTACGAAGAATAGAATTAATGCATGTACGATCATGTTCAAAATTTCATGCATATACAACTATGTGAACGAGAAACACGTGCACGCTTTGCATATATTTTTCCCACGGAATGGGAAAGGGTCTCAAGAGTGTGATAAGTACACCTTTGTTGAAGCGATACAACAATCAAACACTTTCACACACACACAGCAGGAGGCCGGCGTACCCAAATTGTCACGTGTCTATGAATTAACAACCACAACACACACAGCAAGGAAAACTATTCCATCCGACCGCCTGCAGATTATCCCTTAACAGGTCGACCACAAACACGTGCATGTTTCCCTACTATCGCACAACAGGTGATCAAAGACCCGAAATTACTACTGTGTACACAAACACTCACGCTTCATTGTGCAAGTGCTGATAAAAAAAAGGTTATCCCATTAAAATGTCAACCGATCCGTAATTTACGACTTTATTTAATTGAAATTCCACAGAACTTCGGAGCCAGATTGTTGCAGCTGGCGATCAAAGTGCCGAAGTGAATCATCCCCTAAAACAAATAACAACAAAAACAACCACATAGCAATATTAAAAAAATTCAAAAGAAAAAATATTATAATTATAAATAAATAAATAAATATATAAATATAAATAAATATATAAATATAAATAAATATATAAATATAAATAAATATATAAATAAAATAGAAATATAAAATAATTTATTAATTATAATAATATACATACATAACTCTTGATCTTTAAATCTACTATCACACAGCAAGCGAATCAGACGCTAAAATAAATAACAACAACAACAACCACATAGCAAAACTTCTGACTTCTACAATAGCTTAGCACTTTACCGATATACCAAATACACGTCATATAAAAAGACTGAAAAAGTATGCTACGCTTTTTATTCACACCAAAGACAAAATCACACCTTCATAACCAACACCGAGAAATTACAAAAAAAAGACTAAAAAAGTATGCTACACTAAAAACTCCCCACTAACGCCATCTACTTCGGTATAGCAAACGATCGGCATTCCTAAGTCTATATCACAGACACAAGCCTAAATGAGCATTCCAAAGCACTTATTCACGATGGCCATCTGGTGGACGATAGCATAGTTACAAACCTATCGGCTAAAAGGTGAAAAATTACCCGAGAAAACACTCTAAAACCATATTTTTAGCAAAGACACAATCCTAAATGTGTAGTGCAAATGTGCACTCACTCACAAAAGTTTGAGAAAACAAAAAAAACCCCTAAAACTATACTTTCAGCAAAGACACAATCCTAAATGTACAGTAAAAATGTATAATCATTATCAAAAGTTTGAGAAAACCACATTAAAACGCCCCTAAAACTATACTTTTAGCAAAGACACAAGCCGAAATGTACAGTACAAAATGTACAGGCACTATCAAAAGTTTGCGCACCCACGCACCCACGTTTTCCTTTGTTCTTGAACCGCCATATAACCACTACTGTCCTACTCTGTTGTATTTAATATCGGAGCATAAACCGTATTATTTTTCACATTTACTAATGTGTCTGGTATATAGATTCCTGGATCTATTTCTTCTTTCTGAATTAAAACATTCTTAAATTTTGTACGTAGTTTTAATGGTACTATCGTAATCGTTCTTGCGTTAACTGGTATGTAGTATTCTTTACTTTCCTTTCCCATCTGTTCGATAGTTTTTATTGGTAATTCCAAAATAAGCTCTTTCTTCTCATTGAAGAGTGTTAAAATCTTTTCCATCGCATTTATAATGGAGTTGTTCCACAAATTATCTCTTCCTAATATGCCGTCTGCCGGTACTCCTTGTTTAAGTGACACAACGTGTAGCGTTAAACGTAAGGACTGTACCTCATTATGACACATAGTAATTGATCCTTCTGTGGTCACACAACCTCCAAATGCTCCGCTCAAGTCTTTCCTATTTGACTTGTTTATTATTATGCTATCCCTTATTGCACTTTTCTTTATCAGGCTTGTATCTGCTCCCGTATCCACCAGTAAAATAAGTTTTCCATTTATGGCCTCTACGCAAGGTATTTCGATGAACACGTCATTTAGCTGGGTTTGTGTGCAGTCAGATACCCCTGTTTCTACATTTCTATTTTTATTGTTACTTGCTAACTTATTCATTGAGCAAGGTATTTTTGGATTTAAATTTTCATTTTTCTCTCGAACTTTGAGTGGCATTTCCGAATCAACTGTTTCTACAATTGTATGATTTCTCTCTGTGACATTGCTTTTATTATTATCAGTCCTCTTCAACTTGATATTAATTTTTAAGTCTTTTGAAGTTGTTAACGTTTCAACTATCACTTCCGATGTCGGACTTACGGTTAAAACTTTAGTTTTTAAAGTTGGTAATGTATCCACAACCGGTTCGGATGTATGAATTACTGCTACTCCTTCATTTGGCCTTAAGTTACTAATATTTTTGGGTTCCCAGATTATTGGCCTGTTCTGGGCCCTTGATAGTTTCCCGGACGATTACTTTGCAACGTTTTCCAATTTCTTTTTGCTTCGCAATTTTTTATCATATGTCCTGGTCTATTGCACCAATGACATATCGTTTGGCTCACTCTGTTTGGCAGGTTTATAGGAGTCTAATTCCTCTGCAAGCCGTTAAGTGTATTAGGATTGGGGTTTATTGACCTTCCTTGATTCCCGTTCTGTTGAAATTGGCACCATTGGTTTTGATTCCAATTTTGTTGGGTTTGGTTTGGCTGCCAGTTTTGTTTTACCTGGCTTGGTTGCCAGTTCTGTTGTATTTGGTTTGATTGTCTATTTGGCTGATATGTGTTCCTTGCCACATTATTCTGGCCTCCTTTTTGGTCACACCTCCAGTTTGGCTCGTGTCCATATTTTGAACACTTGTGGCAATATGGTGTGTTCTTCCGAGTTAGGCAATCATCTCTAGTATGTCCTCGCTTGTTGCAAAAAGAGCATATTACTCTCTCGGTCGCTCCTTGTGGAGGGTTTTGTGTCCTGGTTGGTTGCCGAACAAATCGTTCTCCTGTAGCTCTGCCCTGGCTTCCCTGTTGAGTTTGCTCTGGCTGGTTGTTCATTGAGGCACGAAAAGGTGAATTCATGTTAATGTTTAAATGGTCTGTTTGGAGGGAGCTACTGTGTATGGTTTCGAGTGCCTTTACGGCCAATTCTACCATTTGTTCAATGGTTTTATTCGTCACATTGAGCATATAAATTCTCAATGCGGCGTCCCTTATTCCTGTTTTAAATGATTTTTCTACGACCCCTTCCAGCATACTTAATATTGCCCTATCTCCATCTCCGTTGTAATCCGTTCGAATTATCTCTATAGCCTGTGTTCTTAGCGCGTTTAGGCGTCTTGCAAACTGTCTTATATCTTCATTAAGCAGCTGGCTACAATTTTGGATACTCTGTATGACTGTATCTAAGGTGATTTTAGGTAAATACGCCCTTTTTATTGTGAGGTAGAATTCCTCGAGGCTATTGAAGCGTTCTGACCTCACCAAGTCATAGGCATCCCCATGCAACCTCTGCTTAATGCAGTCTATGTAGTCCTGACTATTGTTTGTACCTACTTCCCTTGTGGCTAATTCGCACCCTTGTATAAATTTGTAGACTTCGCCGCGTAAGTCTGGTGACTGTGTGCCCGAAAAGAGCGGTACCAGCCTATTTGTAATCTTGGCTATCTCACCTATACCCATTTTATGTATGTTATCTGTCGTCCTAATTTGTTTAAATGACCTTCCGTTGTAATCTTCCGCAATAACTGCGGACGGAGTAGCTTCCTTATGATAAAGCGTCTGATCGTTAGCTAATTCTATTTATTGCTGTAGCCGTCTGTTTTCCTCTTTCAATTCTTGGATTCTTTTGTGCGCTTCTTCTAAAGAACTACAGTCTTCTCTAGATTTCTGTGAAAATCCCTGTTCTAACGTTCTATTCAACGTTTCCTCAGTTATTCCCTTTTTCTCTAATAGTACCCTTAGTTTTATGTTCTCGCCCTCTACGTTCCTTAGTATATCCTCCTGAAATACTTTATCTACTAAGTAATTATCATACCTATTCTTCAGTGCATTAAATTCTGATTCCCATGTCTTGGAATCTTCTGTCTTATTCTGTATTATCTGGTTTAGGAATGTAAGCAATTCCTCTACTACTGCGTCTGCTCTTTCTACACTTGTAAGGTCTCCTAGCTCCCCTACTCTAGACTTTATCAACTCTAAGTTCTCTTTGTTGCCTACAGTCCCTTTTAAAATTGCTCAATATTTAGATATAAACTCCCCCAACTGGCGTTTCAGTTCTTTATGAGTCCTATCTAATTCTAAGTAACCTTGCTCCTGTAATGACTCGGCCATTAATTAAACGAACGACATATAGTTTAATGGTTTTTATTTTATTAATATGTACATATGTCTTGTATCTGTAAATCTTTCCCAATTTTCCGTACTTAAATTTCTATTAAAGCGATTACTTAGCGCCACCATTTATCGTTTAATCGTTTCATTAAACGTTTAATTCTTAATATTACTCGCAGTACTTTGGAATGAGAAACCATTAAAATTCTTAATATGAAGTTTCAACTTCCTTAACCTGTTTAGATTTCATGTTCGCTTCGTTTACCGAGCGTGCAGTAAACATTCGCTGTACATCTGTTTATTCGTCTGTACGCTAACGTCCGCTTCTGCTTTGTTTGAAGCAGAGCCAAAGCGTCAAAATTTTCGTGACTGCGCTAAGGTAATTTAAGACCTCACAGAATGGAATCAACGACCTGCGTCTATTTTTAAGCGGCCAGCAAAATTACAACGTTTGCAATCTCGAATTCGTACAATTAACTAGGTCAGCTCGTTCGAGTTATTTCTTTGTTAATTGCTTGCGATGTAAAACAACGAATCTAACTTGGCTTGATTCTTCAAACGATATGAAGTCTCTAAGCTCTTTACCCAAATAACTCCTTTTTAATGTTTTAATTTAATGTAATTCCTATTATTACCCTTTTTGATATTTCATCCATTTGCGAATGTATGACGTATTATATAAAAAAAATTTTCGACTTGAACTCGAATACAATGATAAACTCAATGATAAAACTAACGAATTTGTTTGTTGACTTTTCTTTATTTATCCAACTAGCTAAAAATTTGGTTTTGACTTGCCAAAAATAGCATTAAAATTTTCAATTGTATTTTTAGCTTCGGCCTTTAATTGTAACCATTTAAGCAAAATTATTTTATTCGGTCGTGTTTCGACATATTAGTTTTATTTGTATAATTTTAATTAATGTTGCCAAAATTTTTAATTTAAGGTCTCTAATTTTAGATATATGTATAGTTTAAGAACAATTGTGGTCTTCTTTCTTATGATTTTTTTGAAATTTGTTGTATTTTTTGGTTGTAGCTCCTTTCAGTTTGCGTTCCTTAAATCTCTGCTGTAGTTGATTTATTTCCTCCCAAACTTCGTGTGTCCTGTCCCACGGGATTGGGTGATTTTCGTCTGTTACGAGTGCCTTCAAATAAGCTAGTCGCCTTTTATCCTTTACCAGCTTACCTCTGCGTCGCTGCTTCGGTTCCGTTCTTCCTTCTGGCCGCGGTATTGCTGTAGCGCTTTTTTCCTTTCGAATTTGCTGCCGCTTTCGGTATTCCTCGATTGTTAAACTCGCCAGTCCCTGCCTCTTTATCTCCGTTGGGATGTACTTCGGAGGTTGCACTTTAGTGTCCTTCACGTTTTGTGGAATGTACTCCATTTGCTTGATGAATTTTTCCAGATATTTTCCCTTCCCTGTTAAAAATTTCCATTTTTATTAGTAAGGGAATTTTAATCTGTTTTTCTTTTAAATGTTTTACGCTCTAAACACCCGAAAAATGTGCGGCTTTGAAATCAAGTTAATCGTTAAAATTTGTTTAACGTGTTTAATTTGAACTCAAACGCCTAAGACACACTCGAAACTATACAACTTTACCGTATACTTTACGCGTTTTGTTTAAGTATTGGATTGGGTTCTTGTTTTTTACCAATTTGCGTTTTTTTTTTATTTGAATTTTGCCACGTTAAATAAATTTTTAAATTTATTTAAGTTAGTAAAATCAATCTGATTTTCGCACAATCTGTTAATTACAGTACCCAATATTGTGATAATATAAAACACAAAAATTCTTAATTAATTAATGTTGGCGACGTTATGTCGTTGCTGTTGATTACTGGCATTAACGAAAGATAACTAGCACCTAAACCAGTACCTTTCACCAGGATATTTGCTTATTTGTTGGCATTCGGAACTTGAACCTACTGCTAACGCTGAACTTTAATGTAAATGTTGTCAAACAAATTTATTTTATTTGATTAGTTTATTTTATTCATTCTCTACGTTTATTCATTTCGAAATTTTCTTAATTTTCCCTAAAAACCAACAAAAAAACTTCCTATGTTCTCTTTGTATACTTTATACTTTATCCTATAATTATAAAAACATAAAAATGACTTCCCGAGTGAAATGGGTCGACCTCAGTAAAGATTTTGTCCAGCTAATGCTATTGGACAGATAAGTTTGCTGTGCAATTAAGCTAGCATCCTTTTGATGTAACCGATGATTTTGGGACCTGAAAGTTATTTTATGTTGTATATAATATATATAAAATAATATATTTGATATAATAATATTACTATGTAATACTATAATAATATTTTAGTATTATTACTATCCTTTCCACTTTTTCCTATTATTTGATTATACTTTTATTTTTCAATTTTTTTTTTTAATTTTCACTGTTTTAATTTTTCCTGAACTTATTATTTCACTTTTTTTTTCCAATTTCCTGGCAACTTTATTTCTATATATATTGTATATTCTGTTGCCAATATGTTGTATTTAAAAAAGAACTGCTAGATTTTTACTTTTCGATTTACTCCTAAAATTATTATTTCGCTTATTTTCAAAATTCCTCCAAATTCATTACTAAATTATTGTTTCACTTTTCACTTTAATTAAAAATTTTTTTTTTTCTAAGCTACTTTCTTATCTCACTTCACTTTTAACTAATTAACTTTTAACTAACTAAGCTACTATTCTTATTTTTAATTTTCATATTTTATTCTTACTCACTTTATACTCAATCGAGCGATCCTCGGCTCGAAAATCCGGCTGCGCCAATTTGTTGTATATGCCGTTCGAGTGTGGTCTTGGTCCTTTCGTTGTCCTCCGTACAACGAATAAAACGCCTTGCTGTTGAGCTTCGTATTGCTTTATTTATTATTATTTCAAGTTCCTTTGTTTTAACTAAAACACTAATTATATTATTCACACTAGTTTCCGTAACTCTCGTTATTAGTTATGTACACTTATATTATTTCCAATTAGACTTATGATTAAACTAAGCGCGACTTTATACGCGTCTCTAGAACGACTTTTTCGTTCGGATGTATTTACAAGACTCTCGTTGGAATCTTTTCTAGATTCCAAGTTAGCTCGGTCGACACAGACGTCGACCGAACTGAAATGGGTCGGTATGTCGTGTTTCGCAATCTCCATTATTTCGCAATATTAAAAATTGTAATATTCGCAGAATCAATATGCGGAAGAAAATCGTTCCCAATTTAATTCTTGCGCGTGTGGGTTCTGATCGTTGGTTTTTCAAACCAAGCGCTTTTATGGTTTGGAAGCTTGCTACTGAACGCTAGCTTCCACAATCCATTTTATGCGAAGTGTTCTGGTTGTTACCTTAGCTTTCGAAGTTCATTAAACCAAAGCTTGACTAAAACAAATGAAACTAAAGCTTCGGGCTTACCAAGCAAAGTGCTGTGGTTGCATTAATGTGAACTTGGCCTTGACTCACTCGCGGAGTATTATTATAAAAACAATAATACTGGCCTTGAAAGTTCTTATTTCCCGGAACTGGAAATTGCGATCGCGACATACAACACTAGAAATAATGCCAGGGTAGGATGTCTTTTGCTCATTTGTTCGTTAATTTTGTCTGCGAAATTTCCTAATAATTGGTTGATATTTTTCCCTTTTTGAAATCTATATTGGTTGGTAGATATTATAATATATTATACTTTTTAATATATTCTTCTAACCTCTTCACAATTACTTCTTCCAACACTTTTGCTATTATAGGTAATATTGATATTGGCCTGTAATTTTTATTATCACTTTTTAGACCATTCTTGTAAATTGGCCTTATAATCTATATCTTTAAACTATCGGGTACTTTAGATTGTATCACACTTAGTTTAACGATCTGGTTATTACTGGAGTTAGTACATAAGCGTTTCTGTTAATATCCTTTGGTCTGATGCCATCGACTCCTGGTCCTTTTTTATCGCTAATTTTTTTCAGGATATTAAATATTTCGTATTCTTCAACTTCAGATACGTATATACAATTTTGGCGAATGTTTTCTATAGCATTTAGTGTAGTCTTATCACAGTCGTGTATGGAATTATGTACTCCCTCTTTAAAGATTCGTGCAAATTCGTCGCACAGCTTTCTTAAATCATCAACCTTGAAGTTTCTCAACATAGATTCATCTAAGCTATACGATTTTTTTCCAATAACTTCATTAATGGTTTGCCATGTTTTTTTATGTCGCTTTTATATTCTGAGAATTTTTGCTTGTAATAATAATTCCGAGATTTTTCAATTTTTTTGTTTACGATGTTTCTAAACCGCTTGTATTCTCTCTCTCTTTCTTCGTTCTTTGGATTTCTTCGCCAAATCTTGTACAATCTATCTCTTCTTTCACAGTCCATTTTCAGTTCAGTATGCATCCATTCATTTAATTTCCTTTTCTTCGTTTTTATTGTAACTTGTGAGCTCTCATAAATATTTGCGAAGGTATTTTCTTTATCATGTCATCAACGCTTTTAATCGAAGTTATATTATCCCAGTTTACTGAGCTTAGCTTCTCATCAATCTTACGCTCGCACATTTTCACGATCGTGTTTTCTTCCCTTTCTTTTTTGTGCGATATTATGTCAGAGATGCCGAAGACAATTGAGAAATGATCTGTTATATTGGTTTCAATTATTGACGCTGCTATATTGATATTGTTCGCTCTTATAAGTAAATGGTCTCTTCTAACGTCTATTCTAGTGCTCTCTCCTATTATGCTATCCATCCCATGCGACGCCATCATATTCAAGTATTGGCAACTATTTTCATTTTCTTGCTTGAGTATATTTATGTTAATATCGCCTATCACCACTACATGTTTCTGTTTTCGGGATACACTAAGAAGGGCGTCCAGTTCTGTTATAAAAGTGTGAACTCTACTATTTGGTGGTCTGTAAATAGCGAAGAGCGTTGTTTCAAAACTGTTGCCTCTTATATTGACTTCTAGCGCCTCACATGAAGAGATATCATGTGTTTTGCATTCAAACTGCAGATCTTCCCTTACATACACAACAACTGCTCCTCCCCTTCTCCCGTCTCGATTAAGAAATGCTACTTTCCACAAGAATTATTAAGTGCACCTTATCAATCAAATTATCTATTTATGCTCGAAAAGTATTAAAGTTTGCCCGCAATGAGCGAATATTTAAATAAATACATGTTAAATTATTACTAATAAAATTTTGAATATCTATGCCTTGGTATCTTATATAGTTGTTAGTCGTAATTGTATTCATTGAAATTATAATATAATATGATATGTTATAATAATAATAATATAGTGGTTATAATATGGGTTATAATATTTTGAAAAATTATTTTATTGATTCTATATCTTTTTCAGAAAGTATATATATAAATTTGCTGCCCTCTGATTGTTTGGCAAGTATTTGCCCGCTTTTTACCCACACATATTTCCAGTTGGTTTCATTTGCTCTGTTCTTTGCAAGCCAGAGAAAACGTTTGTTTGCTGCAGTAAGTTGGTCAAAGGCAAACCATTTTTTTGAGGAGGTGGAAGTTTTGATTTCTCGAAGTTTTTCCACAAATTTAAACTTTATGTAAGCGGTCGAGAAATTTACAATGATGTGATTAATTTTTTTTAAACGATACGCATTGCACACATCGCTATCATTTAAGTTTATGTTTATTTCTCTTCCAATGTCTACTACTGTTTTTCTGAGGTTCTCTTTATCTCTCTTCTCTACATTAGCGATTACCAAATTTTTTTCGAGAGACTTTTGCTCTAGATCGTTTATTCTTTGCTCCAATGCAACTGCATGTTTTTCTCTTTCTGTGCACTTTACATCTAAATCGTCAACTCTCTTGGTTAGCTCAACAACTGTTTCATTAAACTTCCTGGAGAGTTCTTTTATGATATTAGATTGAGACTGTATTAAACGATTTGCCAAGTCCTCTATCATATGTTTAATCTCCTTCGTGTCCACTTTCAATTCATTCACATCACCCTGTACAGTGTAGATTTCTAATTTAAGTTTTGCATAAGAAAGAGTTTCTTGTGAGCTGCGAAGTTTGTTTGGCATTTCCAGGTCTCCTGCTTTTTCCAATTCTCTCGGTGCCTTTTGTGATTGCTGAGTTCGGTATGAGACTGTTGTTGTACTTTCGGACAATGATTCAGATCTCTGGCGACAAAGATGACATCTCCAGCTTTTGCGCCTCTTCGCACTCATCGCTGCATATGTGGTCTCAGCGATCGTTGCACAAGTTGAGAAGTGATAATTATTTTTGCAATGAGTGCATCTGACATAATCTCCCGTAATGGGGAGAGGACCGTTGCATTTATTGCACTCTATAGTTGACGCATCTAAATCTCCGCTTGACATTCTTTTGTGAGTAGTTTTCGCTAAAATTTTTAAGCAACAAATTTTCTAAATTAGAAAAACTTTCGCATTTAATTATATGCAATTATAAGTTCAATTTCTGTGCTTTAAACTATTTTATCCTTTGCAAAGTTAGTTTTGGCTGATTAGAACACTATTCTATATATATTTTATTCCTTCAATTTGTTATTTCGATCCAAAATTACGACTTAAACAGAGAGCGCTCTAAAAACACGAACCGCACTTGACCTTGCTTGCACTTGAATAATGACTATGGATTATGGATAGGAAAGATATTCTTATATGCGTCAGAAACAAAATTTAAAAAATTTCCTATGGAGTATGCAGATATATATTTGAAATAAAATTAATACACATTATTTTGTACGACATATCGTTTATTTGTCCAACAAATATACATTGTACAAATCTATACATAAAAACATAACAAAAACAAAACAGGTGATTGCACTTATTATATAGTCTAATATATATATCTTTCCTATATGCGTGTTACATATATAAGAAAATATCTTTTTTATATGCGTGTTATCTTTATAAGAAAGCTCGCATATAAGAAACAAAATCTGTACATTTTTAGACTTTCTTATATGCGTATTGTACTGTATTAAAAAATACTAAGGGATTTGTGTGTTGTATTCATTTATTTGTTCTTTTACAATCCTTATGTATAAACATAATTTCAAATTTGCCTCGTAACTGTGGTTGTGTCTAACTATCTCAAATTTATTCTTGACTTGCCCGAAAATTTTATTAAATTTTTCTATTTAACAAAAATTACCTTATTTATACATGAATTGCCAATGAATTTCTAAATTCTTCAATTTAAAGTCCAATTAGAATGAATTAAACAAACGTATTCTATTTAGACAAGTTCCAACATTTAAAATACTACCTTTAATTTTATTTGTATAATTTTATAATATTTTAAAATATGTTTATTAATTCACAACCATTCCAGTTAGTGTTGGTTGGTGTTTTTCCTACGTTGTCTCTTGTCGTTGGTTTTGTAAATTTGGCGGATCTGCCTCAGGAATTCATTCTTTTCCTCTTTGGTTGTGGCTATCGTTGCTAGCCGGTGCAGGTTGGCGACTTCCTTCCGTTGCTTTAGTTTTCTTCCGCCGCGACTCTTTGGTGGGTGTGGGTTAACATTTCTTTCTTTCTTTGGCTCCTCACGTGTCGACTTATGCCTCTTCCAATACTCTTCTATTGTTATCGGTCTTGGTCCCGCTTGCTTATCCTTAAGGGCTTCTTCGAGGGGTAATACTGATTTCGATGACATCTATATTGGTTGGTGATTTTTTGTGTTTATGCTATTTAAAAAAAACCTTGTTATTTATTTTTAATTTATTTTAAACTTCACTTCAAAATAAAGGAGCGATCCTTGGATCGTAAAACCGGCTGCGCCAAAATGTTGTATCTAGTTCCTCCAGTAGGATACTAGAACAAACTTAAATGCCGTGGATCCTTCCTCGAGAAGGATCACTGACAGTGAGGATGGGGGGTTTTCGTCGTTGATCCTTCGACGCGAAGGATCACGGACGCTTGTGCCACGGGCAAGGATCTGCCGACTTTGTGGTCTTACCATTGGGATCCGGCAACCTTCCGTAGTGGATCCCCTCGCCTAGTTACCACGGGCACCAAGGTGCCGCCTTTGTGGTCCTTTAACCTGTCGGGCAATACTGCCGAACTTAGACAGGTGCTGAAAAATAAAGACTTGGATTATGGTTCTTACTTTTATTTGAGCTGTTATTTTTGAAAGTGGAATAAGTCCATTTTTTTAAAAAAATGAGTTAAGGGTAATTTTAGTAAGATATAGACACATTCTATCCATATTTATAATCATATATTCAATTGATTATTTTTGAATGTGGTACAATTCCATTCGGAGATAAAAATATCGTTTATTTATTAGATAATTTTAATTATTATTACATCATAACAAAATTAAAAAGTTTTAAAAAAATCATTCAAATTGATTAGCTTTTGACAATATTTTTAAATTTATTCAAATGAAAACCCTTAAATATGAAAAAATGGACTTATTCCACTTTCAAATATAACAACACAACTCTTATCGCCAAAAAGTTATTTTTGAAAGTGGTATAAGTCCATTTGCAGCTTAAAAAATCTCCTATTTTTGAAATATTTTCAATAATTATTATTTCATAATAAAATTTAATAGGTGTGTAGTGCTAAAAGCATCACTCGGATTGATTAACGGTTGCCAATATTTTTAAATTGATTCAAACGCAAACCTTTAAATATCTCGATACATGAAAAAATGGATACTTTTTTCTGGGCCACAGTGGTGTGTGATTCACTTGTACTTTCGAGCTCACAATTAAAGTGCAGCCTAGAAGTATGTGTTACCACATGTTACACATTGTTAACTACTGGGCCGAAAGGTATGTGGTGATAACAACGTTAAGCGTTGTTATTACCAGAGCAATGATTCTGACCTACAACACGATTTAGCCATGTCCGTCCGTCCGTCTGTCTGTCTGTCCGTCTGTTTGTCTGTCTGTTGAAATCACGATCACAGGAGAACCGGTAAAGATATCGTAATGAAATTTTGCGGAAGTGCTCGTCAATAGCTCAGGCTCAAGTGTATAGTTTTTCGAGACACTTGTAGTTTCAAGTGTATAGTTTTTCGAGATAAACTGATTTCTTTTGATAAATGCTACCATATTTACGCGGATCTGTTGATTTAAGTTGAATATTGAAAAGCTAAAGTGCGGTTAATTATTATTTAATATAAACTAAAACTTTTGGCAAAAATAGTCGATCTTTGTTTTTCCAGCCTTTTTCTGCTACTGCTTTACATATAGAATAATGAGTGCAATAACAACTAGACTGCAAAAGAGTGCAAACGCTAAAAAACTGTTGTCACCTAATCTCAGTGGCTCTGAAAACAACGTCAAAGAGCGAACTCGGCCAGCGCCGATTATCCTCAAATTCTCCAGAGGCTATGAAAGAGATCAAGTACTTCGATGCGCTGGTATTTATAGGCGAACCAATAACACTACGCTGACACTAAATGACGTCGGGTTGAGCTCTGCAGCCAGCTTCTTAATTAACGAAAGTCTGTCCAACTGAAAGGCAAATTTTTCAGCAAGCTCTTAAGTTAAAGCGTAATAAGCAGCTGCACTCTGTCTATACGAAGAGAGGATCAGTTATCGTCAGAAAACTCATGCATGGAGACAGCTTTATAATCAAGAACATCGATGAGCTCAATACTATTGCGAGTGTTGCAGAAGATGATAGAAATAATGGAATTGACTAGTTGCTCTCTTTACTTTATAAATATTCAGTTGCCTTTCTATTATTTAGCTCTTCATTATTTATTATTCCCTTGTCTTGTTTTCCTTGTCTCTACTTTAGCTATTACTAATATTTCCAAAGTTATATGTATGGAGGATTGCTGGTCACCTGTTGTGGTCTTTGTGTTTATTACTTGCGTTCCTATTTCGTGTTATTCCTATGGTCGTACTAATGGTCGACTTCTGTGATCGCTATTCTGGTATTTGCAATAAGGCCCTTGTGAGTGCGATGTGCGACCGATATGCTGGCCTTAAAGTTACTCATTTTAATGCCAGGAGCCTTAACTCTAAAAAAATTGACTATTTGAGATATGTGTTTGAGGATCCGTATGTTGATGTTGTATGTGGGTCTGAAACTTGGTTTGTTTCTGACAATAACAGCTCGCTGTACGACATTAAAAACTATAGATTATTTAGAAATTACCGGCAGAATAGGAAAGGAGGAGGTGTTGCCATCTATGTTCGCGATACGTTGAAGTCAGCTATGGTGGCTAAATCTGAACAGATTAATGTTGGATATTTAAGCATCAGCATTTCTGACAACACAATAAAAATTTGTATAACATGCGTGTACAACCCCAGTAAATATAATAACCTTGACACTCTGTTTTATTTTTTGTCAAATTTGTCAATTAACTTCAATTATTTTGTACTATGTGGTGACTTCAATGTAAACTTGATGTGTAACGATAGCTCATCAAGGTGCATGTATGACAACGTCTCAAGGCTAGGTTTATCTGTAGTTAACTGCACTGAGCCAACACGGTTCTCGGATAAAGATACTCCTAGCTTGCGGGACTACTTTATTGTTTGTGATAAGTCTTTAGTGCTATTGTTTGACCAAATTTATTTTTTATCTGACCATGACTTAATATTTTGCACTTTAAATATCAATATATCGCGTACCGTTATTTCGAAGACTTTTTCTTATCATGACTTTAGTTCCATTAACTATACTGAGCTTTCGTGTGATCTTACCTCCGTTTCGTGGAATCAAACCTGGTTTTTTCCTACTGTTGATGATAATATTGACTTCCTTATGAGAAATATAAATAATCTTTTTCTTAAGCATGTGCCTGTCAGAACTGTTACTATGAGAAACATATCCTGTCCTTGGTTCTCATTTCGTGTACAGGAAGCCATTAATAAGCGGAACAAACTGCACAGCATGTGGAAAAAAGACCCCAGTCCATATAGGTGGGAAAACTATAGGCGAGCTAGAAATGCGGCTAATTTGATAACTAGGCAATCTGATGCTAAATACTTCAGTAAAAAATTTAGAAGTTCCTTACCTTCCAAGATTCCTTGGAGGAACCTAAAAAAGTTTGGCATTTGTGCGAAAGAATCCTCTACATGTGCGTTTGATCCTAATGAACTTAATAACTACTTTAGCACTAATATTATTCCAAACAATAGCACTCACTCGATTTCTGCCTCTGACCGTTATACGCAGAATACATTTGATTTTGGTACAGTCAGTGAAGCCGATGTTGCAACTTCCTTAATGAAGATAAAATCAAATGCTGTCGGTGAAGATGGTATTTACATTAAATTTCTAAAAATTATTGCTTCTTTCATAGTGAGTCCGCTAGCTCATATTTTTAACCACTGTTTTACGTCCTCCACCTTTCCATCAGTATGGAAGCCAAAAAACCAAATGCAAATGAGCCAAATGATTTTAGACCCATTAGCATCCTGTCCTCCTTATCTAAGGTTCTAGAGTCTCTCATGGCCAATCAAATCAATAAATATTTTCAAGATAATAGCCTACTGGCATCTACTCAGTCTGGTTTCCGCTCTAGCCACAGCTGCTCTATTGCCACTCTCAAAATATTAGATGACATGCGACCAGCTTACGATGGTGGTTTATTGACGTTATTATGTTTACTCGACTTTTCCAAAGCCTTCGACACTGTAAATCACTCCTGTGTACAAAGTTAAAGTATTTGTTTGGATTTAGTAACATTGCTGTACGTTTCATGAGCAATTACTTAACTGGACGCCTACAAAGAGTTAGGTGTGGGTGTGCCTTCTCGGCTTATGCGTCAGTGCATAGTGGTCTCTCTCAAGGCTCAGTTCTTGGACCAGTTCTTTTTGTGTTTTTTTCTTTCTTTGTTTCTTGTGGTGTGCAGTTTTTATTGAAAATGGGCCAAATCGGTCCACGACCACGACTATTTTTTATTAGAAATGTGATATCAGCGTTCGCGTTTAAGTTATGACAACAAAATTCATTCCTGAGTATAGAGTAGCATTATCCGTTAATATGCCAAATATGGGCGTGATCCGCCCACTTTTAACCGCCCTCGACATTGTGCCGCCCAGAGTGGACCGCCACCCCGCCACACCCTAGCTTCCCCACTTTTTTCAAAACTTTTAGGTGTAGGGTATCTAAGATTCGGCTAGGTCGAATATAGCTTTCTTACTGGTTTTTTTTATTTTATCATTTTTGGAATCAGCGCACCAAAATCCTTTAGAATATGTTGTCAAACAGTCCGTTACAAAAAAAAATGTTAATTTGTAGGCTAGTGTTATTGATGAAAATGACCATCAAATGATTGCAAATATAAATAGACAAACCCAAATAAATACACACTTTTTTGATGCATTTAACTCTCCTAAATCCGTAGTTGAAAATGACAGAAAGAATATTTTAGTTTCCCTTAAGTATTAAACACAATCAGAGCAACAGGTTACAAGATACATTTTTAGCTGTCAAATTTACATGGGCTCTTATGGAGATCGAGAAAAAAGTTTGCTTTCCAGTTTGTATCGTGTTCCTCTTGTATCTCGTTCCATTTTGTATCTCGTGTTCCTCTTGTATCTCGTTCCATTTTGTATCTTGTCTCCGGGCTAATTTCTAATTTTGACAGCAACAGAATCATTCTTGTTCTTCTTCGGTGTGTTTGTTTACATTCTGTCATGCAAAATTTGACAATTTGCATTGGGGGGTGTCACACTAGGCACCTTAACGCCAATTTATTTAAGTTAATATTTAACGCAATTTTTATTATTATTATTACAAGCAATTTATTTCTGAAATATGAAAATAAGCGGCATTCTTATTTAAGAAAAATTTAAGAAAAAATGGAAATTCCTCTAAAAAAGGATGCTGGCGAAAATGTAAAAAACAATTGAAGGTTTTCTAAGGCGGCCTCAAGTGGCCTAGTGTTACACCCACCTTTAAGAATTTGGCATATGAAATTTTTGTTGCTGAGCAACAGTTGCCCAGCCATTATAATTAACGCCATGGAATTTCTTGTTGCCTGGAAATGTTGCTGTATCCTGTTGCTCCGATTGTGTTTAATGCCTTATAGATATTAACAGTGAACAAAAACAGTGAAATAATACGGCATTTATTATACCTAGACCAGATGACAAAACTGAAAAGTTTAGAAACTAAAATCGATCAAATTCAGGATAATATTATAGCTGCTAAACACAACATTGTACATCCTAGTATACTGACAGCACAGGAAATCAATGAGTTTAATATAGATTAAACTGCTAAACTACTAAAGGTGTTATGAGCTATAAAAACGACTGAATAATATTAGCTTTACAGATTCCTCAGTTATATGTTCAAAATGATTTAAAACTCATTACTGTTGGAAATATTCTTTACTCAAATATACTTGTTATTAATTCTATCGATGTATCTATGATTTGCTTGTGAGAAATAATTTTATTTTAAAATTATTTTCCTAAAAATTGTTATGCATAATTTCTATTCTGAACTCTTAACTGCGTTAAAATAAAAACTTATATGAAATATAAATTTGTGCACTAGAAGACCTTTCATCAATTACTCCTTTACCAAATTCTGAGTTCTGGGAAGACGACATGCTAGAGAAGAAATCAGACATCAACATTGCGATGATAGAAAAATCATTATTTGGAAACATGCTCTGGTTATGTTTAATAATTGTAAAATCAAAATAAGAAATAATACGTACTATAACAGTAAGAAAATTATAGAAGATAAATATTTTTATCCGGGAAAAGAAATAAATAATACTATTTCAAAATTACTAACTTTGGAACATATTGTCAACAACAGTTTTAAAAATATAGAAGAAATTAAAGAAATAATATTTGAAAAAAAATTATCTCATGGAATAAATGTATAACTTGTATTAATATTGGTTGTAATTATAATTATTGTCATAAAAATTTTAAAAATTAATAAAAAGAGCAATCATATAATTATAAAAAGGATTCAGGAGAATCCTCAAACTAGAGGGGAGGAGTTACGTCTGAGGCAACCGGAGATATTTCTCACATTTTAAGAAAGTACCATTAATAAACAAAATACTTTCATGAGTTGCAGATGTAGCGTTAAGCGCTGAACACAATCGGAGCAACAGGATACAAGATACATTTTTAGCTGTCAAATTTACATGGGCTCTTATGGAGATCGAGAAAAAAGTTTGCTTTCCAGTTTGTTGCTCTGGTTTGCCTTCCATTTTCTATCTTGTCTCCGGGCTAATTTCTAATTTTGACAGCAACAGAATCGTTCTTGTTCTTCTTCGGCGTGTTTGTTTACATTCTGTCATGTAAAATTTGACAATTTGCATTAAGATTAAGATCACACTAGGCATCTTAACACCAATTTATTTATGTTAATATTTAACGAAATTTTTATTATTGTTATTACAAGCAATTTATTTCTGAAATATGAAAATATACGGCATTCCTATTTAAAAAAATTACTCAAAATATTTATCAATTGCTAAAAGAAATGGAAAATCCTCTAAAAAAGGTTGGTGGAGAAAATGTAGGAAACAGTTGAAGGTTTTCTAAGGCGGCCTCAAGTGGCCTAGTGTTACACCACCATTAAGAATTTGACATATGGAATTTTTGTTGCTGAGCAACAGTTGCCCAGCCATTATAATTAACGCCATGGAATTTCTGGTTGCCTGGAAATGTTGCTGTATCCTGTTGCTCCGATTGTGTTCAGCGCTTTACAGCTACAGCTGTAAGCAATAAAGAATCGAATTCCAATTTCGATCCTTTTTAAAATTGTACGATTCACAGAATTTGTGTACTACAAATCTAGTTGCATTTCTCTCGAAATCCATGTGCAAGTAAAGTATATAAACAATGAGACAAGTGCTTAAACATTATGCAACATATTCAAAAATTATGCACTGGATATGCAAAGCCATGCCCCATTGGAGTGAATTCTGTTGCGTTAATAATAAAAATAAATAAAGAAAACATTAAATATTAACTTAAATAAATTGGCGTTAAGATGCCTGGTGTGACACTCCCACAATGGAAATTGTCAAATTCTACATTTCAGAAGGGGGGTTAAGGTGTGGGGAAGCGATTACATAGCCTCTCCCCTTACAAGCGTCATCCTCACCTTGCTGAAGGTTCTGGACTTCTTATCGTCGGCAATTTCAAACCTTAGCGAAATCTGGCCGAAGGCCAAGCTCGAAGTCCTGCCGCGCTCCTCCTTTCCCTTAAGGCCAGCAGTCGTGGTGTGGATCCCACCCCCAGACCCCGAATCGGGGGCTACCGTTCTCGGCTTGATTGGAAAGCAGAACCCGTCCTTAGGGGCAAAGGATTGGGAGATTCGCGGTTAACCAGAAATCCCTGGAGGCCATCAGCAGACAGAAGGGGTCCATCCGATTCGGCTTCGGATCTGTAAAGGTCCGCATGCCGAACGAAGGAGAAGGCGGAGGGGGCGGTGGATCGCAGCCAAATGAAGGTGGTGCAAGTAAACCTTCACCATAGTAAGGCGACCACGGTCGACCTCGTCCTCACCCTGACGAAGGACGACATTGACGTGGCTTTGGTCCAAGAACGCTGGTGGAGAGACGGGAGGGTAGCAGGACTTAAATCGCGTCAGTACAGAACCTTCATACCGGAAGCAACATCGAAGGTAAGGACCTGTATATTGGTAAAGAATAATATTAACGCTTTTCTTCTCCCTTTTTACTAGAGTTGGGCAGTTCGTGAACGAACTAGTTCAATTGAACGAATCACTTGCGTGCACTATGAGATTTAGTTCACAGTTCTTAGTTCTTTTAGTTCAATTGGTTTTTTAGTTCACTCGGTCTTTTAGTTCAGTCGCTCTTTTAGTTCAGTCGCTCTTTTAGTTCACTCGGTCTTTTAGTTCAGTCGCTCTTTTAGTCCACTCTGTCTTTTAGTTCAGTCGGTCTTCTAGTTCAGTAGGTCTTTCGTTCTTTTAGTTCAGCAGTTCGTTAGTTCGTTTCAGTTCAGCTGCTCGTTCGTTTTTCTGTATGTTTCACTTCGTTAGATCAATTTCAGAGGATGTTTCCAAATCAAATATTTTTTTGAAATCTTGGCACAATTCCGATTTTTTAGTTCTTTTGTTGTCGTTGTTGTTTGTTTATTGTTGGGACCACAACTACCATATCAGTTAGTGGAGCTGTCGTCTTTTTTCCGAGTTATGTGTCTTTAAAGTTTGGAATTTCAGACCTATATCTCATGAACTGTAGCAGATAGCTACATGTCATTGGTTTTAGAAAGGTACTCGAATTTTCTTTCATTGATATGAAACAAGCGCAATTTTTCAAAACAATTTTTCGTAATTTCTCGTTTTCCGTAAAGAGTAGTAGAATTTATGTAACAAGCGTTTCGTACTTAGGTGAGTGTAAGCTTTACAATGCATTTTCCACCGCCGATTACTATAGAATACTCCTCCTTATAATGGTAAGACACTCTACTTTCTTAATATTGTGATAAATATGTATATAGGTAGGTTAATTATATATTTTATTATAAAAAAAAAATTAAGAATGGAAAAAAGTGTTACTAAAAATCTAACAGTATATAATTTAATCATTATTTAGATATTGCCAATTAAATATCAAACCGATTTTCTCATCTCGTTATCTCTTATAAGAACTAACGAACTAAATGACCGCGTAAAGTACTGAACTAAATTAGCGAACGAACTACTGAGCTAAATGACCGAGTGAACTATATGAACGAACTAGTTCACGACAGCTGATTGAACTAGAAAGATCGCTCTCTGTAGTGAACTATAATTCCCAACACTACTTCTTACAGCTCCACTGACCTAACCACTGTAGTGTGCGAGTCGAGTAGGGAACGCTCACTTCTATTCTCGTCCGCTTACTTCCCGTACGAGGCAGAGGATACACCGTCGCATCAAGTCCGCGCGCTTGAAGGATTTGCTAGTCAAAGCAAGTTGAGGGTAATGATGGGATGCGATGCCAACGGACACCACCCGCAATGGGGAAGCAGCGACATCAACAAGAGGGGTGAGTCGATTTTTGATTTTATTTTTAGAGTATAACTTAGTAATTTGCAATAGGGGAAATACTGCCACGTTTAGCAACAAAACTAGATCCGAAATCATAGATGTGACCCTTAGAAATGTTAGGGACTTACAAATTGAAGATTGGAGAGTATCCGCTGAGTACTCCTTCTCGGATCACTCCAGGATTCTCTTCAATATTAGAGTCTCTGTACCACCGGTAGCATCATTTAGAAATCCCAGGAAAACGGACTGGGAGAAGTTCTCCCAACTAGCCGCGGCCAAACTGTCTGGTTTCAAGGCGAGGCCCAGGGGGAAGAGCTCCGAAACCCTGGTCCGTTTCCTGTCCGGAGCACTCCGTAGTGCTTTCATCAGCTCCTGTCCAATAAGCCGACCACGCAAGAACAGCAAGCTAAGTTGGTGGACCTCAGAGCTGGCGGCGCTAAGGAGAGCCACCAGAACGCTCTTCAATAGGGCCAAAAGCTCCGGCAATGACATAGACTGGGTTCTATACAAGACGGGGCTCAGGCTCTACAAGAGCAGGATCAGAACAGTTAAGAGGGACTCATGGAGGGAATATTACGGCTCTGTTTGCGAGGTAAACGAGGCTGCAAGACTACGCAGGATAATTGCCCGGGAAAAGGTGACGTCGGGCTACATCCTAAGGTCAGATGGCTCGTGAACGCAAAGCAGTGAGACTTTGTGATAAGTCCTTCCCCGGTTGCACTGACCGTGGGTTGGAAGCGGAGGTGCAAAACAGTACTCCAAGTTCGATCTGCGGAACAGCTGTGAGTAACAGTGCAGTCGGTGACATTGTGGACAAGGACAGGGTGAAATGGGCGGTTGGTTCGTTCAGTCCCTACAAGTCGGCGGGACAAGACGGTATCCTACCGGCCATGTTACAAAAGTCTTTCACCTCAATCTTACCGCTGCTCATCGAAATTTTAAGAGAGCGCCTTAGGAACTGGTATGTCCCGAGGGAATGGAGGGAAGTAAGAGTCGTGTTCATACCTAAGGCAGGTAGACCATCACACTTCTCCGCTAACGACTACAGACCCATCTCTCTTCGTGGACAGTCAGGCCGGTCTGCTGGCTCCGTGGCGGTGACATCAAAGTTTGTCTCGAATTGCAGAGGGCAGCTCAGGGAATTTGAGAGGGCACACAATGTCAGGCTGTGCTGGGTTCCAGGCCACTCTAACATTGAGTGCAATGAACAGGCGGACCGGCTGGCAAGGATGGGTTCCTCAGCAAGTCCCGCAGAAGCTGACACCTCTGTTGGCATACCGATTTCGTCTCAGGCTAAAGAGATTGAAAGCCTGGCAACGCACGCAGCCAATCGCGCCTGGATAAGTAGGGCGGATTGTACTACGACTCTAAGGCCAAGAATTAATCTGAGAAACTTGAGGATACTCCTCTCCTTACCGAGGGAGCAGCTGAGAGTCGCAGTTGGAGTGATCACGGGGCACTGCCCAATAGGTAGGCCTAATGGTTTCCAGATGGAAACCTGGGGCCGTTATTGATCACTGCAGGTGCTGCAATGTCATAGACGTGGAGAAGACTATGACACATCTGCTCTGCCAGTGCCCGGCAGATCACAATGGGCCGATTCATGGGCAATCACAATGGGCCGACTAGGCCTAGGTGTTTGTAATCCCCGTCGGGGTTTACAAGCCCTACCTATCTACCTACCTACATGACAGAATGTAAACAAACATACCGAAGAAAAACAAGAATGATTTTGTTGCTGTCAAAGTTAGAATTAGCCCGGAGACAATATACAAAACGGGATGCAAACCAGAGCAACAAACTGCAAAGCAAACTTTTTTCTCGATCTCCATAAGGGCCCATGTAAATTTGACAGTTCAAAATGTATCTTGTATCCTGTTGCTTCGATTGTGTTTAATGCTTTAAGCTGCTTGATTGAAGCTTGACTGCAACTTTTTATATGAATGTTGTTGATTGCGGGTCAAGGTTTATAGAATAGAAGGTTGCGTCCCCGAAGGTTGTCTCGTTCTGCGCATCTACGTCAATAAGTATTTCTGAAATCACTAGGGTCACGACACACGGTACAAATGCCAAACTTGAAAAGTGTCATGAAGAAGAATAGGTTAGAATAGGTTAAATGTTACTCGAACGCTTCGATGTTGTTGTTGCTGTTTTGTTGTAGTTTTATACGGTACTTAACTTCATTATTCATTATTGAAATAATAATTCACTTCAAATATTCACATTAAAAATTATTGCTATAACCAGTGTGCAGGCGCCTCGAAACAAAATTTCAATACAAATACTTATTGACGTCATTTGACGTCCCTGTCAAACGAAAACAAATAACGGACCTGCGCGTGGCACAACCTTCTTTCTATTAACCTTGATTGCGGGTTGAGCTCTGTAAGCGTTTGCGGGTTTGAGTACTGAACGCGGTTTGACGTTGCTTGCGGAAGATAATAAAGAGACGTGGTTTTGTTGACAGTTCATTTAATACTGACTCATACATAGACTCAACATACCGCCGGCCTTGAAGAATTTGCATACAGAAGCGATATGTACAATAAAAATACATTTGAACTCGTCCATCTCCTCCGGGATGACACTTTATAACTCTAGCTAGCTTCCATTTTGTTGGTGGAGTATATTCATTTAGCACAGCCACTTCGTAATTTTCCTTGATGTTAGGTAAGGGACGGAACCACTTGGTGCGCCTTTGCAAATTTATCAAATACTCTTCACGCCAACGTCGGCAAAAATGTTGCCTCATCGCAGAAATAACCCGCCACCGTTGCATTAAGTTACCTGGAACTTCCTACGTTTCTGGATCAGGTAGCGACTTCAAGGGTTCACTCACAAGGAAGTGAACTGGCGTTAAGGTTTCCAAGTCCTTTTTGGCACCTACGAAATTGGTGCCGTTGTCCGAAAATATGGATTTGCAGTAACCACGGCAGTTTATAAAACGTGTGAAGCAGTTGAGAAATGAAGCTGATATCAGATCTCCTACGAACTCCAAATGCATGGCGCCAGTGCTCGCCAACTCAACCCTAAAGCATGAACCTCTTTATTTTATATAATGGAGAATATTCCTTGCAGCATGCGGCAGCTCAGCGGTTATGTGTGAACAGTTCGACGCCCATTGACTTAACTCGAATCCACCACTAGCCAACACACTGGAGATATCATTTCGCAACAGCTGCAATTCTCTACGCGTTGAAGAGCCGGTGAGTAAGTCATCCATATAAAAGTCACGAAGAATTGTGCACGCAGCTTTTTTGTGGATATGATCAGCTTCTTTCGCGGTCTGCTTAATGACTTTACTGGCAAGTGCGAAGCAGCAGCTACCCCATATGTAACAAGTAAAAGTCGGTAATCTTGAATAGGCAGTGACGCGTCTAGGCGCTAAACTATGTGCTGCAGAGGTGGTCACTTCTGCTGTGGGGTATCTAAAGATACTTTCTTGCTAACGAGTGCTTCTGCTAGTTTGTTTGCCGGTGTGCCGCACGATCACGACAGAGGTGTAGCCCCTCTTGACCTGGAGGTGTTGCGTCGTAGCATATCCTTTAGGCTAAAGAGGGGAATTCCGCTGCAGAGTGACTGGTTAGATAGGTTTCAGCTGGAGGCCATGAGTGATAGTGAGCGCAAAGGGCGCCTGTTTGAATATGTCATCTCTAGATGGGACAATAGCGTGAATGGTAGAGTGACGTATCGGTACATACGCGACGTCACATCCGTGGTCTTCCGACCAGGATTCACATTCAGCATGCTCCTCGGATTCTTGCTTACAGGGCATGGTTCTCTCAATGCTTTTCTGTATTCGAGAAATCTAATCTATCTAATAAAATTTTTGTCTAAATTATTAAATTTTAAGAACAAAGCCTGTTCACAATTAAGTACAGACATGAGTTGGTAAAGCTAGGATGCCACTCTTATTTTCTTTTTCTTCTTCTTTTCCTTGTTCTTTTTGATTCCTATTATTATTAGTTCTAATTTTTTTCTTTTCTTCTCCGTATAGCCGAACCATCAAAATAGTCATAACAAAATTTAGCTTAAAACATAAGTTTGTTAAGAAAACCTTATCTATACTATACTTATCTATACGATGAACAATGTTTAGTCTAAATGGTAACAACTTCTTATTTCAATATTAAATGCTAGGGATTTGTGTACCTTACATAATTTCTCTTGTAAAGAATGCTATTGAACCAACAAAATAGCCGCTTGATTGAAGTTTGACTACAACTTTTTATGTTTTGGAAAGGACAATAAGAATTTTCTTTGTGCGATAAAATCTGGCTATTAGTTAGGAATATTATATATTATATAGTCTTCAAATAACCGAAAACGATATTTATATATTCGACCCTAAATACCCTACACCCTTAAATACTCTACAACTTATGATCTCGAACTATAACTTTGAATGGAAAATGCTAAAGTAGCGTTCCAAATATTAAACTATAAATTTAAGGGAAACCTTATAATTATTAAGAAGCAGTAAAAGAAACATATTGATTTATACATACACAGAAATAGTGAACTCCTACATTTCTATTGAATTTCATTCCAGTACCTTAATCAGTTCTCCTGAGATCATGATTCCAACAGATAGACAAACAAGGCTAAATCTCAATGAATATCATTTGCACAATACAATTTTCATATTATACTTTTTAGGACATCAATTTAAAATTATTAAACACAATAGACAATTAACTAAAAAACCCAACTACAAATTAATAAGACAGAGAATTGATATTGTTTACGCCAAACACACCGCTCGTCAGGCTGTCTCTCCTGATCTGCCGAAGCCGTGCTCTCTCACGGCGCAGACTTCGGTCACTCAGGAGAGGCAAGCTAAAAGCTTGACTGCGAGCTCCTTGGCTCCAGCCTTGGCGATCGGATATGTTCGTTTTCACTTGGCTGCCATCAGTGAACCGCGACACATTGAAAACAGCAAACGACAGCGAATTCTAACAATTAATTCACATCTACTGTCATACAATCACAAAATCACATTTAACATTTAAAATTACAAACTTTGTAAAAACACGCACTAACATTGAAATAAATTTACGGAGAAAAACAAATAACCTGCAACTGCCGTTTTACGACTAAACATTTGGTCCAGTACGAGCCGGATCGAGCTCCAGCGTCAACTGCACGACATCGTCGCCCTTTTTAAAGAAAAAGGTAAGTTGCTCAACTTCAAGTAAATTGTAAAGTTTAATATAAATTTGAAATATTTAATATTTAATAAATTTGAAAACTTAAATATTCGTGATTAAGCTGTATATACGCAGTACGTATAGATCTATATATACATATATAATCCCGTGTACACGTGAAGTTAACGGGAAAATTAACTTCAGTGTAACGGTGCGCTAAAATTTAGATTTTGTTCACTTATATACAGAATAAGTGCCCTTGAACCCGGTTATATACTTCTATTGACCGGCGCGTGTTGCAATTATTTATTCTTCACCGAATACATAATTGCAGCTCGCTCACGCTTTCTTTTGCGCTCCTCACTTAAAACCAAAAAACCACCACCTTTTGCTGGTTTGTTTGGTTTACGTGCTCTTACATAGACACGCTCTCAGCTTACAGCCTAGCATAGAACACGGTCTTTCGCTCTCCCATTGATCGCTCTCTCCGCGTGATACGCTACAAGCAGCGCGTTTTTCGTGTAAAATTCGTACTTGTACTATCAACGTCAACGTTCAAAATTTCCAAATAGCGCACACTGTACCGTGCTTGCAGCAGCATCGCTAAAAGTCAACAATCGCTCTAAACCAGTTTGAGTTTAGAGAAGTATACGCAAATTTGTCGGTGTTCGATAAGCGCGCTCGTCAACGCTGAGTTACACAACTACTCACGCTGCAAAAACACTGCTCAGCGCTCCCATCGATATAGCGCCGTCGTTTTTTCGTGCCAAGAGAGTCAACAATTCTTGCACCGTGGGCGAAAAATATAAAACTATAATAAAATTTTTGTTAGGAATAAAAATATTTTGGTGTTTTATTTCTGTATTAGCCCATCTAGCTAAGCTACTTTAGCCCCTGTATTCTTTTGTAACGACGAAAATCGATTCCATATCGCGGATTTCCTTGCTAAATTAGTAGTAACCTTAACGCACATACAATGGAGAGCGTTGACTCTTTTCTACGTCTCGCGGACGATTTAGTGGAATTCAGCATGCACATTCTGAGCAGTTCAACGGATTCGCAAACGTTGGATACCCTGGAGTTGGACATTACGGAGCTCAACTCGCAGTGGTCCCTAATCAAGTCCGCGTATAGCGGCCTTCTCGAACAAATGCTGAAGGATGTGACCACATGTAAAAAGCGTTAAGGAATGTATTTCAAAGCGTACGACAACTACAAGCGATGCGTTGGACTGATCAAAATTCAAGTGAAGACCACCGCGCCGCGGCGCTCTACGGTTACGGCAAAGCTGCCGCCCACTCTGTTCAACATCAGCTTGCCTCCATGCGATACCGACGTTTTCAAAGGCGACTATTTGTCATGGCCCTCCTTTCGCGACATCTTCACCGCCCTGTATATTCAGAATACGCGTATTGCCCCAGTGGAAAAACTTTTCCACTTGAACCAAAAAACCAAAGGAGAAGCCAAGGAAATCGTGCAAAAATCTCCTTTGACGAATGAAGGATTCGAGCAAGCATGGCAAAATCTATCGGATCGATACGAAAATAAACGCGTCTTCGTTAACACGCTCCTCAAAAATCTCTTTGGTCTCGCGCCGATTACTAGGGAAACCGGTCATGAAATTAAAAATCTACAGCATGAAATTAATAAATTAATATTCTCGCCGCGTTGGCGCTCCAAGGCGTCAACACCTCACATTGGGACGCGATTACAGTTTTTTTGTGCTCTACTCGTCTTCCGGAAGCCACCCTGGCGCTTTGGGAACAATCCATACCGAATAAACGTGAAATTCCAAAGTGGTCCGATCTCGACGCATTCTTGACAAATCGGTTTGAAACGCTGGAATCGGTGCACGATATAAAAGGTGCACCCGCAGGCAAGAACCGCGCGTCACCCGCTCCACAGGTGGCCCCTTCGACAAAACGCGTCAACACATTCCAGTTGAACGTTGCGTCGACCATATGTCAGTTGTGCTCCGAACACCACACAATCCGAGTCTGTCCGCAATTTTTGGATATGACTTCCGCTAAGCGTTTAGAGGTAGTGAGGTAGTCGCGTTTTAGAGGTAGTAGTCGCGCAAGCTCATCAGATCCAAAGATGCCCCAGTAGATACAACTGCGCGACATGTCAGGCGACATCATACGTTACTGCATCACGAGCAAGCGCAGAACCAACCCTTAGCTAACTCAGCGTTGCGTCCGTCCACTAAATATCCAAAGTGTTCGCCCAGTAGCAACGCTGCATTGCAAACCAATCAGCCCCGTAACAACCCTCTTAACGCACGAGCAACCCCCTTTACAGGGCCCTCTACGTCGGCTAACGCCGCCCAAATCAGTCAACAACAAATACAGTCCACTGATCGAAATCAGCCCGATAACCATCAAGTTTGTTTCGCTGCCGCACCGAAGCCAGTTCTGTTAGGAACCGCTAAGGTCACCATATTCCACGACGGTACTTGCTATGCCGCGCGTGCCCTCATCGATCCAGGATCCGAAGTATCCTTCATCTCTGACCACGTTCAGAAGATGCTCAAAATCCCCATGCGGCCAGTGAAAGCAACGGTTTCTGGCCTCAACGAAAATATTTCCGCAAAGGTTTCGAAATCTTGTGAGTTTATGCTCAAGTCGCCACGCGACCCCTCGTTTCAGATTCATGCCAGAGCGCTAGTGCTGTCGCAAATCACGAACAGACTTCCCGCCCACTCATTCGATAGTGAGCTGCTTCGCAGCCTCCCTCGTAACATCGAGCTCGCAGACGTCAAGTTTGTCAAAAGTCAGCAAGTTGACGTTCTCATTGGAGCCGATCTCTTCCCGGCGATCATACTTGACGGTATTCGCCGCATTGTGCTAGGTTCACTTGTAGCACAACAGACTGTGTTCGGCTGGATAATCACCGGACCAGTCCCCCTGCTACAATCAGATAGCCCCAACATAAGGGTGGCCTTCTTCAATGAAGTCACCATCGAACAACAGTTCGAACGTTTTTGGGTGGTGGAGGAACTTCCCAAAACTCGTCACTTATCCCCCTCCGAAAAGTTTTGCGATGAGTATATAAGTCGAACGCTCTGCTGTTAGTGCTGTACAGTGTGCACGACTATGAATAATTAAGTTACGTCGATAGTACAATAAAAATTTAGTACGAAAAACGCGCCGTTTCTAGGGTAGAGAGCGATCAATGTTAGAACGAATGACCGTGTTCAATGCTTGGTGGCAAGCTGAGAGCGTGTCTATGTGAGAGCACGTAAACCAAACAAACCAGCAAAAGGTGGTGGTTTTTTGGTTTCTAAGTGAACCGCGCAGAAGAGCCTAGCTTTAAGCTTGCCTCTCCTGGGCGGCCGAAGTCCGCGCTCTGAGAGGACACGGCTTTGGACGATCAGGAGAGGCAGCCTGGCGAGCGGTTTGCTTTGGCGTAAACATCCCGCCCGCCTTGCAGGACTGCAAAGCTCCCAGACCCTCAGCCCTGGGGTGGATCGGGCGCTTAACCGTGGAGGGCGGTGTGGTGGGCCTCGCCACAGGCCGTGCAGCGGCGTGTACTGGTGCAGCGCTGGGTTGTGTGTGAACACGCAAGACAGTTCACGCATACGTGGCGTCCTGCGAGCGTCCTCCACCGGCTGCGATGACCACGCGGCTCCAACGCGTACCCATCTCCGTGGTCGATTGGGGGGGGAAGCGTCGCCTAATAGCTGCGGCTGCAGGCTCGTCGAGCAGCTGACGCCGGCCCCGTGCCCATGCCGCTTCCACATGCGCCCTGGGCGATGGCGTCCTTCTGCCTGCGGGCGACGGGAGTCGTGGTGGTGTTGGGCGTCGGTGCGGCTGGCCGCGTCCGTGACGCGTCGGATGCTACGGCGCTGGAAGGCCCATCTCCAGGCGGCAGAGTACGTACGCTGCCCGTGCTGGCATCGCTGGAGGAGATGGTGGAGCCTCAACTGGCTGGGGCTCGGGTGAGCGCGGCGGAGTTACGTCGTCTTCCTCCGACTGGTAGGACGCATTCAAACTCAGCACGTCCTCCTCCTCGTGCATGGGTTCTTCCACCTGTTGCATCTCAGGGCTGGGGCCGGGATTCGCAGTGGGGGGCGCCGTGGGCACGGCGGTGGTGAACGTGCTGAGTTCACTTCTAGCACAACAGACTGTGTTCGGCTGGATAATCACCGGACCAGTCCCCCTGCTACAATCAGATAGCCCCAACATAAGGGTGGCCTTCTTCAATGAAGTCACCATCGAACAACAGTTCGAACGTTTTTGGGTAGTGGACGAACTTCCCAAAACTCGTCACTTATCCCCCTCCGAAAAGTTTTGCGAAGAGAATTTCGTAAAAAAAACTCGTAGGAGCCCTGACGGCCGCTACATCGTTACGTTGCCATTCAAAATCGAAGCCGTAAACCGACACTCGCTAGGATATTCACGGCACATCGCCCACCAACAATACCTTCGCTCAGAAGCAAGGTTAGTCAAGAATCATGACCTCAAAAGGCAATATGACGATGTAGTTCAAGAATATCTTGATTTAGGTCATATGACGGCCGTAGCGCCCCCACAACCCGATGCTGAGCACTATTATTTGCCACATCATGCGGTTATAAAACCGGACAGCACGTCCACCAAGGTCAGAGTCGTGTTCAACGCATCCTGCCCCAGCACAAGTGGGCTCAATTTGAACGATGTGTTACACGCAGGCCCTGTTCTACAAGCTGACTTAACGTTTTTAATGCTAAGATGGCGCTTGTTCAAGAACATCGTTTCATCAATTTTTAAATACCTATTTTATTAATAATAATAGTTTATAAAAATATTAAATACTTCATATCTGGTTTCGACATTCCTGAGGGCCGAGCTGCTGCAGACGCCGCGCATTCGTTGCCTATCCGAACAGAACTCACATATCACCGTGAGAAGTCAGGCAGCGCACCTGAGACGCAGCAGTCGTCGCGCCGTCGCTGCCTATACGAGCAGAACTCACATATAACCGTGAGAAGTCAGGCAGCACAGCTGAGACGCAGCTACGGCGATATCGCAGCTGAAATGCAGTCAGCAATAACAGCGTCATGACCGCTGCAGAGCTCAGATGTCGCCGTGAGCTGAGCTGCAGCCAAGGCGGTCAGCAGTATCGCTGCCGAACTCTGGTTTCACCGTGGGAGCATCTGCCAGCACAGTTGACACACCAAGGGAACCCAAATTATTAATTCTTCTTCTTCTTAACTTGTATATAAACTCTAGTCAATCAATAAATTAGGATTGTTCCTCAGAAACAGTGAAAGACCTAAGGTGTGATTCTTTTCATTAATTTTCATCCAGTGCTCCAGTGAATTCTCCAGCGGATTGTCCCTTCAAGTTCAAGTACTTGAAGTGACTTCAACCCAAACCCAAAGGACGTTCAAGGGTTCCATCAACACAGCAATTTGAAACAAGTTCAAGTGCTTGTTTCAAAACCCAGTTATCTCTACCAATTCCTACAAGTTTATGCACTTGTAGGAATTATCAACTTGAGAAACTCAACATTTCTCAGTGACCCTTGGACGTTCAAGTGTTCCATCAACACAGCAATTTGAAACAAGTTCAAGTGCTTGTTTCAAAACCCAGTTATCTCTACCAATTCCTACAAGTTTATGCACTTGTAGGAATTATCAACTTGAGAAACTCAACATTTGGTGACCCGACGTGATCAATCCTTGGACGCTCAGGAGAGAGGTGAACCAGCGAGCACCATGACCGATACCACTTCGTTCAAAGATTCCGTGTCACAGCAGCAGGACATCGGAAATGAGTTCCAGCGAATCATCCGCAACTACAGAAAGGATCCTGCGGACAGGAAGACGTCAGCCGCGTACTATAAAGAGCGCTTGCAAAAGTTGACCGACGCATGGGAACAGTTCGACCAAGGAGATTATGACCTCCGCTCCCGAGAGGAGATGGACCTAACCCATGAATACTTCACTAAGGATTACTACAAAAACATTAAGACACTAGTAGACCAATACACGGAAGTATTCACACAAGAACTGGAGACCTTGCACCAATACCAATCACAACATCAAGAAATCCCAGCTGAAGTGTGTCCTAAACCAGTAGGCAACTCAGCCAGCACGAACAACTAAGCAGCAGGAGGAACCGCGGTCATGTCTCTCATTCGCAAACAGAGGGCAATGATGGCGTCTCTTGAACGTGTTGTGTATCTCGGGGTGGTCCTTTATTAAGCAAGCCTATTGTCCTTTTAACATTAAACACTTTGTAGTTCGATTTTTATTGTTTTATTCAACACTTTTGTCTATACTTAAGTTTATCAATTATATCTCTCTTACAATCACTTTTAGCGACACTATTAATTATCTTAATCTAACACTAACTTTTCCGCGACTTTCCACGCGTTTCTCGAGACGACCTCCTCGCTTGGTTATAAGTTTTCGACTCCCGTTCGAATCTTTTTCTGGTTTTCACTCTGGCTTGGTCGACGCACCCGTCGACCGCACCAAAGTGGGTCGGTGTTGGCGCGTGTCGCAATTTCCATTCTTTCGCAATTTTTGTATTGCGAAATATCAATATCGGCAGAATTAAATCGTTCCCAATTTAATTCTTCCGCGTTTGGTGTTGGATTATTTTTATTATTTCTTTAAACCAAGCGTTTTATGGTAACAGCAAAGAGCTATGATTTTTATGGTTTGGAAACTCGCTACCGAGCGCTAGCCTCCACGATCCATACCAATGCAAACGCTCTGGTTGCTGACTCGACTCGCCAAAGCTTGACTAAAGCTTTTGGCTACCAAGCAAAGTGCGGTGGTTGCTGGTTTGGCTTTCAAAAATATAAAATAGAGAGCTTGACTGGAAATTGCGATCGCGATATTTTGATATTGTTCTTATGATTACGTATTTTTCTCTTTTAAATTTTATAAAAAAAATTTTTTTGTTTGTCTTAAGCCTTTATTTCATTATTAATATTAGTTTTATTTCGCTCCATTTTTGATTATATGGAAATATTCTATTTTAAATTACAATTTAATTAAATTAATTTTACATATGTATATGTGTACATTAGTATTTCAATGTGCTTTAAAATTTTGCATACATGTATGTATATTTATAACAATGTTTTTATTGTTTGTGTATTTTATTTTTCCTTTTCTCTTGGTTATTTTAAAGTTATTCACCTTTGGTGTTTTATTCTTTTTCTTACTCTCTTTTTTTTTTCATTAGCCGTTTTAAAACTGACACTGCATTCTGCTTGTGTTCAGTTGTTCAACCCTTTTTTTTTTTTTTTTTTTTTCTGCAGTATTGCATTGCTTGCGTTAATTAATATTCTTATTTTGACATATGTTTGTCTATGCCCTACATTTAGTATGTATAATGAAAATGAAATAATTTTAATTTCATAGTACTAAATTATTTTATGCCTACATATAGTCATGGGTGCGAATTTGTATATATATTGTATGTGCGTGTATGTTCTATGCGTGAACTAAATCTTCAGGCATAGTGTCTACATGTGCATTCATGTTAATGACTGCAAATGTAATTGTAATAAACTGTCTTTTAAACGTAACAGTTAAATAACAAGGACCGTGTATCGATTTAAGACAGAATGATTTAATGAGAATTCTAAATATAATCTATAGAATGATTTAAAATATTCCCAACGACCTTACTGCGTATGTGCGTATACTTATTTAATGTAGGGTATATTTCGCTAATATCCGCTGTTTCGTGTTGCATTTCCTGCGGATGTTTTCGCGAATATTGCTTTTTTTTTTTTTTTTTTTCTTAATAATAAAAACCGTTCCCTTTTTTTATATATTATAGTGCAGTTTATTAAGGAGTAATTATTTTAAGAGCAGAGGTAAATAGGAATCTAAAATGGCGGTGCTCGCTGTGTCTCGCTCGCTGAAGGTTTTGCAAAAGGTGAAGACTCGCTGTTAAATCAATAAAATTAGCAATAGAAGAATAACACGAATATATAATAAATATAGTAACTGTTTTGGGTTACTGCGACCAGCTTATCGCTGTTCAACAGTAAAAGTGCCAGTACTATTAGGTGCCGTCCAGCCTTCGCTGTCCAAACACCATTTGTGCTATTTTATATTACACCGCATGACTTACCTCGCTGAAGGTTTTGCAAAAGTGAAGTTGATCGCACAGAGCCGCCAGCCTTTATACACAACCTTCATCGAGTCATGGGAGTGAGATGAAAGAGACAAATATATATTACAAATACAATACAAACGAGACAATTATATACATTCATTCATATAATAATACTAAAACTAGGTGGCGCTTCTTCATAGCGTGGATCTCCACTGGATGGCGCTGCTACAGTCTCCCCCTTTGGCGAATATACTGCGTCCCGAGAATACGACAAAACTTTAAAGGTTCTTCTTTTTAGGTCTTCCTCTTCGCTTCATTGGATGTACTGGTGTGGGAATCTCTTCGGAATTTATGCCTCGGTAAGAAGTGAGTGCTGAGACGTGGTACGTTCCAAGTGGAATATTCGGATTTTCTTCGGACGCAATCTCGTAGGCGGTGTTACCAACCTTTCTAGTGATCACATAGGGGCCATCTCGTTTTGGAACAAACTTGGATGTGATACCTTGAGCTGCTTTGCTTAACACGTGTGTAGTAACTAAAACTTTGGACCCGATGTCCAATTTCTCTTGTGTTCGTCTTTTCTGGTCTGCTAGCATTTTATTTTTGTCCTGCATACGATGTTCGGCGTCCTTGGCAGTTTTTAGGACATTAGAAAGTTGTTGAAGGTGAGGAGTTATTTGTGGAATGAAGTTCTCTCCCTCCACGATTTCTTTAACGTCATGTTGTATGTCGTCTAATGTGCGGAGCTCTCTTCCAAAAGTCAAATAGGATGCTGAGTATCCTGTACTCTGACATTTTGCTGTGTTCATGGCGAATCTGATGGCTGGTAAGTTTAGATTCCACATGTTATGATGACTTTGAACAAATATTGCTAGTTAAGCTTTTAAATCACGATTTTTTCTTTCAACCGGATTTGCCTGTGGGTGATAAACTGGCGTGAATTGCTGGTGAATATCGAGACAATAGGCCACCTTTTGCATGATGGCAGAAATAAACTGCACTCCATTATCAGTTTTTAAACGTCGTGGTATCCCATAACGTAGAAATATTTCGTCTATTATGACCTTTGCACATGCCTCTGCCGTAGCTTCTTTCAAGGCGAATATCTCTACCCATCGGCTTGCTACATCTTCGGCGATTAGAATCCACTGATAACCGTCTTTTGTTTTCGGTAGTGGCCCGAATAAATCTACAGCTAATACCTCAAAGCGTTGTTTACTGGTTGTTGTTTGTAGGAGACCAACCGGTCTCATGTTTGACGCTTTAAATCGTTGGCATTCGATGCAGTTCTTAACATATTTTGCGATATCAACGCGCATTCCTGGCCAAAAGTACCTTTCAGCTATACGAACCGTTGTTCTTTCCACGCCATAATGTCCTGCACTACTATCATCATGGTATACTCTTAAAATTTTTGGTCGCTCTTGAGAAGGTATAACTAGCTTTGCGTCTTCGCCATCGTCAACTGCATAGCAGTATAACAGTCCATTGTTCATTATATATCCTCTGCCTACCCATCGTCCAAGGTCTTCATTTTGGGTTTCTAATGATACGATTATATCTTTTAGATAATCATCCTTTAGCTGTTCTTCACGGATGTTGCTCATACTTCTTCGCGGTAAGTCAATGTCAAATGCGCAAATAGCATTGATCGTATCTGTGTGCTCGTTATCGGTGCCTGTTGGCCGAGACAACATATCTGCCAACGAATTAGTCTTACCAGGTGTGTACTCTATTTTGAAGTTGTACTGTTGTATTTGTAGTGCCCATCTTGCTAAACGACCTGATGGAGTTTTTATAGTAAGCAGCCATTTTAACGGCTGATGATCTGTCATCAGAATGAGCTCTTCGCCTTCTATATATCCTCGAAACTTAGAGCATGCCCAAACAATTGCAAGTGCTTCTCGCTCGGTTGTAGAATAGTTTTGTTCAGCCTTAGTGAGTAAGCGGCTAGCATATTCAATCGGATGTTCTTCATTACCCTCCCCCTGGAGTAAAGCTGCACCTAATGCATAGCCACTAGCGTCCGTTTTCAATATAAATGGCATATTGTCTCGAGCTTGTTTAAGAATTGGTGGGGACGTCAGTAGTTCTTTTAAAGCTTCGAAAGATTGTTTCTGCGCTTGTTCCCATTTCCATTTTACGCTCTTCTTTGTTAAGTTTGTAAGCGGTTTTGCAATTTCAGCATATCCTTTAATAAATCTGCGGTACCAAGAGCACGTCTGTATGAAAGATATAAGCTGCTTTAGATTTTTGGGCTCAGCACGTAGCCGTATAGTATTTATTTTTTCCGTGTCGACCGCAATACCCTCTGGAGTAAGCACATGGCCAAGAAATTTTACATAAGGACAGCAATAGCGACATTTGTCGTTATTTACACGCAGATTGAATTTCTGCATTCTTTCAAATATCTGGTTTAAATCTTGAAGGTGTTTTTCAAATGACGGAGAGCATAAAATAAGATCATCTAGATATGCTAACAATTGCACGTCGGCAATGCCTGTTTTGAAACGATCAATTAAACGTTGAAAGGTGGCGGGTGCATTTCGCAACCCGAATGGCATTCTTTTGAAACGAAATGTTCCAAACGGAGTAATGATACAAGTCTTATCGCGGTCTTCTTTCGCTACACTGATTTGGTAATAACCGCTTTGTAGGTCTAATGTTGTCATAAAGGCTGTACCTTTTGACGCATGATGCAAATCATCAATCCTTGGCAACGGGTACCTATCGGGTATGGTTATTGCATTTAACTTCCGGAAATCTACGCACACACGTACTCCACCATTTTTCTTGGGTACCATTACCACTGGTGATGACCATGCAGATTCGCATTCCTCGATTATTTCGGTTTCTATCAAGTTATCTATTTCTACTTTAAGATCCTTCATTCTGGCAAATGAGAGTCTGTATGGTGGGGATGCGATCGGCTGACTTGTTCCGGTATCAATCTTATGAATCGCGTATGGTGTTGGTTCACCTAGAGGACTGAAAACATTGGCGTGTTTATGCAAAAGAGCGTCAAGCTCATTTTTCTGCTCATGACTCAACACACTGCCATCGGCTTCTTTTATAATATGAAAATCAAAAGAGTAAAGTGGCGTAAAGATTGAGTCAATGTAATCGTCTGCTTTACTTCTGTGCATTTCTCCGCTGAAGAGGCCTCTGTCTGTTTTTCTATCAGGTGTTATCGAGTTGGTTGGCAGAGCATCTTTAAAGATATGCTGAACTGTACGTGGCGAGTAATAGCTTGCTTGTGTGATCTCCGGGCCAAAATATTCAAAATCGGATATGTGAACTTCGTGGCCATACTGTTTTTCAGATTTTTGATGTTTTTCAATTCTGCTAATCATCTCCACTGGCTTACGTTTAGCATTTGTACTCACAACTCTAATGTTTTCTATTAGATTTAATTGTACTGGCGCATTTGGTACGAAATCAAATTGCTGGGTTGCGTTGCTTTCGAAGTACCAATACCGTTGTGCCATATTCAGAACAATGCCGGATTTTTCCATGAAATCCGCGCCAATGAGCGTACGATTCCCCTTTGCCTCTGGCAAGACAATGAATTCAATATTTTGACATCTACCACCTATAACTATTTTACAACTGGTCGTCAAGCACTCTTCAGCGGAGGTGCTTCCATCTGCCAGTGTAATCTCGCAACTTACTTTTTCAAACGTGCAACCCTTCTGGTCCATAATACGTTTAAGGTTCGCGCTTGCCGCACTTGTTCGCGCACCAGTATCAAAATAACCTTGTCCAGGTACTGCAAATAGCTGGATATTTACGACGGGAACATTGCGACCAATTATTGATGGTGCCATAGAATTAAATTGTACGGAATTCGTTGCTTCACGTAATTTAGTTTTGCAATTTGAGCAATTTGCACGTGTCACCCCTGGAGCATTGCAGCCATAGCAAGCAAATTTTGGCTTCGTCACAACGGCTTGGGCAATCAAAGCTGACTGAGCTTCTTTTTCTAGGGCTTCCGCCTTTTTGAAGCAATTCTCTTGGGAATGGCCCTTTTTTCTGAAAAATTACAACGCACTGGATCACCGTGCTGATTTCCTACAACAGTGTTCACAGGCTGACTGCGTTCTGCCAAATTGTGCTCCGCTTCACGAGCCTCACTCAAAAGTTCATCTAAATTTTTAATTTTTTCTCTCGATATGCGCTCACGCACTTGCGAGTAAAGCATTCCAACAACATGTCAACTTGATCAGATTCCCTTGGCAGATTTTTCAATTGAGCAAAAAGAGCACGTTTCTTTCGAACAAAATTGTCAATTGGTTCACCTTTCTGCTGCTTGCCTTCAAAGATTTCGACGTAAATTCGCCATGCTGGCTTTGGTGGGCAGAATGATTCACGTAGCATTCGAGTTACATCTGCGAATCTTGTAATGCCTGCTTTGACACCAGACCACCACTCCGCAGCATCACCCTCAAGCAGCATTGGCATACCGCCAACTGCATCTTGGTCAGAAATTTTCTCAATTAATTTGAAAGTAGAGATAGCCGCAATGAACTCTTCAACGCGTGCTGGATTACGATCACCATTGTAACGTGCCGTACACGTGCTGAAAGTGCCGCTTCTCGTATTTGCGTTGGATACGACCTGCATAAGCCGATCAAACTGTTCTGCTGAAAACATCGCCATTTTCTTTTCCTTAATGCGTTCGCTTCTTCTCAAAAAGTAAGCCACGATGTTGGGCGCCAATTATAGTGCAGTTTATTAAGGAGTAATTATTTTAAGAGCAGAGGTAAATAGGAATCTAAAATGGCGGTGCTCGCTGTGTCTCGCTCGCTGAAGGTTTTGCAAAAGGTGAAGACTCGCTGTTAAATCAATAAAATTAGCAATAGAAGAATAACACGAATATATAATAAATATAGTAACTGTTTTGGGTTACTGCGACCAGCTTATCGCTGTTCAACAGTAAAAGTGCCAGTACTATTAGGTGCCGTCCAGCCTTCGCTGTCCAAACACCATTTGTGCTATTTTATATTACACCGCATGACTTACCTCGCTGAAGGTTTTGCAAAAGTGAAGTTGATCGCACAGAGCCGCCAGCCTTTATACACAACCTTCATCGAGTCATGGGAGTGAGATGAAAGAGACAAATATATATTACAAATACAATACAAACGAGACAATTATATACATTCATTCATATAATAATACTAAAACTAGGTGGCGCTTCTTCATAGCGTGGATCTCCACTGGATGGCGCTGCTACAATATATATATTTTTTTTTTGTGTTTTTTTTTTTTTTTTATTAGTAAGAATGTTGTATAAATTCGTGAAGTTCTCTTTGACTCTAATTATTCATTCAATGTTCGTGCAATGTTTACGTGCTTATGTTTACTTAAAGGAACCGGAAGTATGGTTTTATGGTTTTATCAATATTGCTTTGTTATGGTTTTATCATGGTTTGTTATGTTATGGTTTTATCATGGTTTTATGGTTTTATCAATATTGCTTTTCTCTCTTCTTTTTTTTCCCTTCTTCGTCTGTTGTATTTGTTGGTATCCGCCTGTGAAAAAAAACATCGTTATCATTGTATTTGTGTATACTACTTTATTTGAAACAGGGCAGTGTTTTTCTTCCTGGTTTCGAAATTCCTGTAGGTTGGATAAAGTATTAGTCACAGTCTCCTAAGGTTGGAAATATATTTTATAGTTTGGATATTAGAATTTTAAATAATTTCTTATCTTTTTATTAATGTTTTGAATTTTACAAATTTTTGTGTTGAATTTCTGACCTTCATTCAGGTTTAATTTAAATCAAATTTATTTGTAGTCATTCATAGTAATCCAATGTAAGAGAACTTTTGGCCATGTATCGTGGTCTTTGTCATAATCTTATGTTTACATTTGAAGCTATTTAAATCGTATTGAATTACAACCTTGAATGTTTGACCTGAATGACTTGACTTGAATGTTTACCTATTATAATTTTCCTTCATTATGTTCCTAGGTTTCCACAATAAATTCACAAAAAAAAAATTTTAATTCATACTACAAGCTATTTATTTATTTAAGCAAAGAAATTTTTACTGATCTTTATTCCTCGCCCCCCCTTTTTTTTGTTTTTCGTATTGTGTTGTAATGCTTGTCATTGGTTGTTGGGTCTTTAACTTCTTATGATGCTGGTCCGTTTTCTGCTCTTCATATGTGTGCCCCGAAGATATGCGCTTCCATTGGTTGCTCATAAATGCTTACATGCTTTATGTCTTTAGCTACTTATTTTGGTGGTTTTGGGGTATCAAACGGCGGTATGCTTAATTGTTGTATTGGCAGTGATATTGACTGTATTGGCGTTGCAAATCTTTGCTCTGGTATACTGCGGTTATTTCTTACGTGGTTCTTCCTGCTTCTATACCAACGTAGTATTACCGCCTCCCCTATCAAAGTCAGGAGTGTTCCTGTTCCAATGACACCCGTAGTTTCAAACACTGTTTGTTTGTTACTTAATTTGGTTATATTCTGCTCTGGTTTGATCTCCCTCTTCAGCTCTTCGATCATCTTGCCTCCTGCTGATATTACGTCTTTTACCTCTATATTCTCTGTTAATCTTATTGGACGTAGTTTGTATTCCGATAGATCTGTTTTAATCGTGTTCGACCAGTTGGCCCGGAGCGCGTTAATCAGTATCGTGTGGTTTTGGGTTTTGTGCACGCTGTCTATCGTTGACTTGGCATTGTCCTCGTAATTTAAAATTATATCAATCCCCTGGACTTCACACTTTTCCTTTATTTCGATACGGACGAACCCGGATACCGCGACCGCGGTGGTGCTATTTTTACATTTAATATCGAATGTTTGCTTTCTTCGGAGACTGTATAGCCAAGCGTTTGGGGCGTTTAATTTGGCTATGAATCCTTCACTCGCTGGTATGGCCAGTTGCTTGCAGACCTCCTTGTTCAAGTTGTTATAATGTAGTAACGTTATCTCACATACGTCGCTGTTCCCTGTTAGAGATTTTCCTTGCGTCTTGCATACTCTCACTAGTTCTTGGTCGATTTTCTTTTCCGTGTTCTGTATGGAGTGGCATTCCTTGAGATTACTCTCCGATATCCCAATAAATTTCCACTGTGTTTTTGACTCAGCTAAGTAATCATAGGTCACCTGTGTTGTTATATCCCATTTGTCATTTAGAAAAATGGGAATCGGGTACGCCTTCAGTACGTTGAATCGCTCGTCTTCGGGTAACGGAATTTTTACGGCTACTATGAGGCCCTGTGCGCCTCGAAACGCTTTAACCGTGGCTAGTTGGTGGATGTCGAGATTGTCTTCTAGTATCCATACTACTTTGGTCGTCAAGTCTAGAGATGCTGCTGCCTCTCTTAGTTTTTCGTCGCTTAAAACAGCTGGATGCAGCTTCCCGCTGTAGAGGTCGTCTATTATTGCCAATTCTATAAGCTGTTGCCCCTGTATCTCGATGAGGCTCGCCTCTACCGCTGATTGCACCTGCACCATTCTTAATCCTAACTCGATGTTTCCCAGCTCCTTTCGTGCCATGTCGTTAACCCTATTATGTTGTTCCACGGTGGTATTTAGTTCTTGTTGTAGTGCATTTATCCGCTCGACTGCAGCTGTTATCGGTTTAGCCAGTGACTTGTAGCTCGCTTCCATTACAGTTACCTGCTTTTCCATTAGATTGTAGTGGGTGTGTTGCTCTACGTCCAGCTCTTGTAATTGTTGATAAATCTTGTTCGCGTCTTTCTGGTCCATTACGCCAAATGCCCAGTTTAATGCCTCCCCTACGAAATTCAGCGCCCGTTTGGTTCTTTTCCTATAAATCGCGGCGTTAATCATTCGCTCGTTTTTCTTCAACCTTGTCAGCACTATTTTCATTGTACCATCTACGGCTTCGCATATGTTTTTGAAGTTAGCCAGTAATAGGTCCTTATTTATTGTATTGCATGTTCCTTTGAGTTCCGCTGCATGCTTTTCTAAATGGTCCACCAATGACGCCTAGTCAAATGGCTCGAAACGTGTGAATAGTGTCCAGTCGCTGTTATATAACGCCTCTCCTAGCGATTCGAAGAATATTGGGGTTTGAGGTATATCCTCAAAGACTACCGGTGCTGCAGTGACCCAGTTCACGATTAGCAATATCATGAGTCCTTTCATTTTTGTTTGCTCCTTGTTCGAAATTTTTGAGGTATTTATTCTATTTTGGGGGAAAATATCCATTAGTTTACGATTCAATATGTCCTATTTGTTCTATCTTATTCATAGTTTATCCCCATCATATCTATTTAGTCTATCCTATTGTAAATAAATTTACTCCTAATCCTAATAAGGTGCCTATTGTGATTAATTTCATTTTAATTTATGACTACTTAATTTAATTCCCTAACCTATTAACCTATGTTCTTAGTTTAAGTTGTTCTGATTCCTATGTAATTATCTAGTTGATATTATTTTCCTATTTAATTGCTACTATAAAACTTAAGTAAGTTATTGTGGAATGGCTTTTCCTTTCTCTTAACATTTAACACTGTCGTAATTGAACTTTTTATTCCTACTATTTTATATGGCCCTATCCATATTGGAGAAAACTTATTTTTCCTAGTTTGATTTTTAATTAGTACGCTATCTCCTACCTTAAATTCTACTAAATTTAGTTTGTTATCGTACTGTTTTTTAGTTACCTGTTTCGCTAAATCCTGATTCTTTCTCACTATTTCGTGAGCTCTCTGTATTTGAAACTTTAATACTTTATTTGGATCTTCCGCATTATAAACCGGACTACACTCCCTTTTTAAATTAGTCGGCATTTCTATGTCGAATCCGAATAAGGTACGAAACGGAGTTTGCTTGGTCGTAATGTGGTTGTGAACGTGCATTGCTGCAGTTAACCATTGATCCCAATTCGACCCATCTTCTTTAGCAATACTACGCAAATATTCCGCTAAAGGTCTGTGGCTTCTCTCTAATGAGCCATTAGCTTGCGGATGATATGGTGTTATATGTAACTTCTTAATTCCTAACAATTTACAAGTATCTGAGAACAATTTCGAAATGAAATTAGTTCCGTTATCTGTAATTAAAATCCGCGGAATTATGTAACGCGTGATTACTTCGTCATAAAAAGCCCTGGCGACAGTACTTGCTTCCGCATCTGGGATCGCTGTACATGCCATAAATTTCGAGAAATCATGCTGAAACGTTAAAATGTACTTATTACCAGACACAGTTTCTGGTAGAATACCTACTATGTCCATATAAACTTTGTCAAACGGCCGCATTGGTGTATCCGTTAACACCATGGGCATTTTTGTTAACTTCGAACTTTTGTTCGCTTGGCACTTTGGACAGTTTTTGACATAATCTTTGATTTGTCTTTGCATCCCTGGCCACCTATATTGTTGTCGGATTCTTAAATATGTTTTTACCGCTCCCTGGTGACCTCCCAGTGGTGAATTGTGAAAGTCTTTGATTACTGTTTCTATTTGTTTCGGGTCGGATAGCAATGTCGCTGTGTTATTTGTTCCGTTTCCCGGTTCCACATCATCTTTATCGATTTCAACGGCTGTTCCTTGATTTTGATCTTGGTTAGCTGTTTTTGCTTTTGACCGTGTTTGTATGGCTGCTGTTGTTTTGTGTTTTTCCTGTGGAATTCTGCTTAACGCGTCTGCATTTAAGTTTTTCTTTCCTGGCTTATATAAGATTTCGAAATCGTATTCTGACAACTTGTGTCTAAACCTTGCCAGTCTTGACGTCTGGTCCTTTAAATTGGCTATTCCCTTTAGTGGCTGGTGGTCAGTAAAGATTCTGAAATGTCTGCCTAGGAGATATGCCCTAAAATTCTTTGTTGCCCACACTATCGCTAAGAATTCCTTTTCTATTGTTGAATATCTCTTTTCTGTGTCGCTCAGAGCTCGGCTAGCGAAAGCTATTGGTCTATCTTCGCCTACTTCTCCTTGAGAAAGAACCGCGCCTAACGCTTCATTACTTGCGTCCGTAGTTAAAAGAAATTCTTTTGTGAAATCTGGATATGCCAAAACTGGTGGTGACATGACTGCTTCTTTTAGCTGTTCGAATGCCTGCTGGCAGTTTTCTGTCCAGATAAATCTTGCATCCTTACGTAATAATTTGTTAATCGGTAGCTCTATCTTAGCTGTGTTTTCAATAAATTTCCTATAATAATTTATTAGTCCAAGAAATGCTTGTACTTCTTTTCTGTTTCTCGGTACTCCGATGTTCTTTACACATTCTACTTTGTAGGGGTCTGGTAAAGCACCATTTTCCGAGCATTTGTGTCATAAATAAACTAGTTCCTTTCTCAAAAATTTGCATTTCTCTGTATTTAGTTTTAAATTATGTTCACGTAACTTCTGTAGTACTGAACATAACCTCTCTTCGTGTTGTTCGAGATTCCTACCATAGATAACAATGTCATCTAAATAAACAAAACAGTCTATCCCTTGTAGACCTGTTAGGATATGATTCATTATCCTTTGGAATGTGGCTGGGGCACCTGTTAGCCCAAAAGGCATCCGATTAAATTCGAAATGTCCTAGTCCTGTACTGAATGCTGTCTTCTCCTTGTCCCTGTCATCGATTAAAACTTGGTGATATCCACTTGCCAAATCTAGCGTTGTAAAATATCTGCTGTGGCCTAATTGCTCTAGGATTTCGTCAATCCGCGGAATGGAAAAAACTTGTTTAATCGTTGCTTCATTGAGCTTCCTGTAATCTATCACAAGTCTCCATTTCTTCTCCCCGTCCTTGCCACTCTTCTTGGGCACTAAAAGTAACGGCGAGTTCCATGGTGATGTGCTATGCGTGATTATGCCATCATCTAAAAGTTTGTTTACTTGCTTATTTATTTCCTCCCTATGTATTTGAGGTAATCTGTATTGTTTTCTGTTTATGGGCGGCTGATCTGCGCATGTTGGAATTTCGTGTTTTAATATACTTGTAAAAGAAAGTTCGTCTCCTTCTAATAAGAAGACATCATGAAATGATTTTATTACTTCTTCTATGGAATTCTTTTCCTCTATATTTAAATGTTTATCTAGCTCAATTTCCTTGAGCAATTCATTTATTCTTCTGTTGGCATCTATTCTGCCTATACTATTAATTGTCGTAGTACCTTGTATTGTGTACTCGTCGGAATTTGTGAATTTTGGTTTAAATTCGCTGTTTATCTCGTAGTCATACTCTGATGTATTTAATATCGGAGCATAAACCGTATTATTTTTCACATTTACTAATGTGTCTGGTATATAGATTCCTGGATCTATTTCTTCTTTCTGAATTAAAACATTCTTAAATTTTGTACGTAGTTTTAATGGTACTATCGTAATCGTTCTTGCGTTAACTGGTATGTAGTATTCTTTACTTTCCTTTCCTATCCGTTCGATAGTTTTTATTGGTAATTCCAAAATAAGCTCTTTCTTCTCATTGAAGAGTGTTAAAATCTTTTCCATCGCATTTATAATGGAGTTGTTCCACAAATTATCTCTTCCTAATATGCCGTCTGCCGGTACTCCTTGTTTAAGTGACACAACGTGTAGCGTTAAACGTAAGGCCTGTACCTCATTATGACATATAGTAGTTGATCCTTCTGTGGTTACACAACCTCCAAATGCTTCGCTCAAGTCTTTCCTATTTGACTTGTTTATTATTATGCTATCCCTTATTGCACTTTTCTTTATCAGGCTTGTATCTGCTCCTGTATCTACCAGTAAAATAAGTTTTCCATTTATGGCCTCTACGCAAGGTATTTCGATAAACACGTCATTTAGCTGGGTTTGTGTGCAGTTAGATACCCCTGTTTCTACATTTCTATTTTTATTGTTACTTGCTAACTTATTCATTGAGCAAGGTATTTTTGGATTTAAATTTTCATTTTTCTCTCCAACTTCGAGTGGCATTTCCGAATCAACTGTTTCTACAATAGTATGATTTCTCTCTGTGACATTGCTTTTATTATTATCAGTCTTCTTCAACTTGATATTAATTTTTAAGTCTTTTGAAGTTGGTAACGTTTCAACTATCACTCCCGATGTCGGACTTACGGTTACCACTTTATTTTTTAAAGTTGGTAACGTATCCACAACCTGTTCGGATGTATGAATTACTGCTACTCCTTCATTTGGCCTTAAGTTACTAATATTTTTGGGCTCCCAGATTATTGGCCTGTTCTGGGCCCTTGATAGTTTCCCGGACGATTACTTTGCAACGTTTCCCAATTTCTTTTTGCTTCGCAATTTTTTATCATATGTCCTGGTCTAATGCACCAATGACATATCGTTTGGCTCACTCTGTTTGGCGGGTTCATAGGAGTCTGATTCCTTTGCAAACCGTTGACTGTATTCGGATTAATGTTTATTGCCCTTCTTTGGTTCCCGTTCTCTTGAAATTGGTTTTGATTCCAATTTTGCTGGGGTTGTTTAGGTTGCCAATTTTGTTGGGCTTGATTTGGTAGGCAGTTTTGCTGAACCTGGTTTGATTGCCAGTTCTGTTGCATTTCGTTTGCTTGTCCATTTGGCTGTGTTGAACTCCATTGCTGAATTCCTTGATTTCGATAATTATTCCCTTGGTATGTGTTCCTTGTCATCGTTTTCTGGCCCCCCTTTTGGTTACACCTCCAGTTTGGCTCGTGTCCATATTTTGAACACTTGTGGCAATATGGTGTGTTCTTCCGAGTTAAGCAATCATCTCTAGTATGTCCTCGCTTGTTGCAAAAAGAGCATATTATTCTCTCGGTCGCTCCTTGTGGAGGGTTTTGTGTCCTGGTTGGTTGCCGAACAATTCGTTCTCCTGTAGCTCTGCCCTGGCTTCCCTGTTGAGTTTGCTCTGGCTGGTTTTTCATTGAGGCACAAAAAGGTGAATTCATGTTAATGTTTAAATTGTCTGTTTGGAGGGAGCTACTGTGTATGGTTTCGAGTGCCTTTACGGCCAATTCTACCATTTGTTCAATGGTTTTCTTCGTCACATTGAGCATATAAATTCTCAATGCGGCGTCCCTTATTCCTGTTTTAAATGATTTTTCTACGAGCCCTTCCAGCATACTTAATAGTGCCCTATTTCCATCTCCGTTGTAATCCGTTCGAATTATCTCTATAGCCTGTGTTCTTAGCGCGTTTAGGCGTCTTGCAAACTGTCTTATATCTTCATTAAGCAGTTGGCTACAATTTTGGATATTCTGTATGACTGTATCTAAGGTGATTTTAGGTAAATACGCCCTTTTTATTGTGAGGTAGAATTCCTCGAGGCTATTGATGCGTTCTGACCTCACCAAGTCATAGGCATCCCCATGCAACCTCTGCTTAATGCAGTCTATGTAGTCCTGACTATTGTTTGTACCTACTTCCCTTGTGGCTAATTCGCACCCTTGTATAAATTTGTAGACTTCGCCGCGTAAGTCTGGTGACTGTGTGCCCGAAAAGAGCGGTACCAGCCTATTCGTAATCTTGGCTATCTCCCCTATACCCATTTTATGTATGTTATCTGTCGTCTTAATTTGTTTAAATGACCTTCCGTTGTAATCTTCCGCAATAACTGCGGACGGAGTAGCTTCCTTATGATAAAGCGTCTGATCGTTAGCTAATTCTTTCCTCGATCGTTAGCTAATTCCTCTTTCAATTCTTGGATTCTTTTGTGCGCTTCTTCTAAAAAACTACAGTCTTCTCTAGATTTCTGTGAAAATCCCTGTTCTAGCGTTCTATTCAACGTTTCCTCAGTTATTCCCTTTTTCTCTAATAGTTCCCTTAGTTTTATGTTCTCGCCCTCTACGTTCCTTAGTATATCCTCCTGAAATATTTTATCTACTAAGTAATTATCATACCTATTCTTCAGTGCATTAAATTCTGATTCCCATGTCTTGGAATCTTCTGTCTTATCTGGTTTAGGAATGTAAGCAATTCCTCTACTACTGCGTCTGCTCTTTCTACACTTGTAAGGTCTCCTAGCTCCCCTACTCTAGACTTTATCAACTCTAAGTTCTCTTTGTTGCCTACAGTCCCTTTTAAAATTGCCCAATATTTAGATATAAACTCCCCCAACTGGCGTTTCAGTTCTTTATGAGTCCTATCTAATTCTAAGTAACCTTGCTCCTGTAATGACTCGGCCATTAATTAAACGAACGACATATAGTTTAATGGTTTTTATTTTATTAATATGTACATATGTCTTGTATCTGTAAATCGTTCCCAATTTTCCGTACTTAAATTTTTATTAAAGCGATTACTTAGCGCCACCAATTATCGTTTAATCGTTTCATTAAACGATTAATTCTTTATACTACTCGCAGTACTTTGGATCGAGAAACCATTAAAATTCTTAATATGAAGTTTCAACTTCCTTAACCTGTTTAGATTTCATGTTCGCTTCGTTTACCGAGCGTGCAGTAAACATTCGCTGTACATCTGTTTATTCGTCTGTACGCTGACGTCCGCTGCTGCTTTGTTTCAAGCAGAGCCAAAGTGTCAAAATTTTCGTGACTGCGCTTTTCTGCTTTCTTTCAAGCAGAGACGATGCGTCAAAATTTTCGTGACTGCGCTAATGTAATTTAAGACCACACAGAATGGGACGAACGACCTGCCTCTATTTTTCAGCGGCCAACGAAAATGCAACGTTTGCAATTTCGAATTCGGGCGATTAACCTACTGAGCTCGTTTGAGTTCTTTCTCAGTTAAGTGCTTTCTATCTTTGATTATTTTTATCAGCAAGCAATTTTAATTGCTTGTTAGTGAAACAATGATTCTAATTTTTCTTTGATTCTTCAACCAATATGAAGTTTCCAAGCGCATTACCTTAAATGTTTAACTTTTAATTTTGGTTTTTGTTTTAAAAATAACCAAAAAAAAATTCTATTTAATGTTTTAATTTATTGTAATCCCGATTATTACCCTTTTTTTTTTTTGAAATCTCATACGTTTGCGAACGTATGACGTATTAGTTACAAAAAAAAAATGTGCGACTTTGAAATCAACTACATTGAATGTTACAATTTATTCAACAGTGTATTTCGAAAACAAACGTCTAAGACACACCCGAAAAATGATACCAAGAAAACTTCAAACTAACCCGTCCTCTGTAAGCGATGTATTTTCTTCTGGATTGGTTTCCTGCTTTTTAACCATTTGCGTCTATCATTGAATTTTACCACGTTAAATAGAATTTATTTAAGTTAGTAAAATCACTCTCATTTTCGCACAACTCGTTAATTACAGTACCCAATATTGTAAAGATTAAAAAAAACACAAAGATTCGTAATTAATTAATGTTGGCGACGTTATGTCGTTGCTGTTGATTACTGGCATTAACGAAAGATAACTAGCACATGAACCAGTACCTTTCACCAGGATGTATGCTGATTTGTTGGCATTCGGAACTTGAACCGACTGCCAACGCTAAAAATTAATGTAAAGGTTGTTAAATAAATTAACAACTTAATTAGTTTATTTATTTTTGTTGATTTATAAAATCTTTGGCTTGGCCGGCAGAGTATGCCATCGGCCTCAGCTAAGACTTTTATTTCATTAAGTTATATGCCGGCAGATTATTGTCAGTGGCTTAAGAACGTTTAGGAAATTGATTATAGTACATATAAAATCTTAGGTTAATATATGTTAATATATTGTAATTTAAATTATTGTAATTTTCTTAATAACCTTTTCACTTCTTTAATTTATGTTAGGCTACTACTTTCATTTTTAAATCTCGTATTTTATTTTTATTAATTCCACAGTTTTAGCACTAAAGGTTTCATTGTGTTTGTTCACCTATTCGTTTTTTCTTCACATTCATAAAAATTGAATTTTAATTAAAAAAAAATTGAATTTAAATTTTTCTCTTCTATTATATTCTATTTCAATGTATTCCTAAAATTATTATTTCACTTTTTCTATTTTTCCTATTATTTAATTGCTTCCTTTTTCTTGTTTGCTTTTTACTAAGCTAAGCTTATTAACTTTCGTACTTTATTCTACTTACTTTTCTCAATCGAGCGATCCTTGGCTCGAAAAAACCGGCTGCGCCAATTGTTGTGTATCTAGGGGTGGTCCCTTATTAAGCAAGCCTATCGTCCTTTTAACATTAAACACTTTGTAGTTCGATTTTTATTGTTTTATTCAACACTTTTGTCTATACTTAAGTTTATCAATTATATCTCTCTTACAATCACTTTTAGCGACACTATTAATTATCTTAATCTAACACTAACTTTTCCGCGACTTTCCACGCGTTTCTCGAGACGACCTCCTCGCTTGGTTATAAGTTTTCGACTCCCGTTCGAATCTTTTTCTGGTTTTTACTCTGGCTTGGTCGACGCACCCGTCGACCGCACCAAAGTGGGTCGGTGTTGGCGCGTGTCGCAATTTCCATTCTTTCGCAATTTTTGTATTGCGAAATATGAATATCGGCAGCATTAAATCGTTCCCAATTTAATTCTTCCGCGTTTGGTTCTGATTATTTTTAGCTATGATTGATGATTGATGACAGCAAAGAGCTATGATTTTTATGGTTTGGAAACTCGCTACCGAGCGCTAGCTTCCACGATCCATACCAATGCAAACGCTCTGGTTGCTGACTCGACTCGCCAAAGCTTGACTAAAGCTTTTGGCTACCAAGCAAAGTGCGGTGGTTGCTGGTTTGGCTTTGAAAAATATAAAATAGAGAGCTTGACTGGAAATTGCGATCGCGACATACAACAAACGGTTGCTCAGTGGAAGAACCAGAGAAATTTCGCCCTCACAGTGTCTCGTCACCATGGAGAAGCTATGGACAAACATCGAGGCAGCCAACTATACTCTGTGGGAGCTACATGACGACCCTCAATCAGAAGGATACGACATGACAGCTTATATCAACATGGAGGAAAGTGTGCGTGAGCAGCGTGGACTTTTGGCACATTCCTCCGACAACACAGTAAATACCAATCCACCCGTTGCAACTGATCCGTTAAGTGTGTCACCACTTCAATTGCCGAAAGTGGTAATTCTGAAAATTGATGGGGCTTACTTAAAGTGGAAGCAGTTTCACGACATGTTTAGTGAGATAATCCATACCAGAAGGATTCCGCCAATTCAAAAATTATGGTATCTAAAAACTAACTTAACTGGCGAAGCGGAGAAACTCATTAGGCATGTGACGCTAGCAGAAAACAACTACCAATCGGCATGGAATACATTGAAAGACAGATACAACAATGTCCGCCTTCTGACTACGGCTATACTAGACAAGCTGCTAAGCCAACCCAAACATTCGGAGCCATCGGTTGCTACATTGAAGGCGCTACATGACACTACCAATGAATCGTTAGCGGCCTTAACCAACATCGGCCTCTGTACGGACTCCTGGGGTCCATTGCTGGTCCATCTTCTCATCAAAAAGATAGACCGAGCCACACATCTGAGTTTTGAGCAATCTTTGCTCAAACCCCGCGAATTACCATCATTGCAGTAGCTCCTCACATTTTTGGAAGGCCGATTCCAGTCGTTGGAAGCTGTCGACCACAAAGACAAAGGCAAACCATTGCTGGCAATGACCACTTCCAGCATTCAACCAACTACGAGGTGTTTACAACCAACACTGTTTGTAACGACATAGCACATCCGTTATTCACATGTCAGAAATTCAAGAAGTTACCTGTTAAGGAAACGATCAAGGTGGTAAAAGCAAACAACAGATGTTTCAACTGCCTAAAATCGAGCCACGCTGCCGCTCAATGTGGATCCGGAAATTGCACCAAGTGCAATAAGCGGCACAATACTCTGCTTCACCTGGCAACGGACGAGATCACACGCAATACTTCCGCAAGCAACACGTCAGGGAGGACGATGGCTTCCCCGATAACAGCCTCCGTTGCACTTGCCACATCCAAAACTCCGAAAGGTGGATATGTTGTCTTAAATACCGCAAGAGTTAAGATTAGGGCAGACAATGGTACCACTGTCGAGTGCCGAGCATTGTTGGACTCCGGCTCTCAAGTCAATCTGGTGACAGAAAAGTTGGCTAATCAGCTTCAGCTACGGCATACTTGTGCATCAGCATTGATCGAAGGAGTCGGCAACAAAAGAAAGTCGATACAGAGGCGTGTCAACATCAGTGTAGAATCCACCCAAACGCCATTTAAGCTGCCAATAGAGGTCTTCATTCTGCCGCAGATACTCTCCAAGCTACCATCCCGTCCACTAGATATTTCAGCATGGCCCATTCCAAAAAATATCATTTTGGCTAACTCCCGATTCCACCTTCCCGGAAACACTGACCTACTATTGGGAGCCGAATGGTATCATACGTTCTTCACCGATGAAAGAATTTCCCTAGGAGGCGAGTACCCAGTCCTCCAAAACAGTGTCTTTGGTTGGACCATATCGGGAAAAATCACGGACGAGAAGACAGGCTCTACAACTTGTGCTGTCTTCACGGAAGAGGACCTGTCACGTCAAATTGAGAGGTTTTGGACTTTAGAAGAGGCAGAGGGAGAGAAACCATCATACACAAGAACGGAAAAACTCTGTGAAAATCATTTTTGGTTCCACACAACACTAAGCAGCGATGGGCGATTCGTGGTGAAGTTGCCGTTCCTGGATGAAACATCAAGACTTGGTGACTCCATACATATGGCCACAAATATGGTTTCCAAAAGATGACACCTTCGGCATTAAGGCGAATCTCACGGAGCATGCGCGAACAACTAAACGAACCGTAGTGTCAGATGTTGCCAAAATATTTGATCCATTGGGTTTCCTGGCCCCCATTGTGGTGATTGCGAAAATATTTATCCAAGAGCTATGGCATAATAAGGTTGCATGGGACGACGAGCTTTCTTCAGCTTTACGCAGTAAGTGGAACTCGTATAGGGATAGCTTGCAACACCTCAACAACACTAAGCTCAATCGACATGTGTTCCAAAACAATGCAAGATCATCTTTTCAACTTCATGGTTTCGCTGACGCGTCAGAAAAAGCTTATGGCGCGGCAGTATATATGAGATTCATCAATGCAGAGGGAGTGATTGTGGTACGGCTGCTCTGCTCCAAATCTCGAGTGGCACCCGTGAAATAACAAACCTTGCCAAGACTGGAGCTATGCGCAGCCGTTTTATCTGCACAACTGATACATCGCATAAAAACCGATTTAAGTACAGAATGTGTACCGGTTTTTCTGTGGACGGATTCCGAAATTGTTTTGTCCTGGATCAAATCTGCATCGTCATCATTTCACACTTTCGTCGCGAACAGAGTCGCCACAATACAGCGATTAACCCTGACTGAACAATGGCGTCATGTTAAATCAGAAGACAACCCGGCGTATTTGATCTCATGAGGAATGTCAACACAACAGTTTAAAACATGCAACTTGTGGTTTTTCGGACGAATCTTCTTACATAAAAAAATGTCCACATGGTTGCAAGAGCACAGTATGGCAACAATCCAAGAGACAGACCAAGAAAGAAAGCTCAAGGTCGTAGCTCTACATACATGCGAGGTTGACGAAGAATTTCCGTACAAGATCAACCACAAAAACTCATTTCCAGTCTTGCTACACATAGTAGCATACGTTCAGCGGTTTATCCGACATACCAAGATTCCAAAATCGGAACGAATCAATGAGATTATTCCTATACCTCAAGAGTTAAGAAAAGCGCTGGCAAGTGACCTGACAACTGAGACCTTTTTGGGACACCTGACACCTTTTTGGGATGTCTGAAGCGGTTTATTGGGCGCAGAGGTCACTGCAGCAATCTATACTGTGACAATACAACCAATTTTGTTGGTGCAAGAAACAAACTAGATGAGCTGCATGACAGCATTTATTCAACAAAAGGGCAATCGCAGATAACGAGTGCTTGTAGCAACAAGGGAATACAATTTCATTTCATTCCGCCAAGGGCGCCGCACTTCGGAGGGCTGTGGGAAGCCGCAGTCAAGAGTGCCAAACATTTATTCATCAGAAGCCGAGGCAAGGCTTCATTAACCTACGAAGAATTAGAGACTTTGATGATAGAAATTGAAGCCATCCTGAACTCAAGACCACTGACCCCAGTTTCAGACGACCCAAATGATCTGAGTTGTCTAACACCAGGACATTTTCTCATCGGTGAAGCGCTGACACAAACAGATGCTACGGCTTCGCCCACCAAGGCATCTCTTCTGACAAGATGGAAGTTAGTGTCACATCTGAAACATGAATTTTGGCGTCGATGGTCGACGGAGTACTTGACTGAATTGCAATCGAGAAACAAATGGAAAGAACGGTGTCGAAACGTCACACTTGGAACCATGGTTATCATCAAGGACGACGGGATGCCTCCTCTTACATGGCCACTTGGAAGAGTCGTCAAGATATACACGGGTCCGGATAATGCTGTTCGCGTCGCAGATATAAAAATAAAAAATGATACCATAAAAAGAGCAATTCATCGACTGGCTCCATTACCAATCGATGATAATGCGTCAGCACCAATCACCACCACAGCAGAATACCTACCAACTCGTCGCGATGACACACCTTGCACATCTAAACGAAAGACACAGGCATCAAATCAACACTGCAGAAGCGATAACGACGCTTCTACCAACCCAAAAGAAGCCAAACGCACTAAGGGATCCACCATACTTACCCTTTTGCTATGTCTCCTTCTACCAGTTACATATGCTTCATCGATCAATATTCAACCCATTGAAACACCTCCCAGCATCTACTATGAAAATCTTGGGTCTACAGGACTCATCACCAGCGATTGGAATTTAATCATATACTTTAACATGCATACATATTGGAAAGAAGTTGAGATCATAAATTCCTACAAACCTGCGTTAACACAAATGTGTGAATGGATTCATCACGCGCAACCATGTTCTGTACTCTTAGCTCAAATCGAACAACTCGCCACGGGCATACAGTCGAATAATGAATTGCTGAAAGGCGACCCTTCAACAAGAACAAAAAGAGGAGCCATAAATGTAATCGGAAACATCGCCCGATCATTATTCGGCGTTCTCGACAGCGAGTATGCCGAGCAAGCAGCAATAACAATTGATAACCTCGAGCAAAATGATGTCCTGTTACTGTCACGGATTGATAATCAGACCTCATTTCTCGACAGTACCCTAAACCTCATTAAGAGAAATCAAAATGAGATCGAACGCGAGTTTGAAAGGGTTGGATCCGCCATAAATCACACCAACGATCAACTGAAATTCCTCAGTCAGCAGTTAGCTTCGGAGAAAATAACACAGACCTTCCTAGAGTTGACGCTACAAGCTACTTTAGCATTGATGAATGTCAGACGCATTCAAGATACTCTAATCGATATTCTTACAGACACCCATAACGGAGCCATTAATCCATTGATAATTTCTCCAGAGCAGCTAAAAATAGAACTCCTAAAAATCAAAATCAATCTCCCCACAACACTAAGGCTGCCAGTACCACTCAACGACTTACTAAAACTTTATACCCTCATGACAATAGAGGGAAGAATCACCGAAAAATACTTCATCTTTAAGATTAATCTACCACTAATCGCCACAGAAGCTTTTGAAATGCTCAAACTCACCCCAATTCCGTGGCAGTCAAACGACACCTTCACCATGATAATAGCAGAATTTGCGTTTCTAATCATCAACCTACATCGGGATCAATACGTTCCAATCACGGAGTCGGAGCAACACACTTGCATCAAGTACGGCCATCACAGTTATCTTTGTCATCAGATGCGTCCAGTCTCCCAGAAAGGTTCACCACTCGGTGAGTGCGAAATAAGTGTGCACCACCCCAAGACAAGATCACCCTCGTCATGTGGTGTCCACGATGCTGGATCCGGACCACTCTGGATACAGCTACATGATCCGAATCGATGGATGTTCGCCCTATCTCAAGAAGTCGTGTTGAACGCAGTCTGCGAGGGAACCCATACCTACCTCACCCTGAAAAATGTGGGCATCCTGACAATCAGTGAAGGCTGTACAATTCGATTGCCGTATGTAACCATCCAAGGTTATCACCAGTTAGAAACAGAGAAGCACGTCTCCTATGAATCTCCACTCAACAACATTCACCTCAAGCCTCCCCCAGAAGAAATAACGACCACAATACCCACTCAGTACCACAAGAGATATCAGGCTGAGGATCATGAACTACACTCTCTGCAGCGTGATCTGATAACTTTGAAACACAATTTCCACAACGAAGTACGTCCCCACGACATCCATCACTACACTTTGGGATACGCAAGTCTGGTTCTTATCCTTGCCATAATCACCCTCGTCCTCATCAACCAGCATAAGAGAAGCAAAGGTGCAAAGGAAAGGAGCCGGGGCATACCACAACCTGCGCCGAGAAATCCTGATCAATTCAGCATCAACATATAATTGAATAATCATGCAACGGGGGGAGAATGTTCAAGAACATCGTTTCATCAATTTTTAAATACCTATTTTATTAATAATAATAGTTTATAAAAATATTAAATACTTCATATCTGGTTTCGACATTCCTGACGGCCGAGCTGCTGCAGACGCCGCGCATTCGTTGCCTATCCGAACAGAACTCACATATCACCGTGAAAAGTCAGGCAGCGCACCTGAGACGCAGCAGTCGTCGCGCCGTCGCTGCCTATACGAGCAGAACTCACATATCGCCGTGAGAAGTCAGGCAGCACAGCTTAGACGCAGCTACGGCGATATCGCAGCTGAAATGCAGTCAGCAATAACAGCGTCATGACCGCTGCAGAGCTCAGATGTCGCCGTGAAAAGTCTTGCAGCGCAGCTGAGCTTCAGCCAAGGCGGTCAGCAGTATCGCTGCCGAACTCTGGTATCACCGTGGGAGCATTTGCCAGCAGAGTTGACACACCAAGGGAACCCAAATTATTAATTCTTCTTCTTCTTAACTTGTATATAAACTCTAGTCAATCAATAAATTAGGATTGTTCCTCAGAAACAGTGAAAGACCTAAGGTGTGATTCTTTTCATTAATTTTCATCCAGTGCTCCAGTGAATTCTCCAGCGGATTGTCCCTTCAAGTTCAAGTACTTGAAGTGACTTCAACCCAAACCCAAAGGACGTTCAAGGGTTCCATCAACACAGCAATTTGAAACAAATTCTAGTGCTTGTTTCAAAACCCGGTTATCTCTACCAATTCCTACAAGTTTATGCACTTGTAGGAATTATCAACTTGAAAAACTCAACAGCGCTTTTTTCGGTATGTTTTTAGCGGTGACATTCAGAAAATTTAGCGATCCGTACGCTTCTTCAGCTAGCAGACGATACACAACAACAGTTTTTGCTTGCGGCCCACATCCTGCGACATTCGATGTACGTTGATGACGTGTTGGCTGGATCTCACAACCTTGCCATGGCCACTCAAATGCGCGACGAACTGTCAGAGGCGTTGAATACGGCAGGCTTCTCGCTTCGGAAATGGACAGCCAACGACAAACACATTTTGGACGACTTGCCTGGATCCCATTTGCTCAACGCCGAGTTCTTGAAGTTCGAGGACAACAGCACGGCAAAAATGCTTGGTATTCGTTGGAATGCCACGAGCGATGACTTCTACTTCGACACACAGACGATCGACATACAGCCAACGTACACCAAAAGACAAGTGCTGTCTCTCATCGCGAAGCTGTTCGATCCAGCCGGTTGGCTAGCACCTATCATCGTTGCCGCGAAAATGCTGATCCAACAAGTCTGGCTAGACAAGATTGACTGGGATGACCAACTTCCCGCACTGACGCAGCAAACATGGTTGAGTTTCCTTCGAAATTACCACCATATGGCCACGATTCGAATTCCCAGGTGGATTCGATTCACCCCCGACTGCACAGTGGATCTTCACGCCTTTTCGGACGCTTCCGGGAAAGCATACGCCGGAGTCATCTACGCCCGTGTCCGAATCGGCGACACAGTTCATGTATCGCTACTGTACTCCAAAACACGAGTGGCGCCCATTAAAACGATATCGCTGCCTAGACTCGAACTCTGCGGAGCTACACTCGTCGCCGACATGCTCGACGCCCTTGTACCTAATATGCACTATCGTCCCGAGAGTGTCTTCTGTTGGACAGACTCGATGATTGTTCTGGCGTGGCTTAAGAAGCCTCCTTGCGTCTGGGCCACTTTCGTAGCAAACCGCGTTGCCAAAATCATTGAGAGAGCACCACACACAGAATGGTTTCACGTGGACTCGCACGACAATCCAGCAGACTTAGCTAGCCGCGGTGCCACGCCCCACGAATTAGCTGAGAGCACCCTTTGGTGGAATGGTCCACCTTGGCTCCTCCACGACAAGGATCGTTGGCCCGAGCTGCGAACAGCTTCGGAGTTTGCTACCGCACTGGAAGAAAAGCCGCTAAAGGCTCTTCACATCTACTTCCGATCAGACGAAGACCCGCTTAGCAGGTTTTCCTCTCTTCCGAGAGCCCTACGTGTGTACTCATATGTACAGCGGTTTCTAGATAACACACGCCGTCGTCAGAACTCGCTATATGCCACTTTGCGACTCTCAGCGACAAAGATTCGAGACACCAAATGCCGTCTCACAATCGTCTGTCAAAAGACCCATTTTCCCGATGAATATTTCGCGCTCGAAGGCAAGCGACCCGTGAGCCCTAAAAGTTGTTTACTCTCACTCAGTCCCTTTATTCATGAAGACAATACGATGCGCCTTGGCGGGCGGCTGTCTTCATGCCCGAATTTACCCTTCGATGAACGCCACCCAATAATTTTGCCGTACGACTGTCAGTTGTCTCTGTTACTCGTTCTTTTTATTCATCAGATCTCGCTTCACGTTGGTAACCAGCTGATGCTCCAATTGCTCAGGACCCAACACTGGATTCCGCGAGTAAAGAACCTCATCAAGAAGACGATCCACCACTGTAAGCCTTGCATCTTGCACCGGAAGCAACAAAGAACACAGATTATGGCGGCATTGCCAGAGGAACGCACGACTTTCTCCCGCCCCTTTGCTAACACCGATGTCGACTTTGCGGGCCCTTTCGACATCAAGAATTACACCGGCCGGGCGTGCTTAATAACGAAAGGCTTACGTGTATCTCTGTCTGTTTTGCGACCAAAGCAATTCATTTAGAGGCTGTCAGTGATCTGACCACGGCCGCTTTCCTTGCGGCCTTCTCACGTTTTGCAGCGCGCTGAGGCTGCCCCGCAAAGGTGTATTCGGATAACGGCAGAAACTTCGTCGGCGCCTCAAAAGAGCTCAAAAAAGAGTTTAAGCAATTCCTTGTGTTGTATCTAATTTCTGTGGTCTTCTTCCTTTTCGTTGTCCTTTGTGCAACGAATAAAACGCCCTGGTTAAGTTATTGATTTTTATTGACACTTAACACTAATTTTGATATCTACACTGATACTTGTACATTAATTAAAACTAACTCAAACGACGCACCCGTCGACCGAACCAAAGTGGGTCGCTGTTGGCGCGTGTCGCAATTTCCATTATTTCGCAAAATAAAAATTGTAATATTCGCAGAATCAATACGCGGAAGAAAATCGTTCTCAATTTAATTCTTCCGCGTGTGGATTCTGATCGTTGGTTATTTCAAACCAAGCGATTTAAGGGTTTGGAAGCTTGCTAATGAAAGCTAGCTTCCACAATCCATTCTCTAGGGTTTGGAAGCTCGCTACTAAATGCCAGCTTCCACAATCCATTCCATGCGAAGTGTTCTGCTTGCTACCTTAGCTTTCGAAGTACATTAAACCAAAGCTTCACTAAAACAAATTAAACTAAAGCTTCGGGCTTACCAAGCAAAGTGCTGTGGTTGCATTAATGTGAACTTGGCCCTGACTCACTCGCGGAGTAGTATTATAAAAACAATAATACTGGCCTTGAAAGTTCTTGTCAAACGAAAGTGGAAATTGCGATCGCGTCATACAACATCCCTCCACCCTGGGGGAAGAAAAATTTAGTATCGTGCAAAACGATATTAAATTTTTCTTGTACATTTATTGTTTGTTGAATTGGTGGGTGGCGTATGCTTATTATGGCTTTACATAGTGTATACTTATGTATGTTTGTGTTTTTCTTTCTTTGTGAATATCTTATGTGACATGTCAATAATGATTAATTATTAGTAATAATTACATTAATTATAATACAACTACTTATAACAATAATTACAATAAAAACAATTACAATAATACAAATGGTAACTTCGGTGTCGTCTGCGTGTAGGCTGATGATGATTTGATGTTGGTGTTGATCTTGAAGTTGATATAGCGGTTGATGTTACTGTTGATGTAACTGTTGATGTTACTGTTGATGGTGCCGTTGACGTACACCCTGCTGTATTAATGTCTTCTTTCTCGATTTGTTGTGGGAATGCTGCTGCTTGGTAGCTGGCTTAGTGATTTCCGTGTTATAGTTGCTGCGGTTGAAACAGTCGATGTTAGTTTCTTGTGTTAATTGTTCATCGCATGTTGTTGTTCGTAGCATGGGGTTGAAGGTGCGATTCTCGCTCGAATTTTTGCTTGCAGAGTACGCAAGCGCTGGTATTCCTGCTCCACTTGCAGTTGCGTCGCATTTCTTACATCTCTGCTAATGTATGTACTTCCCACTTCATACTTCTGTGGCTGCTGCTTTTGTAAGATGAATGGGCCGTAGTAGATTGGACTGGTAGACCTGTGACTGCTTTACGTTCGTCACCGTCACCGCCACTCTATGATGCAGCAACTAATGTCGTCTTAAATTGTTGGCTTCAAGCAATCATGATTGACTATGATTTCACTGCTGAGCGACAACTGAGTTGTATCCGCCGATGAATTGCTAACTTTCTTTGCGGTACTTTGTATTTACCACCTACTATCATGCAGTAGTTTACCGTTTCAACTATTGATGCTGTTAGCCCCCTTTGATGCTTTCCATCCTAGGTTTGTTTGTGATGGTTGCCATTTTGGTTGCTATCGCTAAGATGATCAGCTGTTGCAGCTAATATATATTATGTGCTGCTACCCTTCCCCCTTCAAGTTGGCTGGGTGCTATTCGTCGCCCTGGTGTCAAGTGTTGTGTTGTCGTACTTTTGCTGTCGTGATGGGTGTACATCGGCACTCAGGTCAGATTCTCTGCATGTTGGATTCTTCTTGTATATACGTTATTTTGTTTAACTATTTAATTTTATACACATATATTTCTTTTTCCAATATAGTTTTATGCTATTTAAAATTTGTCTACAATTAGGACGATTTAAATCATTCTGTGTCGTATATTATTTTAATTTTTTATTTGAAATATGTTATCTTTATCAAATTTTATTACATAATTTCTAGTAATGTATTCCATTCAATACGAGTTTTAAGTCTTAACATATATCGACGTTATTCTAGTTGAATATAATTTATTAGGCTATTGACTATGAATATTATTTTTGAAAAGTAAAAAAAAAACTTTTTTTCTCTTTACAAGTATTTTAGTGTATTCCCTTTCTACTTTAATATGTTGGGTTTTATATCTATTTCTTTTTCTATTTTTATTATAATTATATGTCTTTCCCTTTTAATTTTCTTATTTCCTTTTTATTTTCATTAATTTCGTTTTTAACTGTACATATTTTGTTTCTAAATTACCATTAAATTCACTTCTAACATATTTTTAACATATTTTCTTTTTAACATATTTTGTTTCTAAATTACAATTAAATTACCTTTTAAATTACTTTTATATATGTGTAAATATTGTATATGTTTATAACAATGTTTTATTATTTGTGCCTTTTATTCTTTTCCTTTTATTTTGGTTGTTTTAAAGTTAATCACCTTTGGTGTCTTTCGTTTTCTTTCTCTCTTTTTTTTTCTCATTAGCTGTTTTAAAACTGACACTGCATTCTGCTCGTGTTCACTTGTTTCTGCATTTTTGCAGTGCTTGCGTTAATCGCTACATTTTGTTATTACTCTTATTTTGACATATGTTTGTCAATGCCCTACATTTAGCAGTAATATACTTAATTAGTAATCGAACAGAAATTATCAATAATGGAAACAAAATATTTTTATTTTTATATTTTTCTCTATTTTAAATTAGTATTTATACTAATTCTAATTTATGTCTTTATCTCAATTTCTACATATTGTTCTCTATAACATATAGACATGGGTGCGAATTTGTATGTAATATGCATGAACGTACTCTTCAGACATATTTTACATGTGCAATTATTCTTATAATAATTGCAAATGTAAGGCTGTGTATTTAACGGAACAGTTACTTTTCATATACCGTTTACTATCAATTAAAATTAATACAATCTAAAAAGTTCAATCCAATAATAAAAAAAAATTGTTAAATTCTCTTGAGTTTTCTTTTCTTATATTTTCACGCTTAAATAAACAAGTTCTTGCTTATAGAAACGCTATTCTGATTTCTTTTTTATTTCTTTGTTGAATTTTTCATTATGAAATTTGATGACTTTCATTCGTTATTCAAACATAAGACGTTAAATTAAAATTATTAGTAATAAACTTACAAACGTTAGTTTCATACTATCCTATAATATATGCTATCAATCCTATTCTATACTAATTTACTGTATCCTACTCCTAATAAGGTGACCATTCTGATTAACTTAATGTTCTCCTAACTCTATTTTATTAGTTTAAGTTATTCTGATGGGTTCCTATTTATTTATCTAGTTAGCCCTATTTTCCTATTTAGTTGCTATTATATAACTTAAGTAAGTTATTGTGGAAAGGTTTTTCCTTTCCCTTAATTTTTAAAACTGTCGTAATTGGAGTTTTAATCTTTGCTACCTTATATGGTCCTATCTATATTGGTGAAAACCTATTTTTCCTAGTTTTATTCTTAATTAGTACACTATCTCCTACTTTAAATTCTACTAAATTTAACTTATTATCATATTGATTTTTGGCTACTTGTTTAGCCATTTCCTGATTTTTCCTCACTATTTCGTGAGCTCTCTGAATTTGGAATCTTAGAACCTAATTTGGGTCTTCGGCATTATATACCGGACTACACTTTCTTTTTAAATTTGTCGGCATTTCTATGTCGAACCCGAATAAGGTACGAAACGGTGTTTGCTTTGTCGTAATGTGGGGTGTGTGGTTGTGAACGTGCATGGCTGCAGTTAACCATTGGTCCCAATTTGACCCATCTTCTTTAGCAAAACTCCGCAAATATTCCGCTAATGGTCTGTGGCTTCTTTCTAGTGAGCCATTAGCTTGCGGATGATATGGCGTTATATGCAATTTTTTAATGCCTAACAACTTGCATGTGTCCGAGAACAATTTCGAAATAAAATTAGTTCCGTTATCGGTAATTAGAATCTTCGGAATTCCGTAACGCGTAATTACTTCGTCATAAAAGGCTCTGGCGACAGTACTTGCTTCCGCGTCTGGGATAGCTGTACATGCCATAAATTTCGAAAAGTCATCTTGAAACGTTAAGATGTACTTATTGCCAGACACAGTTTCTGGTAGAATACCTACTATGTCCATATAAACTTTGTCAAACGGCCGCATTGGTGTATCTGTTAGCACCATGGGCATTTTTGTTAATCTCGAACTTTTGTTCGCTTGACATTTAGGACAATTTTTTACATAATCTTTTATTTGCCTTTGCATCCCTGGCCACCTATATTGTTGCCTGATTCTTAGGTACGTTTTTACTGCTCCCTGGTGACCTCCTAATGGGGTATTATGAAAATCTTTGATAACGGTCTCTATTTATTTTGAGTTCTCTAACAAAATTGTGTTTTCGTTTTGTGTTATGCCTGGAGTGTCAGATTCTACAGGCGTCGGAATTGTCCTTGAATTTTCGCTATTTCCTTGGTTCTTCATTTCTATTTCTTTGGTTCTAGAGCGGGTCTGGACTGCTGTTACTACATTACGGTTTTGAGGAATTCTACTCAATGCATCTGCGTTCAAATTTTTCTTGCCTGGCTTATATATGATTTCGAAATCATACTCTGACAACTTGTGTCTGAATCTTGCCAGTCTAGAAGTTTGATCCTTTAAATTGGCTATTCCCTTTAATGGCTGGTGATCAGTAAAAATTTTAAAATGTCTGCCTAAGAGGTATGCTCTGAAATTTTTTGTAGCCCATACTATTGCTAAGAATTCCTTTTCTATCATTGAATATCTTTGCTCTGTGTCGCTTAGTGCTCGGCTTGCGAAAGCTATTGGTCTATCCTCGCCTACGTTACCTTGAGAAAGGACCGCGCCCAAAGCTTCATTGCTTGCGTCGGTAGTTAAGAGAAATTCCTTTGAAAAATCTGGATATGCCAACACTGGTGGTGACATGACTGATTCTTTTAACCGCTCAAATGCTCTCTGGCAGTCTCCTGTCCAGACGAACTTAGCGTCTTTTCTTAACAATTTGTTAATTGGAAGTGATAGTTTTGCCGTTCCCGGTATAAATTTCCTGTAATAATTCACAAGACCTAAAAAGGCTTGTACTTCTTTTTTATTTTTAGGAGGTGGAATGTTTTTGACGCACTCCATCTTGCTAGGGTCTGGAAGTGCTCCATGTTCTGAACACTTGTGCCCTAAGTATACGACTTCTCGTCGTAGAAATTGGCACTTGCTAATGTTTAATTTTAAGTTATTTTCTCTAATGACCTCGAAAACCTTAGTTAACCTTTCTTCATGCTGTCCCAGGTTTGTTGCGTATACGACTATGTAGTCTAAATAAACAAAACAATCTATACCCTGAAGTCCTGTCAGAATATGATTCATAAGACGTTGGAACGTCGCTGGGGCGCCGGTTAACCCGAAAGGCATCCGATTGAACTCAAAATGTCCTAACGCTGAACTAAATGCGGTCTTTTCCTTGTCCGCTTTGTCCATTACGACTTGGTGGTACCCACTTGCCAAGTCTAACGTCGAGAAATATCTACTACTTCCTAACTGGTCCAATATCTCATCTATCCTAGGAAGTGGAAAGACTTGTTTAATTGTCACCTCGATTACTTTCCTATAATCTATCACTAGGCGCCATTTCTTTTCTCCATCTTTTCCACTCTTCTTTGGAACTAGAAGTAGTGGTGAGTTCCATGGAGATACACTTGGGGATATTAAATCCTCCTCTAGTAGTTTATGAATTTACTTATTAATTTCCTCCCTCTGTGTCTGAAGAATACGGTACTGTTTTTGATTAATTGGTGGCTGATCCACCTTTATTGGAATTTTAGGTGCTAGTACTGGGGTGTATGTCAATTTGTGACCCTCTAAAAGAAAAATATCATTATACTTCGCACATAGCTTTGTTATGGATTCCTTTTCCTCTTGGTTTAAGGAAGGATCCAAATCCAAATCTTTCATTAAAGTGTTCAGGCGTTGTGTTATGTTCGCATCACTTATACCGTTGATGGTAGTCCATTGATTGTCCGAAACATCACTTAGCTTGTATTTGTGGAAATCACTAAATCTCGGTACAAAGTTGTCACTAAGAATGAAATCTTTTACCGTTGAATTTAGGATTGGTACTTTGACCTCTTTGTTTTCCACATTTGCTAGTGTTTCTCCCAGGTATACTCCTGGTGCAATCTCTTGTTTATGAACTACCACAGTCATAACTTTAGTTTTAATTCTTAACGGCGTTATTCTAACCGTTCTTGCTTCAATTGTTATACTATTTTTGTTACTTTGATCTTCTGTATTTTTGATGCCTAGTAGTGGCAATTTAATTACAAATTCTTTATTTTTATTAAATAAGGTTAAGTTTTTACTGAGCGTGTTTATAATGGATCTGTTCCACATGTTGTCTCTACCCAGTATGCCGTCCGCCGGTACCCCTTGTTTAAGTGACACAACGTGTAGCGTTAAACGTAAGGGCTGTACCTCATCATGGTATATGCTGGTGGACCCTACTGCTCCACTTAATTCCTTTTTAACCTTTCTATTTATGATGGCATCTTCCCTTAATGCACATTCTTTTACTAGGCTGTATCCACCAGTAAAATGAGTTTTCCATTTCTTGCCGCTACACAAGGCAGTTCAATGAACACATCACTTAACGTGGCTGAATCCCAGTTGGATACTTCCTTTATAGTATTTTTATAATTATTATTCAAATGATTCGTTAACCACGAACGTATTGTTTTCTTGTCCTGTAATTGTGACATAAAAATTTTAAATTTTTCTAGTACTTTTAATTTTATTTTATTTGCAAGTGTTTTTATATCTGTAATATATTCTACTATATTAAGACTAGTGCTCCTTGCTTTGTATTGGTGAAAATTGAGAAACATAGTTTTTACAATCGATGTACATGCTAATTGTATAATTAGCAAGATGATTATTATCAACTCTGCTCCCATTTCTATTATTTTCTTCGCTTTATTTATTATTTTACTGAATGTTTCATTTAAAGCATTTACTTTATCATTCTGTTTGATAATTTTTATTCTGCTAGTAAATTTGTACCCACTATTTTTAGCTTTATTAGCTTCTAATATTTCTGAAGTCGGTAACGTATCCACGATCTGTTCCGATGTTGGACGTACGGTTACTACTTCTTTTGGCCTTAAATTTCTATTTTTGTTGGGTTCCCAGATTACGGGCCTTGTCTGGGCCCTTGTCGGTTTCCCTGCTGATTGTTTTGCAGAGTTTCCCTACTCCTTTTAGCTGCACAGTTTGCTACTATATGTCCTGGGCTGTTACACCAATGACATATTGTTTGATTCGCGCTATTCGGTGTGTTCATAGCCTTCTTATTCCCTTGAACCCCCTTAAATGGATTCGGTTTTGGGTTCACGAGGTTCTTTTGTGTTTGATTCCATTGCGTTTGAGCCTGTTTTTGTTGCCTATTTTGATCCGGTTGTTTGGGTTGCCAGGTTTGCTGCACTTGTATTGGGTTCCAGGTTCTCTGTACTTGATTCGATTGCCAAGTTTGATGAGGTTGGTTCCATTGCTGATTTCCTTGACTTTGGTTCCGATTATTCGGCCCTTGATTTTTGTTGTTCGCTCCACTTCTGTTGTAGTCATTGGTGTTGCACCTCCAGTTTGTCTCGTAACCATATGTTAGACATTTTGGACAATATGGTGTGTTTTCTCTAGTTAAGCATTTTTCTCTCGTATGCCCGCGTTTATTACAAAATGAACTAATTATTTTATCTTGTTGCGTTCTCGAGATGTTCTGCCTTATTTCTGGTCTTTTGTAATTCACGTGATGATTTACTGCAGGTGTTATATATGGTTCAATCGAATTCATATTACATATTGGTGTAATATTGGGTTGATGAATGGAGTTACTTCTTTGTATTTCCACCAGCGTGTTTACTGCTATTTCAGTCATTTCCTCAATACTTTTCCCTTTCACATTTAACATGTGCGTTCGTAACGTTGCATCTGTTAACCCTGTTCTAAACGCCTTATTTGCCGATGTCGTTACCATGGATACAAGTGCGCTGTCACCTACTCCCTTATATGTGTCTTTCACTATTTGCAATGCCTGTGTTTTTTTCATGTTGAGGCGTCTTGCGAACTGCCGGACGTCCTCATTGTGCAATTGGCAATTCTGGAGTTCTGACAACGTTACGTCTAATGCAGCTGTTGGTAGGTAGACTCTTCGTATCGCTAGGTATAATTCCTCTAGAGTGTTGGCATGTTGTGTGCCTACAAGATCATAAGCGTCTCCATATAATCTTTGTTTGATGCATTCTATGTAAAGTGGTTTATTTGCTTCAGTTGCTTCATTTGTAGCTAACTCGCACGCCTGTATGAACTTATACACTTCACCTCTCAAATCTGGTGACTGCGTGCCTGCAAACAGTGGAACAATACTGCTTGTTATTTTGGCTATTTCCGCTATACCCATCTTGCTGTGATCTGCCGCTGGTTGCTTATATGTAGGGAATGAAATTGAATTATATTCCTTTGGACTGGGTGCGGCGGGGGTTGGTTCCTTATGGTATAGTGATTGGTCGTGCGCTAGCTCTATTTCCTGTTTTAGCCGCCTGTTTTCCTCTTTTAATTCTTGGATTCTGGAATGCGCCTTTTATAAAGATGCACAGTCTTCTCTTGACTTTTGTGCTGATTCCAGTTCTAACGTTTTATTTAAGGTTTCTTCTGTTAATCCTTCGTCATTCAGTAATTTTCTTAGGTGTTCGTTCTCGTCTTCCAGAGTCTTCATTATCTTTTCTTGAAAATGTTTTTCGTTTAGGTAAGTATCGTATTTCTTTTTTAACGCGTTAAATTCTGACGAATAGTCCCTTATGCTTTGGTTTTTACTTTCTATTATATTTTTAAAAAATGTTAGCAATTCCTCTATGACTGCGTCTGCTTTTTCTAAAGTTGATGTTTCTCCTAGGCCTTGTATTCTAGTCTTTATTAACTCCAAATTTTCCTTATTGGAAACAGTGCTTTTCATGATGCTCCAAAGTTTTGATGCAAAGTCTTCTATTTGCCTTTTCAAATCCTTATGGTTCTTTTCTAAGGCTAAATATGTTTGTTCCTGTAGCGATTCGGCCATTAATTATCCTATACTTATTTTTTTAAGTATGTATTTTGGATATTTTTGGAATCAATTAAAACTTTAATTGATTCTCTAGAAGCAATCAACTTTTGCTTACTCAGCTTTAATGCGGCTCATTGACACCCTTTTTATACCCTACACACGAAGTGAATAGGGTATATTCACTTACTGCTTCCGTTTGTAACGCATTAAAGGTATAGGTATAGAATAGGTATAGGTATAGGTATAGTGACAGGTATAGAAAAGTATATATATTCTTGATCAGCGTGACCTCCTGAGTCGATTTAGCCATGTCCGTCCGTCTGTCTGTACGTCTGTCTGTCTGTCTGTCTGTCTGTGGAAATCACGATTACAAGAGAACGAATAGATATATCTCCATCAAACTTGGTACGAATATTGTCTATCATTAGAAACTCATCGGTATTGAAAATGGGCAAAATCGGACCATTGCCACGCCTCCTTTTTATACTAAATATAAATTCATCCATGCTTATAGCTCAATTTCTCAGCTTGTAGAACAAATTTGGCGTTGAAATTTTGTCCAGAAGTCCACTGCCTCTGACCAAAACAGACTACCAAAAATGGGCGTGGTCCGCCCACTAATTAAATAAAACTCGATTACAGGAGAACGAATAGAGATATTTTCATCAAATTTGGCACGAATATTGTCTATCATCAGAAACTTATCGGTATTGAAAATGGGCAAACCGGACCATTGCCACGCCTCCTTTTTATACTAAATATAAATTCATGCATGCTTATAGCTCAATTTCTCAGCTTGTAGAACTAATTTGGGGTTGAAATTTTGTCCAGAAGTCCACTGTCTCTGACCAAAAAAGACTACAAAAAAATGGGCGTGGTCCGCCCACTAATTAAATAAAACTCGATTACAGGAGAACGAATAGAGATATTTTCATCAAATTTGGCACGAATATTGTCTATCATCAGAAACTTATCGGTATTGAAAATGGACAAATCGGACCATTGCCACGCCTACTTTTTATAGTAAATATAAATTCATGCATGCTTATAGCTCAATTTCTCAGCTTGTAGAACTAATTTGGGGTTGAAATTTTGTCCAGAAGTCAAAAAAGACTGTCTCTGACCAAAAAAGACTACCAAAAATGGGCGTGGTCCGCCCACTAATTAAATAAAACTCGATTACAGGAGAACGAATAGAGATATTTTCATCAAATTTGGCACGAATATTGTCTATCATCAGAAACTTATCGGTATTGAAAATGGGCAAACCGGACCATTGCCACTACTACCACATTGCTTTTTATACTAAATATAAATTCATCCATGCTTATAGCTCAATTTCTCAGCTTGTAGAACGAATTTGGGGTTGAAATTTTGTCCAGAAGTCCACTGCCTCTGACCAAAACAGACTACCAAGAATGGGCGTGGTCCGCCCACTAATTAAATAAAACTCGATTACAGGAGAACGAATAGAGATATTTTCATCAAATTTGGCACGAATATTGTCTATCATCAGAAACTTATTGGTATTGAAAATGGCCTAATTTTCAAATAAACGTGTGTAGGGTATATGAACTTCGGCCAGCCCGAAGTTAACACTCTTTCTGGTTTTTTTTCAATCGCGTTGTCAACATTCGCTATACATTCGTACGCTTGTTGTTTTATTTCTCTTATTAAAAATATTTTGTTTTTTGTGTAATCCGAGCTCGTCGCTTAATTATGCTCGCCTGGTGCCTGACGTGCTTTTGTGTTTAAGAATCGATTTCTTTTAATTCTTGCAGCTATTGCTGTTAGCCTGGTCGCTATGAATTAATAAAACTAACGAATATGTTTTGTGAATTCTTTTTATTTCCAAAACTTAATATAACATAGTTTAATTATTTGCTTTCTAAATTTGTTTGTGTTAGTATAACTTCAAATTTATTTTTTTTCCCCATCATATTAAATTTGTTGCAAAGTAATACTTCTAAATTTATTTGTATAATTCTAATTATTGTTTCCGAAATTTATGGTCTGTAATTGTAGATATATATATAATTTAAGAACGGGTTTTTTGGAAATTTGTTGTATTTTCTGGGTTTAGCTCCTTTCAGTTTGCGTTCCCTGAAGCTTTGCTTTAGTTTATTTATTTTCTCCCAAACTTGGTGTGTTACAACATATTGGCGCAGCCAGATTTTCGAGCCGAGGATCGCTCGAATAAAGGAAAAAGTAAGTAACAATAAAATACGAAAATTAAAAATAAGAATAGCAGTTTAGATTAGTTAAAAAATAAGTAATATAACAAAGATTAGTAGCTTAGGAAAAAGCAGGAAGTGAAAAGGAAAAGTTATAAGTTATAAGCTAGTTAAAATTAAAAGTTAAGAGCAAGTGATCGTATATGCGATAGTTTAAGAGGAAAAAAAAAGGAAAATTGGCAAAAAGTGAAATAATAAGTTCAGGAAAAATTCAAACAGTGAAAATAAAAAATTGAAAAAAAGGATATTAATAGAATTAAAAGAATTTAATTCTATTATTATATCAAATATATTATTTTAAATATATTATATAAAACATAAAATAACTTTCAGGTCCCAAAATCATCGGTTACATCAAAAGGATGCTAGCTTAATTGCACGGCAAACTTATCTGTCCAATAGCATTAGCTGGACAAAATCTTTGCTGAGGTCGACCCATTTCACTCGGGAAGTCATTCTTATATTTTTATAATTATAGGATAAAGTATTAGAGAAAATAGGATTTTTTTTATATATATATTTCGAATATAGTATATATATAATAGTATATATATTTCGAATAAATGTAATAACAATGTTGTACATGAACTAAAAATTTAATTGAATTCCCGCAGCCAGAGGGAAGAACGGAACCGAAGCAGCGGCGAGGAGGTAAACTGGTAAAGGATAAGAGACGACTAGCTTATTTGAAGGCACTTGTAACAGACGAAGTACACCCAATTCCGTGGAACAGGACACACCAAGTTTGGCAGGAAATAAATAAACTAGCGCAAAGCTTCAGGGAACGCAAACTGAAAGGAGCTAAACCCAGAAAATACAACAAATTTCCAAAAAACCCTAAGAAAGAAGACCATAATTGTTCTTAAATTATATATATATCTAAAATTACAGACCATAAATTTCGGAAACAATAATTAGAATTATACAAATAAATTTAGAAGTATTACTTTGAAACAAATTTAATATGAGAAAAAAAAAATAATAATAAATTTGGAGTTATACTAACACAAACAAGTTTAGAAAACAAATAATTAACTATGTTATATTAAGTTATATTAAAACATATTCGTTAGTTTTATTAATTCATAGCGACCAGGCTAACAGCAATAGCTGCAAGAATTAAACGAAATCGATTCTGCTGTACTTGCAAAAAGAAGTAGGTCATAAACTCTAACTTGAACTTCAAGCAAGGCCAGAATTGTCAAACTACAAGCAGCAGCTGATAGCAACAATAAACACAAAAGCGCGTCAGCAGTAGTGGTTATAGGCCGGTTCTGGGACAAAGGAAAAGTGGGAATAAAATTTAGGAGTGTGTCTTTGCTAAAAATTGGGTTGTGTCTTTGCTATAATTTGCTTTTTGTCCTTGCTGAAAAAATAGTTTTAGGGGTTTTTAAAATGAATATTGCATTTTTAGTACTTTAGGATTGAGTCTTTGCTAAAATATGGTTTTAGGGGTGTTTTCTCGGGTAATTTTTTACCTTTTAGCCGATAGGTTTGTAACTACGCTATCGTCCACCAGATGGCCATCGTGAATAAGTGCTTTGGAATGTTCATTTAGGCTTGTGTCTGTGATATAGACTTAGGAATGCCGATCGTTTGCTATACCGAAGTAAATGGCGTTAGTGGGGAGTTTTTAGTGTAGCATACTTTTTTAGTCTTTTCTCTAATTTCTCGGGTTGGTTATGAGGTGTGATTTTGTCTTTGGTGTGAATAAATAGGGAAGAGAAAAGCGTAGCATACTTTTTCAGTCTTTTTTTTTCTAATTTCTCGGTTTTAGGAATGAAGGTGTGATTTTGTCTTTGGTGGGAATAAATAGGGAAGAGAAAAGCGTAGCATACTTTTTAGTCTTTTTATATGACGTGTGTTTGGTATATCGGTAAAGTGCTAAGCTATTGTAGAAGTCAGATGTTTTGTTATGTGGTTGTTGATGTTGTTATTTATTTTAGGGGATGATTCACTTCGGCACTTTGATCGCCAGCTGCAACAATCTGGCTCCGAAGTTCTGTGGAATTTCAATTAAATAAAGTCGTAAATTACGGGTCGGTTGACCATTTAGGGGATAATCTACAGGCGGACGGATGGGATACTCGAAACTATTGTTGTAGGAGTTTTCCTTGCGGTGTGTTTGTGGTATTTATTGTTAATTCATAGCAACCCAAATCAACCTTTTTATCGCCAGCTGCACTATGCAGCGTGATCGTTTTGGGTACGCAAGCCTCCTGCTGTGTGTGATTATTGTATCACTTCAACTATTGTATCAAGGTGCACTCACCACACTCTGGGGACCCTTTCCCTTTCCTTGGGGGAAAAAAAATGTTCAACGTGTGCAGGTGTTTACAAACAATTTCCATTTTCGAATCCATTTCGAATCTAGCGAACGATTTTTTCGTATAAATAGATGCTACATTTCAGGAGCAAGTCAGAATCCGACATTCACTTGGTGAGTAACGTTTTCTCGCGGAACTGGGTACTGAAAGGTGCCCGTTCCATTACACTTTGGTTGACATCTGATCGCCATAATCATTGGTGGAACCTAACCGCCACTATAACAAAAAGGTATTGTTATCTAGCCCCTGACAAAATCAGATTCTGTCTAATAGGGAAAATTTTTTTGTTTAGGATTCAATTAATTTTTTTTCTTTTTTGTTTAATTTTAATTTTTGTTTAATTATTTTTCGTTTTTTATATTTTTAAAAATTGTTTGGTTTAATTATTTTTCGTTTTGACATCTTTAGAAGTATGTTATTTAAATTTTTTCGGTTATATTTGTTACTTTTTAGAATTTTACTTTTTATATTTTTTAACATTTTTTCCTGGTTTTTTAAAGTTTTATATAATATTTTTAATAGTTAATTTAGTTATTTTTCCATATTATTTTCGAATAAAGATTTGTAAATTTTTTTTCTGTTTTATTTTTTCTAGTTTTTTTATTTTTTACCTTTTATATATTTTTTAAAATTTGTTTTAATTATTTTTCGTTTCAATATCTTTAGAAGTATATTATTTAATTTTTTTCTGTTATATTTGCTACTTTTTAGATGTTCAGTTTTATAACATTTTATTTATTTTTCTGGATTTCAAATATCATATTTTTAATAGTTAATTTAATTTTTTTTCTATTTTATTTTCGAATAAATATTGTAAATTTTTTCTGTTTTATTTTTCTACCTTTTTTTGTTTTTTTCCTTATTATATATTTTTTTAAAATTGTTTGTTCTAATTATTTTTCGTTTTAATATCTTTAGAAGTATATTGTTTAAATGTTTTCTTTTATATTTGTTACTTTTTTAGAATTTTACTTTTTATATTTTTAATAGTAAATTTAGTTAATATATTTGTTCATTTTGTTTTCGAATACATATTGTAAATTTGTTTTGTCTTAATTTTTTATTGTGTAATTATTTTTCCTCTTTATATATTTGTAAAAAATTGTTTGTTTTAATTATTTTTCGTTTTTATATATTTTTTAAAATTGTTTATTTTAATTATTTTTCGTTTTAATATTTTTAGAAGTATATTATTTAAATTTTTTCTGTTATATTTGTTACTTTTTTAGAATTTTACTTTTTATATTTTTTTTAACATTTTTCGTGGTTTTTAAACTTTTATATTTTTAATAGTAAACTTAGTTAATATATTTGTCCATTTTATTTTCGAATACATATTGTAAATTTTTTTGTCTTGATTACTTTGTGTAATTATTTTTTTCCTTTTTATATATTTGTAAAAAATTGTTTGTTTTAATTATTTTTCGCCTTTTTTAATATTTTAATATGTTCGAATTCAATTCGAATTTTTTGTTGTTATTTTTTCCTATTTATGTTGTTTTTTTATATGTATTTTATTCGAATTTTCCTCTTTTTTTCCTTTTTCAAATAATGTGTACGTTAGACCGGTTCTTATTTATATGGACAAATTTATTTTCTTGAATATATGTTACGGCAAGCGCTAAAAATATTCGTTTTAGTCTCACAAAGCATAAAAAAAAATTTGACAACGATTGGATAATTTTTAGCCGTGCCCCAAGCACCTTTTTGTTTTTATTATGAGAAATAAGGCAAAAAAAAATATATTTTTTTATTTTATTTGCATTTATTTGAAAAGTAAGAATAAACTGAAATATTTTTATTAATTACATACTCATAGTAACATTAATATTCCATAATAATTCCCTGCCACTAATTTCTGGTAACATTGTACCATCCCAATGCAAAACAAAACTACGTGGAATCTGGAAAAAAAAACTCAAGTTTCTTAATTTATACTCAAAACATAAAAAAAGAAGCATAGGGAAAAACACAAACACATTACAGTACTTACATCAAAGTTTGCTGCAATGTTTTGTGCTGTTGTTGCACGATGTTTCTGACGCATTCGACGAATTGATGAACGATTTAGTATAAGATCTTCGATATCATAGCCCAACGCGTCAGCAGTTGCACTTAGGATATGAACTGCAGCACCATCAGTGATTTTCCACTTATCCAAAGTTGAAAGCAGTCTTGGTGTAAACAAATTTGTTTTACCTCTGGATATACCTGATATACCTGGATATGCATTTCCTGCTGATGTTGATGCTACAACTTCAATATCGTTTTCGTCGTCAATGTCAATCATACCTGTTTTACAACAATAATTCTGATTTGCTTAAAAGATATAATTCTTAATTGTATACCTCTTTGAGTATGTTGTTCATATAACTCTTTTCGTTCATCTTCTTTTATTCGACGCTGGTTTTCTTGTTCTTTCTGGACTGCCTTTCGCTTTTCTTTCTGCATGACAATTCTATCCGTTCCTAGCATACAACCTGGTCTTCCTTTTTCTCGTTGCTTTTTTAAGAACTCTTTGTCTTCTTGTATTTTAATTAATTCTATCGCGTTTGCGTGTGCGATATCGAATAAATCATGTAATTTATCTTGAAATTCAGTTTCTTTCCTGTTTTGACATTCTGTTTTTCGACCATGATGCTTTGTAATATCTCTCCACTCGTTGTATAATTTTTCCAGCTTCTCAATGCAGTGTTTTTCATGGTGTGTTGGAATTCGTGCTTTTTGCCAAAACGTACTAACCTCAGCAACAACTAATTTAGAACTTTCTCTTAAATTTAAACCAACTATTCTTAAATTATAAAATAAAACTGGTAGCACTTGTTTTCTTCCTGGTAATTTAGCTCCAGTAATTTGGTGGTCAATTACGCCAATTAACATAATATCATCATCCGATCGAAATCTTTTGGTTGTCATCGCTTTGGATTTTTAATTTTAAAATTTATTTGTTCAATTTTTTAAAGGTAATTTTGGACAATATTCTTTTAAATTTTTTTGTTTGAACTTCACGATTTCACTAAATTCGTCGATCTCCACGTGTGAAAGTTGCAATACAAAATGATTTATTTATGCGAATTTTCGTCAGACGTACACAACAACAACACAGTACTGGGCCGCCACAAAAAAAGAGAGAGTGTGTGTCACATTTGCCAAACGCACACACACACATTTCAATAAGTACTTACCAACAGGGCTGCCAGATACATTTCAAGAAAAACCGGGGAAAAACATTTCAATGTTGGCGGGGGCACGGCTAAAAATTGTCCAATCAAGCTCAAATTTTTTTTGTGTATTTTTAGGATCAAATAAAATGGTTTTAGCGCTTGCCGTCATTCGAATTCGAAAAAAAAGAAATAAGGACCGGTCTAGTGTACGTATATTATTATAGTTTATAATATATTTATATTCATTTATATATTTTTATTTACTTAGTTTTTATTTTTTTTTGTTTATTTTTGAATTGAAATTCGCACACACACGAGTATATATATACACATATATCAAAATTTAAAAAAATGCAATTCGTATGCAAAATATGTGGCACTTGCTTCACAGCAAAATACAATTTAGTTCGGCACACTAAGGCCATGCATGAGGAGAAACTCTTAGAATGCAATGATTGCAAAAGAAAGTTTAAACGCAATTACATGTTGCAAGCACATAAGTGCGTAAAGACAATGCAATGCAACGTGGAAGCTGGTACTTCAGCTGAACTGAGGACAATTCAAAGCACTACAACATCCTACTGCGCAGGATGTAAGGAAAATGTAGCTGCAAAGAATTGGTCCTATCACGTCAGGACAAACAGGCACAAGAAAAACTGCTGTGTATCCACAAACAGCAGTTTGAAACATTTAAAGGGTACCTTCAATGAAAGAATAGAATCTTTCATATATGAAAATAAGGATGAAGGTACCCTTGTGCCGGAAACATTTTTCCAGAACGGAAAAGACGACATGTGCCGAGAGCTACAGATTAGCCTTGAAAAGCACATGTCGTATAAGTTCAACTTGAAGATGTTTTGTGAGTTTGTTAAAATCACAACTGACGCTGAAATGATTGTGGACTTCAAATCATTTCAGACCAAGATGACGATAGTTCAGCTGGAGGAGCAAATAATGCCAGTCCTAGATGAGATGTTCGCTAGCTTAAGGAAAAAGATAAGCGAATTCCAAGAGCGAGACAGTGGCTGGAGCCTGTCGCGGATATCTCATCTAGAAGTGAACATAAACCAATACAGGGCATTGAAGGGCTCTTCATATATCCCCCTACCAGCAGTCCTGAATAAGAAGCATGCCTGCATCAACATCAAAAACACCGATGTTTATTGTTTTAAATGGGCAGTGATTGCAGCGCTGAGCCCCACCGAAATTCATGCAGAAAGGCCCCAAAATTACAACATTCGGAATATTGAAGATAGCGAGATAAGTCTATCTAATGGAATGGTTGTAAACTTTGCGTGTTTAGCATTTCCGCTAGCACTCAAAGACATTGCACGCTTCGAACAGATTAATGCCGATATAAGTGTCAATGTTTTCGGGTTTGACGAAGATATTAGTGCTATAGTCGGCCCATACTATAGCACCAACGCAGAAAAAAAATATCACGTCAACATGCTTCTTATTCAGGACATGGAACGATCCCACTATGTGTGGATTAAAAATATTTCAAGGTAGGTTAAAAATAAAAATCCTATAAATATTTCTCTTTTTTGTTTTTAAATTTCTTTCTGTTTTCCAATAAAATTTGTTTATAAGAATATATTGCGTTATACTTATACACATATCTTTTTTTCTCTTTTATTTTACATTATGTCAATAGACTGGCACGCTCCCAACAGACGCATAATGACCATGCAGCACATTTCTGCAACAGCTGCCTGCAGTACTCCAGAAGCGGCGACATCATGGGCAGGCATAACTGTAGTAAGGTCGTCACAGTTATGCCCGAGCAGAATAGGGCGACCATAGCATTTAAGAACCATGAGCGTAAGCTCTTAGTCCCATTCGTTGTCTATGCAGACTTCGAATGTATTTTAAGTAGTGTAGATAGTAGTAGTAATAGTAATAATTTAGTTAGTAAGCATATACCAGTGGCCTTTAGCTATAACATTCATTGTAGTTATGGTAATAGGTTAAGTAGATTTGTAATTAATTCGTAGAATTTTTAGTTAGGGATATTTTAGATGTATATTATAAGTATTTGAGTGTTATAAAACCGATGGCCTCCTTAACACCTCAGCAGTCAATGCATCAGAGTCAATGCAAAAACTGCCATATTTGCAATTTGGAATTGGGTGCAGACAGAGTGGCGGATCATTGTCACCTTACTGGCGACTATAGGGGTCCAGCACACAACAGCTGTAACCTACAATTCCAAATTGCAAGTTTTGTTCCCATATTCTTTCATAATTTTTCTGGGTATGACTGTCATTTGTTCATCAAGGAATTAAATTTAATTGATGGGGATATAAATGTGATTCCTATGAACAAGGAGTTATACGTCTCTCTTTCAAAGCATATTAGAGTTAGCGAGAAAAAGACAATTGAGCTAAGATTTTTAGATTCCTTCCGGTTTATGGCCGCAAGTTTGGATGACCTGGCATCAAATTTAACAGCGTCAGACTTCCACACAATCCACCAAATATATCCAAGCAATAATGAATTTAGTCTTTTAAAAAGAAAAGGTGTATTCCCATATGAATACCTAAATTCATTAGGGCGACTTGAAGAAACTTCTCTTCCTTCTCGAGAGGAATTCTTCAGTCGCTTAACAAACAAGCAATTTTCGGTTGACGACTATGAACACGCCGTTAAGGTTTGGCAAACATTCAATTGTCAAACTCTTAACGACTACATGCTTTTATATCTGAAAACGGATGTTCTTATTTTAACAGACATTTTTGAAAATTTCAGGAAAGTCTAAAAATATTTATGAGTTGGATCCATGCCAGTATTACACTGCCCCAGGATTATCCTGGGATACCATGCTGAAAACCACTCAAATAGAACTAGAGTTGTTTACGAATATAGACATGTATATGTTCGTACAGAAAAGTATAAGGGGAGGCATTGTCCAGTGCTCTAAGAGGCATTCAAAGGCTAATAACAAATATGTGGTGGATTATGATTCCAATAAGCCATCAGAATATTTGATGTATTTGGATGCCAATAACTTATATGGCTGGGCAATGTCGCAATATCTTCCTTATGGTGGTTTTGAGTGGATACAAAATGCTGAATAATTTTATGTACAATCAATCCCCGAAAATTCATCTTTCGGCTATATTCTGGAAGTGGATTTAATTTATCCAGCTAAGTTGCATGACGCTCACAATGATTTATCATTTTGCGCAGAAAATAAAAAATCTCCAAATGGTAAATTTGCGAAGCTGATAACTGATTTAACCAACAAGACTGCTTATACAATTCACTATCAGAATCTTCAGCAATGTCTTAAGAATGGTTTAAAGCTTGCTAAAATTCATAGAGTTTTAAAGTATAAACAGTCTTGTTGGTTATAGCAGTATATCGATCTCAACACTCACCATAGAACCTTGGCTAAGAATAATTTTGAGAAAAATTTCTTCAAATTATTGAATAATGCCGTATATGGAAAGACGATGGAAAATGTTGACAAGAGGAAAGATGTAAAAATTGCAACTGGGAGAGTAGAGGAAGACGTTTAGGAGCTCGCGCATTGATTGCTAAGCCCAATTTTCACAGTGTATCATACTTCACTGAAGATATGGTGGCAATTCAAATGAGTAGAGCTCGATCAGTCTATAATAAACCAATTTACTTGGGGTTTGTTGTGTTGGAGTTGTCAAAGTGGAAAATGTATGATTTCCACTATGATTACATGAAGCCTAAATTCACAACAAACCTCAAGCTAAATTATATGGACACAGACTCCTTTATTTACTCAATTCGTTGTGATGATTTTTATGTTGATATTCGGGATGATATCGATTCGAAATTCGATACTTCCGAATATACCTCCAACAATTCTTTCCATATACCGCAGAAAAATGCCAAGGTTCTGGGTATGATGAAAGACGAGAATAAAGGAAAAATTATGAAGGAATTTGTAGGTCTGCGCTCAAAAATGTATTCCATCGATGTTTTTGACTGCAGACTTATTAAGAAGGCCAAAGGTGTAAAGGCCACTGTTTTAGATAAGTTAAGTCTTAGTGACTATAAGCATTGTTTAGTTAATAAGAGTATAATTTATGGAGACATGTATATATTTAGATCTAAGCTCCATGAAATATATGCTCAACATATTCGTAAGATAGCTTTAAGTGCAATAGATGATAAGCGTTATATTAAGGTAGATGGTATCCACACTTATGCGTGGGGCCATTATAAGATAGGTTTAATTAATGACTTAGATTTAAGCAATGATGAGGAATTTTTTGATGATTTAGATTTTTAAAATTTCTTCATCAAATCAAAACAAAATTTCTAAATAAACACAAATGTATTTATTTAATTCCTAAAAAAAATGTATAAATAAAATACAAATATATATACATATTTAATTCCTAAAAATTTGTAAATAAAAACAAATATATATGTATATACTACATATTTAATTCCTCATCAACTCAAACAAAAATTTGTATATAAAACAAATTTGTAAATAAAAAAACACATGTATATTTAAATTTTAAATTATTTCTTTTATTTCAAAATGGATGCAATTTCTTAGGACTAATATATTTTAAGGTACAATTTTCAGAGTATGCATGACATCGTACAGAAGTTGGAAAAGTTTATATAATGTTAGGTTGAAACAAATTAGATAATTTTCTTAATTTCGCCGGTGACTGGAGTATATTCAAAGATTCTATCATGGATGAGCACACAGTATGCAGATGTCCCAGCCGGAATGTTCTTCAATGTTTTGAATTCAATCCTTATATCAATAGGTCCAGTTTTTATTGCTTCGTTCTGATGTGTTACATCCAAAACAATTATCGGAGCTTCATCTTTAAATTGTTCACGTAGGAGCAGAGGTTGTGGTTCACGCATAAAATAACTTTGTTGAAATTTAGCATACATATCATATAGGATAGCATAACGATCACTGTCGAATTTCAGATTAAGATCATCATAGGGATACGTATCCGAGTTAAGATGTACTTTTATATCGGTTAAATCACAATGCTTAAAATTGTTATCTCTCCTAAAGGCAATCAGAATAAAGCGTGGTCTTTCATTTTGTGCTGCTAGCTTTACATTCCACAAATGATTGGTTCCTTGAGTAAGACAAGGATTAAAATGACAATCCCAACTGCGAAATGATATTGTTAAATGTTGTGCACTCTGAATGGTTTTGAAAATTTTCAATTTTGTATAATCAGCCAATTTTATATGCAGAATTTTCCATGTGATGTTTGTTAGTTGTAATTTTAATTTTTCATTTGCAACAACCGAGTATACAATATTTTCATCTGACTTGGAGCGTGATAAAATTAGCTCATGTTTAGAATTTACCAGAATTTTATTAAAGTCTTCAGCAAATCCGAGTAGATTTTTTAACGGCATACAGAAATTAAAATATCCGCTTTTTACTTCCAGTTCTTCATCAAAAAACCATCCGGCATTTGTCAACATGTTGCTCTCATTCGTGTTCAGAGAAACATAATTCTTCATTGCAGTTGTTACACCCAAATGTCGGGTGCGATCAATTTCCATACCATTAAGCTCATAGCGAATCTCATCAAACAGATATGCAAGGAAATTGTTTTTCAATTTACCACTTTTTGATAGTGTTCCATTTTTTAAAGTGATAAATCCTTCGATATAAATATAACTCTCACTGTGCAAAACATAGAGATCTTGGTTTTGAATTGAAATTCTAATTTCATCGTTGTTTTTAAATGATTGCAAATACGGTGAATAGCTGTGATAATCTTTTTTAATAATACTATCATCGTAAATCGGTTTTTGTGTAACAGTTAGTATGCCACTCATTATTTCTGTTTTAATACAAGTCCCAGCGATTTTAAAAATTTTTTGTTGTTCGTTGTTAATGTCTTGCCTTTATTTGTTGATTGAGGATCCTTTAATCTTGATTGTTCAACCGTCAATGTAGGAATGATTGAAGATTCATGGGTGAGTGTGTTTTTATTATAAATTATCATATTAGTCGATGGGTTTTAAATGAAGTCTTAGAGTTATTGTTTCTCCACAAAAATTAATTAATTTTCCGCTTTGATCGACAACCTTAACTGTGACCGAACTTATCTGTTTGGTGTTTACTGGTAAATAGATGACATTTTTCGGAATTTAATATATGAACGGACCACAATGTTGCACTCAAGGTGTATCGCAGATATATTCGTTATATTCAAAGGTATGTAGGTCTGATGCATGTGACTTTCCTGCTTCCAACTCAATATTACTGAAGCCCAGTAATGAACCAATTGTGCCCCCCTTATTAAAATAAATTATATCTTTGCTGGATTCTACAACTGCTTGAAGTGTATTGCGATTTGCAAATATTTTTAGGCTTTCAGCTGGTTCTAATCTAGTATATTCCTCTTTAATATAATCAGCAATATCATCGAGCTCATATGAACCAACTGGAATTCCAACCTATGTGAAACAAATTGTTGTCGACATCAACGTTAGGTATAGAATTGTAGCTGTGGAAATCAACGAGTCCACACACATAGTTTCTGTCCAATTCTATTGGTGGAAAGTAATCGGCCGTAAGAACTGACTCGTTACCGCTCAGAGTAAGTGTTATAGACATCTCGAATGTTAATAAAGAAATGAAATTAAAAACATAAAGAATATGGTTTTATTTAAAAAATTTTTATTTAATTCTAAAATACAAAATACATATATAAAAAAAAACAATGAATTTTTATAGTATAGCATTGTTGTTAATCCAAGAGTTATGATCATTCGAAAATCCTAACCATTTAACAAGACATCTGCTTCCTTTGGTTTTGAGAATTTTTTCAACGAGGTATGTGTTGGGGTATCTTGTCTTCAGCAGTTCACTTTCATAAAATCCGCCTTTAACGGAATTGCCTTGATAGTCTTCCAAAATATATGTTGTTGGATTCGTGATTTGTATAGTCTTTATTTTGAAAATTTCTGTTGTCCAGTTCGTTGTATAGCCTTTCTCAAAAATGTGCTTATATTTGCTTTCTCACAAAGTCCCCCTTGCGGAATTTCGGTTTATTGAAAATTTTCAAGTTATTATATGCAGTATTTAATAAAGAGGCTTTATTGGAAGCGTTAACATTCTCAGGAGCCATTTTAATAGTTCTATGAATTTTCGCATTATATTTATCAACTAAATTTTTATAATTATCAATCCATCGATATGACCCGTGATAGCTGAATTCCTTCCACATCATACCTTTAAAGGTTCTGTTGAAACGTTCAACGATTGAAGCTTTTAATATGCTATATGATGAGTAATAATTGATGTGATATTGCGTCATCAAATTTTTAAATTGATTGTTGAAGAACTCTTTACCATCATCGGTTTGTAGATTTTTTGGTATTCGTCCAAATTTTAATATTTTATCCATAGCTTTACTAACATCAGCAGAGTTTTTAGTTTTTAGTGCTATAGCCCAAGCAAATTTCGAAAATGTATCGATTATGGTAAGAAGAAAACGATAACCATCATTAGATGTGGAATAATTACCCATTTCCACTAAATCTGCCTGCCAGAGATCATCTATTCCTTTGGTTATTACTCGCCTTCGCTTAAAATTCTTACGAGCTTGCTTGTGAAGCTCTTCCACTAAACCTCTCATCATCGACATTTGTTGGATTTCTTTTTTCTTTTTCCACTTCTAAATTTTAGCTTTCTTTTTTAATTCCTCTATGTATTTGCGTGTATTTTGAGTTATTGCGAAGATATGATTAATGTCTTTGAAAATATTTTCCTTTAGTACTGTGTATTCCTCTCGTATATGATTGATTTCTTTGTAGATATTGTCTTTTAGCAATGCGTTTTCCTCTCGTATACTTGTGATTTCTTTGTAAATATTGTCTTTTAGCAATGCGTTTTGCTCTCGTAGTCTTATGTTATTCTGGTCAATATTTCTGTGGATGGACTCCTTTAGCAATGTTCTCTCATCTTTAATTTTCGAGGTATTCTGATTTAGACTTTCAGCCACAAATGCTTTTGTAACAGCATCACATTCCTATTTAGGTTCTCCAACAATTTTTAAGCGCCTTTTCTGGAAGTTTACATTTCTATCATAGTCCATATTAAGGCCTAAAGTGTTTAGAATATTTCTTTTTAATTTTATTTGGTTTTCACCTTGCTGAGAATAATGACCGAACTTGTCAACGCTCATTTTAAGATTATTATTTTAAAAACTATTTTATAAAATGTAACTTTTTTTCTGCAGGTATTGCATCATATGCTAATATTAGTCATCAGTTGGTAATACTAAAGATGTATTATCTATATCAATAGATTTAATTCTTTTGAACTCTACGTCTAAAAATCCGTGTATGCTTTGAATTATTGTGTAGATCTGTTTGAATTCCTTGTAAATATTTTCGTTTATTAATGAGTTCTCTTCTTGAATTTTCGAGGTAATCTGATTTAGACTTTCAGCCACAAATGCTTTGTAACAGCATCACATTCCTCTTTAGGTTCTCCAACATTTTTTTAAGCGCCTTTTCTGGATGTTTACATTTCTATCATAGTCCACATTAAGGCCTAAAGTGTTTAGAATATTTCTTTTTAATTTTAATTGATTTTCACCTTGCTGAGAATAATGACCGAACTTGTCAACGCTCATTTTACGAATATTATTTTCTGTTATTGTATATAGCATTTATACAATTATATCTGCTTCCCTAAGTTCTTCAATTATTGAGACTACTTCATTATTATGATTGTTGTGACCAGCAGATTCAGATGATACTAATAATCTTAGCCTATCTACCAACTCATTTGGATCATCCCAATAGATATAATTTGGCTTGTGCTTATTAACACTCATTAAACCGCTTCCTTTGTGTGATGATGTTGAAGATTTATTCTCATTGAATAACTTTTTTATTATTTTGTATTTGGATGCTCTAGTCCCCATGTTTTGCTTAGTTGAGCTATAATTGCGTTTATGAGCATTTGTAGTATTTAAAATTTGTTTGTACATTTGTAGATCTGCATTATCATAATTTTTAGGTTTCTTTTGGAATAATAGTTCAGACAAACCTGATGTTAAGTTCCAATTATGATTAGAAATAGATATTTTGTTATCATCTACTTCAAAAGTTTTATTACCAATTCTCCATTTACCATCTGAACCTCTATGTGGTCCATATAGAGTATCTAACTTATCCTGCTTTTCCAATTCATATAAATGTGATATATTACTAGACGATTTACTAGCATCTGCTGTTGAATCCATTTGCGAGAAAAAGGGATCTTCTTCATCATCATCATCATTACTCTCAGTAATAGTGTTTGCAGTCTCATCTTTGAATGGTTTTTCATTTCTTACTTTAAACGGTGTGCTGGTTTTTAGGAAAAGTTCTTTCTTATTGATTCAGATATTGTTTTGGTTGATTTTATAATTTGATTTAGATGGTTTAACTATTTCTTTTAGAGGTTTTGTGATGGGGCTAAATGTTTCTTCTAATCTTTTCTCCATATCAGCTTCATCTAATTTTAAACTATTAAATTTTTTCTTTAATACATTTCTAGTCTTTATGATTTCCTTAAGTACTTTTTCATCCATTGCGCTCTCCTGTGATTCTTAATGTATCAGGTTGAACAGCTTTGAACTGTTTCTGATCAGCTTTTGATGAGGTCGAACAGCTTTTGATGAGGTCGAACAGCTTTTGAACAGCTTTGAACTGCTTTTGAACAGCTTTGAACTGCTTCTGATCAGCTTTTGAACAGCTTTGAATTGCTTCTGATCAGCCTTTGAACTGCTTTTGCACAGCTTTGAACTGCTTTTGAACAGCTTTGAACTGCTTTTGAACAGCTTTTCATGAGGTCGAACAGCTTTTGAACAGCTTTGAACTGCTTTTGAACAGCTTTTAATGAGGTCGAACAGCTTTTGAACAGCTTTGAACTGCTTTTGAACAGCTTTTGATGAGGTCGAACAGCTTTTGATGAGGTTGATCGGATCTATGATGAGGTTGAAGTCATATAAAGTACTAATAGATAATAGAAGGATGCATGTGGCTTTATAGTTATAGTTTATAGTAGAATATAATTATCAAATCCCTTTCTATAACGCCCGCCATCAATTGGATCGTCTTTACTTATAACCACGAATCCATATTTATCTTTCCAACATTCTCTGCATATATTTGAAAACTTCTCAAATGACATATCTGTACCCACATGATCACCGTAAATATGTTTCATATTCATTTCGTCTTGTTTGAATATAATTATTAAATTCGCATTATCAAGTATCAGATGTTTAGGGATTCGTGTATATGTTTGGCATAAGTAAATCAATATTTTTATGTCGACCCATACAAAAGTATGCTCGAATATTATTTTGTTTTTCACATGCGACATCATCGAATATCATAATAGAGTTGCTTTTAGCTTCATTTGGTTCTAAAACATCTTCATTTTCGGAAAATGTATAGAAGCCCATGTTTTTTATCGGATCTAATAATTTCTTCAAGTATTCATACTTTGGTTGATATAATGACTTTGAATACAAATATATATTGGCAAACTTTAGTCCATTCGGACTCTCTATTAGACTCAACATGACGTTGGTCTTTCCACAATTTGAGGGACCAACAAGTAGCCCTCGTATAGAATTCGGCAGCAATGAACTGTGTCTTACATGTGATGATTTATTAGTCGACAAATCTAAATTTTTAACAATGATATTCTTGTCTTGCTTAACGAAACGCATTTTAGCGATTGATATATAAGCGGAAGCATCAGCCCTTTATATTCATTTCTATCGCAACTATTTAATTGAAAAGATATAAAATGGTTGTATGTTATAAAAAGAGTTTTAGTCGAAAGCCATCTGCAGTTGGATAAGGTTTAATAAATAATTTAATAGATGCACTACCAATTGAACTTCATTTACCTGGTTATCAATTCTGCGGCCCCGGAACTAAGTTAGAAAAACGTTTAGCAAGAGGCGATAAAGGAATTAATTCATTAGATGCTGCGCGCAGAGAGCACGATATTGCTTATTCTCAAACTAAGGATCTCAATAAAAGACACATTGCTGATAAAATATTGGAAGAAAACGCTTGGAAAAGCGCAAAATCCAAAGACAAAGGTTTTTCAGAGAGAAAAAACGCCTGGTTAGTTGCGAGTGCTATGAAAGCTAAGACTAAATTAGGTATGGGGAACACACTTAGGAATATTAAGAAAATAAAGAAAACAATTAAACGAAAATGTACGAAAAAATTGTTCACTAATGCTATAAAAAACGCTATGAGGACTATTAATCAACAAAAACCAGACGATATTCGCAGCGCTATTAAAATTGCACGAAAAGTAGTAAACAAATCCTTTAGAAAAAAGAAAGCATCAATTGAGATACCTCGTATTATACCCTTACCGAAAAGAGGAGGGTTTCTACCACTGGTGCCAGTCTTGACTGCACTTGTAGCTCTTGGAGGTTTAGCATCTGGAGGATCTGCGATCTTTAAAGCTATTAACGCTGCAAAAGTTGGTAGAGAATTACTGAATGAAACAAGTCGCCATAATAAAGTGATGGAGGAAATAACTGTGGGCAAAGGTTTATATCTGAAACCATACAAGAAGGGATTAGGTTTATATTATAGCCCGGAATCAAAAAACCTTTAAGAAAGCTACCCAGAAGACCGCTCACAGACATCGACTTGATGGAGCATGCAAAACAATTGCCACATTTTAGAGGTGTTTTCATGAGAGATAGCCTACCGAAATGTGTACGTCAGACAGAATGTGGAATTATCAATCTGGATTCATCGAGCGGTCAAGGTACTCACTGGGTAGCGTATTATAAGAACGGAAAAATTAAGGAATATTTTGATAGCTTCGGAAATTTACAACCACCACAAGAAATTATAAAGTATATGGGAGAGAACATACGCTACAACTATATTCAACATCAAAATTACAATACATATAATTGTGGTATTTATGTCTAGAATTCCTATATAATATCACTAAAAATACTCAATAAAGATTGTTTTATTATATTTGAGCAGAAAATCAAATTGAGTTTTATTTATTTTGAGGTAGAATTTAGGAGAACTAAATACTGTACGAAGGGCTGTTTCACTCCTTTCAATCTCACATGAGTTGTTTTTTCACTGTTTATCTCGCTTCTCCATACACATAACATTTTGGTGGTGTGTGTTGTTTGTTTCTCACCCAATTTCAGTTCTGTTTCCATTGTTTTTCTACTCAAATTTAAAAAAATGTATAAATAATACGTTCCTTGCCTCTAACAATTTAGTCGTTGTAGATAAAACAAAACAGAATGTCAGCAATGCAGAATTCATCATATTCCTTTACCGCCTTGGAAGATTTCAACGAGAGGAATTATACATTGAAGACAGTGCTGAGTATTAAAAACATGGAGCCGAATAGAAGCTACGGCATAAAAACTGTTCGCAAAACCAAAACCAAATATGGCGAGCGGATTCTAATGGAAGTGGACGAAAACATCGTTTTTCTGCCGCCAAGATTCAACAACCTCAGCGACGAGACTATAAGAGAATTCTCCAACGGATCCTACTATTTGACGAAACTAATGACGACAAATGAGGATCATTTTCGTCTGGAGGTGATGGTGGACTTTCCGAAAACTAACATGTATCTTTAAGATCTAACAAAAAAAAAGAAAATGTATAAATAAATATATATATATAATAAATAAATAGTTCATAAATTTTAAATAAATTTGTTTTTATTTGGACAAAAAATTTTATATTTGATTTAGATTTTATTTAATCTATAATACAATAGCATTAATTTATTTATTCTTAAAATAACACGTTCCACCATGTAGCATGCACAAGTGTCTAGTCCATCGAAACATTCGTTTGAAGCCCAACAACAAGATTTATAATGATGTCCATGATTTGATTGTATTATAATTTCATGCTCGCAACGGCTTAGTTTGATGTAGCATTTCAGAATTTCATCATAATGCTCATCCAACAATGATTCCTTTTGTTTGATTAGAAATTCGTGAACTTGCTTTAAAAATATGGAAATATTTACTTTGTCCATGTCTACTCACCAACAATCCAATCTATATTGATGGAACATTTTTATTCTTATAGCGTATAAAAAGTATTTTCTAACAGCTTTCCCTCGAAAATTAAACCATATTGAGTTTACGAAGAATAGAATTAATGCATGTACGATCATGTTCAAAATCTCATGCGTATACAATCATGTGGACGAGAAACACGTGCACGCTTTGCATATATTTTTCCCACGGAAAGGGTCTCAAGAGTGTGATAAGTACACCTTTGTTGAAGCGATACAACAATCAAACACTTTCACACACACATACACGCAGCAGGAGGCCGGCGTCCCAAATTATCACGTGTCTATGAATTAAAAACCACAACGCACACAGCAAGGAAAACTATTCCATCCGCCCGCCTGCAGATTATCCCTTAACAGGTCGACCACAAACACGTGCATGTTTCCCTACTATCACACAACAGGTGATCAAAGACCCGAAATTACTACTGTGCACACAAACACTCACGCTTCATAGTGCAAGTGCTGATAAAAAAGGTTATCCCATTAAAATGTCAACCGAACCTTAATTTACGACTTTATTTAATTGAAATTCCACAGAACTTCGGAGCCAGATTGTTGCAGCTGGCGATCAAAGTGCCGAAGTGAATCATCCCCTTAAATAAATAACAACAACAACCACATAACAAAACATCTGACTTCTACAATAGCTTAGCACTTTACCGATATACCAAACACACGTCATATAAAAAGACTAAAAAGTATGCTACGCTTTTCTCTTCCCTATTTATTCCCACCAAAGACAAAATCACACCTTCATTCCTAAAACCGAGAAATTAGAAAAAAAAAGACTAAAAAAGTATGCTACGCTTTTCTCTTCCCTATTTATTCACACCAAAGACAAAATCACACCTCATAACCAACCCGAGAAATTAGAAAAAAGACTAAAAAAGTATGCTACACTAAAAACTCCCCACTAACGCCATCTACTTCGGTATAGCAAACGATCGGCATTCCTAAGTCTATATCACAGACACAAGCCTAAATGAACATTCCAAAGCACTTATTCACGATGGCCATCTGGTGGACGATAGCGTAGTTACAAACCTATCGGCTAAAAGGTAAAAAATTACCCGAGAAAACACCCCTAAAACCATATTTAGCAAAGACTCAATCCTAAAGTACTAAAAATGCAATATTCATTTAAAAACCCCTAAAACTATACTTTCAGCAAGGACAAAAAGCAAATTATAGCAAAGACACAACCCAGTTTTTAGCAAAGACACGCTCCTAAATTTTATTCCCACTTATTCCCACTTTTCCTTTGTCTAGGACCGGCCTATAACCACTACTGTCAGGCACCAGGCGAGCATAATTAAGCGACGAGCTCGGATTACACAAAAAACAAAATATTTTTAATAAGAGAAATAAAACAAGCGTACGAATGTATAGCGAATGTTGACAACGCGATTGAAAAAAAAAGGGTGTCAATGAGTCGCATTAAAGTAAGTAAGTTAATTGCTGAGTAAGCTGAGTATTGCTGAGTAAGCAAAAGTTAATTGCTTCTAGAGAATCAATTAAAGTCTTAATTGATTCCAAAATACATACTTAAAAAAATAAGTATAGGATAATTAATAGCCGAATCGCTACAGGAACAAACATATTTAGCCTTAGAAAAGAACCATAACGATTTGAAAATGCAAATAGAAGACTTTGCATTAAAACTTCGGAGCATCCTGAAAAGCACTTTTTCCAATAAGGAAAATTTAGAGTTAATAAAGACTAGAATACAAGGCCTAGGAGAAACATCAACTTTAGAAAAAGCAGACGCAGTCATAGAGAAATTGCTTACATTTTTTAAAAATATAATAGAAAGTAAAAACCAAAGCATAAGGGACTATTCGTCAGAATTTAACGCGTTAAAAAAGAAATACGATACTTACCTAAACGAAAAACATTTTCAAGAAAAGATAATGAAGACTCTGGAAGACGAGAACGAACACCTAAGAAAATTACTGAATGACGAAGGATTAACAGAAGAAACCTTAAATAAAACGTTAGAACTGGAATCAGCACAAAAGTCAAGAGAAGACTGTGCATCTTTATAAAAGGCGCATTCCAGAATCCAAGAATTAAAAGAGGAAAACAGGCGGCTAAAACAGGAAATAGAGCTAGCGCACGACCAATCACTATACCATAAGGAACCAACCCCCGCCGCACCCAGTCCAAAGGAATATAATTCAATTTCATTCCCTACATATAAGCAACCAGCGGCAGATCACAGCAAGATGGGTATAGCGGAAATAGCCAAAATAACAAGCAGTATTGTTCCACTGTTTGCAGGCACGCAGTCACCAGATTTGAGAGGTGAAGTGTATAAGTTCATACAGGCGTGCGAGTTAGCTACAAATGAAGCAACTGAAGCAAATAAACCACTTTACATAGAATGCATCAAACAAAGATTATATGGAGACGCTTATGATCTTGTAGGCACACAACATGTCAACACTCTAGAGGAATTATACCTAGCGATACGAAGAGTCTACCTACCAACAGCTGCATTAGACGTAACGTTGTCAGAACTCCAGAATTGCAGCCAATTGCACAATGAGGACGTCCGGCAGTTCGCAAGACGCCTCAACATGAAAAAAACACAGGCATTGCAAATAGTGAAAGACACATATAAGGGAGTAGGTGACAGCGCACTTGTATCCATGGTAACGACATCGGCAAATAAGGCGTTTAGAACAGGGTTAACAGATGCAACGTTACGAACGCACATGTTAAATGTGAAAGGGAAAAATATTGAGGAAATGACTGAAATAGCAGTAAACACGCTGGTGTAAATACAAAGAAGTAACTCCATTCATCAACCCAATATTACACCAATATGTAATATGAATTCGATTGAACCATATATAACACCTGCATTAAATCATCACGTGAATTACAAAAGACCAGAAATAAGGCAGAACATCTCGAGAACGGCACAAGATAAAATAATTAGTTCATTTTGTAATAAACGCGGGCATACGAGAGAAAAATGCTTAACTAGAGAAAACACACCATATTGTCCAAAATGTCTAACATATGGTTACGAGACAAACTGGAGGTGCAACACCAATGACTACAACAGAAGTGGAGCGAACAACAAAAATCAAGGGCCGAATAATCGGAACCAAAGTCAAGGAAATCAGCAATGGAACCAACCTCATCAAACTTGGCAATCGAATCAAGTACAGAGAACCTGGAACCCAATACAAGTGCAGCAAACCTGGCAACCCAAACAACCGGATCAAAATAGGCAACAAAAACAAGCTCAAACGCAATGGAACCAAACACAAAAGAACCTCGTGAACCCAAAACCGAATCCATTTAAGGGGGTTCAAGGGAATAAGAAGACTATGAACACACCGAATAGCGCGAATCAAACAATATGTCATTGGTGTAACAGACCAGGACATATAGTAGCAAACTGTGCAGCTAAAAGGAGTTGGGAAACTCTGCAAAACAATGAGCAGGGAAACCGACAAGGGCCCAGACAAGGCCCGTAATCTGGGAACCCAACAAAAATAGAAATTTAAGGCCAAAAGAAGTAGTAACCGTACGTCCAACATCGGAACAGATCGTGGATACGTTACCGACTTCAGAAATATTAGAAGCTAATAAAGCTAAAAATAGTGGGTACAAATTTACTAGCAGAATAAAAATTATCAAACAGAATGATAAAGTAAATGCTTTAAATGAAACATTCAGTAAAATAATAAATAAAGCGAAGAAAATAATAGAAATGGGAGCAGAGTTGTTAATAATCATCTTGCTAATTATACAATTAGCATGTACATCGATTGTAAAAACTATGCTTCTCAATTTTCACCAACACAAAGCAAGGAGCACTAGTCTTAATATAGTAGAATATATTACAGATATAAAAACACTTGCAAATGAAATAAAATTAAAAGTACTAGAAAAATTTAAAATTTTTATGTCACAATTACAGGACAAGAAAATAATACGTTCGTGGTTAACGAATAATTTGAAAAATAATTATAAAAATACTATAAAAGAAGTATCCAACTGGGATTCAGCCACGTTAAGTGATGTGTTCATTGAACTGCCTTGTGTAGCGGCGAGAAATGGAAAACTCATTTTACTGGTGGATACAGGAGCGGATACAAGCCTAGTAAAAGAATGTGCATTAAGGGAAGATGCCATAATAAATAGAAAGGTTAAAAAGGAATTAAGTGGAGCAGTAGGGTCCACCAGCATATACCATGATGAGGTACAGCCCTTACGTTTAAGGCTACACGTTGTGTCACTTAAACAAGGGGTACCGGCGGACGTCATACTGGGTAGAGACAACATGTGGAACAGATCCATTATAAACACGCTCAGTAAAAACTTAACCTTATTTAATAAAAATAAAGAATTTGTTGCCACTTACAAAGAATTAAATTGCCACTACTAGCCATCAAAAATACAGAAGATCAAAGTAACAAAAATAGTATAACAATTGAAGCAAGAACGGTTAGAATAACGCCGTTAAGAATTAAAACTAAAGTTATGACTGTGGTAGTTCATAAACAAGAGATTGCACCAGGAGTATACCTGGGAGAAACACTAGCAAATGTGGAAAACAAAGAGCTCAAAGTACCAATCCTAAATTCAACGGTAAAAGATTTCATTCTTAGTGACAACTTTGTACCGAGATTTAGTGATTTCCACAAATACAAGCTAAGTGATGTTTCGGACAATCAATGGACTACCATCAACAGTATATCCTTCTGTCCTGTCCTTGGTTTGGATCCTTCCTTAAACCAAGAGGAAAAGGAATCCATAACAAAGCTATGTGCGAAGTATAATGATATTTTTCTTTTAGAGGGTGACAAATTGACATACACCCCAGTACTAGCACATAAAATTCCAATAAAGGTGGATCAGCCACCAATTAATCAAAAACAGTACCGTATTCTTCAGACACAGAGGGAGGAAATTAATAAGTAAATTCATAAACTACTAGAGGAGGATTTAATATCCCCAAGTGTATCTCCATGGAACTCACCACTACTTCTAGTTCCAAAGAAGAGTGGAAAAGATGGAGAAAAGAAATGGCGCCTAGTGATAGATTATAGGAAAGTAATCGAGGTGACAATTAAACAAGTCTTTCCACTTCCTAGGATAGATGAGATATTGGACCAGTTAGGAAGTAGTAGATATTTCTCGACGTTAGACTTGGCAAGTGGGTACCACCAAGTCCTAATGGACAAAGCGGACAAGGAAAAGACCGCATTTAGTTCAGCGTTAGGACTTTTTGAGTTCAATCGGATGCCTTTCGGGTGTTGTATGTCGCGATCGCAATTTCCTCTTCCGTTTGACAAGAACTTTCAAGGCCAGTATTATTGTTTTTATAATACTACTCCGCGAGTGAGTCAAGGCCAAGTTCACATTAATGCAACCACAGCACTTTGCTTGGTAAGCCCGAAGCTTTAGTTTCATTTGTTTTAGTCAAGCTTTGGTTTAATGAACTTCGAAAGCTAAGGTAGCAACCAGAACACTTCGCATGGAATGGATTGTGGAAGCTGGCATTTAGTAGCGAGCTTCCAAACCCTAGAATCCATAGCGCATGGTGATTGTAGTGGATTGTGGAAGCTAGCTTTCATTAGCAAGCTTCCAAACCATTAAATCGCTTGGTTTGAAATAACCAACGATCAGAATCCACACGCGGAAGAATTAAATTGAGAACGATTTTCTTCGCGTATTGATTCTGCGAATATTACAATTTTTATATTGCGAAATAATGGAAATTGCGACACGCGCCAACAGCGACCCACTTTGGTTCGGTCGACGGGTACGTCGACCAAGCCAAAGTGGAAACAAGAAACAAATTCCAACGGGAGTCTAAAAATATTATCAGAACGACGCGGTCGTCTATTCTTAAAATCGCGTATCAAGTCGCGATTAAGCCTGTAAATAAAAGTTAAGTTAGTTTAAAATAAGTGTTAAAATTAAAGTTAGCGTTAGCACGGAAAGTGAGTGGAAAATAGTAAAAGAAGATATAGTAAAAATCCTAACGCAAGAAGTTTTTATTTCAACTGAACCAGAAAGAAGACCACCCAAGAACAAAATACAACAAATTGGCGCAGCCGGATTATCGAGCCGAGGATCGCTCGATTGAGTAAAAAGTAAGTAAGAATAAAATATGAAAATTAAAAATAAGAATAGTAGCTTAGTTAGTTAAAAGTTAATTAGTTAAAAGTGAAGTGAGATAAGAAAGTAGCTTAGAAAAAAAAAATTTTAATTAAAGTGAAAAGTGAAACAATAATTTAGTAATGAATTTGGAGGAATTTTGAAAATAAGCGAAATAATAATTTTAGGAGTAAATCGAAAAGTAAAAATCTAGCAGTTCTTTTTAAATACAACATATTGGCAACAGCATATACAACATATATAGAAATAAAGTTGCCAGGAAATTGGAAAAGAAAAGTGAAATAATAAGTTCAGGAAAAATTAAAACAGTGAAAATAAAAAATTTAAAAATAAAAGTAGAGTCAAATAATAGGAAAAAGTGGAAAGGATAGTAATAATACTAAAATATTATTATACTATTATATGGTAATATTATTATATCAAATATATTATTTTATATATATTATATACAACATAAAATAACTTTCAGGTCCCAAAATCATCGGTTACATCAAAAGGATGCTAGCTTAATTGCACAGCAAACTTATCTGTCCAATAGCATTAGCTGGACAAAATCTTTGCTGAGGTCGACCCATTTCACTCGGGAAGTCATTTTTATGTTTTTATAATTACAGAATAAAGTATAAAGTATACAAAGAGAACATAGGAATTTTTTTTTGTTGGTTTTAAGGGAAAATTAAGATTATCAAGAAATAAAAGTGATAGTGTTTTTTTTTGTTTTAGTCTGAACTTAAAAGTGTGAAATAGGGAACTATATGAAAAAAAAAAAGAAAAAACCAATAGGTGAACGTTAGTACGGAAAATGTGGAATTAGTGAAAAGTAAAGTACGTTCACTAATAAAAATAACTACAGATTTAAAATAATAAAATTATACATTTATTTAACAGCATTTTAATTTTCAGCGTTGGCAGTCGGTTCAAGTTCCGAATGCCAACAAATCAGCAGTTATCCTGGTGAAAGATACTGGTTTATGTGCTAGTTATCTTTCGTTAATGCCAGTAGTCAACAGCAGCGACTTAAACGTCGCCAACATTAACAAATACAAATTTTTGCGATTTTTTTTTATTTAACGATATTGGTTACTGTGAGACAAATTGGCGAAAATCATAATAATTTTGCTAACTTAAATAGATTCTATTTAAAGTGGAAAAGTTCAAATGATAAATTTCCCAAAATTGTTAAAACAGGAAACCAATCCAATACTAAAACAAAACGCGTAGAGTGTGAGTTTGCGTTGTATCGTTTTCGAGTGTGTCTTAGGCGTTTGAGTTCAAATTAAACACGTTAAACAAATTTTACCGATTATCTTGTTTTCAGAGCCGCACATTTTTCGGGTGTGTCTTAGACTTTTGTCCTCAAATTACACAGGTTAAATAAGTTTTAACAGTTAATGTATTTGATTTCAAAGTCGCACATTGTAATTTGGTTAATCGATAATTAATCAGTTTGTCTGAATTCTAAGTAAAACATTTTTTCTAAACAATACGTCACACGGTCGTAAGGGCATGACATGAGGCATGAGGTTAGTTTAAAACCATTGTTAGAAGAAAACATTTAAAGCATTGCGTTTAGAGACGTCATAACAGTGGGAGAATCAAAGCAAAATTAGATTGGTTGTTTAAATGACAAGCAATTACAAGTGCTTGCTGATAAAAACAATCAAAAGGTAGCAAGCAATTAACGAATAAATAACTAGGTTAATCGTCCGAATCCGAGATTGCAAACGTTGCAGTTTCGTTGGCCGCTGAAAAATAGAGGCAGGTCGTTCGTCCCATTCTATGAGGTCTTAAATTACCTTAGCGCAGTCACGAAAATTTTGACGCTTCGTCTCTGCTTGAAAGAAAGCAGAATAGCGCAGTCGCGAAAATTTTGACGCTTTGGCTCTGCTTAAAACAAAGCAGCAGCGGACGTCAGCGTACAAACGAATAAACAGAGGTACAGCGAATGTTTACTGCACGCTCGGTAAACGAAGCGAACATGAAATCTGAACAGGTTAAGGAAGTTGAAACTTCATATTAAGAATTTTAATGGTTTCTCAATCCAAAGTACTACGAGTAGTATAAATAATTAATCGTTTAATGAAACGATTAAACGATAATTGGTGGCGCTAAGTAATCGCTTTAATAAAAATTTAAGTAGCGAAAAATCATTTAAAACAGGAATAAGGGACGCCGCATTGAGAATTTATATGCTCAATGTGACGAATAAAACCATTGAACAAATGGTAGAATTGGCCGTAAAGGCACTCGAAACCATACACAGTAGCTCCCTCCAGACAGACCATTTAAACATTAACATGAATTCACCTTTTCGTGCCTCAATGAACAACCAGCAAGAGCAAACTCAACAGGGAAGCCAGGGCAGAGCTACAGGAGAACAATTTGTTCGGCAACCACCCAGGACACAAAACCCTCCACAAGGAGCGACCGAGAGAATAATATGCTGTTTTCGCAACAAGCGAGGACATACTAGAGATGATTGCCTAACTCGGAAGAACACACCATATTGCCACAAGTGTTCAAAATATGGACATGAGCCAAACTGGAGGTGTGACCAAAAAGGAGGCCAGAATAATGTGGCAAGGAACACATATCAAGGGACTAATTTTCAAAATCAAGGAAGGCAGCAAGGGAATCCAATCAAGCCAAATAGACAATCAAACCAAATACAACAGAACTGGCAACCAAGCCATGTAAAACAAAACTGGCAGCCAAACCAAACCCAACAAAATTGGAATCAAAACCAATGGTGCGAATTTCAACCGCACGGGAATCAAGGAAGGTCAATAAACCCCAATCCTAATACACTTAACGGTTTGCAAAGGAATCAGACTCCTATGAACCCGCCAAACAGAGTGAATCAAACAATATGTCATTGGTGTAACAGACCAGGACATATAGTAGCGAACTGTACAGCTAAAAGGAGTTGGGAGACTCTGCAGAATAATCAGCAGGGAAACCGGCAAGGGCCCAGACAAGGCAAATAATCTGGGACCCCAACCATAATAGAAATTTAAGGCCAAAGGAAGTAGTAACCGTACGTCCAACATCGGAAGAGATCGTGGATACGTTACAGACTTCAGATATATTAGGAGCTAATAAAGCTAAAAGTATGGGGTACAATTTTAATAATAAAATAAAAATTATCAAACAGAATGATAAAGCAAATGCTTTAAATGAAGCAGTCAGTAAAATAACAAATAAAGCAAAGAAAATAATAGAAATGGGAGCAGGAATTTTAATAATCACCTTGCTAATTATACAGTTAGCATGTACCTCGATTGTAAAAACAATGTGTCTCAATTTTCAACGTTATAAAGCAAGGGGCGATAGTCTTAATATATCAGAATATATTACAGATATAAAGGCACTTGCAAATAAAATAAAACTAAAAGTATTAGCAAAATTTAACATTTTTATGTCACAATTACAAGACAAGAAAGCAATACGTTCGTGGTTAACGAATAATTTTAATAATAACTATAAAAATACTATAAAGGAAGTATCCAATTGGGATTCAACCACGTTAAGTGATGTGTTCATTGAACTGCCTTGTGTAGAGGCGAGAAATGGAAAACTCATTTTACTGGTGGATACAGGAGCGGATACAAGCCTAGTAAAAGAATGTGCATTAAAAGAAGACGCCATTATAAATGAAAAGGTTAAAAAAGAATTAAGTGGAGCATTTGGAGGCTGTATAACCACAATAGGGTCCACTAGCATATGCCATGATGAGGTACAGCCCTTACGTTTAACGCTACACGTTGTGTCACTTAAACAAGGGGTACCGGCGGACGGCATACTGGGTAGAGACAACATGTGGAACAGATCTATTATAAACACGCTCAGTAAAACTTTAACACTATTTAATGACACAAAAGAATTTATAATTAAGTTGCCATTACTAGGCATCAAAAACATAAAATATAATACACCCAAAACAAATATAACAATTGAAGCTATATAAAGAACGGTTAGAATAACACCGTTAAAAATTAAAACTAAAGTTATGACTGTGGTAGTTCATAAACAAGAGATTGCACCAGGAGTGTACCTGGGAGAAACACTAGCAAATGTGGAAAATAAAGAGGTCAAGGTACCAATCCTAAATTCGACGGCAAAAGATTTCATTCTTAGTGACAACTTGGTAGTGACACTACCGAGATTTAGTGATTTCCACAAATATAAGCTAAGTGAGGTTTCGGACAATCAATGGACTACCATCAATAGTATAAGTAATGCGGACATGGCGCAACGAATGAATGTTTTAATGAACGATTTAGAATTGGATCCTTCCTTAAACGAAGAGGAAAAGGAATCCATAACCAAGCTATGTGCGAAGTATAATGATATTTTTCTTTTAGAGGGTGACAAATTGACATACAACCCAGTACTAGCACATAAAATTCCAATAATGGTGGATCAGCCACCAATTAATCAAACACAATACAGAATTCCTCAAACACATAGGGAAGAAATGAATAAACAAATTCATAAATTACTAGAAGAGGATTTAATATCCCCAAGCGTATCTCCATGGAACTCACCACTACTTCTAGTTCCAAAGAAGAATGGAAAAGATGGAGAAAAGAAATGGCGCTTAGTTATAGATTATAGGAAGGTAAATGAGGCCACAATTAAACAAGTTTTTCCACTGCCTAGAATAGATGAGATATTGGATCAGTTAGGCAGTAGTAGATATTTTTTGACGTTAGACTTGGCAAGTGGGTACCACCAAGTCCTAATGGACAATGCAGACAAAGAAAAGACCGCATTTAGTTCAGCGTTAGGACATTTTGAGTTCAACCGAATGCCTTTCGGGTTAACCGGCGCCCCAGCGACGTTTCAACTACTTATGAATCATATTCTGACAGGACTTCAGGGTATGGATTGTTTTGTGTACTTAGACGACATAGTCGTATATGCAACAAACCTGGGACAGCATGAAGAAAGGTTAACTAAGGTTTTCGAAGTCATTAGGGAAAACAACTTAAAATTAAACATTAGCAAATGCCAATTTCTACGACGAGAAGTCGTATATTTAGGGCACAAGTGTTCAGAACATGGAGCACTTCCAGACCCTAGCAAGGTGGAGTGCGTTAAGAACATTCCGCCTCCTAAAAATAGAAAGGAAGTACAAGCCTTCCTAGGCCTTGTTAATTATTACAGAAAATTTATACCGGGAACCGCAAAAATAGCACTACCGATTAACAAATTATTACGTAAGGACGCAAGATTTATCTGGACAGAAAACTGCCAGCAAGCATTCGAAAAGCTAAAAGAAGCAGTCATGTCACCACCAGTTTTGGCATATCCAGATTTCACAAAAGAATTTCTTTTAACTACGGACGCAAGTAATGAAGCGTTAGGCGCGGTTCTTTCTCAAGGAGAAGTAGGCGAAGATAGACCAATAGCTTTCGCTAGCCGAGCGCTAAGCGACACAGAGCAGAGATATTCAACGATAGAAAAGGAATTCTTAGCAATAGTATGGGTATATAATAGTATATTTCGAAATCATATATAAGCCAGGCAAGCAAAATTTGAACGCAGACGCGTTGAGTAGAATTCCACAAAATCATAATGTAGTAACAGCAGTCCAGACACGCTCTAGGACAAAAGAAATAGAAACAAAAAACCAAGGAGGTAGGGATGAAACGAGTACAAGTCCGACGCCTGTAGAACCAGACACTTCAGGCATACCTAAAAACGAAAACACCATTTTATTAGAAAATCCAAGACAAATAGAGACTGTCATCAAAGATTTTCATAATACACCATTAGGGGGTCACCAGGGAGCAGTGAAAACTTACCTGCGAATCAGGCAACAATATAGGTGGCCAGGGATGCAAAGACAAATCAAAGATTATGTCAAAAACTGTCCAAAGTGCCAAGCGAACAAAAGTTCGAAGTTAACAAAAATGCCCATGGTGTTAACGGATACACCAATGCGGCCGTTTGATAAGGTTTATATGGACATAGTAGGTATTCTACCAGAAACTGTGTCTGGAAATAAGTACATCTTAACGTTTCAAGATGACTTTTCAAAATTTATGGCATGTAGAGCTATCCCAGACGCGGAAGCTAGTACTGTCGCCAGAGCCTTTTATGACGAAGTAATCACGCGTTACGGAATTCCGAGAATTCTAATTACCGATAATGGAACTAATTTCATTTCGAAATTGTTCTCGGACACATGCAAATTGTTAGGCATTAAAAAATTGCATATAACGCCATACCATCCACAAGCTAATGGCTCACTAGAGAGTTTTGTTAAAGAAGACGGGTCGAATTGGGATCAATGGTTAACTGCAGCGATGCATGTTCATAACCACACACCCCACATTACGACTAAGCAAACACCTTTCCGCACTTTATTCGGATTCGACATAGAAATGCCGACCAATTTAAAAAGAAAGTGTAGTCCGGTATATAATGCCGAAGACCCAAATAAGGTTCTAAGATTCCAAATTCAGAGAGCTCACGAAATAGTGAGGAAAAATCAGGAAAGGGCTAAACAAGTAGCCAAAAATCATTATGATAATAAGTTAAATTCAGTAGAATTTAAAGTAGGAGATAAGGTATTAATTAAGAATCAGACTAGGAAAAATAAGTTTTCACCAATATGGATAGGACCATATGAGGTAGCAAAGATTAAAACTCCAATTGCGACAGTTTTAAAAATTAAGGGAAGGGAAAAACCTTTCCATAATAACTTACTTAAGTTATACAATAGCAATTAAGAAGGAAATAGGATTAACTAGACAATTAAGTAGGAGTACGTCATAATAACTTCGAATAAGGAAATAGGATAAAATAACTTAAAATACTAAAATAGAGTTAGGAGAACATTAAGTTAATCAGAATAGTCACCTTATTAGGAGTAGGATACAAAAATTTAGTGTAGAATAGGATTGATGGCATATATCATATGATAGTATGAAATTATCATTTTTAAGTTTATTACTAATAATTTTAACAATCATCAAATTTCATAATGAAAAATTCAACAAAGAAATAAAAAAGAAATCAGAATAGCGTTTAAATAAGCAACAACTTATTTATTTAAGCGTGAAAATATAAGAAAAGAAAACTCATAAGAAAATTTGAGTAATTTTTTTTAATTTTGGGTTGAACTTTTTAGTTTGTATTCATTTTAATTGATAATATACGGTATATGAAAAGTAGCTGTTCCGTTAAATACACAGCCAATATAACCTTACATTTGCAATTATTATAAGAATAATTGCACATGTAAAATATGCCTGAAGAGTACGTTCATGCATATTACATACAAATTCGAACCCATGTCTATATGTCATAGAGAACAATATGTAGAAATTGAGATAAAGACATAAATTAGAATTAGTATAAATACTAATTTAAAATAGAGAAAAATATAAAAATAAAAATATTTTGTTTCCATTATTTATAATTTCTGTTCGAATTAATTAAGTATATTACTGCTAAATGTAGGGCATTGACAAACTTATGTCAAAATAAGAGTAATAACAAAATGTAGCGATTAACGCAAGCACTGCAACAAAGCAGGTGCAAAAGTAGAGCAACTGAACACGAGCAGAACGCAGTGTCAGTTAAAACATTTAATGAAAAAAAAAAACAATAAGCACAGTAAATGAAAAATTTTAACACAAGCCAAAAGAGAAAGAAAAAGAATAAAACACAAAAGGTGATTAACTTTAAAATAACCAAAATAAAAGGAAAAATAATAGTCACAAATAATAAAACATTGTTATAAACATATACAATATTTACACATATATAAAAGTAATTTAAAAGGTAATTAAATTGTAATTTAGAACAAAATATTTACCAAATTACCAAAATAAGAAAATTGAAGAAAAAAAAAAAAAAAATATTTTTTTTTTAAATAAAATTTTTATAAAAATAGAAAAAGAAATGTACATAAAATCTCACATAAAACGTTAGATATTACAATACTTGTAGGAATTTTGACTTTGGAAGTCAAACTGGGTCTTGGACTTTATATGTAATGGCATAAGAAATAATATTCAGCTCGAATATTCGAAAGAAATATGATATGAATTACAATTATTCAACTGATTACATAAATATTAGGAATTGTGTAATGAAATTTTATATGGAATTAGGATAGAGATGAAATATTTAAAATTGAATTCAAATAAACGCAATGGAAACTACAATTGCATAGAATAACTACACAATAATAATATCAATTCCTAATCAAAAACCAAATTATACATACCATAAAAATATTGTAAGAACAAAAAAATATAAAAATTCATAGTAATAACGTATATTAAAGAAGAATCCAGCATGCAGAAAAGCGGAACTGAATGCTGATGTACACCCACGAGAGCAGCAGGAGACACTCATATCCTATCAACACTTGACAACAGGGCGACAATTAGCGCCCAGCCAAATAGAAGGGGGAAGGGTAGCTGGAACAGCTGATCAGCGTAGCGACAACAACCATCGCAACCAAAGATGGAATAGTCGCAACAATCAAATGCATCAACGCAACGATGCAACAACAGTCGACAAACGCGAAACTACCTTCAAAGATATCCGACAACAACAACATTTGAACATCAATGCGATCGAGGCGGTGACAAATACACAGTACCTTGAGGTCACGTGGAGACCAAAATCAAAAATAGAGATCTAATCCATCTGCAGCAGCTAACTACAAACCAGTGGCTGCGCAAATGCGAAATCCTCGGGAATCATGATGGCGGCCTAGCAGCTTAACTTCAAGCGAAAGTTATGTTAAGCGTAAGGGATAGCATCACAACGTCGCGGCGATGAAGCAGCTAGTAGACAACGTCTAATGCGGTCACAATTAAATTTACACCAGTCATTCACAGTTCGCCATTTAATTTTATGATACATTACTCCGTGGCACAAATCACACTGGACAACATTACCTCAAGAGATAACGATTTAAACGCATCACCAACCAACGCATGATCTTGGTAACATCTCAACCATCAACTACCGTGAAGCGAAAACCAATTGATCCCAATTGCGGGACAACGATACTACCGGTAACGAACATCTGCATCTGATCATCAAGCCTAGCACCTACCACGTCAGCTACCCCGCAGCAACATTCCCACAACACATCGAGAAGAAGACATCAAGACAACGAGGTATACATCAACGGCAACATCGAAAGCAACAGCAACGTGTACATCAGCTTCAAGGTGTACATCAACATCGTAATCATCATCAACAACAACAAGAACATCAATATCCACACCAGATTATCACCCACCTACACACAGATGACACCGAAGAAAGACAGCTACCGGTCATATTATTGTATTATTATTGTAATCAGTTTTTATTACAATTTTGGTTAATAATTAAGTGTATTGAAGTTGTTGTAATTATTACTAATAACTAATGAATATTGACGTAGCACATAAGATCTTCATGAAATGAAATACACTAACATACATAAGTAGACAATAAGCAAAATCAACCTAAACACACGACCACCCCCAATTCAACGAACAATAGATGTAGAAGAAAAATTTAATATCGTTTTGCACGTTAGTAAATTTTTCTTCCCCCAGGGTGGAGGGATGTTGTATGTCGCGATCGCAATTTCCAGTTCCGGGAAATAGAAACTTTCAAGGCCAGTATTATTGTTTTTATAATAATACTCCGCGAGTGAGTCAAGGCCAAGTTCACATTAATGCAACGACAGCACTTTGCTTGGTAAGCCCGAAGCTTTAGTTTCATTTGTTTTAGTCAAGCTTTGGTTTAATGAACTTCGAAAGCTAAGGTAGCAACCAGAACACTTCGCATGGAATGCATTGTGGAAGCTGGCATTTAGTAGCGAGCTTCCAAACCCTAGAATCCATAGCGCGTGGTGATTGTAGTGGATTGTGGAAGCTAGCTTTCATTAGCAAGCTTCCAAACCATTAAATCGCTTGGTTTGAAATAACCAACGATCAGAATCCACACGCGGAAGAATTAAATTGAGAACGATTTTCTTCCGCGTATTGATTCTGCGAATATTACAATTTTTATATTGCGAAATAATGGAAATTGCGACACGTGCCAACAGCGACCCACTTTGGTTCGGTCGACGGGTACGTCGACCAAGCCAAAGTGGAAACAAGAAACAAATTCCAACGGGAGTCTAAAAATATTATCAGAACGACGCGGTCGTCTATTCTTAAAATCGCGTATCAAGTCGCGATTAAGCCTGTAAATAAAAGTTAAGTTAGTTTGTAATAAGTGTAGCATAAGCATAGTTTTAAGTGTAATTGATAACAACATAAGTAGTGTTAAAACAAATAAAAGAAAAGACTAATAAGAATAAAAATAAAAGTGTTAATAAAGGAAACTACAAGAAGCACAAACAAGGCGTTATTATTCGTTGTACAGAGGACAACGAAAAGGAAGAAGACCAAGACCACACTCGAACAGCAAATACAACAAAACCATTGAACAAATGGTAGAATTGGCCGTAAAGGCACTCGAAACCGTACACAGTAGCTCCCTCCAGACAGACCATTTAAACATTAACATGAATTCACCTTTTCGTGCCTCAATGAACAACCAGCAAGAGCAAACTCAACAGGGAAGCCAGGGCAGAGCTACAGGAGAACAATTTGTTCGGCAACCACCCAGGACACAAAACCCTCCACAAGGAGCGACCGAGAGAATAATATGCTCTTTTTGCAACAAGCGAGGACATACTAGAGATGATTGCCTAACTCGGAAGAACACACCATATTGCCACAAGTGTTCAAAATATGGACACGAGCCAAACTGGAGGTGTGACCAAATGGGAGGCCAGAATAATGTGGCAAGGAACACATATCAAGGGACTAATTTTCAAAATCAAGGAAGGCAGCAAGGGAATCCAATCCAGCCAAATAGACAATCAAACCAAATACAACAGAACTGGCAACCAAGCCATGTAAAACAAAACTGGCAGCCAAACCAAACCCAACAAAATTGGAATCAAAACCAATGGTGCCAATTTCAACAGCACGGGAATCAAGGAAGGTCAATAAACCCCAATCCTAATACACTTAACGGTTTGCAAAGGAATCAGACTCCTATGAACCCGCCAAACAGAGTGAGCCAAACGATATGTCATTGGTGCAATAGACCAGGACATATAGTAGCGAACTGTACAGCAAAAAAAAGTTGGGAGACTCTGCAGAATAATCAGCAGGGAAACCGGCAAGGGCCCAGACAAGGCCAATAATCTGAGACCCCAACCATAATAGAAATTTAAGGCCAAAGGAAGTAGTAACCGTACGTCCAACATCGGAAGAGATCGTGGATACGTTACAGACTTCAGATATATTAGGAGCTAATAAAGCTAAAAGTATGGGGTACAATTTTAATAATAAAATAAAAATTATCAAACAGAATGATAAAGTAAATGCTTTAAATGAAGCAGTCAGTAAAATAACAAATAAAGCAAAGAAAATAATAGAAATGGGAGCAGGATTTTTAATAATCACCTTGCTAATTACACAGTTAGCATGTACCTCGATTGTAAAAACAATGTGTCTCAATTTTCAACGTTATAAAGCAAGGAGCGATAGTCTTAATATATCAGAATATATTACAGATATAAAGGCACTTGCAAATAAAATAAAACTAAAAGTATTAGCAAAATTTAAAATTTTTATGTCACAATTACAGGACAAGAAAGCAATACGTTCGTGGTTAACGAATAATTTTAATAATAACTATAAAAATACTATAAAGGAAGTATCCAATTGGGATTCAACCACGTTAAGTGATGTGTTCATTGAACTGCCTTGTGTAGAGGCGAGAAATGGAAAACTCATTTTACTGGTGGATACAGGAGCGGATACAAGCCTAGTAAAAGAATGTGCATTAAAAGAAGACGCCATTATAAATGAAAAGGTTAAAAAAGAATTAAGTGGAGCATTTGGAGGCTGTATAACCACAATAGGGTCCACTAGCATATGCCATGATGAGGTACAGCCCTTACGTTTAACGCTACACGTTGTGTCACTTAAACAAGGGGTACCGGCGGACGGCATACTGGGTAGAGACAACATGTGGAACAGATCTATTATAAACACGCTCAGTAAAAATTTAACACTATTTAATGACACAAAAGAATTTATAATTAAGTTGCCATTACTAGGCATCAAAAACATAAAAGATAAAACACCCAAAACAAATATAACAATTGAAGCTAGAACGGTTAGAATAACACCGTTAAAAATTAAAACTAAAGTTATGACTGTGGTAGTTCATAAACAAGAGATTGCACCAGGATTGTACCTAGGAGAAACACTAGCAAATGTGGAAAATAAAGAGGTCAAGGTACCAATCCTAAACTCGACGGCAAAAGATTTCATTCTTAGTGACAACTTTGTACCGAGATTTAGTGATTTCCACAAATATAAGCTAAGTGAGGTTTCGGACAATCAATGGACTACCATCAAAAGTATAAGTAATGCGGACATGGCGCAACGAATGAATGTTTTAATGAACGATTTAGAATTGGATCCTTCCTTAAACGAAGAGGAAAAGGAATCCATAACCAAGCTATGTGCGAAGTATAATGATATTTTTCTTTGAGAGGGTGACAAATTGACATACACCCCAGTACTAGCACATAAAATTTCAATAAAGGTGGATCAGCCACCAATTAATCAAAAACAATACAGAATTCCTCAAACACATAGGGAAGAAATGAATAAACAAATTCATAAATTACTAGAAGAGGATCTAATATCCCCAAGCGTATCTCCATGGAACTCACCACTACTTCTAGTTCCAAAGAAGAGTGGAAAAGATGGAGAAAAGAAATGGCGCTTAGTTATAGATTATAGGAAGGTAAATGAGGCCACAATTAAACAAGTTTTTCCACTGCCTAGAATAGATGAGATATTGGATCAGTTAGGCAGTAGTAGATATTTTTTGACGTTAGACTTGGCAAGTGGGTACCACCAAGTCCTAATGGACAATGCAGACAAAGAAAAGACCGCATTTAGTTCAGCGTTAGGACATTTTGAGTTCAACCGAATGCCTTTCGGGTTAACCGGCGCCCCAGCGACGTTTCAACGACTTATGAATCATATTCTGACAGGACTTCAGGGTATGGATTGTTTTGTTTATTTAGACGACATAGTCGTATATGCAACAAACCTGGGACAGCATGAAGAAAGGTTAACTAAGGTTTTCGAAGTCATTAGGGAAAACAACTTAATATTAAACATTAACAAATGCCAATTTCTACGACGAGAAGTCCTATATTTAGGGCACTAGTGTTCAGAACATGGAGCACTTCCAGACCCTAGCAAGGTGGAGTGCGTTAAGAACATTCCGCCTCCTTAAAATAGAAAGGAAGTACAAGCCTTCCTAGGCCTTGTTAATTATTATAGAACATTTATACCGGGAACCGCAAAAATAGCACTTCCCATTAACAAATTGTTAAGAAAAGACGCGAAGTCCGTCTGGACAGAAAGCTGCCAGAGAGCGTTTGAACAATTAAAAGAATTAGTTATGTCACCACCAGTGTTAGCATATCCAGATTTTTCAAAGGAATTTCTTTTAACTACCGACGCAAGTAATGAAGCGTTAGGCGCGGTCCTTTCTCAAGGGAACGTAGGCGAGGATAGGCCAATACCTTTCGCTAGCCGAGCGCTAAGCGACACAGAACAAAGATATTCCACGATAGAAAAAGAATTTTTAGCAATAGTCTGGGCGACAAAAAATTTCAGAGCATATCTCTTAGGCAGACCTTTTAAAATATTTACTGATCACCAACCGTTAAAGGGAATAGCGAATTTAAAGGATCAAACTTCTAGACTGGCAAGATTCAGACACAAGTTGTCAGAGTATGATTTCGAAATCATATATAAGCCAGGCAAGAAAAATTTGAACGCAGACGCGTTGAGTAGAATTCCACAAAATCGTAATGTAGTAACAGCAGTCCAGACACGCTCTAGGACAAAAGAAATAGAAACAAAGAACCAAGGAGGTAGTGATGAAACGAGTACAAGTCCGACGCCTGTAGAACCAGACACTTCAGGCTTACCTCAAAACGAAAACACCATTTTATTAGAAAATCCAAGACAAATAGAGACTGTCATCAAAGATTTTCATAATACACCATTAGGAGGTCACCAGGGAGCAGTGAAAACTTACCTGCGAATCAGGCAACAATATAGGTGGCCAGGGATGCAAAGACAAATCAAAGATTATGTCAAAAACTGTCCAAAGTGCCAAGCGAACAAAAGTTCGAAGTTAACAAAAATGCCCATGGTGTTAACGGATACACCAATGCGGCCGTTTGACAAAGTTTATATGGACATAGTAGGTATTCTACCAGAAACTGTGTCTGGAAATAAGTACATCTTAACGTTTCAAGATGACTTTTCAAAATTTATGGCATGTACAGCTATCCCAGACGCGGAAGCAAGTACTGTCGCCAGAGCCTTTTATGACGAAGTAATCACGCGTTACGGAATTCCGAGAATTCTAATTACCGATAATGGAACTAATTTCATTTCGAAATTGTTCTCGGACACATGCAAATTGTTAGGCATTAAAAAATTGCATATAACGCCATACCATCCACAAGCTAATGGCTCACTAGAAAGAAGCCACAGACCTTTAGCGGAATATTTAAGGAGTTTTGTTAAAGAAGACGGGTCGAATTGGAATCAATGGTTAACTGCAGCGATGCATGTTCATAACCACACACCCCACATTACGACTAAGCAAACACCTTTCCGCACTTTATTCGGATTCGATACGGAGATGCCGACTAACTTAAAAGGGAAGTGTAGTCCGGTATATAATGCCGAAGATCCGAATAAAGTTTTGAAATTCCAAGTTCAAAAAGCTCACGAAATAGTGAGGAAAAACCAGGAAAGGGCTAAACAAGTAGCCAAAAATCATTATGATAATAAGTTAAATTCAGTAGAATTGAAAGTAGGAGATAAGGTATTAATTAAGAATCAGACTAGGAAAAATAAGTTTTCACCAATATGGATAGGACCATATGAGGTAGCAAAGACTAAAACTCCAATTACGACAGTTTTAAAAATTAAGGGAAGGGAAAAACCTTTCCATAATAACTTACTTAAGTTATACAATAGCAATTAAGAAGGAAATAGGATTAACTAGACAATTAAGTAGGAATACGTTATAATAACTTAGAATAGGGAAATAGAATAGAATCACTTAAAATAAGGAAATAGGATAAAATAACTTAAAATACTAAAATAGAGTTAGGAGAACATTAAGTTAATCAGAATAGTCACCTTATTAGGAGTAGGATACAAAAATTTAGTGTAGAATAGGATTGATGGCATATATTATAGGATAGTATGAAATTAACATTTTTAAGTTTATTTCTAATAATTTTAACAATCATCAAATTTCATAATGAAAAATTCAACAAAGAAATAAAAAAGAAATCAGAATAGCGTTTCAATAAGCAACAACTTATTTATTTAAGCGTGAAAATATAAGAAAAGAAAACTCATAAGAAAATTTGAGTAATTTTTTTTAATTTTGGGTTGAACTTTTTAGTTTGTATTCATTTTAATTGATAATATACGGTATATGAAAAGTAGCTGTTCCGTTAAATACACAGCCAATATAACCTTACATTTGCAATTATTATAAGAATAATTGCACATGTAAAATATGCCTGAAGAGTACGTTCATGCATATTAAATACAAATTCGAACCCATGTGTATATATCATAGAGAAAAATATGTAGAAATTGAGACAAAGACATAAATTAGAATTAGTATAAATACTAATTTAAAATAGAGAAAAATATAAAAATATTTTGTTTCCTTTATTTATAATTTCTGTTCGAATTAATTAAGTATATTACTGCTAAATGTAGGGCATTGACAAACTTATGTCAAAATAAGAGTAATAACAAAATGTAGCGATTAACGCAAGCACTGCAACAAAGCAGGTGCAAAAGTAGAGCAACTGAACACGAGCAGAACCCAGTGTCAGTTAAAACATTTAATGAAAAAAAAAAACAATAAGCACAGTAAATGAAAAATTTTAACACAAGCCAAAAGAGAAAGAAAAAGAATAAAACACCAAAGGTGATTAACTTTAAAATAACCAAAATAAAAGGAAAAATAAAAGTCACAAATAATAAAACATTGTTATAAACATATACAATATTTACACATATATAAAAGTAATTTAAAAGGTAATTAAATTGTAATTTAGAACAAAATATTTACCAAATTACCAAAATAAGAAAATTAAAGAAAAAATTTTTTTTAAATAAAATTTTTATAAAAATAGAAAAAGAAATGTACATAAAATCTCACATAAAACGTTACATATTACAATACTTGTAGGAATTTTGACTTTGGAAGTCAAACTGGGTCTTGGACTTTATATGTAATGGCATAAGAAATAATATTCAGCTCGAATATTCGAAAGAAATATGATATGAATTACAATTATTCAACTGATTACATAAATATTAGGAATTGTGTAATGAAATTTTATATGGAATTAGGATAGAGATGAAATATTTAAAATTGAATTCAAATAAACGCAATGGAAACTACACTTGCATAGAATAACTACACAATAATAATATCAATTCCTAATCAAAAACCAAATTATACATACCATAAAAATATTGTAAGAACAAAAAATATAAAAATTCATAGTAATAACGTATATTAAAGAAGAATCCAGCATGCAGAGAAGCGGAACTGAATGCTGATGTACACCCACGAGAGCAGCAGAAGACACTCATATCCTATCAACACTTGACAACAGGGCGACAATTAGCGCCCAGCCAAATAGAAGGGGGAAGGGTAGCTGGAACAGCTGATCAGCGTAACGACAACAACCATCGCAACCAAAGATGGAATAGTCGCAACAATCAAATGCGTCAACGCAACGATGCAACAACAGTCGACAAAACGCGAAACTACCTTCAAAGATATCCGACAACAACAACATTTGAACATCAATGCGATCGAGGCGGTGACAAATACACAGTACCTTGAGGTCACGTGGAGACCAAAATCAAAAATAGAGATCTAATCCATCTGCAGCAGCTAACTACAAACCATTGGCTGCGCAAATGCGAAACGCAAATCCCGTGGCACAAATCACACTCCACAACATTACCTCAAGCGGCAGCGATTTAAAAAACATCACCTCTATCGACAAGAAAAATGTTGAAGATGTTTAGCAAGATGTTACAAATGATGATCTTGGTAACATCTCAACCATCAACTACCGTGCAGTGAAAACCAATTGATCCCAACTGCGGGACAACGATACTACCGGCAACGAACATCTGCATCTGATCATCAAGCCTAGCACCTACCACGTCAGCTACCCCGCAGCAACATTCCCACAACACATCGAGAAGAAGACATCGAGACAACGGGGTGTACATTAACAGCCAAACCATCATCAACAACAATAAGAACATCAATATCCACACCAAATCATCATCCACCTACACACAGATGACACCGAAGAAAGGCGGCTACCGGTCGTATTATTGTATTATTATTGTAATCAGTTTTTATTTCAATTTTAGTTAATAATTTAGTGTATTGAAGTTGTTGTAATTATTACTAATAACTAATGAATATTGACGTAGCACATAAGATCTTCATGAAATAAAATACACAAACATACATAAGTAGACAATAAGCAAAATCAACCTAAACACACGACCACCCCCAATTCAACAAACAATAGATGTACAAGAAAAATTTAATATCGTTTTGCACGATAGTAAATTTTTCTTCCCCGAGGGTGGAGGGATGTTGTATGTCGCGATCGCAATTTCCTCTTCCGTTTGACAAGAACTTTCAAGGCCAGTATTATTGTTTTTATAATACTACTCCGCGAGTGAGTCAAGGCCAAGTTCACATTAATGCAACCACAGCACTTTGCTTGGTAAGCCCGAAGCTTTAGTTTCATTTGTTTTAGTCAAGCTTTGGTTTAATGAACTTCGAAAGCTAAGGTAGCAACCAGAACACTTCGCATGGAATGGATTGTGGAAGCTGGCATTTAGTAGCGAGCTTCCAAACCCTAGAATCCATAGCGCATGGTGATTGTAGTGGATTGTGGAAGCTAGCTTTCATTAGCAAGCTTCCAAACCATTAAATCGCTTGGTTTGAAATAACCAACGATCAGAATCCACACGCGGAAGAATTAAATTGAGAACGATTTTCTTCCGCGTATTGATTCTGCGAATATTACAATTTTTATATTGCGAAATAATGGAAATTGCGACACGCGCCAACAGCGACCCACTTTGGTTCGGTCGACGGGTACGTCGACCAAGCCAAAGTGGAAACAAGAAACAAATTCCAACGGGAGTCTTGTAAATACATCCGAACGAAGAAGTCGTTCTAGAGACGCGTATAAAGTCGCGCGTTAGTTTAATCATAAGTTTAATTGGAAATAATATAAGTGTACATAACTAATAACGAGAGTTACGGAAACTAATGTGAATAATATAATTAGTATTTTAGTTAAAACAAAGGAACTTGAAATAATAATAAATAAAGCAATACGTAGCTCAACAGCAAGGCGTTTTATTCGTTGTACGGAGGACAACGAAAGGACCAAGACCACACTCGAACAGCATATACAACACGGGTTAACCGGCGCCCCAGCGACGTTCCAACGTCTTATGAATCATATTCTGACAGGACTTCAGGGTATAGATTGTTTTGTTTATTTAGACGACATAGTCGTATACGCAACAAACCTGGGACAGCATGAAGAAAGGTTAACTAAGGTTTTCGAGGTCATTAGAGAAAATAACTTAAAATTAAACATTAGCAAGTGCCAATTTCTACGACGAGAAGTCGTATATTTAGGGCACAAGTGTTCAGAACATGGAGCACTTCCAGACCCTAGCAAGGTGGAGTGCGTCAAAAACATTCCACCTCCTAAAAATAAAAAAGAAGTACAAGCCTCTTTAGGTCTTGTGAATTATTACAGGAAATTTATACCGGGAACGGCAAAACTAGCACTTCCAATTAACAAATTGTTAAGAAAAGACGCTAAGTTCGTCTGGACAGGAGACTGCCAGAGAGCATTTGAGCGGTTAAAAGAATCAGTCATGTCACCACCAGTGTTGGCATATCCAGATTTTTCAAAGGAATTTCTCTTAACTACCGACGCAAGCAATGAAGCTTGGGACGCGGTCCTTTCTCAAGGTAACGTAGGCGAGGATAGGCCAATAGCTTTCGCAAGCCGAGCGCTAAGCGACACAGAGCAAAGATATTCAACGATAGAAAAGGAATTCTTAGCAATAGTATGGGCTACAAAAAATTTCAGAGCATACCTCTTAGGCAGACATTTTAAAATTTTTACTGATCACCAGCCATTAAAGGGAATAGCCAATTTATAGGATCAAACTTCTAGACTGGCCAGATTCAGACACAAGTTGTCAGAGTATGATTTCGAAATCATATATAAGCCAGGCAAGAAAAATTTGAACGCAGATGCATTGAGTAGAATTCCTCAAAATCGTAATGTAGTAACAGCAGTCCAGACCCGCTCTAGAACCAAAGAAATAGAAATGAAGATCCAAGGAAATAGCGAAAATTCAAGGACAATTCCGACGCCTGTAGAATCTGACACTCCAGGCATAACACAAAACGAAAACACAATTTTGTTAGAGAACTCAAAATAAATAGAGTCTGTTATCAAAGATTTTCATAATACCCCATTAGGAGGTCACCAGGGAGCAGTAAAAACGTACCTAAGAATCAGACAACAATATAGGTGGCCAGGGATGCAAAGGCAAATAAAAGATGTAATTATGTAAAAAATTGTCCTAAATGTCAAGCGAACAAAAGTTCGATATTAACAAAAATGCCCATGGTGCTAACAGATACACCAATGCGGCCGTTTGACAAAGTTTATATGGACATAGTAGGTATTCTACCAGAAACTGTGTCTGGCAATAAGTACATCTTAACGTGTCAAGATGACTTTTCGAAATTTATGGCATGTACAGCTATCCCAGACGCGGAAGCAAGTACTTTCGCCAGAGCCTTTTATGACGAAGTAATTACGCGTTACGGAATTCCAAAGATTCTAATTACCGATAACGGAACTAATTTTATTTCGAAATTGTTCTCGGACACATGCAAATTGTTAGGCATTAAAAAATTGCATATAACGCCATATCATCCGCAAGCTAATGGCTCACTAGAAAGAAGCCACAGACCATTAGCGGAATATTTGCGGAGTTTTGCTAAAGAAGATGGGTCAAATTGGGACCAATGGTTAACTGCAGCCATGCACGTTCACAACCACACACCCCACATTACGACAAAGCAAAAACCGTTTCGTACCTTATTCGGGTTCGACATAGAAATGCCGACAAATTTATGCCGGTATATAATGCCGAAGACCCAAATAAGGTTCTAAGATTCCAAATTCAGAGAGCTCACGAAATAGTGAGGAAAAATCAGGAAATGGCTAAACAAGTATACTAATTAAGTGTACTAATTAAGAATAAAACTAGGAAAAATAAGTTTTCACCAATATGGATAGGACCATATAAGGTAGCAAAGATTAAAACTCCAATTACGACAGTTTTAAAAATTAAGGGAAAGGAAAAACCTTTCCACAATAACTTACTTAAGTTATATAATAGCAACTAAATAGGAAAATAGGGCTAACTAGATAAATAAATAGGAACCCATCAGAATAACTTAAACTAATAAAATAGAGTTAGGAGAACATTAAGTTAATCAGAATGGTCACCTTATTAGGAGTAGGATACAGTAAATTAGTATAGAATAGGATTGATAGCATATATTATAGGATAGTATGAAACTAACGTTTTTAAGTTTATTACTAATAATTTTAATTTACAGTCTTATGTTTGAATAACGAATGAAAGTCATCAAATTTCATAATGAAAAATTCAACAAAGAAATAAAAAAGAAATCAGAATAGCGTTTCTATAAGCAAGAACTTGTTTATTTAAGCGTGAAAATATAAGAAAAGAAAACGCAAGAGAATTTAACAATTTTTTTTTATTATTGGATTGAACTTTTTAGATTGTATTAATTTTAATTTATAGTAAACGGTATATGAAAAGTAACTGTTCCGTTAAATACACAGCCAATATAACCTTACATTTGCAATTATTATAAGAATAATTGCACAAAATATGCCTGAAGAGTACGTTCATGCATATTACATACAAATTCGCACCCATGTCTATATGTTATAGAGAACAATATGTAGAAATTGAGATAAAGACATAAATTAGAATTAGTATAAATACTAATTTAAAATAGAGAAAAATATAAAAATAAAAATATTTTGTTTCCATTATTGATAATTTCTGTTCGATTACTAATTAAGTATATTACTGCTAAATGTAGGGCATTGACAAACACATGTCAAAATAAGAGTAATAACAAAATGTAGCGATTAACGCAAGCACTGCAACAAAGCAGGTGCAAAAGTAGAGCAACTGAACACGAGCAGAACGCAGTGTCAGTTAAAACATTTAATGAAAAGAAAACAACAAGCACAGAAAATGAATAATTTTAACACAAGCCAAAAGAGAAAGAAAAAGAATAAAACACCAAAGGTGATTAACTTTAAAAGAACCAAAATAAAAGGAAAAATAAAAGTCACAAATAATAAAACATTGTTATAAACATATACAATATTTACACATATATAAAAGTAATTTAAAAGGTAATTAAATTGTAATTTAGAACAAAATATTTACCAAATTACCAATATAAGAAAATTAAAGAAAAAATTTTTTTTAAATAAAATTTTTATAAAAATAGAAAAAGAAATGTACATAAAATCTCACATAAAACGTTACATATTACAATACTTGTAGGAATTTTGACTTTGGAAGTCAAACTGGGTCTTGGACTTTATATGTAATGGCATAAGAAATAATATTCAGCTCGAATATTCGAAAGAAATATGATATGAATTAAAATTATTCAACTGATTACATAAATATTAGGAATTGTGTAATGAAATTTTATATGGAATTAGGATAGAGATGAAATATTTAAAATTGAATTCAAATAAACGCAATGGAAACTACAATTGCATAGAATAACTACACAATAATAATGTCAATTCCTAATCAAAAACCAAATTATACATACCATAAAAATATTGTAAGAACAAAAAATATAAAAATTCATAGTAATAACGTATATTAAAGAAGAATCCAGCATGCAGAGAAGCGGAACTGAATCCTGATGTACACCCACGAGAAGACACTCATATCCTAACAACACATGACAACAGGGCCACAAATAGCGCCCAACCAACTCGAAGGGGGAAGGGTAGCTGGAACAGCTGATCAGCGTAACGACAACAACCATCGCAACCAAAGATGAAATAGTCACAACAATCAAACGCATCAACGCAACGATGCAACAACAGTCGACAAAACGCGAAACTACCTTCAAAGAGATCCGACAACAACAACAGTTGAACATCAATGCGATCGAGGCGGTGACAAATACACAGTACCTTGAGGTCACGTGGAGACCAAAATCAACAAAATAGAGACCTAATCCATAAAAAAATTGTAATAAAAAAAAAAAAATAAAAATAAAAATTGTAATATTCGCAGAATCAATACGCGGAAGAAAATCGTTCTCAATTTAATTCTTCCGCGTGTGGATTCTGATCGTTGGTTATTTCAAACCAAGCGATTTAAGGGTTTGGAAGCTTGCTAATGAAAGCTAGCTTCCACAATCCACTACAATCGCCACGCGCTATGGATTCTAGGTTTGGAAGCTCGCTACTAAATGCCAGCTTCCACAATCCATTCCATGCGAAGTGTTCTGGTTGCTACCTTAGCTTTCGAAGTACATTAAACCAAACCTTGACTAAAACAACTTAAACTAAAGCTTCGGGCTTACCAAGCAAAGTGCTGTGGTTGCATTAATGTGAACTTGGCCTTGACTCACTCGCGGAGTAGTATTATAAAAACAATAATACTGGCCTTGAAAGTTCTTGTCAAACGAAAGTGGAAATTGCGATCGCGACATACAACACTTGTTCGAACTCGCGATATCATCGAGACCCAACATTCGCACCAGAATGTTGAATGGCACTTCATCCCCCCCGGTGCTCCTCATATGGGAGGACTCTGGGAGGCCGGTGTTAAGAGTCTGAAAACGCATCTTCGCAAAGTCGCCCCAATGTCCAAATTTACCTTTGAAGAGTTCTCAACTCTCCTGAGCAAAATTGAAGCGTGTCTCAATTCTCGCCCGCTTCATCCTCAATCTGAGGATCCCAACATTATGGAGGCAATAACTCCTGGCCACTTCCTAGTCGGCGGCCCTCTGCTCGCTCCTGCCGAGCCCGAAACCCTCGACAATCCGCTCTCCATTCTCAACCGATGGAGACGTGTCCAGGCCCTTGCCCAGCATTTCTGTCACCGGTGGAAAGCGGAATATTTGCACGAGCTTAAGCGTCGCACCAAGTGGAAGACTCCGCAACTCAACTCTGCGCCAGGGGTGCGCGCAGAACATCCATGAAGCGTCTGGTACGCCAGATGAGCGTCATGGACACGCAAAAGACTCGCGATGGCACCATGCAGCTAACCCACTGGATATAACTGGTTGGCGCTGTGGTCTCCCATCGTCGCTTCTCGCTTCTATCCTCCCCCTCATCGGTGTTTATTCCACATTCGTGTTGCAATTTGTGGCAATTTCCTCTGTTCGGATGATATTCTAAGTTATTTTACAGATATCTAAATTATTGCATAAAACACTTAAAAGTCGACAGTTGAAATGACTTCAGGCCAATAAATAAAGTTATCTAGCTGTTTATAAATATGCATGGATATCGTGCATGAATCTATTCGGTGTTGTTTTTCCTTCTATCTTCTTTACAATAATAAAATATCACCTTAAAGACGGACAGTGGACGTCATCTATAATTGATAGAACTCTCAACCATCTCAAAGGTAGAAAAAAAAAACAGAAATCCTACCCAACAGGAAATCATTTAACTATTTTTGTAATCTAACGTAATTGAAGGCTGGACGAATTTTTAATATTGAGACATGTACAATAGTTCAAGGAAATAAAAGTGAAGATAATAATTTTAATTGATACACACACATTCTTTTTGAATTTATAACTTGTAGAAGTTAGTTTTTGCTTATATACGATATTTCATGAATGTTTTATATTTAAATTTGATTTTATTTTCAATCTATTTATTCTATCGTCCAAGACTAAATCATCACTTCAGTTCCTAGTGGGTTTAAAGCACGTTAATAAGACTGATAAATATACCGCATGATTGCCTGAAGCTAACAGTATTTTCATCTTTTTCTAGACACGGGAATATAGCGCCTTCCCCTCCCATACTTCCACCTTCCCACCCGCTTTCTTACTCCTCTTTTTTATACCTTTAAGTAAAGCTCTATAAAACTTCATTAAATAAAGCATTAAACAGAATTTGAAAGCGATTTTAGTCAGACTTTTAATAAAAGTTGATAAAGGAAGTTGAATTAATATAGTACATATATTTCAAATGAAGGTATATGTATGTATATTTTTTCATTACTATTTTTTTTCTAATTTAATTAATTTTTTGCTGGTTTTTTTCTTAGTTCTACTTTTATAGCTAACTTAGTTTTGCAAAAAGTAATATAATTGCATGTTGTTCCTATCGACAGCGAACAACGATTGCTGACAATGTCATCCACTTTAATGTTTAGACAGCAGGTACAACAACAAGATCAGCACTGCACTCTTCTCATTTATCGAAGGAATAACTTAGAATAATAAATTAATAGTTGGCATTATTTATCGGCGACAAGTGGGAACGTAAGCAACATTTTTCGTTAGCACAGATGTGCGATTTTTTGCTGCTCTAACTATTGTTGTTATTGGTCTCGGATTTGTTGTTACCGTGGTTGTTGGTGCTAATTATCTAGTATATACCGCAATTTAGAAAACATAAATATTCTGAATATACTCGCATTTCGTTCATTCTTTTCAAAGCTACTGTCAACAATGCGGCTACGAATACCGACTAAAAACACTCACCTACTCGAATAATTAATAAATATCAGTAACCAACAACAAGCTACCGGAATCGTAGGAAAAAAATCTCCATGAACTTGTGAATCGGAGTATATATTGTATTTAAAAAGCGGAAATATTTTGTTGGTGATGATCGTGGCGTTAATTAAACGCCTTATTTTGGGATCAATTGTTATTGTTTCGTGTCTATTGTATGCATGTATTATGAATGTGTATGTCTATAGTTGTATTTGTATAATTGATAGATATAAATTGGTCCCAAGTGACCTTCAGAATGGTCGTTGAGTTCTTCCATGGAACACTTTTATTTTATTGCTTCAATTAATTTATGTTCCACCGATTTAGAGGCTATACAGGTACCATATATAAGTATTTATGGTATGTGATCGGTAGATCGTGTGATTATTACTAGAAGCAACATATTTTTCTCCAAGTGTGTAGTTAATGGATTCAATTTATTTTTAGTACTTCATTTATTGTAGTTTATATTTCTATAAACAATCTAGAATTTATAACGGAAATTATTATAAATTTTATATACAATACAATTAAATTGAATATATTTTAATTGAAAATATTTGTACACATTTTTTTTTGCTTTTAAACTTCCGCAAATTTTGTAAAATGTTCTGATTATTTTTAACCTTCGAAACACAATTTTTCCAAATTTGAAAAATTGAGTCTTTGTACATACAAAAATGCATAAAATTGTGTTTAAGTACATATAAACATCTGAAACGCGTAGATATAATGACAACTTATCATCACTTCATCTCTCTCTCACTCTCTCTCGCACTCAATATATGTGACTATATCACTCTCTTTACTTCTACTTAAGCTCACCAGAGCCTCGTCCAGAGGAGGCTCGTGGACGATCGTCTCCACCACCATTTGAAGGCACGAACGGCGAGCTTTTCCCGAATCGTGGCAGGACAACGCATAAACTGCCTGGCGTGCTCCCACACCACCCAACGCTGCACCAGCCCACGTAGCTGCACCTGTAGCGTCGCCCACCACTCGACGCTTCACGGCTAGTCGCCTGATCCACCCCAGGCTGAGGGTCAGGTAGCTTTGCAGTCCTGCAAGGCGGGCGGGATGTTTACGCCAAACACACCGCTCGTCAGGCTGCCTCTCCTGATCTGGCGAAGCCGTACTCTCTCACGGCGCAGACTTCGGCCACTCAGGAGAGGCAAGCTAAAAGCTTGACTGCGAGCTCCTTGGCTACAGCCTTGGCGATCGGATATGTTCGTTTTCACTTGGCTGCCATCAGTGAACCGCGACATATTGAAAACAGCAAACGACAGCGAATTCTAACAATTAATTCACATCTACTTTCATACAATCACAAAATCACATTTAACATTTAAAATTACAAACTTTGTAAAAACACACACTAACATTGAAATAAATTTACGGAGAAAAACAAATAACCTGCAACTGCCGTTTTACGACTAAACAGATATAGACATTAACATGGAAATATGATGCACATAGATATAAACACTAATTCTTACTATAATCAATCGCCAGATAAAGGTTCGACTATGATAATAGAAACAATCTTTAGAAACCAATAAAAAGGGATTTTGAACGTAAGAAGATCAGACTCTAATCAATTCAAAGTAAAAGAACAAAAATGCATAGAAAACTCATAGAAACATCTACAATCGGGCTAGTAATTTTATCAGCTCACTTGTTCATATCAATATATTCAGCTAATTGCAATTCCTAAATCAAAATTCACTTAAACATCGACACACTAGCAATATAACTCAACAAACTATTAGCGAGACAATTATATTCGCAAAACTCATCATCACTAAAAATTATACTAACTCCTAATAAAGGCAAAGAAATAAATAGTATTCATACTTCAACAATCCACAAATTTTGTTTCTTAAGAAAGCACATACGAAATAATGGACCTACATGCCCACTACAATAACACAAATATTATTTTTAGCATCAGAATCTCCATAATATACCCACAATACATTAGCTGCTACATTCATACCCACTTCCTATTAATAAAACAAATAAAGTTATTACAATAACGCAGCTAGAATTAATACTAACTAAAAATGAAATTGAAATACTTACTTTAGCTTCAATAACAAAATATGTAGCGGGAATATGAATATGTGTGTGATGCAAACAAATAAATAGGGATATCGGAATAAAACAAACCATTTAAAACGAAATAAAAGCATGGAAGATCAGACTAATCAATTTACAAAATAAATATAATATATAAATCTAAAATCAAATAATTAAAAAAAAAAATACTATATGGATAAATAAATATAATGAAAGTAATTAACTAATAGCATGTATAAGACACCGAATTCTATAAGAGAACTCAATTGTTGAACCTTCTAATAACGGAAAGACTGAGTTTAGTATAGATAGTCCAAAAGGGAGTAAAAATTATGAGTACTTGAAGTACCTTTTATATTGGATAAAAAACATTGGTTTCTACAAAAAATTTTTGAAGTTGTTTGAAAGAAAAGCCACTCTTGAAAGTTAATAAACCTCTTACATGTTCGTTTTATTTTCGGGACCGTACCCCTATCCAGTTTTGGTACGTTGTCCCACCTACTCATCATGCCGAGGACATACCGAGCGATTCACTATCCGCCACCTCTGGACGCATCCGATGGGGGATTCTAGTAACTCCTCACGGACCAATCACGGATACCAAACTCTTAAAAAAGTTAATAATCAAAATATATATTTTGAATAGAGAAAAATTAATTTTAGAATGTATCCTCAGACATTGATGGTAATTTTCCAAAAATGAATTCATATGGTGAACATGTGGTGCCGTATTGTAAGCAAATACGTAATATGGTCCGTCGTCTTTCGAAAATGATAAGAAACGAAGTACTGTCAACAGATAGCTGTTACACACAAAAAGACCCAAAAAACGAATATGAAGAACAAGTTAACACATTATTAAAAGATGAGATAATTGAACCATCCACAAGTCCATACAACTCACCACTATTAGTAGTACCAAAAAAAAGGAAACAAGGACAACAAAAAAAGAGACTACTTGTAGATTACCGTAAAATGAATGATGAAATATATAGTAAACGTCAAATTCCCTTTAACAAGACATACTTGACAAATTACGAAGAGCGAAATATTTTTCGAAAGTCGTGATGAATAGCTCTTTCCACCAAATAGCTTTAGACAAGAATTCTCGACCTTTAACCGCTTTTTCGACAGAAAATGGAAATTATCAATTTAAAAGACTATCATTTGGATTGAAAATATCCATGAACAGCTTTCAAAGAGTGTTAATACATAATAGTGTTATTAGTTAATAGTTAATAATTGAGTGGACTGAACAGTGTAGCATTTCTTTACGTAGACGACGTCATTATATTTGGTTGTAGTTTAAAAGACCACAACTACAATTTAGTGAACGTTTTTAATCTACTACGGATGTACAATTTAAAATTAAATGCAAATAAATGTAATTTCTTAAAATCAGTAGTAATTTTTTGAGGATATTTAATAAAAGACGCCAACAAACTTGACACAATAAAAAATTATTCAAAAAAACGATGATGAAACCAGACGATTTATAACACTCTGTAATTTTCTAGATGTTTTATAAAAAATTTTTACGAAATCACTAAATGCCTAAACTCATTATTAAAGGAAAATAACAAATTTACATGAGCGGAGAAACACCAGAACGCTTTCAACATTTTAGAAGAGAAATTAATGCATCCACCAATATTGCAATATACGGATTTTTCAAAACCGTTTTTGAAGAACCGCGCAGTTCTATCTCAAGATGACATTGGAAATGACTTACCCATACATTACGAAAGTAAAGACCTAAACAAACACTACTTGAATAAATCACTTTTAGAAAAAGACATATTATCAATTCAACGAGGAATACATTTTTTTAGGCCATATCTCTATGGTAACAAAGTTATTGTAGTAACAAGCCACAGAACTTTAGTATCATTATTCACATATAAAACTCCAACTCCATCATAAAACTCAATCTCCACTAAAAAATAAGATTAGATCTATGAATTTTAAATTAAGTATAAGCAAAGAAAAATTAATACTAATGCAGGCGCATTATCCAGAATTCAAATAAATTCAGAAATATTAAAAATAATGATTGCTAATGAAAATGATAAAGGCATAAAAAGAACACCAAGAAGTAAATCATTGTCAGATATAAAGAATGTAAAAACTTGAAATTTATAGTAAATAGGTATATAATCTGACGAATCCAGATTCGTATTCAGAGAAACCTACCAAATTGTGCACAAATAAGAAAGAAATATTTATAGAAAACGACGTCGCACAGTGGCCGGTTTTTCAACTTAGCGGCCAAAAGTAATTTTTTTCAATGTCACCGATTTCAAAATGGGTTAGGTCATATGAAAGTAGAAACCTGAGAACCTAGGGAGCCAAAAAATTACAGCTTTATCCTGATTATTTCATTAGTAACCATGCAATAAAAAACAGCTCTTTTTATTTTCAACTAAAATAAACACATTTTTTCAACTTTTCCCAGATTTAGATATCCATATTTCTGTCAATATTTCAGATATTAAGTTCCGGTTTTTTTTATTACATTCTTGGAGATATTCGTTGTCAAATGTTTTTACAATTGAGTAAAACTGTGGTATAGTTATTACGTAACAAGAATTCCAGAAATGCTCCAAATTTGGTTAAATTTCGTCGTATTTTGGAGCAGGACTTTTATGCTCCAAAACGAATTTTACACCATTGTAAAGCTGAAAGTTTTCTCTAAAAGCCCATACCCATTTTGTTTGCATCGGTTTGCCCCACCGGGCGCTAGAGCCCATTATATGAGTCAAAGTCACACACTGCAAACGTTTTTAACATGTTTTCCGTTATTTTTTCTTCGTTAGTGTTATAGTTTTCTTTCAAATTATATGTATATTTCAAAGTATGGAAAGGTACTGGGATAGTTTGCAGTAATTAGGTTATTTTTACTTATCAGGTAATAAGCTCTTACTGCATATGTACTGTAAATGTGAACAGATTATTGCTTTCATTGGAAGAGAATTGTGTGAAAAGTCTTGGCCTTTGTAAGTGATGTGATAAAAGATGTGATAACCGAAGAAGTTAGTAAAATTAGGAGGCAAATTGATGAACTTCAGCCGCGGCTATTTGAGTATCATGGCCATATTATTCAAATGGATTTCAAACTTCTGCTTACCATGATTGATGGAAAAGTTGGACAAGCCTTAACTGATACTGAGGTATCCTCTAGCTGCATTATATGCCATCAAACCGCGAGTACACTAAGCCAAGCACCAGCAGATGCCAATACTTCTGAAGACGAATTCGGATTGTCGCCTCTTCACAATAGAATTCGTTTCATGGAACATATACTGAAATTGGGCTATGATTTAGAATTCGGAGCAACAGGAATGGTTAGAGAAAATACAGTGAATAAGGAGAAACGGAAACTGAAAAACAGCCAAATACAGGAATAATATCGTGAAATAGGGCTAATAATTGATCAACCAAAACAAGGAGAGGGAAATGCAAATGATGGAAACACCGCTAGAAGATTTTTGAAATTGAAATTATTGAAAATAGTATACTTCTATTTGTTGATCTTTCTGAAGAAGCACAAGAAAAAAAAACAAGGATTACAGATTCTTTCGTGAACACAACACAAGCAAAATTTCAAGATATTGTACCAATCAGGATCTGCTTGCAGTTTTGCTGTGCACATCGGATCCATATATTTCAAATATCCGCCACAAATGGAAATCTAGCTCAATCGAGTTAGATAGTGATGCACAAAATTTACTACTAGATGAGCGGAATTCTATCAATGAATATTTTGAAAAAATTGTTTAATTTGCATTAGTTCCTTATTTATTACCTTATTTTTATTAATGTATTTTATTAATATGTTCGTTATTGATAATAAAAAGTCTTTAATCATTAAATAAGAGGAAACATATTATTTTTATAATCAATTTTTTTAAGCTTTTAAGAAAATTTTATTAGTTACCCTGATTGAAACTCTCATATCTCTGGTTTTCAACAATCGATTTTTATGATTGTAGTCTCACATTAAAGGTTAAGATTAGAGGAATCCAACAAAAAAAAAAACGGAATAAAATATTCCAAGAGAGTCAAAAGATATGGATTTTTGACCGCTAAATTGAAAAACCGGCCACTGTGCGTCGTAAAAATAGAGATAAAGAATAATGATGTATTTTGGAACGAGTTTTCGTTTTCCCTTGTCAAATTTAGTTTGGCGGTAAACCGTTCGAACGAAACAAAACACAGAAGATGGCTTAAGGTCGAAACCAGTTTGTATACAAACTAAATTTAAAAAGGTCATCCCTCGGTTTACGAACGGTTGGAATCCCTTTGCAAAATACATAAACTTTCTACCCTGTCAGAAAAACAAATTAACATCAAGAAAATAAAGAATAATCATAATCCAGTAAAATTCGTTTCGACCCTGGGGAATTTTTTGCTCCTTACGCATATTGTCGAGTATTCGATATAAACAGTGGTTAAATTTGAAGGGCCGATGTTGAAAGGGAACCACACCTAAACTCCAAGTTTTTTTTTGCATTTCATTTGACATTTCTCAATTTCAGAGTAACTCAATTGGAACCATGGAAAGATACACAATCGAGCAACGCGTTAAAGGTATTCAGGCTTATTATGAAAATAGGCGTTCAAATCAAAATGCATATAGTGCACTTCGTGATTTTTTCGGTCAATTTAATCGTCAAAATGTGCGTACAATCGCAAAAATCGTGCAAAAATTTGAGCAAACCGGGTCTGTAGGAGATGTCTGCATGCTCGTACAGCTCGTACTGCAGAAAATATTGCTGCTGTTCGTGATAGTGTGGCTGAAGAGCCGTCCACCTCAACTCGTCGTCGTGCCCAACAATTGCACCTCTCACGCTCGTCGTTGATGAACATTATGCATAAAGACGACTTCAGTGATGAAGCACATTTTCACCTCAGTGGATTCGTCAATTGAATTGCCGCTTTTGGGCGAATGATAATTCAAGAGTGATTGTCGAAAAACCAATGCACCCACAAAGAGTGACTGTTTGGTGCGGTTTATGGGCTGGCGGCATCATTCGGGCCGTATTTTTTCCAAAATGAGGCCGGTCAGGCAGTTACTGTGAATGGTGTTTGCTATTGTGAGATGATAACGAACTTTTTATGGATCGAATTGAAAGATATGGATGTGGACGATATGTGGTTTCAACAGGACGGTGCCACTTGCCACACAGCTAACGAAACAATGGCTCTTTTGCGCGACAAATTCAATGGCCGTGTTATCTCACGTGGTGGCGATGTCAATTGGCCGCCAAAATCATGTGATTTGACACCGTTGGACTTCTTTCTTTGGGGTTATTTGAAAGAAAAGGTGTGCGTCAATAAGCCAGCAACAATTCAAGAGGTAAAGGATGAGATAATTCGGCACATTAACGGCATAGAACCTCAATTATGCCTCATCGTCATCGAAAATTTGGACCATCGGATTGAGGTGTGCCGCCGAGGTCGCGGCGGCCATTTGGCCGATATTTTGTTCCATACATAATTGAATCATACCAATATTATCATAATAAAAAGAAATGACAATAATTTCCTAAATAATTTGTGTTTTATTCAAAATCAACATCGGCCCTTAAAATTTAACCACCCTTTATAAACAATAATTTTAAGTAGCGTAATACATTGTATTATTGATTGGATCAGAAGAGTCCGCTGACCAATCATATAATAGTTTAAATTTAAGAATACCTTGTAGAATAGTTTTAACGCCCATTAAAAGGGCAAACTTTGAATATATGTTATTACATTATATGCGTGATGTAAATACATACACCACCCATATTTTTCCGGCTTCAGCGTTTCGCACTTGCAATGGAATTTGAATTCGCAACCTGACTGGCAAGATCGTATAGCTATTTCGGAACATGCCAACGTTCCTCATCAGCGATCCTTTTGTCGGTGTTTTATTTTTGTACAACATTCGCTATATAAGCTTCGTTGTTTTGCAATTAATAACTTAATAATAAATTAAGTTTATAAATTTAATAAATTAAATAAAATTAATAAATTAATACGAATTACAGACTAGAAGAGACTTAGAAGCAAATAATTGTACACACCATAAGTTGTTTTTGTCAAATCCATTGCAGTTTTTGTGTTTTACATGCTCTCTCTATGCAGGCCGGTTTCGGAATCAAGCATGAGATAGGAGCATTTTTTGTGTATGAGCGCGCCACGCTCTTTTTGTGAATTGTTATTGTATTGAATTCGTTGCAAATCAATTAATTAATTTGCACGTTTCCAAACGCTGTGAAAATAATGTAATAACATATATTCACATTTCACAGCGTTTGGAAACGTGCAAATTAATTAATTGATTTGCAACGAATTCAATACAATAACAATTCAGGGCAAACTTTCTTTAATAAAATTCAGAATTCGATCAGAGCCACAAACTGGCAGCAAACTCCGCTGGCCTGGCTATAACATATACAGCCTTGTTCTGCATTCCGATCGGAATCGATGCGAAATCGAAATTGAATTCCGATCAACTTCTGTCGAGGTGTTCTGAAATCCGATTGAATTCATATGTTCGAAAGGAATTCAATTCCGATTCGAACTTATGTTATCATCATCATGTTATTCGAACTTATGTTATCATTTGTGCTGCAACTCAAACTCATCAACGAAATGGACAACACAATTCTGGCAGCCATAATAATTCCTGAGGTTATTGAGGTGAATAAAAGAGAAGAGAAAAGAAAAGGGAAGAAAAAGATCAAAGACATGGATCAAAGAACGGAAAAGAGAAGAAATATTTTTACAAACACTCCCTTGGCAAAAAAAGTGGAGTAACTTGCCTAGATGATTTCAAAAATTTTTTTATTTATTATTATTATTTTTTTTGTTTTAGTTCTCTCCTATAGCATGTTCTAAAGTTGTTAATTTTTTTTAGAACGTCCAAAGTGGCATTTTTATCGATTTTTCTATATTTCATAAGAAGACATTCATAAACTTTGTCTTTCAAATGTTTCTTTTTATATTCATGACTCTTCACTTTCCATAGTTCTGGAAAATCTTTGCAGAGGTTAAAAAACTCCTTCCAAAAATCCGTATTCATGTCGTCCGAACACTTCGAGCATATTTTTCAAATGACGTTTGCACCAAGTCGTTTTGCCTGCGTTCACACGATCAAACAAGTCGTCAAGCACAACAAGTTGGATGTCAATAATCAAAATAGTTTTGATTTTCATACGACTTGACCTTCAATTTGTAGTATGTAGCGTTCACACATACTACAAGTCGTCAAGCATCACCAAGTTGTGCAACAATCGTACTGTGTGAAAGCCGCTTAATATGGTGTTTCCATAAAATGGTTTTTCCAGGTTTTTGGAATAAACTATTTTATATGGTGTTTCCATAAAATGGTTTTTCCAGGTTTTTGGAATAAACTATTTTATATGGTGTTTCCATACAATGGTTTTTCCAGGTTTTTGGAATAAACTGTTTTAAGCCCCAAAAACACTCGTAAACTGTTTTAACTCCGTTGAATTGTTGTTGCGATTCCAGCGCTAAACCCAAATGCTTTTGGGTTTTTGACTGCATTTTTAGTTTGCAGCTCTGTTTCGAATTTCGGAATTACAGACAACCTATCTTTCTCCTTTTCTAGTGCCAATAAGTTAGAAAGAGATAAAGAGAAAGTGCCACCAAACTATTCTGCCAAATGTCAAAACAATTGTAAGCGTTTTATGTCGTAAGTAATAATATGTTTATTTAAATAAGTATAATATCTAATAAATGACAAAAATTTAATTATTTCAGATGCAGAAATCAACAGAGAGAACTTTGTGGTCGATGGGAGCGGAATTAATGCTACTGGACCTCTGGCAAGAAAACATTGACGACCTGCGCGGACTCCGCAAAAATGTCCACATAAAGGGTCCGCCATCCAACGTTTTTTTTTCAACTACTGCTTATTTCGTGAATGGTAACACTTAGCTCATGTCTGATTTGACAGATAATTAGTTTTATCCTTCCGCTGAACGAATATGGTCTGTATACGCTTAAACAACGCCTGCGATCGACTTACAGAAGATGCCGATTTTGCCGATATTTGTGAGAAGGAGATATAAATATGGATGGACAGACGGACAGGGAGCTATGCTTTACGTGTGTTAGAGTGAGATGGCGCTATACGGTTGTGTGGGAGGGAGTGAGAAAGAGATATAAATACGGACGGACAGACGGACGGACACCGGGAGGGAGGGAGAGGAAGGGGAGGGAGGGAGGGAGGGAGAGGAAGGGGAGGGAGGGAGGGAGAGGAAGGGGAGGGGAGGAATGGGCGTGCCAAAAGTGGGCGTGTCAAAAGGGCGTGGCAAATGGGGCGGACAAAAATGGGAGTGACAAAGTAGGCGTGTAAAAACGGACAGACAGACAGACACAGACGGACAGACAAACATACATAGAGACGGACAAGCAGACGGACATACATACATAGAGACGGACAAACAGACGGACATACATATAGACAGACAGACAAACAGATGGACATACATACATACATATAGACCGACTGACAGCCATACATAGCTCGGCGTGCTGATTGTTGCGAGTGTGTGGGGTGTTCCTCTGCCTTGATCTCTGCCCGCTTGTGTATCGTTTGTGGTACTTGAGATTTTTGTTTTTGCACAGAATCATAATGTAAACAAACGCAACTGGTCATTTAGAACATGTTCGAATTTGTTTGCATATTGAACTTTGAATGGTTGCGAATGGCTGGGTAGTAGTTTTGGTATGTCGTTGTTGTTGTTCTTTTTCTTTATCTCAACGGACTTTTAGAAATTTTTGTTTTTACACAGAATCATAATGTAAACAAACATCCATGAGCATAAAATTAGCTACATCGAGAATAAAGGATCAATTGTAAATGTGTCGTAAAGTCGCAAACACCAAAGTCTCAAAACGCTCTACTACGGAAAAAAGTTGTGAAAAGTGGTGAAATTACACTATTTAAAAAACAGATTAAAATATTAACAAATTTAACAACAATTAAAAACTGAACAATATTAATTATTTACAATCAAGTGACAGTTCGGAGAAGTAAAAGTGGGAAATAAAAGTTAAATATAGTATTTAAAAAACAGATTAAAATATTAACAAATTTAACAACAATTAAAAACTATACAATATTAATTTTTTACAATCACGTGACAGTTCGGAGAACTAAAAGTGGGAAATAAAAGTTAAATATAGTATTTAAAAACCAGTTTAAAATATTAACAAATTTAACAACAGTTAAAAGAAAAGTGTTCTAATAAATGAAGTTGCTCATTTTTCACGAAAAAAATAAAATTAAAAACTTAAATATAGCACTTGAAATCAGTACTTAAAGAAAAAAAAGTAGAAACAAGTCAAATAAGAGCAAAAAAAAATATAAAGACAGACAGTGTTGTGTAAAAATTAAAAAAATTTGTGTGTATAACTTAAATATACTACTGAATTCGTGGAATTTATTAAAATTGCTTTAGTTGTCGATTATATTTAGAAAAACAATAAACATGCAATTCATATGCGAGAAATGTGCTGCTTGTTTCACAGCAAAACGAAACTTAGTTCGCCACGTAAGAGTCAAGCATGAGAATTTGCTGTTTAAATGTAACAACTGTCAAGCAACATTTGATAGACAATATAAATTAGAAGAGCATAAAAATAAGTCTCATAAAAATGGAGGATCTAGTAGCTCGACGGAGGTAAATATCCTACAACGAACTACGTCATTTTGCTCAGGATGTCAACTGCATGTTGAATTGAAAAACTGGGCTTATCACATTAGGACAAACGCGCACAAGCGAAAATGTTGAGTTCCGGCAAGCGGCAACAAGTTGAAATATTTAAGAGATACTTTCAACGAGAGAATAGAGTCACTCATCAACGAAAATAAGGATGAAAGTACTCTCATCGCAGAAGCATTCTTCCAGAAAGGAAAACCTGACATAATGCTAGAGCTAATTAACAACCTCGAAAAGCATTTGGCGTTTAAATTTAATTTGGAGTTGTTCTGCGAATTCACCAAAACATCTGACGACAAGCCCATAGTTGAAATAAAATCATTTCAAACAAAAATGAGGATAGTTCAGTTACCAAACCAGCTAGACCAGATTCTAGACCAAAAATTTTAAAGCTTGTTAACTAAACTGACAGAGTTCCAGGAAAGAGACAGTGGCTGGGCTCTTGCCAAAATATGTCACCTGGAAATAAATATTAACCAGTACAGGCCAATAAAAGGTTCGTCCTATCTGCCTCTACCGAAAGTCTTGGATAAGAAGAAAGCATGCATTAATATTAAAAACGATGACGAATACTGCTTCAAGTGGGCAATCATTGCTGCTCTGAGTCCAACCGACTACAATCCACAAAGACCACAGAACTACAACATTGAAAATATAGCGTCTAATATAATAACACTACCAAACGGAATTGTTGTTAATTTTGAGAGATTAACATTTCCTCTACCGCTCACAGAGATTTCGGAATTTGAACGCATAAATAATAATATAAGTGTAAATGTCTTCGGATTTGATGAAGAGCTTGGGGCTATAATAGGACCATTTTATAGCACTCAAGCTGAAAAACCACACCACATCAACATGCTTCTTATCCAAGACTTGGAGCTTTCACATTACGTGTGGATTAAATCTATTTCAAGGTAAATATTATTCAAATTTCATATCACATAGTATATTAAATCTTTAAATTTTAATATGTTAAAATGTGTCGCGGACCGCGACCAGTTTTGCTGTTATAATGTTTTATTCGAAAATAAGTTGTTATGCAAAGTTTTATTCAGGAAGTTTATATATTTAACAATATGTATAACCATTTAAGACCCTCTTTTGCCTGATTAAGACCATAATTGACCTATTATCGTATAATGCTACTCTATATCCAGGAATGAAATTTTGTTGTCATAGCTTAAAAACGATGATATCAAATTTCTAATAAAAAACGTAACGTATTATACGTATCGTCTCTATTTCTATGCGTTACACATTTCGTGACAAAGTGAATATACCCTTAACCTTAAGGTGTAGGGTATATAAAAGTCGTTTGCATTCGTAAGCTTTATCGAGAAAATTTTATTTAACACAAAGAAAGGGTATTTTAAAGTCCTCTGTAACGGTACCATGCTATCCAGATATCTTTAACAGTTTAGGAGATATAGAGTTAATAGTTTAAATTTTCGACGGGCTACAACTCGATAATTATACGAGAGCAAATGAGGTTGTTGCTGTTATTGTGTTCAGAATCAACAACTACAACAAGAAAGGAGTGATCCTAAAAACGGTAAAGTTTAGCCAAAGTAACTTATTTATATAGATTTGTTTCATTGAAAAAAGCGCCGCAGGTTTTTCGAAGTTGTTTCTTTAACAAACAATTTTATGCAATTTCTCGTATTGTGTAATAAGGAGCAGAATGTCTGAACATGTCGGATATGCTGACGCAGCTCCGACTTTTTGTTGTTGTTTTTCACGGAGACTCTAACAACAGCATCATTTTGCGCGCTCTCGTCTGGTTTCGGAGTTATTGCCCTTTATATATGGAAAATTTCAATACTATAATTCCGAAACTATAAGAGCTACCTACATGTTGGTTGGAAAGATATTAAAATTATCTTTTATTTATGTAAGACAATATGTTAACAAAAAGCTAATACTTTTCAAGAAAAATGAAATTTTTGATTTATATTATAATTTTTTTTCATTTATTAATTTGTTACTAAGTAACTTAAAACATGTGTTGTTATTTGAGTCTCCCCAAAACAACAAAAGAAGCCAAGACCAAGGTACTAGCTTAAATTTTTTTTAATTTTCTTACTGTTATGTGGGACTGTTAGAAACGGAAATGGTTAATTTTTTTCGGGGGCTGGTCATATATCTTGGAAATATGACCGATTCAAGGTCAAATAAATGATACTAATAAAAGTCTTTAAAACAATCCTTTCGGCGAAATGGATACATTAAGATAAAAAGAAACTATATTTACGAAAAGCTGTACTTTTATTTTAAAAACGGTATGGAACAAATTTACGATAGGCATTTGGCTCTAATGTTGTTGTTTTTCTTGGTGTAGTTTTTGACGCTGACTTCTGTGCTTTTGAGGAAGAGCTTGCAATTTTGTTGAGATGCGACGCAATTTTTCTCTCGCCTTTTGCTTGGGTACATAAATATATAATTCGCGCTCAAAACACAGTGAACACAAGCGGTGCTAGAGAGAAGCGAATGTTTGTTTTTGTAAAATAAATTTTTAGAGTTTGTACGAATGTGCAAGAATACCGTTCGCCCAACAACAACAAGTATATGAATGACGACAACAGCGTTCTTTACCGAACCAGAAATGAGATTTTTTGTGTTTTTATTTTTACTGATGTTTTAGCTCCTTATTGTGACTTGATTGATTTTGACTTTGGCTACTATTTTTGATAGTGATTTTGGTTTTTTATCTGGATAATTTGGCAATTTATTTATTATTTATATTATAATCGGTAATTTGTAATTAATAATAATTAATTAAAAATATATATTACAACAATGTATTCATTGTACAAACCAAAGTCCAAATGCTCATCGGTTTGAGGAAAATAATGAATGTTATTCTCACAGATTTAATGTTTTAGATCATTTGATAACCATATTACACTGTAAGAATCGTTCTTGGACATATTTTAAAAACAAACAATCAAAAAAATCCAAACTTCAAATACTGAATCATAAATAAATGTCATTTAATATGTATGTATTTGAAGATTTGATTTTTTAAGGTTTGTTTCCACTGATATGGGGCCTCTGAAGATTTGTTATGCCACCACTCTTTGTTGTTATAATTAAAATAAGATGTTCTACATTCTGATGGCAACTGCATTGATTCTTTAAACTCATTTGTAGCAAACGCGCTCTCTTTTGTGCTCACTTTCTTGCAAGTTGCAGCTCTTACTCTCACAACCTGCTGTCTCGCTCTCAAAATATGTTAATTTTACTCTCCCAAAGCTTCAGATGGGATTTTCCGAAAATCCCAATTGAATTTTAGCTGCTCGGTTGTTTTGTATAGGAGTGAGACATCTTTGTATTATATTGTCTTTGGTTATAGTCTCTTGAACTTTGAAATTTCTATATTATAATTTCGCCGATATCTATTAAACTATAACAGATATGTGTATGATATTAGTACTGTTATAAAGGCATTAACAATGTAATCGTTTAGTTTCGAAGATAAATACAATTTAAAATTTGTAGTACTATTTTTTCAATTTATTAATTTTTTTTTTAAAGTAAAATGCAGGAATTTCGAAGAAAAGTCATTTTAATCGTAAGTACAACTCATTTTCTTTTAATCGTACTACTATACGGTTTTTCAAGAATACGAATCTACTGAGTTTTCAACGTTGAGTGAATTGTTGAGAATTTAAATCGTGGCGGCTGTTACCGTTAATTGTTGTAATTGTTGGCTGTTACTGTTGTTGTAATGTTTAATTACATTTTAAACAGAAGAAAACATATTAAACTTTAACAAAATCTTCTCTTGTTGTATCTAGTTCCTCCAGTAGGATACTAGAACAAACTTAATGTCGTAGATCCTTCCTCGAGAAGGATCACTGACAGTGCTGTTAACTGATGGGGGTTTCGTCGTTGATCCTTCGACGCGAAGGATCACGGACGCTTATTCCACGGGCAAGGATCTGCCGACCTTGTGGTCTTACCATTGGGATCCGGCAACCTGCCGTAGTGGATCCCCTCGCCTATTTACCACGGGATCCAAGGTGCCGGCTTTGTGGTCCTTTAACCTGTCGGGCAATACTGCCGTCTTCGACAGGTGCTGAAATAAAAAGGTCCTGCGTTAATTTTTCTTACGTTTATTATTTACGGGGGCGTCCTCCTCTTTTGCTCGACAATTTCTTGTTTTACAATTACCGCCACTTAATCTGAAAGACGTTAACTACTTTGATTCGTCACTTCACAACAACTGCCTTCTTTCAATCCGAAAACTGGGTTTATATCTCTTCTGAGATTCGTTGTTGGCCAGAATCAGTCGTTTTTGCAATTATCTCAAGAATTATTTTTGACGCTCATTGCATATTTTGGAATGCGATCAAGTTTGCGCGCTGTTCCACTTATCGGAATGCGATCAAGTTCGGCTTTTATCTGGGCCACAGTGGTGTATGATTCACTTGTACTTTCGAGCTTCACAATTGAAGTGCAGCCTAGAAGTATGTGTTACCACAAGTTAAACATTGTTAACTACTGGGCCGAAAGGTATGTGGTGATAATAACGTTAAGCGTTGTTATTACCAAAGCAATGATTCTGACCTACAACATCCCTCCACCCTCGGGGAAGAAAAATTTAGTATCGTAAAACGATATTAAATTTTTCTTGTATATTTATGTTTTTTTTTTTTTTTTTTTTTTTTGAATTGGGGTGGCTTATGTGTACTATGGATTTGCTTACTCTACCTACGCATATCATATGTATTTTGTAATTATAATTTTAGTGATAATAGCCATTGTAACAATAATTAATAATAATAATACAATAGTGATTATAAGACAAATATAATGACTGTGGTAGCTGCGCTTCTTGATGTGCTGCTGCTGTTGACGATGATCTTGACGTCGATAGTACTGTTGATGTTACTGTTGATGTACACCGCTGTACTTGTAATTGTCAATATGTCTTCTTCTCGATTTGTTGTGGGAATGCTGCTGCTGGGTAGCTGGCTTAGTGATTTCCGTGTTATAGTTGCTGCGGTTGAAACAGTCGCTGTTAATTTCTTGTGTCAATTGTTCATCACGTGTTGTAGTTCGTAGCAGTGGGTTGAAGGTGCGAGTCTCGCCCGAATTTTTGCTTGCAGAGTACACAAGCGCTGGTATTCCTGCTTCACTTGTAGTTGCGTCGCATTGCTTACATCGCTGCTAATTTATGTACTTCCCACTTCATACTTCTGTGGCTGCTGCTTTTGTAAAATGAATGGGCCGTAGTAGATTGGGTTGCTTGGTAGACCTGTGACTGCTTTACGTTCGTCACCGTCGCCGCCACTCTATGATGCATCAACCGATGCCGTCTTAAATTGTTGGCTTCAAGCAATCATGATTGACTATGATTTCACTGCTGAGCGACAACTGCGTTGTATCCATCGATGAATTGCTAACTTTCTTCGCGGTACTTTGTATGTACCACCTACTATCATGCAGTAGTTTTCCGTTTCAATTATTGATGCTGTTAGCCCCCTTTGATGCTTTCCATCCTAGGTTTGTTTGTGATGGTTGCCATTTTGGTTGCTATCGCTAAGATGATCAGCTGTTGCAGCTAATATATATTATGTGCTGCTACCCTTCCCCCTTCAAGTTGGCTGGGTGCTATTCGTCGCCCTGGTGTCAAGTGTTGTGTTGTCGTACTTTTGCTGTCGTGATGGGTGTACATCGGCACTCCGGACAGATTCTCTGCATGCTGGATTCTTCTTGTATATACGTTATTATGTTTAACTATTTAATTTTATATACACATATTTCTTTTTCCAATCTAGTTTTATGCTATTTACAATTGGTCTACAATTAGTAAGATTTAAATCATTTTTTGAGACGTATATTATTTTAATTTTAATTAGAAATATTTTATCTTTATCAAATTTTATTACATAATTTCTAGTAATATATTCAATTCAATACAAATTTTAATTCTTACTGCAAATATAGACGTTGTTTTAGTTGAATGTAATTTGTTAGGCTATTGACTATTATCTTTGAATAGTAATATTGAATATTATCTTTGAATAGTAAAAAGATTTTTTTTTTCCCTTACAAGTATTTTAGTGTATTCCCTTTCTACTTTAATATGTAGGGTTTTATATCTATTTCTTTTTCTATTTTTATTATAATTATATTCTTTCTTTCCTTTTAATTTTCTTATTTCTTTTCATTACTAGTTTTATTCTTAGTTTTTATTACTAGTTTCTTAGTTCTATGCATAAGAATGACATGTAGTGTAGTAACACGTGTTTTAACATGTAACCTGTGTTTAAAAAAAATTTTTTTTTTCCTCTCTTATTTCTTTAATATATTTTTGTTTTTGTTTCGGCTATTTCGAAGTTATTCCTTATTGTTTTTTGTTGTTGTAACTGACGCTGCATTGTGCTCGCGTTGTGTTGTTCTACTTCTACACCTGCTTTGTTGCATTGCTTACGTTAATCGCTCATTTTGCATTTAGTTAATTTAATTGACTTATTTACAGTATATATATTATGTTTCCCATTATATTAATTTTGTAATGTGTAATGTCTTCTATTGCATGTCTCTTATCTTGTCTCTAAATTTCATGATCTTATGTACATCTCTTAATGTCTAACGATATAGGTGCGTATATGTATATAGTGTAGGTGTGTATGTAATATGCATGAACTACTTCTTCAGGCATATGTTTACATGTGCATTTATTAATATAATAATTGCAAATGCAAATTGGCTGTGTTCTTAAAACGGAACAGCTACTTTACATAAAGCGTTTACTATTAATCAAAATTAATACAAACTAAAAAGTTCAATTAAAAAAAAAATTATTCAAATATTCACAACGAGTTTACTTTATCATGAGTTTTCTTTTCTTATATTTTTATATAAGATAAATAAATAAACAAGTTGTTGCTTATTTAAACGCTATTCTGATTTTCTTTTTATTTTCTTGTTGAATTTTTCTTAATTTCCTGTCCTAAATAAAAATTTTAAATTTCGCTAATACTTGTGATTTTAAGTTCCTTGCAAGTGCTTTTACATATTTCTGTAATATATCCTGCTATATCAAGACTAATGCTCCCTGCTTTGTACCGTGGAACATTGAGACACATTGTTTTTATAATCGAAGTGCATGCTAACTGTGTAATTAGCAAGGTGATTAGTAAAACTCTGTATTTATCTTATTTTTGGAAGAATTATCTATTAGTTTTATTCTGTTGTTAATGTCATATTGTATCTCTATCTTATTTATAGTTTATAACCCATTCATATCTATTTATTCTATCCTATTATATATTAACTGATTTTGTCCTACTCCTAATAACGTGACTATTGTAAATAACTTAATTTAACGTTCTCCTAAACCTATTTTCTCATTTGCTATTATATACTTTAAGTAAGTTATTGTGGAATGGCTTGTATTAAGTTTTAGATTATGTTCACGTAATTTTTGTAATACTGAACATAACCTTTGTTCATGTTGCTTCAAATTCCTACCGTAGATAACTATGTCATCTAAATAAACAAAACAGTCTATTCCTTGTAGACCTGTTAGGATATGATTCATTATCCTCTGAAATGTTGCTGGGGCTCCTGTTAGCCCAAATGGCATTCGATTGAACTCGAAGTGCCCTAGTCCTGTACTGAATGCTGTTTTCTCCTTGTCCCTGTCATCGACTAAAACTTGGTGATATCCACTTGCCAAATCTAGCGTTGTAAAATATCTGCTATGGCCTAATTGCTCTAAAATTTCGTCAATACGCGGAATGGGAAAAACTTGTTTAATCGTGGCTTCATTCAGTTTTCTGTAATCTATCACTAGTCTCCATTTTTTCTCCCCGTCCTTGCCACTTTTCTTGGGCACTAAAAGTAACGGTGAGTTCCATGGTGAAGTGCTATGTGTAATTATGCCGTCATCTAGGAGTTTATTCACTTGTTTATTTATTTCCTCCCTATGTATTTGAGATAATCTATATTGTTTTCTATTTATTGGCGGTTGATCTGCGCCTGTTGGAATTTCGTGATTCAATACGTTTGCAAACGAGAGTTTGTCTCCGTCTAATAGGAAGACGTCATGAAAAGATTTTACTATTTCCTCCATTGATTCTTTTCTTCTATATTTAAATTATCATCTAACTCAATTTCCTTTAGCAATTTATTTATTCTTCTTTTGGCATCTATTCTGCCTATACCATTAATTGACGTAGTACTTTGTATTGTGTACTCGTCGGAATTTGTGAATTTTGGTTTAAATTCGCTATTTATCTCGTAATCATATTCTGTTGTGTTTAATATCGGAGCATAAACCGTATTATTTTTCACATTTACTAATGTGTCCGCTATATAGATTCCTGGATCTATTTCTTCTTTATGAATTACCACATTCTTAAATTTTGCACGAAGTTTTAATCGTACTATCGAAATTGTTCTTGCATCAACTGGTATGTAGTGTTGTTTGCTTTCCTCTTCTATCTGCTGGATAGTTTTTATCGGTAATTCCAAAATAACCTCTTTTCTTTCATTGAAGAGTGTTAAAATCTTTTCTATTGTGTTTATAATGGAGTTGTTCCACAAGTTATCTCTTCCTAATATGCCGTCTGCTAGTACTCCTTGTTTAAGTGACACAACGTGTAGCGTTAAACGTAAGGACTATACCTCCTTGTGGCATATAGTAGTTGATCCTTCTGTTGTCACACAACCTCCAAATGCTCCGCTTAAGTCTTTCCTATTCGAGTTGTCTATTATTGTGCTATCTTTTATCGCACACTTCTTTATCAGGATTGTATCTGCTCCAGTATCTACCAGTAAAATGAGTTTTCCATTATTAGCCTCTGCGCAAGGTAATTCGATGAACACGTCATTTAGCTGGGTTTGATTGCCGTTAGATACTCCTGTTTCTGTATTTCTATTGTTATTTGCTAACTTATTCATTGAGCGGTATTTTTAAATTTTGGTTTTTCTCTAATTTAATTGGGATCTCTGAATCAACTGTTTCTCCCAGCGTATGATTTCTCTCGGTTACGTTGTTTTTATTATTATCCGTCTTTCTTAACTTGATATTAATTTTTAAGTCTCTTGAAGTTGGTAACGTTTCAACAATCGCTTCCGATGTAGGACTTACGGTTACCACTTTGTTTGTTAAAGCTGGTAACGTATCCACAATCGGCTCGGATGTATGAATTACTGTTATTCCTTCATTTGGCCTTAAGTTACTAATATTTTTGGGTCCCCAGATAATTGGCCTATTCTGGGCCCTTGCCAGTTTCCCGGACTATTACTTTGCAAGGTTTCCCAGTTCCTTTTTGCCTCGCAATTCTTTATCATATGCCCTGGTCTATTACACCAATGACATAACGTTTGGTTTGCCCTGTTCTGCTGATTCCTCTGCAATCCGTTGGGTGTAGTTGGGTTGGGGTTTATCGCCCGTTTTTGGTTCCCGTTCTGCTGGAATTGGTTTTGAGACCAATTCTACTGGACTTGGTTAGATTGCCAACTCTGTTGGGGTCGGTTCCATTGCTGATTTCCTATACTTTGGTTGGTACCAGCCTATTTGTAATTTTTGCTATCTCTCCTATCCCCATTTTGGTTTGTTCTTTTGTTGTTTTAATTTGTTGTAATGACCTTGCGTTGCCGTCCCTCGGATTAACTGCGGACTGAGCTGGTTCCTTATGGAAAAGTGACTGATTGTGATCTAGCGACATTTCCTGACTTAGAAGTCTATTCTGCTCCTTTAACTCTTGTATTCGTCTATTTGCCTCTTCTAAAGAACTACAGTCTTCCCTTGATTTCTGTGCCAATCCCTTTTCTAATGTTCTGTTTAATGTTTCTTCGGTTAGTCCCTTGTTATTCAGTCATTTTCTTAGTTGTTCGTTTTCGTCTTCTAAGGTCTGTAGTATGTTTTCTTGAAAATGTTTTTCCTCTAAATGCGTATCGTACTTGTTTTTTAGCGCGTTGAATTCTGATAAGCAGTTCTTACACTTTGGTTCTTATTTTCTATTATATTTTTAAAAAAAAACAGCATTTCTTCTATGAATGCGTCTGCTTTTTCTAAACTTGATATTTCTCCTAGGGCTTGTATTTTAGTCTGGATTAGCGCCAAATTTTCTTTATTGGAAACTGTGTTTTTCAGAATGGTCCAAAGTTTTGATGCAAATTCTTCTATTTGCCTTTTCAAATCCTTGTGAGTCTTTTCTAAGGCTTAATATGCTTGTTCCTGTAGCGATTCGGATATTAATTTTCCTATACTTATTGTTGTAAGTAGAAATTTTTAGAATCAATTAAAACTTTAATTAATTCTCTACAAGCAATTAACTTCTGCTTATTAAGCTTTAATATGGCTCATTGACACCCTTTTGGCTGAACACGTTGTACACATTCGTACATTCGTACGCTTATATTCGTGTATATATACATATATTATTATTATATACTTTTTTTTTTTTGTGTATTTCGAGCTTGTGGCTCAATTGTGCTCGCCTGGTGCCTGACGTAATTTTGTTTTTATTACTTGTTTTTGTTTTTTGCTTTGTTAGCGTTTTTGCTACCAATTGCCGCTCGCTAGCAATTTTGCCGCTTCTGCCCTTGCTTGAAGTTCAAGTTCAAGTTTGTGACCTACTTCTTGTTGCAATGATTTTCTTGCAATTTAAGCAGAATGTACTTTATTTATTGTCTTGCAGCTATCGCTGGTAGCCTGGTTGCTATTAATTTGTTATTAAAAAATACTAACGGATTTGTTTGTTGTATCCATTTATTTATTCTTTTCCAAAACTTAAACATAGACCTTATGCGTTTTCTACAGGTGGTTGTGCCTAACAAGCTCAAATTTCTTCTTGATTTGCCCATCAAGTTTATAAAATTTTTTCTCTTTAACAAAAATTACCTTATTTATACATGAATTGCCAATGAATTCTTCAATTTAAAGTCCAATTATAATGAATTAAACGAAAGTAATCTATTTAGACAAGTTCCAACATTTAAAGTACTACCTTTAATTTTATTTGTATAATTTTATATTTTAAAATATGTTTATTATTTCACAACCATTCCAGTTAGTGTGTGTTGCTGTTTTTCCTACGTTGTTTCTTGTCGTTTGTTTTGTAAATTTGGCGGATCTGCCTCAGGAATTCATTCTTTTCCTCTTTGGTTGTGGCTATCGTTGCTAGCCGGTGCAGGTTGGCGACTTCCCTCCGTTGCTTTACTTTTCTTCCGCCGCGACTCTTTGTTGGGTGTGGGTTAACCTTTATTTCCTTCTTTGGCGTGTCGACTTCTGCCTCTTCCAATACTCTTCTATTGTTATCGGTCTAGGTCCCGCTTGCTTATCCTTAAGGGCTTCTTCGAGGGGTAATACTGATTTCGATGACATCTATATTGGTTGGTGATTTTTTTGTGTTTATGCTATTTTAAATTTTAATTTAACATTGTTATTTATTTTTAATTTATTTTAAACTTCACTTCAAAATAAAGGAAAAAGCGATCCTTGGATCGTAAAACCGGCTGCTCCAAAATGTTGTATCTAGTTCCTCCAGTAGGATACTAGAACAAACTTAATGTCGTAGATCCTTCCTCGAGAAGGATCACTGACAGTGCTGTTAACTGATGGGGGTTTCGTCGTTGATCCTTCGACGCGAAGGATCACGGACGCTTGTGCCGCAAGGATCTGCCGACCTTGTGGTCTTACCATTGGGATCCGGCAACCTGCCGTAGTGGATCCCCTCGCCTATTTACCACGGGCACCAAGGTGCCGCCTTTGTGGTCCTTTAACCTGTCGGGCAATACTGCCGTCTTTCGACAGGTGCTGAAATAAAAAGGTCCTGCGTTAATTTTTCTTACGTTTTTTATTTACGGGGGCGTCCTCCTCTTTTGCTCGACAATCTCTTGTTTTACAATTACCGCCACTTAATCTGAAAGACGTTAACTACTTTGATTCGTCACTTCACAACAACTGCCTTCTTTCAATCCGAAAACTGGGTTTATATCTCTTCTTCCAGAGATTCGTTGTTGGCCAGAATCATTTCCGCGTCGTTTTTGCAATTATCTCAAGAATTATTTTTGACGCTCATTGCATATTTTGGAATGCGATCAAGTTCGCGCGCTGTTCCACTTATCGGAATGCGATCAAGTTCGGCTTTTATCTGGGCCACAGTGGTGTGTGATTCACTTGTACTTTCGAGCTTCACAATTAAAGTGCAGCCTAGAAGTATGTGTTACCACAAGTTAAACATTGTTAACTACTGGGCCGAAAGGTATGTGGTGATAACAACGTTAAGCGTTGTTATTACCAAAGCAATGATTCTGACCTACAACACTCTTTTCAGAGTATGGTAGAATGATCTTCTCTTTTCAGACTAAGGTATACTGAAGGAAGTGTTAAGATATGTAACATAAAATATAAGTTTGTTTTATTTTTGAAAACGATTAGCGCCGCAGTCGAAAAAGTTTTATGAAAATTTGCGCGAACAATTATGATATATGCAGACCTTGAAGCTTTTTTGACTTTTATCAAAAAAGTCATGTGGATAACTCTTATCAATGACTTTTAAATATAAAAGTCATACCCATAACTCTTATTGAAGACTTTTATTTTTAAAAGTCATTGAAAAAACTTTATCGATGACTTTTATTTTTAAAAGTCTTCAATAAGAGTTATGGGTATGACTTTTATTTAAAAGTCATCGATAAAAGCTTTTCTGGTGACTTTTTCTGCTGAAATGTGATATCAGCGTTCGTTTTTGAGTTCTGACAACAAAATTTCATTCCTGAGTATAGAGTAGCATTATCCGTTAATATGCCAAATATAGGCAAAAGAGGGATATTGTTAAATATATAAACTTCCTGAATAAAACTTTAGATAACAACTTGTTTTCCAAAAAAACATTATTACTGGGTGCCCAATTTTACACTACATATACAGTATAGCAGTATGAAAACAAGTTTATTACCACGGAAATAAGGTTTAAATGAACACAATAATAAAACAGCTAAGCTAGTTATTTTGTTTTGAAAAAGGTAATGACCGCGCCTACTATCTATATAGAGGCGCAGCTAGGGCTCATGGAGCCAGGGACGGTTAATCAATTTGCAGCCCCAAAAATTCCTAGAATTCAATAAGTTACTACTTGATTTCCCCAACCGCCGCCGCTGCCGATATTGTGCCGCCCAGAGTAGACCGCCACACCCTAGCTTCGTCACTTTTTTCAAAACTTTTAGGTGTAGGGTATCTAAGACTCGGCCAGGCCGAATATAGCTTTCTTACTGGTTTGAAATATGAGTTAATTTGAAGAAGTATGGAGAAGCATGAATCTGTGGTTAGGTTTGGAATAAGCTATTTGAGATTGAAAATAGTTAGTTTTAGATTGGCTAATAATTAATAAGCAATATTAAGTTTTTAAAATACAGAGCACAATATATGAATTGTTTTGTAATGACACTATAGTAGGTTTTCGGCAAATGTACATATGTATATGTTAATTTCCGAACATTTTGTTAGTACTTACATATATAATAAAATTTTGCATCGAAGATAATTTGGTGGGCTGATATTTATATACTATAACTGCGTGCCGCTGAGATTTGTTGTTTATTCCTTGATCGCACTGTGTGTGAGTATCTAGCATTACCGCGACCGTAGCCCTTATCGGCAGCAGATACAGTACAGCGGCGACAATGCTTTGAAACAGCAACAACAACTCATCGTTCCGCTTGTGTGTGAATGATTGTGTTGTTGTTGTTGATTGTTTTCGTTAAACGGTTATAATGAATTAAAGCAGAAATGCAGACGCAATTATTTAGATAGAAAATCTATTATTTGTATCAAAGTCGAGTTAGTCGCATGTCAATTGAGAGTTAGTTAACTCTTAGACGGGTGTACCGATTTTGATGCGGTTTTCACCATTCTGCTCGAAACTATGAATTATTCGTATTTGTAAGAAAATATTTAATTATTTTTTTACTCTAATTTTGCATCTCAAATGGGATATTTGTTAGACTTTTGGGCCGCTATTTCGCACAAAGACAAATGAGTCTGAGGTTTCGCCTATGAGTGCATCTATTGTACGATTTCTTGGCGTCAGGTAGAGGCATTGCATTCCAAGAGACAAAACTAACGCCTTTATTAACTGAGTTTCATTTAAAGGAATTAATATTAATAAAACTTAATTCTTAATGACATGGTAGTGTGTTTCCTTTCCGTTATTTCTCTTATTATTTATTCCTTATTCCTCTATTTTGAAAATAAAAGTTAAGAGTTAAACTTTTAACTTTTATTAAACAAATATACAAATATAAACATAATAAACAGGTAAACAAAAAAATAAAAAAGAAATATTTTTATATTAGTGATACTATTAAGATTATATGAAAAGAATTGTTAGTAAAAAATTATGCTATCATGCTACATATATCTTAATTATTAGTACATGGAAGCACTAGTTGTAAATAATCTGTGAGAGCCACTAGTAACCTATTAGATTAACAACCTTATAATGGAAATCGTTTGAAAACGTAAACGAAAACAAAATTTCCTTTTTTAAGCGTTTTGTTTTGTGCTTTTCGTAATTTTCCGTTTGTTTGACAACGGAGCATAACAGAAGATTGCGTGAAATACACTAAACACAAAAAAGTTTGTTGTTGATATTTTCACATTCTTTGCAAATTTTATCGGCTACGTTTGTATAATGGATCGGTAGTTTCCAGGACAAAAACTTGATAAACAACGCGAAAGCAAAAAGGCTATCCTGTAGTGTAAAATTGTTTGTGTTTTGCAAGTTCTTTGTCGAATTTGTTTTGTGTATAGTGTTGCCGCTACGCATTTGCCCTAAACTCTACATGAAATCTTTGCGTTTCTAAAAATTACTTATGTACAAAAATGCTTCAAATATTGTGCACATGGCAACATTTTCTGTCAGCAAACAACGAAAGTCTGCAATACAGACGAAAAGCTTCCATTATACTTTGGCTTAGTTTCGTTTTCGTTTGGGTTTTCGTTTACGTTTTCAAACAATTTTCATTATAAAGGCCTGATTAATCGTACTTAGCACTTAGCACTTATAAGTTTCGAAGAACTTGGCTGTTTACGGGTTGCAGGGGGTACCGGAACTTCTAGTGTAGCCACTAGTTGACCTAATGTTCGAAATTGGGAATTTTTTTGGTTTTGTGGGATTTTACTTGATTAGATATAGATTGCAATTGCCTTCGATTTGCAGTCAGCAGCAAAATTTTAGTATTTATATTCACATTATTTATATTATTATGGTATTTTGTTATAATAGAGATGATTTCGTATAAGTTAATTGGTTAAAGAATATTATATTGAAATCCCATTAAACTATAAACTCGGCACGCAAAGACGACATCTTCGAAAATAGCGTCAAGTTCGATCTGGCCACGCATTTTTGCTGTCACTTGGTTCGAACTTAGCAAAATATCAAAATCGATTTGATATTCCCCTTGTAAGTAAGTACGACTGATCGGATACACACGTTTCCATAAGCTAGAAGTGAATTTTGACAGCACGTCAAGTTCTTCGAAGTGCTCATAAGTATGACTAATCAGGCCTTAAGGCTGTAAATCAGTGCTGGCCAAAACTTATACAATCATATTTTGTGCATGTGTGAAGCGTTGAGAGAGGTTGTTTTGCGGAAAAATTCTCTCTGCGCGGTACACTGAGAAGATTGCTGTTTGGGGGTTGTTAAACTTTAAATAATGCAAATGAATTAGCAATGAAATTGAGTTTAGTATTTCTCAATAATATCCTCAATATCAATAATACTTTCAAACCGATTTATTTAATTTTCGAAGAAAAAATAGTGATTCTCCCATTCCTTATTAAACATTTTGCTCAGTGCAATCACAAAATAGTCTGGCGCGATCTTTCTTGCTTGGAGTCTGCACATCGACTGACTCACTTGATACGAACGATCGCTAGTGTTGGTGTGAAAACACGACGGCTTTTGTCGTGTACATGTGAATAGCCGAGAGAAAAAATTAGCACGCGTGCTTATGGCGAGCATTGCTGTAAATAAATGAAATTAAATAAAAACGGAACGTCATGCAACATCGAAGCGTTTGATTGGGTTTGGGGAAGGCGTGCTGGAGGTATCGCAGAAAACACAAATGGCCATTGAAATGGACGGACATACTATCTACGCAACGTTATATATAGTGCCTGATGACACAGGCTCGAATGTTTGCTCGAATATTTGTTTGGTTAAGAGTATTTTACACATAACCGGACATAATCGTGAATTCTCTCCCAGTATTTTTTCTTTTCTATAGCGACGTCGATAGCTACTCGATTACACTGGCCGACAGCCATTTTGTAACGGACTATTTGACAGCATATTCTAAAGGATTTTGGTCCGCTGATTCCAAAAATAATAAAATAAAATAAATGAAACAAGCCGACTCGAGATAATGAAATATTCTAAGGCATGAGTAGACTTTGAATTAAAACACCTAAAATACATTTTACAGCTTCTACTTCTAGTTGAGAAAAAGCTCATAGCGCTTGTATTAAAGCAAATTATATAACCTGAAAGTGCAGCAATATCAATAATATTATAAAATATTGCCAGGGGCCAGTGATTTGTCTTTCCTTGTGTAGTATACTGATACAGAATCTTATTGATGGTGTCAACAGCACCTTTTGTTTTATTATAACTTGTGGTCCATCAGACCCAGCTGTGATGACAACAATATTACAGACTTATTCCTTTTTGGAATATAAAAACGAGTTGCAACAGCTCTATACTTTTGGATCCTTGGAACACGGAGGGAATGCAGATCTTGTTTTTTTTTTTCAATGCGCCAACCATAGAAAAATTCCATTCGAATTACATAGTGAGAGTGAAGAAAAAAAATTATTCATTGTCAAATTCCTTCCTGTGTTTTTATAAGGTGCAACTAAGTTCGTAACTATTCGTACCCCCTGGTTCTTTTCACGAATGCCGTCAATTTGTCTGATTTATATTTGGCCATTCAAGGGATATCCGAATCACAAGCTCACCATATTTTAATTCCGTATTTGGCCGCTTTAGATGGAATATACTGAGTAAACTAAGTGCGTGCTGTGAATGGAAAAACCTCTTCATAAACTGTGATGCTTTTATATGGCCTGACTAATCTCTTAAATTTGAAACTAATAGCATGTCTCCACCGGAGAAAATCTACTAGATTAACGACACTTTCTAGATTTTCTCTGAAATCAACCCCTATTTTAAGTTGATTATTCATACAAATTATAATCTACTCATGACTGGATTATTAAATAATCAACCAGATATTCGAGAATATTTCGAATACAACCCTGGGTATATTGTGGAAATGAAACAAATGGCAGATTAAAATGGAACAAATGTCAAAATAAAATAAATAAACGTCAACAAGCAGTAAGTTGTGTTTATCTTTATTAATTTTAATTTTTATTAATTCTCTTTAATTTACTTTCAATAGCCATATGGAAACAACAAAGGAGGGCAGAAAAAAGAGGAAAGCCTGGACTCCGCTGGCCGAAGCAATGTTACTCTCCCTTTGGGAAGAAAAAGCAGTGGAGCTAAAAGGGTACCGCAAAAATTCCCACATTTATGCGGAGCAGCTTTGGCGAGCTCCGGACATCTCTTCAAGACAAACGAAATCCATATCATCAAGATATTATCAAGATTCACAACTGGAAAAATAAGTATCGGTGAGTGGAAACTTTTTATTAGTTGTATTAATAAATTACTAACCAAAAATTAATTTTAATTTTTTTAGCGACGAAAAGGACAAAATGGGCACCGGTGCATCGCCATCCGAGTGGAGGTACTTCGAAAGAGTGAATGATATCATAGGGAGTTCAAGAGTAGTGAAGTTTGCAACGATGGTCGAAGAAAGTTAGTAAATACTATAAATTCAAAACGCAAAATGTTTGATTTTTTGTTTTATTTTGTTTTTTTATTAAAGGCTGCTTACACCCAGAGTCGTGCTCCTTATCGCCACTTCATTCCTCGACGAGTTCGTCGCTGCCGCTGTCGAGCACGCCAATTTGCTCGTCGTCGCCGTTAGTGTGGACGAGTCTTCCATCGAGTCCGTGTGCAAGCCTGCTCGGAAGAAAGGAAAAACACATGTTAGTGAGATGAAGTCGGCATTGGATGATTTCAAAAACTGGATGGGGGTGGAATTGAAAGAGGTCACCGATTCTGAAAGAAATGCGACAGAATTGCAGAAAGAAAGTCTGCAAATAGAAAAGGATCTACTGCAGGTAGAAAGAGACCGCAACGACCTTTCGAAGGACTTGCTAAACGCTGTAAAATCAAAATAAAAATCTTATAAAAAAAGCTTGTGTTTTTGTTGAGAGAGAAAGCTATAATTAAAAAGCTTACAAAGGCAAGTAGTCAGTGCATTTCGTATTGCTTCCGCCTGGACGTTGTGGTCAGTATGTACGCAAATATGCTATGGCCGTTCCCTTCGATTTGACTCTTCAAATCTTCTTTGAACTTGCAGCCATTTATCGTTTATGTTGTCGTTTTCCTCATTCAAGAAGTTATGAAAAACGCAACAACATTTAATAATAGGAACAGCATTACGAATGTTGTTGCCTATGCCTTTCCCAATCCGTCGGAAACGGGCTTTTATGTGCCCAAAAGCATTTTCCACCACCCGTCTTGCTTTGGACAAATTGTAATTGAAAAGCTTCATCCTGGGGTCTGCTTCAACGCTAAATGGATACGGTTTCATCGTATATTGGCTTAATTTAAAAGCGGAATCGGCGATTATAACAACAGCAACACTGATTCACTGAAAATACTTTGATGTTGAAGCTGCGCTTTTAATGCAGATGACTCAAATATCCTTGAGTCGTGGCACAGCCCTGGTTCTCCAACATTAATATATATAAATCTGTATCTAAAGTAAATCTATTTATTTTATGGATGATTTTATGGCTAAAAGTACCATTGAGTACCAACCCTTGTAGTTGCGGTAATCTTTGGCCTCTTCGGCTGGTGGTTGTATCTCAATATGGCCATCATCTTGAACAAAATATGTGAATATTAAAAATCTTAACATTGTACTTTTTAATTTACCAATCGCTGCAAAGCACTGCGGAAACCCTATTGCTGCGAAGCCATTAACGCAATCTGTTACTATTTCCTGAGTAAATATATCTCCACTCAAGTATTCTGGGAAGAGAATTCGCCACACTTGAATACAGAATTCGTGCAGTATCCTCCAAACGCACGTTTTTGAGATACCAAACAATCGCCCCACAGTGCAAAACTCCGCTGAAGACTTTAGCGTATACAAAGCGATCGCCACACGCTTTCCAAGAGGTATACAACGGCGGTATACAAAGAGGTATACAAATTTTCCGCACAAAATTGAAAAGCTACTTCGAGTCATTCGAAACGTATTCTTGAAGTACATTTCGTTCATTTTAGGAATGTCCTTCCCCCAAAAAGTTCCATGCCTTTCCTGCAATGAGAAAAATTTAGTTGTGTTCTCTTGTATGTGTATGTAGACTTTACCAGTGTCCAAATGCTACGCAATCTACGGTGGAGTGCGGCAAAATATTCTGCCGCAATTTTTCCCACCTGGATTATAATTCTTCTGCGAAGATAGTAGAGATTTCTCTTATTATATTTAATTTTCTTCCTTTTCAAACTAATATTTGAAGTCAGAAAGTCTAATCGTACTAAAATATTATCGACCTCATTCATATTTCAAATAAATTATTTAAAAACACAACGTAAATATTTGTTTGCTTGAGAACAATAATGTAAACAAACAAATGACAGCTCGCTTCTGTTTAACTTGGTGTAGACGACCTGATTATCTGAGTAGATTTTTGAAAATCTAGTAGCAGTTAATCTTCGGTGGAGACATGCTATAACATTAGAAAAATTTCACATTTCAAATTTCAAAAATTTTTCATTTTCAAAATTTAAAAATTTCAAATTTCATTGGGAGCCGCTTTATCTTTATTCGTTCTGGTTTGGCGGGTAGCACCAAATCGAAATGAATGAACCTCAAATTACCATAAAAACAACGAATAGAATTTGTGGCACAGTAGAGCGAAAAAGCATTGGTTTTCCAGAGAAGTATTGGATGAAGTATGAATGTGTTGACATCATTCAAAAGTCTAGATATCATACACCTTCAATACCTTCAATAGCTGACTTCTTCGTCATTAGAGTCTTCGCCATTAGTTTCTTCTTCATTGAATTCGGTATCATCTTTCTTCTCTACCAATACGATATACTTATGTACATGATCTATACCCGGGTATATACTGTCAAAATTAGGAGGATGGTTTTGCCGTCAATGTGAAGGTTAAAGGATTATACCAAAGAATATACATACCATATATAGAAGGCGCATCTCATACGAATTTTTGAACAGCAAAATTTGCTCCGTGGACGTAGCCGTACGCTTAAAAAACTTTATATGTCAAAGGAGGTGAGAATGAAACGATGAAATTGTGGTTAAAAGCACGGAGATGAGGGAAGAAGCGAATTTGATTTCTTTTGCTTCCTTTACAATAAAAAATCATGTGTTTACATCTGTCGGTCTTTTGATTTGGAGCAAAGGAAGTTAAGTTATTAAGAAAAGGAATTATTTTTTTTTGGAACATTTTGCCGGCCTAATAAACTGTTTAGTATTTTAAATTAGGTTTATTATTAAGTTAGGTTATTGTTAATTGTTATGTTATATGTTTAAAATTATAATATAATTGGTTTACCAATATTTCGTTTTATTGCCAGCCCATAGGCAATGCTTCCTTAATAGAACTAAAATCATAAATTTTAAAAATTTTAGACTTTAATTTAATTTTAATAATGGTTGTGGACACTACAATAACAAGATAAATTTATACACGGTCAGACAGAAGCACTTCAGTTGCTAGTACAAAATAACAAACACAGAGTCGATCTTCCGATTCCTTCGTATAACGTGTTCAATGTGCTAATATGCCGACTAAAGTAGATTTTTGCCTATACCAATTCTTCAACAGCACACTATGCTCGGAACGTAGGTCGTGCCAGCGCTTTACAAAGCTTGGATATCTAACAAGAAGCAGAACAAAGCTACGAAAAGCAAAATTTCTTCCAAAAACCATAAAATGCAAAATTTAAAACTCATCGCCCGCTGTACTTCACAAATTAATCGTTTCTTTCTTTCACACTTTACTTGGCATACGAGTGCTGGATCAATCTTTTCTTACGCATATTCGCTTCAATTGTTAGTGCAAAATAACAGAAGCAAATTCGATCTTCCGCTTCCTTCATACTCATTAAAAAGATCTTCCGAACCCCTCACTCATTAGGAAGTAACTCAATTTTGCTTTGTTATCAGCGCTGAGAAAACCGAAGCATGGCAAAGAGAGTAAGTTCGCGAGTAGTGAAGCTGTTTTCACTTATTTGCTTACACCCGATGCCTGCGACCGACCGCATCTGTTTTGAAAAATTTGAAATTTTGAGTCATATGTCTTCTATATTATTACATATTCTTTGATTATACATTATAATTCGAAGTATCAACCAATATTATTTATTTCGGAGAAAGAAACTATGTGTAAAAATTAAAGAGAACTACAGTATTATAATTAATGTTTACAAATTAACAAATGAAGTATTTCATGTAGTAATAATTAAGGAATAACATCCTTATATTGTCAATGTATGTACATATGTAAGGCTTCAAGTAAAGAAGGTGTAAACCAAACACATGTTTGAGTACAACTAAACTTAACTAATTTAATTAACCTTACAAATTTTAATATACTTTCTACTTAAATTAAGTATATACATAAGTGTAAAATGAATTTAACTTAAAACTAAAAATAAATGTGGATTAAAAATCAAAATTACAAACCTTCAAATTCTTCGTGGTTATATAAAATATATACTCGTACAGTAAATTAAATCTAAGGGCCAGCTTTTCCATCAACGATTACAGTGATCATTGGTGCTTCTGCTTTGTTATTTTCGCGTTGTCGTTACTTAGCGATTTTCAATGAACAAAGAGCTCGTTCAATAAAAACACAACAACACTTCCCATACTTTTTACGAGACCTGTTTAACCTGTTCAGATTTCATGTTCGCTTCGTTTACCGAGCGTGCAGTAAACATTCGCTGTACATTTGTTTATTCGCCTGTACGCTGACGTCCGCTGCTGCTTTGTTTCAAGCAGAGCCAAAGCGTCAAAATTTTCGCGACTGCGCTATTCTGCTTTCTTTCAAGCAGAGACGAAGCGTCAAAATTTTCGTGACTGCGCTATTCTGCTTCCTTTCAAGCAGAGACGAAGCGTCAAAATTTTCGCGACTGCGCTAAGGTAATTTAAGACCTCACAGAATGGGACGAACGACCTGCTTCTATTTTTCAGCGGTCAACGAAACTGCAACGTTTGCAATTTCGAATTCAGGCGATTAACCTAGTGAGCCCGTTCGAGTTATTTTCTTTTTCTTTTTTTGTTAATTGCTTGGCATCCTTAATTGTTTTCATCAGCAAGCAATTATAATTGCTTTTTATTTGAAACAACGAATCTAACTTTGCTTTGATTCTCCAACCGATATGAAGTCTCTAAGTGCAATATTTTAAATGTTTAACTTTTAATTTTGGTTTTTTTTTTTTTTTTAAAATAACCAAATTAACTCCTTTTTAATGTTTTAATTTATTGTAATCCCGATTATTACCCCTTGTTTTCTTTTTGAAATCTCATACGTTTGCGAACGTATGACGTATTAGTTACGAAAAAAAAATGTGTGACTTGAACTCGAATAAACTGATAAAATTAATTATTTATTAATCAACTTAAAATGTGCGACTTTGAAATCAAATTACATGTTAAACAGTGTAATTTGAAGACAAAGGTCTAAGACACATACCCGAAAGTGATACAACGAAAACTGTTTTTAACAATTTGCTTTTATCATCCGAACTTTACCACGTTAAATAAAATTTATTTAAGTTAATAAAGTCACTCTGATTTTCGCCAATTTGTTAATCACAGTAACTAATTCTGTAAATTTGTAATTTTTGAATTTGGATTCCAAACATTCTCCTTGAATTAAATATTATACGTTTCCTGCACATCTGCTTTTCACTTATTGGACTTTTGTTGACTTTCTAACATGCTAAATCACTTGTTGTAATTTCAATTAAATTGTTAGTTCATGTACAACATTGTTATTACATTTATTCGAAATATATATACTATTATATATATACTATATTCGAAATATATTTATAAAAAAAATCCTATTTTCTCTAATACTTTATCCTATAATTATAAAAATATAAGAATGACTTCCCGAGTGAAATGGGTCGACCTCAGCAAAGATTTTGTCCAGCTAATGCTATTGGACAGATAAGTTTGCTGTGCAATTAAGCTAGCATCCTTTTGATGAAAACCGATGATTTTGGGACCTGAAAGTTATTTTATGTTGTATATAATATATTCTAATATATTAAAAGAATTAAATTCTTATCCTTTAACTAGGATTAATTCTATCCTTTCCACTTTTTCTTTTTCAATTTTTCTTTTTACTAAGCTACTTATTTTTTCTTATTTCACTTTTTCTTTTGTTTGGCCACTTCATGCCAAATTCACCAAATTATTTTTCACTTTTTGCGTTTTATTTATTAACGAAATTATCGTTTCACTTTTTATCAGTTTTCATTTCTAAACTTTCTTTTAAAACTTGATTTGCTTTTAACTTTAACTTTAATTAACTTTTAATTTATAACTTTCCTTTTTACCTATAACTTGCTAACTGCTACAATTTGTTATTTTACTGTTTTAATTTATTCCTAAAATTATTTTTTAAACACTTTTATTTTTTTATTTATATATAATGGCACACAATGCAGTAAGAGCACGCTCTTTTATAGCATATTAATATAATAACAAATTTTAATAACATTCAACAAAAATATACATAATACAAACATAAATCTTAAAGCTAATACTTATAGATATAATTTAAATTAAAGATATTAGTACAAGAATAAGAAGATAGAGCAAGAAAAGAAATTATAGAGATAAAAGAAAGACACACTCGCGTAAAAGACAAGGAGAAGAGAGGATCTACGAAAATAGTGGCAATATGTTGTAGTTTCCAGAGTTTAGTAGAAATAAAAAAACCTGACGAGTTTCTTAAACCGGCTTCCCTCCCTAGCATTTTTAATCCTGGTGGGCAGATTATTCCAAAGCCTAATAGTGTTGATGAAGAAAAATCGCCCACTGTTTAAATATTTAAAAGAAGGCACAATGAAAGTTTTTGTGCGATCAGAATGTCCAAATTTCAGTTTTTGGAAGAGATAATTAGGACAGCCAGTGTTAGCAAGTCGGTGCAAAAAGACACAATTACGGTAGTTGTAGTAATTATTAATGTCGCAACCAAGCAATGCATATCTTAGCTCTCCTAAATTGTCAAACCGCTTGACACCATATACATAGCGTGTAAGATTATTAAGTAATACTTCTAATTTGTGAAGTGAGATCGAATCAAGTTTACAATAAATTAGCTCAGAATACGTGACAATAGGCATAACAAGCTGAAGCACTAGTTTACGTCGAGTGGATAGTGGGACAGATGCAGCAGAATAACGAAGATTACGTAGGATACAATATGATTTTCTTACAATAGAATTCACATGATCAGTGCAAGTCAACGCAGAGTTAATGTGAATTCCCAGGTTCACCGCTCTAGTGACAAATTTAAGCCTTTCATTACCTAAATAAAGAGTCGGAAGGTCAGAAGGATCAAAGGTGTATCTAGAAATAGGTAAAACTAAGGACTTAGCTGCATTGCGTTGAAGGGAGTTCTTCGTAGACCAATCAATAATAATTCTTAAGTCATCATTCATCCTACAACTCACACATCCAGATAATCATAGGGTTTAGACATATATAGTTGAATGTCATCGGCATAGGCATGCATGGAGACATAACGAACAACAGAAAAAACATCGTTAATAAATAGGGAGAATAACAAGGGACCTAGAACAGAGCCCTGTGCTACACCAATGCCGACCCTTTTAAATTCAGAAGCAATGCCAAGTTTCACTCTTTGAAAGCGGTCCGACAAGTAACTTTTAATAAGCTTAGCGGCACCTCCGGAGAAGAAGAAATAATTCTGCAGCTTGGTGATTAGTAATTTATGGTTCACGCTATCAAAAGCTTTGGAATAATCTAAAAGGCACAGGAAGGTGACATCTCCTCGATCATAAGCCACTCTTACGTCATCTGTAACTTTTAGTAAGGCAGTTATGCAACTGTGTTTCCGCCTAAAGCCAGATTGCAACGGATGAAGAAGTTTACTGGAAGAGAGATAAGAATTGATTTGTTCTGACATAAGGGATTCACATATTTTCGACAATGATGACAAAATACTTATAGGACGAAAATCAGAGGGTTCAGAAGGAGAGGGTTTTTTCGGTATAGGGCAAACAGTGGCTAACTTCCACTGAGATGGAAATGAAGAGGTAGTGAACACAGAATTATAGATAAAAGTAAGTTGGGGCAGGATATGAGGCAAAATAATTTTTAGAAATTTAATAGAGACACCATCTTCACCAGTTGCAGTTGACCTAATAGAGTTAACATGGTGGTAGACTTCGCACTCAGTTACTCCTCTAAACTGAAAAGAGCCCTGCTCCCTGATGTCAATCGTGCAAACGTTTGTGATGACATTGTTCCGTGATAGGAAAAAATCATTTAGAGCATTTGGGCATATATCACAGGTCAAGTTTTTACTAGATCCAAAGCCCATGTCTCTCAGCTGCCTCCAAAACTGCTTTGGAGAAATTGAAGTGTTGAACTTAGAGGTGAAATAGTTTTTCTTCGACATTCTAACAGTCAAGACCGCATGATTACGAGCATTTTTGTAATCGTTCCAGCTACTAACCGTACGATTTCTTTTCCACTTATTGTGTAATTTGTTTTTTAGGCAAATAGCTTTTTTTACTCGTGTAGTGTACCATGGGCAAGAGGGATTGATAACATTGATTGTTTTCAGAGGCACAAAATTATCAAATAAAGTATTTACGATGTCTGTAAAGTATTTAGTTTTTTCGGCAATATCTATTAGATGCCAGAATTGTGACCAATCAATTGAGGAAGCAGTAGCGGCCAAAGTCACAAAATTTATAGATTTAAAATCACGAAATGAATACGATCTAGGTACTTCACGTACAGATAATTTTAGATCAATAGAACAGAATAGAAGATCATGGTCAGAAATAAAAGATATCTGTGAAAACATAGTCAAAAGGGATTGGTCGGAGATAATAAAGAGGTCAAGAAGACTTGGCCACGCGTTATTAGCGAACCGAGTTGGATTACATTTATTCACAATCGACAAACCTGACATAGAAACCAAGTCACAAAAACTATTAGATATAGCGTCAGTAGATAAAAGATTCACATTAAAATCACCACACACTGTAATAAAATCATAATCTAAAGACGATCCAGACAAATACACAAACAGAGGCTCAAGATCACAGGACTTATGCGGATTGTAAACACAAGTAATAAGTACGCTATGCACTGTGTCACAGATAGAAACACACAGATATTCCACCTCAGCGTTACCTGAGTTACACACAAACGTGCATTTATAGGCAGACTTAATGTATATGGCAACACCTCCACCACGCCTTCCCAATCTATCACTCCGGAAGACTGTGTAATTTTGTAGCGCTATCACAGAATCGGCTATTTCTGGATGAAACCATGTCTCTGAGACACAGATAGCATCAATATTAGAGTTACCAAAGACATACTTGATGTAATCAAGCTTATAATTATTCAGACTTCTGGCATTAAAGTGCACAATATTAAAACCATTATGCTGTTTGCACAAAATATTTAGAAGCGTACGATGATTCTCCCCAACACCATCCGACGAAACACAATTAAGCATGACGGGTTAAGAGAAGTGAAGCCAGCAAAACCCAACAGGTAGGAACACTGACAAAAATAGAGAAACTCTTTACTTTGGAAACCACAACACCTTGCAAAGATACCCAGGTGAGAAAAGATTAGTGTGTAAAGTAAAGTAAGGAAGAGAAAGGGGAGATGCAGAGAATGCAGAGAATAAAAATAAAATACAGTTAAAAGTAAATACAAATTTGAGTATAAAAAAAAAAAAATAAATACAATGCTGACAGTGAGAGAACTGTGAGACAAAGAGCAGAAAAGAAGAATATGCTCAGTAGAAGTAAGAGGAAAATAGAGTAATGACAAAAGAAAAAAAAAATAAGTAAAACTAAATACTAATAATAAATTTAAAGCAAAACTATTAAAACCTAAACAAGACAAAAATTTAAATTAAACTAGCAGACGTTAAATTTGATTAGCTGTTGGTGGCACAGTCAATGCTTTCTATGTCCTCCACTAAAATAGGCTCCCCATTAGCATTGCTTTTTACAAAAACTTTTCCTCCAGCAGTGTAGGCAGCAAATAGCTTTTTTTCACGTTTTAGTAGGAGTGCATGCCTTAAAATTACTCGCCTCGACTTCGTTATACTCTCATGAACATGAACCCTTCCATCAACATTAAAGTCAAGTTCTCTTGTGGTTAAAGCACGGCGTTTTTGTCGACAAAAAGAAGAGATCACACGTAAAAACAGGAATCGATCACGACTTGAGGGAAACTTCATAATTAATGGCCCACTATTGCGACTATTGTTATTTTTAACTCAGAATGCATCACGCATGGCAGGAACAGGTTGACAACTGACGACGTTGCATATTTTCGCATATATAGCTTTAATGTCCTCACCTTGAGAGTAGGGAATGCCAGACACAATCACGTCACCAGATATAGACTCATCCTCAAGCTGAGTTAGCCTTTTTCTCAGTTCAGCCATACCGATGCTCATAGAGTTGCGATGCATTGTAGTAGCACTCTCAATTACATCAACCCGTGATTCGAGAGCATGCAACTGTATTTTGATGTTACCAACAACAGCATTCAGTTCGCCAAATATCTCCATGATACGCTCCTCAGCCTTTGCAATAGACGAAACAACTTGTTCAATGATGCTCTCACGAAGAGTAGCAAACTTCTGATCGAGCGTCTCCATAAACGACGAGTGATCGGACCGAGTGTCAGCAGACCGTACAGTTGCGGGGGTGGTGGGGCTTGCCCAGGCGCCAGCAATACTAGTGCTGATGATGTTGTTGCTACGAGTTGCGCGCTTTGTAGCGCCGCTCGACTGTTTGACATTTTCAGCGCCAGAATTTTTCTCACTGCTTTTCATACTCGTAGTTTAGTTCAATTTGCAGATGATTAGTATTAAAATATATGGTTATGAAATTAATTAATTAGTTTTCACAGGCTTGCCAATATCACATAAAAGCACAACAAGTCCAGAGCAGCAAATTAAGCGAAGGAAAAAGAAGCGCGAATTTTACCACCAACTTTAGTGCGTCTACACTCCACGAAACATCGAATGAGAATCTTATTTCACTTTTCAAAGGTTTCTCTGCTAATTGTTTACCAACTTATTATTTCACTTTGTACTTTATTCTTTATCCTAAGTTACTAATCTACAAAGTTTTTAATTATTTAAGTATTCCACTCTACTTACTTTTTCCTTTATTCGAGCGATCCTCGGCTCGAAAAATCCGGCTGCGCCAATTTGTTGTATCTAACTTTCGAGGTGTCTTCTTCTTTTTCGTTGTCCTCTGTACAACGAATAATAACGCCTTGTTTGTGCTTCTTGTAGTTTCCTTTATTAACACTTTTATTTTTATTCTTATTAGTCTTTTCTTTTATTTGTTTTAACACTACTTATGTTGTTATCAATTACACTTAAAACTATTCTTATGCTACACTTATTACAAACTAACTTAACTTTTATTTACAGGCTTAATCGCGACTTGATACGCGATTTTAAGAATAGACGCCCGCGTCGTTCTGATAATATTTTTTGACTCTTATTGGAATTTGTTTCTTGTTTCCACTTTGGCTTGGTCGACGTACCTGTCGACCGAACCAAAGTGGGTCGCTGTTGGCGCGTGTCGCAATTTCCATTATTTCGCAATATAAAAATTGTAATATTCGCAGAATCAATACGCGGAGGAAAATCGTTCTCAATTTAATTCTTCCGCGTGTGGATTCTGATCGTTGGTTATTTCAAACCAAGCGATTTAATGGTTTGGAAGCTTGCTAATGAAAGCTAGCTTCCACAATCCACTACAATCACCATGCGCTATGGATTCTAGGGTTTGGAAGCTCGCTACTAAATGCCAGCTTCCACAATCCATTCCATGCGAAGTGTTCTGGTTGCTACCTTAGCTTTCGAAGTTCATTAAACCAAAACTTGACTAAAACAAATGAAACTAAAGCTTCGGGCTTACCAAGCAAAGTGCTGTGGTTGCATTAATGTGAACTTGGCCTTGACTCACTCACGGAGTATTATTATAAAAACAATAATACTGGCCTTGAAAGTTCTTATTTCCCGGAACTGGAAATTGCGATCGCGACATACAACAGTAATGTGAAATATCATTAAAGTGAATAATATATTTAAGATTATACTTAAATATTAAATGGAACCCAAGTTTTATTACAATAATGGCTAAATAATGAAAAGCTTAGTCTGCAGTTCCGGCCCGGCAAGTAGACATGGACAGCAGTGATTCCCATATTTTCCTTTTGATTAATTCAATATGGTTTTCTATGGGTTTCTTCCTGTTGTCTGGGTTTTGTTAGTACTCATATAAAGACGTCTATCAGCACGACTACTCATCAACTAATTATTTGTATACATCTAATAACAGGATTATGTGATGTGTTTTTATTATACGCCAAAAACAAATTTTATTGAACAGATTGTAGTGAGCTACGAAGGCAAAATAATATATCTGTATATACATATATTTATAGTATCAAATGTATCCATCCTCTCAAGAATTGGCGTGATCGCCCATATACATACATATATATTACGTCTAATAGAAGATTTTCACGCAGTTCTAGCAGTGAGCTAGGAGCCCAAATTTACACCAGATATCAATACTAAATACTCCTTCAAAAATGGATGTGGTCCGCTAACTTTTCCGTTTCCCATGCAGAGTACAAGGGCGTAGGAAATTCCAAGTTCGGCAATGCCACTCTTTTCTTATCGGTAGAAATGAAAGCGTCAATAGAATCGGAAATATCGTCAATTTGGTTTGTACACAAACTGCTTGAAGCAATATGGAATCAGTGTCTAATTATTAACTAATGCCACTTTAGTCACAAACTATTAATAAAAATGGTTACATTATATGGTGTTTCCATAAAATGGTTTTTCCGGGTTTTTGGAATAAACTGTTTTAGGCCCAAAAACCACTCGTAAGCTGTTTTAACTCCGTTGAAATTGTTGTTGCGATTCCAGCGCTAACATGGTTTATATATGGTTGGTTTATTCATTGTATTATAAATTGAAGCGATGCATAATTTTAAAAATAGCTCCGTAAATTATCAAACACAAAACAACAGCTGTTTATTCCTTCTTTTCGGTTTGACAGCCCGGACCAGATTATGTATGGAAAGAGTAAAGTTTGTAAGGAAAATTTAATTTTTCTTACAACCACGGGTGTAGAACCTGGCTGCTCCCACCTTAGCTGCTCCCATGAAAACCGCTTTCAAGGGATGCAGTAACCTCGAGTTGCGCGGTCCCAACTTGAGGTGGAATTAATTCTGCAAAATAATTTGCAAACACGACAAAACAAACGAAACGACGTCGAGCCGCAATCAAACAAAACGACATCGAATCGCAAACAAATGGCAGAACATCAAACCTGGAAACAACATCGAACTTCAAACAACGAAACAACATCGAACTTCACGCAAACGAAGCAACGTCGAACATCACGCTTAAATAACTAGGAGTGAAGCAAAAAGAATAACAAGAACCAAAAATACATAGCCGCAAGATCAACAACAAAAAAAACAATAGCCGAATAAAAACCGGAATTCCAAACAAAAAAAAACACAAACTTAAGTACATAGCCACTGTGCTAACAACAAAACATGCACGAAAGCGGGAAGACGGAAAACAACAAACATCAAAATAGAAAATTACAACAACAACCAAATTATTACAATTACCACAGGGAAGTTACATTGAACAAACATATAATAATAAACTTGTTTTAGAAAAGAAAAAAAACAACAAGTGCACAGAACCCGGACAACAACTACACTAAGGGGATTAGCAGAATATTTTTTGCAATAAAAAAATACCAACTACAACAACCCCACAGCAGAGAAGAAACGTACAATAAACACATAAGGGATTAGTAGAATATTTTTGGCAAAAAAATACCAACAACAACAGCACCACAGCAGAAAATAAATTTACAACAAATACACAAAGGAATAGTAAAATAACATTCAAAGCACATAGAAACTCAGCAACGACGATTATACATAAAAAGTGCAGCGACGAGTACTGAACGCCTGGAACCATAAGATGATTAAACAATCAGAATCTTCGGCAAACACAACAAACACGAGTTTGACAAACAAAACAACAACGTACACTTCGGGGAAAAAAACTGGAGCCGCTACAAGCGGAGTAAGTCAAGGCCACGCAAAAGGAGCACTGACCCTGACAACAACAAAAGGGTAGCCAAGTACCGCTACCCTTGGGATATAAAAGGAGCCACCGACCAGGGCAAAGTCACTTTTCTGGAAGCCAGCGAACCGAGCGGTAAGTGCGTTCTGCTAATATTAAATCCTAGTAGTTTTGATCCCTGATCTTGGAGTTGCGCTGCTCAAGAGAGAGCCAATATTAAATCCTAGTAGTTTTGATCCCTGATCTTGACGTTGCGCTGCTCAAGAGAGCGCCAATATTAAATCCTAGTAGTGATCCCTAATCTTGGCGTTGCGCTACTCAAGAGAGCGCCAATATTAAATCCTATTAGTTTTGATCCCTGATCTTGGCGTTGCGCTGCTCAAGAGAGCGCCAATATTAAATCCTAGTAGTTTTGATCCCTGATCTTGGCGTTGCGCTGCTCAAGAGAGCGCTAATATTAAATCCTAGTAGTTTTGATCCCTGATCTTGGCGTTGCGCTGCTCAAGAGAGCGCCAATATTAAATCCTAGTAGTTTTGATCCCTGATCTTGGCGTTGCGCTGCTCAAGAGAACGCCAATATTAAACCCTCGTAGTTTTACCTTTGATTCTTGGCGTTGAGCTTCTCAAGAGAGCGCCAATACCTTGTTGAAATACTGAAACACAGATTTAACTAGAAAATTACACAGTAGCTACACTGAAAACAAACAGTGAACAATAAGAAATCCATTCTAACTTTTACACAGAGAGAAAACATAGCATAAAACGATTAACCTGTGTTGAGCCACACGACTCAACACCTTTCTATTTCCTACAGGTCAATACAGATTAAGAGTAGACATAAGATAATTTTAAGTTAACCCATAATTCGATGTTCATAATTGAATAAACCTTCATAGAAAGAAGTGAATTCGAAATTGAACGGTGTTATTATTTATATTGGACTCCGGACAACCGAGAGTAATATCCAGGTAAGAAAGAGGGGGAAACCTCGTTACAAAATGGCGCCCGAACAGGGACCCTAGAAAATCAACAGCAGGAAAACAACGAAAATTAACAGGTACCTTAAAAACACATCGGAGAAAAGCAAATAAGCGATACATAACAACAAAACAGCGAACATAGACAAACAAAGTGCGCGGGAAAAAATTTTAAAAATATACATTCGATAACAACGATTGAAATTTCGAACTTAACATAGTGCGGGGAAAAAAAGTAAAAACGAACAGCGAACACAAAGTGAAGACGGGGAAAAAAAATTACAACGAACCTGTGCGGGAAAAACAAAAAGATCCAACGGTGAACTGGACATTACGGAATAGCCTCGAAAAAAAATCGAAAATACACCGCGAAAATAAAGTGATTAAAGTTAGAGAAACGGGAAAATAAACGGAACAGTGAAACCGGGAGTGAGTGGAAAAAAGATCCAACGGTGAAATTGGACATTACGGAATAGCATCGGGAAAGAAAAAAAAATCGAACATACACACGGAAACCGCGAATATAAAGCAATTAAAGTTAAAGAAACAGAAAAGAAACGAAACAGTGAAAACGTGAGTGAGAAAAAGATCCAGTGTACCCTTTTAAGAGAAAAAATAAATAGAAAAATAAAAAAGAGCATTAAGTCAAAATGGGCAAAAGTTGGATTTATAATGTGCAGAAAGAAAGTCTACAAGAAATTTTTCAGGAGTTCGGGGTCGAATCTAACGAGCTTCGCACGTTACTCGGCGGGATAACCACGTCGTTAGAATTAACGGACAAAATGATAGAGCGGTTAAACGAATTAGAAGAGAAATGGGGTCGGAGTGTTTCGCCGGTGGTAAGACAGCCGTCAACCGGGTTACAAGGGGCGGTGCCGAAAGCAATTAAAGAAATCGGAACCGAAGTGGCGAACGAGAAAACCACGAGACGGATACGAGATTTCGCGGGCCCGAGTGATCGGGATTTCACATAATCGTGATCGGGAAAACCTTGGAAGAACATATGGACAATCTGCGGGAAGTATTCCGACGGCTACGAGCAGCGAACCTGAAAATAAATAAAGAAAAGTGCGAGTTTTTCAAGGAAGACTTGAAATACCTCGGCCACGTCATGAGCCGCCAAGGAATCCACACCGATCCAGACAACTTCGCCGCTATCAAAGAACTGTCAGCCCCGACAAACATTAGAGGAATTCGGCGTTTTCTCGGAGTAGCCTCTTGGTACAGGCGTTTCGTGCCGGACTTCGCCGACTTGGTGGTTCCACTCACCAAACTCCTAAAAAAGGGTAAACGCTGGAACTGGACCGAGGAGCAACAGCGGGCGTTCGAGGTAATGAAGCAGAAGCTTACGGAGGCACCAGTACTGGCGTGCCCCGACTTTTCCAGAAAATTCACACTACAAACGGACGCAAGCTACTATGGATTAGGTGCAGTACTCACCCAAGAAGGGGAAGAGGGAGAGAGAGTCATTGCATACGCGAGTCGACACTTGAATAAAGCCGAGCAGAACTACTCGGCAACCGAGAAGGAGTGCCTCGCATTCATATGGGGAATCAGGAAAATGCGACCGTACCTGGAGGGCTACAGATTCTGCGTCATCACAGACCACCTTTCGCTGAAGTGGTTAATCCGCGGCTACCAAGAACACTTTTCGACGAGGTCACCATGGGCACAGGAACCGCGCCACAGAGTCCAACACATAAAAGAAATCAACTGCAAGAAGTCTTCAACATCGTGAGGAGAAATCTGGAAAGGGCATCAAAGGACCAAGCGAGACACTACAAACTGCGACGGAGGCACTGGAATCCGAAGGTGGGAACACTGGTCCTGGTAAAAACTCACCACCTGTCGAAAGCAGTCGACAAATTCACCGCGAAACTAGCACCAAAGTACGAGGGACCTTACAGGATAACAAGATACACATCGCCTGTCATCGTAGAATTGAGCAACACCGAGAACGCAAACAACCGTACGGCACACATAAGGGATCTGAAAGAATACCATCAAGTAAACCGTCGATATTTTTTATTTATTTATTTTTATATAATCCACAACCACAACCTGCTAATCCACAACCTAGGATACCGTTACTTACTGCAGAAATAGGGTCAGTACGACTGACTAAATAAACATACCTGGCAGCACAGTTAAAGGCCACAATAAGCTTACGCTGGGAGTTGGAGTCAAGATGACAATAGACAACACAAAAGAATGTTATGTATGGCATAACCAATTGTTTGACCAGTCTGCGTCTGGTCTCTAGAGGAGTATAGATCGCAGAGGTACGCAGGCACCTCAGTATGCCATAAATTTTACCAATTGAACTATTCACATGATCAATACAAGTTAAATTGGAATTCAATATAAATCCAAGGTTCTTAACCTTATTTACGAAATTCAGCCTAGCAGAGGCCCAATCACTCAGTGAGGATAAGTCAGAGTTCAGTCTGAAGCACAGGTCTTCAATGAGATTTAAGGGCCTAGATAAGTAGACTTGGATGTCGTCAGCATAAGAATGTATGGAGGCATACTCACAGGCTAAGAAGATATCATTAATAAAGATAGAAAACAATAAGGGCCCCAAAACTGACCCCTGGGGGACTCCCATATTGACCACTTTAAAAGAAGAGCATTTACTTCCGATTTTCACACATTGGACCCCCCAAGGTAACTTTCCAGCAGCTTGACTGCACTACTACTAAAATTAAAGTACGTCCTAAGCTTATTAATCAACAGAATGTGATCTACTGTGTCAAATGCTTTAGAGAAGTCAATCAAACAAAGAAGAGTTAGATAATCTTGATCATAAAAAATTCGGATATCATCAGTAATCTTCAATACAGCAGTCGTACAACTGTGCCCTGTTCGAAAGCCTGATTGTAGTGGGGATAATAGTTTGTTCTGGTCCAAATAAGAGGACATTTGCATATACATAATCCTTTCAAGTATCGTACCCATAACCGGCAATATACTTATTGGCCTAAAGTCAGCAGGGTCAGTAGCAGATGGCGATTTAGCAATTGGAATAATTGCAGCTATTTTCCACAAGCTAGGAAAAGTCGAGCATGTTAAGCAATGATTAATGATATGCGTTAAAGGAGCTACGATATACGGTAAGGCTATCTTAATAAACCTAATAGATAATCCGTCAGCTCCAACTGCATTCGAACTAATTTTATTAACAAGTTCAACTATATCATTTTCGTTAACTGTGGTAAATAAAAAGTGAGTAAAGGAATAAGCATTCGATATTATAGGAAGCCCGGCACTAGCAGGAATACCAGAAGGACTATAGTTACCACTGCTCAGAAAAAAATCATTAAGTTCGTCAGGATCCAACTCACATTCTGTCGCGTGTTTGTTACGTATTCCGAGTTTCCTTATATTTCTCCACAACTGTTCAGAGGTCAAGTTATGATCGAGCTTAGCACTAAAGTGCCTCTTCTTCTCATTTCTCAATAACAAGGTAGCTGCATTGCGAGCACAACGATATTCCTCCCAAGCCACAGTTGATCTACTATTCTTCCATTTAGAATGCAATTTATTCCTCTTTTTGATGGCAACCAACACACGATTAGTAAACCAGGGACAACCGCTGTTTAATACACGTAATGATCGCAATGGAACATGATTGCCGAAGGCAATATTCAATTTATAAATAAAGTCACAGAGTTTAGCGTCAACTGATTCCAAGAACCAGACATCGTTCCAAGACATAGCCGCTAATTCTCGATATAGCTGGTCGAAATTAATTGACTTGAAATCATAATAAGTAAAAATTGCTTCTTCAGTTCTGCGCAAATTGAGATTTAAACCCAGGAATAATAGATCATGATCAGATAAAAAAGTCATTTGGTCATAACATAAGAGACGAGAATGATCGGAAACAAGACAAACATCAAGTAAACTAGGTTCAGATCCAGGAGCGTACCGAGTTGGAGTGTCAGAGTTAATAACATTCAACCCACACATAGAAACATAATGCATAAAATTTTCAGAGACAGAGTCATTGGTTAATAAATTAACATTAAAGTCACCACAAACAACAAGAAAATCATATTCAACTAATCTGCCAGAGAGATCACTAAAGAACTGTTCAGGACTATTACCTCTACGAGGATTGTAGACTGACGACACTAATACTTTTGTATTGTTATCACAAATTTCAACATTTAGAAACTCAAAACCACTGCTGCATTTATTTACGAGTTTAGAATTAAGAGTAGACTTACAATAAATAGCAACACCACACCCCCTTTTGCCGCACCTATCATTACGATAAAGTCTATAACCTCCAAAATTGTACCACGAATCAGATACTTCGCTCTTAAACCACGACTCGGAGACACATATCACATCAACTGGAGAACCCTCAAAAATATACCTAGCATAGTCGAGTTTTAACGCATTCAGGCTTCGTGCATTAAAGTGTACAACATTCAACCCACATGACTGTTTACATAAGATATTCACTAAAGCCTTGTAACAATCAATAGCACCACCAGAACCAACGCTATTGAGTATCGAAATCAGACACAGAGCAGCCATTAACAAACGCCAGCAGGCACATCCCAGAGTAGAAACAGGTGCTCAAACATAAAGAGAGAGAAAAGAAAGAATATATATACAAAAGATAAGATCCATATAGGTTTTGAAAGAAGGTAAACGACCAATTAGACGCAACAGTAACCACCGAACCGAACGAAACGTAGCAGTCCAACGTTTATATGTCATGTGTTGTTGTAGATCGTGCTGTCCATACTAATGATAACAATTCTTTCTAGCTCTAATCAAACCTTCTTCACTTCAGAAAGCCAAGTACAGCAAGCGCCAAGCAAAAAGTAAACTACAACGACGACAACAACAAAACGATGGCCACACACAATGAGACCGCCTCCAGAACCAGAACTCGCGCCAACCGAACCCGCTACTATAGAGCCCAGGCCGTCCAAACTTGAGCACCGAGCCCAGACCACGGATGCGAGCGAGGGTTGTGCCACTCATGGGGTCGTACAATTCCGCGACGTAGAAGATTTGGAAGCACAATGCGGGGTCCTCAACATGCGTCTAGATCTCATCGACGCGATACGTCAGCGAGCACGAGGGACACCAGGCCACGAGAGAAAAAAGAGGCGGCTCCAATTCCGATACGATGGATACAGGGTCACGATAATGGTAACGAAGATCACCATCATTCCCCCACCGGATAGAAGGGAGGGAGTGTAAGGAAAATTTAATTTTTCTTACAACCACGGGTGTAGAACCTGGCCTACACCCCACCTGAGCTGCTCCCATGAAAACCGCTTTCAAGGGATGCAGTAACCTCGAGTTGCGCGGTCCCAACTTGAGGTGGAATTAATTCTGCAAAACAATTTGCAAACACGGCAAAACAAACGAAACGACGTCGAGCCGCAATCAAACAAAACGACGTCGAACCGCAAACAAATGGCAGAATGGCATCAAACCTGGAAACAACATCGAACTTCAAACAACGAAACAACATCGAACTTCACGCAAACGTAGCAACGTCGAACATCACGCTTAAATAACTCGGAGTGAAGCAAAAAGAATAACAAGAACCAAAAATACATAGCCGCAAGATCAACAACAAAAAAAACAATAGCCGAATAAAAACCGGAATTCCAAACAAAAAAAAACACAAACTTAAGTACATAGCCACTGTGCTAACAACAAAACATGCACGAAAGCGGGAAGACGGAAAACAACAAACATCAAAATAGACAATTACAACAACTACCACGGGCAAGTTACATTGAACAAACATATAATAATAAACTTGTTTTAGAAAAGAAAAAAAACAACAAGTGCACAGAACCCGGACAACAACTTCACTAAGGGGATTAGCAGAATATTTTTTGCAATAAAAAAATACCAACAACAACAACCCCACAGCAGAGAAGAAACGTACAATAAACACATAAGGGATTAGTAGAATATTTTTGGCAAAAAAAATATCAACAACAACAGCACCACAGCAGAAAATAAATTTACAACAAATACACAAAGGAATAGTAGAACAACATTCAAAGCACATAGAAACTCAGCAACGACGATTATACATACAAAGTGCAGCGACGAGTGCTGAACGCCTGGAACCATAAGATGATTAAACAATCAGAATCTTCGGTAAACAACAACAAACACGAGTTTGACAAACAAAACAACAACGTACACTTCGGGGAAAAAAACTGGAGCCGCTACAAGCGGAGTAAGTCAAGGCCTCGCAAAAGGAGTACTGACCCTGACAACAACAAAAGGGTAGCAAGTACCGCTACCCTTGGGATATAAAAGAAGCCACCGACCAGGGCAAAGTCACTTTTCTGGAAGCCAGCGAACCGAGCGGTAAGTGCGTTCTGCTAATATTAAATCCTAGTAGTTTTGATCCCTGATCTTGGCGTTGCGCTGCTCAAGAGAGCGCCAATATTAAATCCTAGTAGTTTTGATCCCTGATCTTGGCGTTGCGCTGCTCAAGAGAGCGCCAATATTAAATCCTAGTAGTGATCCCTGATCTTGGCGTTGCGCTGCTCAAGAGAGCGCCAATATTAAATCCTAGTAGTTTTAATCCCTGATCTTGGCGTTGCGCTGCTCAAGAGAACGCCAATATTAAATCCTCGTAGTTTTACCTTTGATTCTTGGCGTTGAGCTTCTCAAGAGAGCGCCAATACCTTGTTGAAATACTGAAACACAGATTTAACTAGAAAATTACACAGTAGCTACACTGAAAACAAACAGTGAAGAATAAGAAATCCATTCTAACTTTTACACAGAGAGAAAACATAGCATAAAACGATTAACCTGTGTTGAGCCACACGACTCAACACCTTTCTATTTCCTACAGGTCAATACAGATTAAGAGTAGACATAAGATAATTTTAAGTTAACTCATTAATGTATAATTCGATGTTCATAATAATTGAATAAACCTTCATAGAAAGAAGTGAATTCGAAATTGAACGGTGTTATTATTTATATTGGACTCCGGACAACCGAGAGTAATATCCAGGTAAGAAAGAGGGGGAAACCTCGTTACAAGTTATTTAAAGATAGGATAATAAATGGAAAATAAATGAAAAAATTTCCTATTTTTATTTTATTTTTTTGCATTTTCTTACTTTATTACACAAAATAAAATAACATGTTTTAAATAAACAAAGAACTATTTTATATAGGAATTTAATTCATTTCACTGAGTATATTTTTGCTCTGAGCACAATGAAGGCTACAACTTTGAAGATGCTCGTAATGATACACAGCGCCATGAAGTCAAACCAGAATCTATCACCACTCATAGTGATTTCCTCAAGAAACTTTTTGGGATATCTGATAACAAAAAGGCATGGTGAAGTTGTATTCAGTCGTAGTCCATGACTTACCTATAATGACAGTAAAATGTCTCATTACAGTCCATGACCCCACGATTCTCACCGTAAATTGCACCGACAAATCCCTCTAACCCGTATCTTAAGTAAGATACATGGCTACCCCATTTTAAATAATTTGGCAAGTCCTTCAGTGTCACACCAAAACCGGCGAACATCATCATTGGAATTGTGAGTACGGGGGCTAAAAACGTCCCATTCTATCAATAGTTCAATGTTATTAATAAGAATATCAAAATTTGCAGTATTGTTAGCTGATTATCATATATTCGTACTAACAACAACATCAAACCACGCTCCTATTATTAAGCCAAAACTCTGACCAACAACAACAGATAATAAACTAATTGAAAAGAACCTCCAAAATCGAAACCATTCCATCGGCTGATAACTCCACAAGTATATTATAATGGTGAAAAGCAAGCTTGCAAATATCTGAGAAAAAGAATAGGAAAAATGGGAAGGAAATTGCTATAATTTTCATGATTTCAATATTGCTAATATTCTCACCGAAATAGGTAGATCCAAAAGAGTGATAGACGTATAATAGGCCTTAAGGGAATACCACCGATTAAAATGTTCTTTTAATAAAACAGACATTTCAATAGGAACTAAAAGTAAAAAAGTAAGGAAAAAATAATTTTACTTCACTGCAAATGAAATGCGTAATACTAACATGTTAACACAGTTAACATCATTGTGGTCATGGAATGATGAATTAAAATTGCAAATAGTAAATTATAATTTTCTAGTACTTTTGAGCCTTCTTTTCCCGAATTAGCATACAGCGAACCTAGAATAACTGCAACAAACACATTTACTCCGATACGTAAATGTGTTAAAGTTATATCACGTTTGACCTTGGTATATCCACGTTTCATCAAAACAGATAATTGATTAGTGAAAGAAGTATTCTCCAAAGAAACTTTTTTTGATATTTTTGGAACGGCGTATTTTCTCATTAAAACCTCAGCTTTCAGTATAGCACCTGGATTGTCAAAAAATTCATGGCATTTCCCATTCTCTGTGGCTGATTTGAGAATATCTACCTTTTCTTTGCCGTATTCACCACAAGCCAATTCAATAACTACAGAAGATTAAGGATTTTATAAAATAAAATGCTACTTACTTTTGACTGAACTACTTACTATAATCAGCAGGGTTATGATACATTGGACAGGCCAAATTTACATCTTGAAGGAATGGCACAATTTTTTTAGGGCTTCCTTGATATATACAGTTTCCCGTTGAAAGGACGTAAACCTGATCAAAGATTCTGAAAAGTTTCGCGGTTGGCTGGTGAACAGTACAAATAATTGTTCTACCCTGTAATGCTAGTTTCTTCAAAAGATCTAATACTTTAAAACAGGAACTACTATCTAAACCTCTGAAAAAAATTTTGTAAAATAATAACTTTATTTAATATGTTTTATACTTACGTTGTCGGTTCATCAAGAAACATTATAGTAGGATTATTGACAAGTTCCATGGCAATGGATAGTCTCTTCTTCTGTCCTCCAGAAAGACAATTCGTCATTGTACTTTCGTGTTCATAAAGACCCAACAGCAGGAGAATATTTTCGATCTACATAACCGTTTTGAATATACCTTTGAATTTTTAAATTTAATAAATATATATTTACCCGACTCTCTTTTTCTTCATATGAAATTTTGGGATTTATTTTTAAGTCGACCGCTATATGCATATTCTCACTTACAGTCAGAAGATGTTGCAACCTGTCTTCTTGTGTTATATAGGAGGTCATTCTTCTGAATGTAGCTGTATGATTTCCAATGTTCTAGCTTTAAAGTGCTAAGGTTTGCTGTTTTCCTATTCTACTCACTCAGATCTCTCTTCCGTCCATTCAGTAAAATTGACCCATTAACTCCAGTTGTTTTAAATCCAGAAAGGGCATCTAGTAGCGTTGATTTTCCTGAACCGGATGGGCCCATTATGGCAATTAATTGACTACCCGGAAATTTACCACAAACACTGTGTAAAATCTCCTTAGGATCTAGGTATCAAATACATAATGACTTCAATAAGAATATTTCCCAGCCGAAATTGATTCTTTCATTTATAGTATATAGAAGAAAGAGGGGAAGATATTGAAAAGTTTAAATATTCCTAATCCGTCCATCGTCTGTCTATGGAAATCACAATTGGAACCCATCATAGCTATCATAAATCCATTTTCCCAACTTTGTTCTGCTTGTTTCTTTGTTGTGTAAAGCATTTTTAATTCATTGCCGCACTCAGATAGATAAACAAAATGAGGTAAATCGATTAGGTAATACTCGAAGTTAGTGCATAGTTTTATAATACTCCCACATTAATAATATTCCTCCATATTTCTATCTAGCAAATTCTGTCAGGAAAGGTGATAGTTATTTTCAGGATTTGCTTTATACTCGGCCTTTTTTTCTAAAAGTAATTTGTTTTATTTGAAAATTTTTTTAACTTTTTAGTTATAAAATGGATAGGAAAAAATATTGTTATGAAATCACAAATGACACTTGCAGGCAAATACTGGACTTGTTCTGATGTGTGTTGTCCCTTTATCAAATGAGACCGTACACATGTACGAACGCCTTTAAATTCCAACTCGACAGTTTCCAACTTCGCGTTTTTTAAAATCGTATTGGAAAACACCAAATACGTTTTATATAAAACCATCCATTATAAAAATTCTGAACACTCATTCTCGTTTATTCGTTTACAACGTACAAAACCTGGAGTCAGGTACAAAGGAGTGTATGGGTGCATATGTACACATATTCTTTATCATGCCTAGAACACAATTGGAAGCACAAAACACTAAACACATTTGTCTCTGTATCTTTTGCTTTTAACACGCACACAATTGGGCCTCGCGCACAAAAAACAAAATCTGTCATTTCTGTCAATTCTCTTGTGTAAACAATTTGAATATATACAGAAGCAGAAGAAGAGCTTGTGCACAAAAGCTGTCAAAATAGAAATAGAGCTATCTCACGGACATGCGTTTCTTTATCTAAACACAAATGTTCGTAGATAACTCATTTTTTTCTTGAATCCCATAAGAGCCTGTGTAAATTTGACAGTTGATTTTGTGTTTAGTGTTTTGTTCGTCCAATTGTGTTCAAGGCATCAGTGTGAACCGCTTGAGTCGATTTAGCCCTGCCCGTCCATCTATTCACATGTACACGACAAAAGCCGTCGGGTTTTCACACCGATACTAGCGATCATTCGTATCAAGTGATTCAGTCGACGTGTAGACTTCAAGCAAGAAAGATTGCGCCAGACTATTTTGTGATTGCACTGAGCAAAATGTTTAATAAGGAATGCGAGAATCACTATTTTTTCTTCGAAAATTAAATAAATCGGTTTGAAAGTATTATTGATATTGAGGTTATTATTGAGAAATAGTAAACTCAATTTCATTGATAAATCATTTCAATGATTTAAAGTTTAACAACCCCCAAACAACAATCTTCTCAGTGTACCGCGCAGAGAATTTTTTCGCAAAACAACCTCTCTCAACGCTTCACACATGCACAAAATATGATTGTATAAGTTTTGGCCAGCACTGGTCTAAAGAAATCACTATTGAGAGTAATCTAGAATATACATTTATCTGTAAGAGAAATTCAAGCCAAGATCACGACTGTTAACATTTTAATACAATAACCTAGTTGTTGAACGAACTAGCCATGAAGTTTTAAGAAGTTTTGAAGAAAAATGAATTAGTTTTCTGCAAGTAACTTAATTCTTGTTTAATAACGTGTTCGCACTAGGCCAAAATTGCCCTCGAAATTGATACAATTTCATTTGAAATTGGCAGTGTTCGGTTTATGCATTCCCAATTTCATTTGACGTTTCGTTTGTTCACTGCGCGAGAGTTTTGTTAACATTAGAAAACAATGGAAATTGTCCAAGTTTTACAAATAATTAACATATGTATATATTTTTGAGCTATATCCATGTAAATATGGCTGTTGCGCCTTGCCCCTAGTAGCTGGTCAATTTTGTTTGACCAGTTTTCTATTAGCAAGTGCCAGCCATTTCACCACACAAATTTCGCTTTTTATAGTTTCTCATTTCTCGAAAAATTCTTCAATGCCACAATTGTACTAGTCAAATGTACAAATGTACTCAGTGCTGCCAGTTCAATACCAATTTATAACATATTCTATTACAAAATCAGGGTTGATTTTCTATTTGTAGTCAATTTCGCTTCCAATTTCGATGAAATTGAGATAAATTTATTCACCACCTCAATTTCGTTTGACGTCCTTTTGCATGGCGAAATTATGGATTTTATGCTCAACTTCAGCCGAAATTGTGATAAGCAGCGAAATTGCCTAATTTTGGTCTAGTGCGAACATAGTATAATACGAAGTTGCAGCAATATAAAAATATAATTGCATTGTCGAGAGTGGCAGCGTCCAGCGTTGTGGTACCGTTAATTTAATGAGACTAAGTTTTTTTAAAATTTTTTTATTTTTATACCATGTCAAGCTAATTTACCATATTGTCGCAGCAGCGACAATATACTATTACTCTAATATATATAGTAAGCAGCTTCCATTTGTTTGGTGTCATTTTGAATACAGACCGCGAGGACGACGCACAGTGGACTATCGCTTCGAAACCGCGGCCAAAAGTCCAAAAAGTCGCGCCGAGTTTTTGAACAATTTGGGATGCAATTTTGTTAATAATAGTTCAATAACTAATGAACCAAAATATTTCGGTCGGAAACCTTCGTGAATACTTTTGGTGGGCGATCAAATGTGAACCTTTTTTCCATTCTCTAAAAAATTGTATTATTTCTGTTTTTTGCCAAAATTCAAATGACTATATCTAAAAAAGTAGTCAACATAACTAAATGAATTAAGTAGTTTCTGAAAGGTCATTTAATTGTCTATACGAAAATAATAACAACTTTGTGCCTTAAATCTAAGTATTTTTCGGTAATTTTTGAAAAAAAAGTTAATTTTTATATATATTTTAATTTTGGGAGATTATAAGTCTCAGCGCTTATAAATGCTTATCCTGGAGTTTATTGTATTTGAAACTATGAAGTGTTATAAACAAATGCCCCAAACATACATCACCCGCCCAGACCCGCCGGAACCGTTTTTTTTCCGTTTGAAAATTTTACCTACCTGTTTTGTGTATATTCCTGAGTACCAATAATTTAGGAAGGGGTGTATTTTCGTACCTATTTGATCGATTTTTTCACGGAATAGGATTTATTTCCTTATCTTAATTATTTAATTTTATTATAGTGAAGTTTCTATTCCCTACACACGAAGTGATGAAGGTATATTCACTTAGTGCTTCCGTTTGTAACGCATTAAGGAGGCGTGACAGGTATGGGAGAACGTATAGAGATATCTTCATCAAACTTGGCAAAAATAATGTCTATCATTAGAAACATTGGTATTGAAAATGGGTAAAATCGGACCATTGTCACGCCTACTTTTTATAGTGGGTATAAATTCATCCATGCTTATAGCTCAATTTCTCAACTGGTAGAATGAATTTTCGGTTGAAATTTTGTCCAGAAGTTCACTGTCTCTGTCCAAAACAGGCTACCACAAATGGGCGTGGTCCGCCTACTAATTAAATAAAACTCGATTACAGAAGAACGAATAGAGATATTTTCAACAAATTTGGCCCGAATATTCTCTGTCATCACAGGCTATTTAATGCTATGTTTACACCGACCCCAAATGCGCATTTGTAATCACTCATTTGAAAAGTGTTTATACCGCCTTGTTTGCATTTCGTTTGACATTGATCAGACCAAATTTATGTTTTTTGTTTGCTTGATTTTTTTTACAATTGTTTTTTGACAGCTAATTGACATTATTTCCCTTCCATTTCCCTTGTTTTGTTTTGGGATTTTATTTTTCCCTACGACAGGCTGATTATCGAAATATTATTTTACAACTCTTTTGGATCTCATTTCGCCAAAATGAGATGATTTCGATAATGAGTGATTTGGCAATTTGTATGGGAAATGGGATCATTTGGCTTCTCATTTCTGGCTTTTGGTCGTAATTTAGCGTCGGTGTAAATGTGGTATAAGATTGAAAACGAAAAAAATTAGACTATTGCCACGCCTAATTTTTAAGTAAACGTGTGTCGGGTATATGAACTTCGACCAGGCCGAAGTTGACACTCTTTCTGGTTTATTATTTACCTATTAAATAAATCATCACTTCAAGGAAATCATCATTTAAGTATGAGGACAAATAAAATTCCGGTAGCCTTAATATCATCTCATCGACACAAAGTTCTATAAAAGGTATGTTTTCTGTCTCCATGAATCATTGTTGAAAACAATTACTTATAGAGACGTCAAAAGCAAAAAAAAATATGAACATTATATCTGTTATACTCTTTTCTTGCTGATCTCCACTTGACAGTTGTATCCATGGAGAACTATGTCACTGACAGTTCATAAGGTTTTAATGCATGGGGAGGAGGAGATTTATCAGAAGAAGCACAAGAAAAACGAAATACGATACTATAGAGAGCACAACACAAGAAAGTGTTCACGTCAGGGTACCAATTACGATTTATTTAGAATGCTCTTCATTTCTTCTGATCCTTGCATTTCCTCTTTGAGAAAAAAGTTTATTAAGACAACAACACCTCTAGATAGAGAAGCTGGAGAACTTCTAATGAAACCTACAGACGAATATTTTTTTGAAAATAAATAAGTATGTATTATTGTAAATTGTATTTGTGTTTTAGAGTATGTAATAATTTATGTAAAACTGTTCTTATATTTAAATTTTTTAAATAAATAAATGATCATAAAATTGAAAAAATACCTGGTGTTCTTATTTTAGCAATGTTTACATACGACTATGTTTCTTTTTCATACTAAAGGCACACAATTTTAACTATTATGATATTTTTTTTTGTCGAAATTGAGTATACCAAATATTCAAATTGTTATACTGAAACAATAAGCTTTTAATATCGCATGAATAATACTCAATAATAAAAAAAAAACAAATAACGCGACTTTGAATGAACGCGATTGAAGTGTAGAAATTGTTTAAAAATATAAAAAAATACCTAGATATTTCGTACTTATATTAGCGTAAAGATACACTATTCTATTCTATAGTCTATTCTTTCATTTGCAAAAAACCGCATTAAAATAACTTAATCTGATTAAAAGTTACAGAATTTTGACCGCCACTAAGTCGAAAACTGCAATTCTAGTCCACTGTGCGACGCTCAAAAAAAAAAAAAACAATCAGGATCGTTTCGCGGACGCTACCAAGAACACTATCAACCCGCATCGCTAAGCGCGTGCACTTTGTTCGCGCGCAACAGTTCTATTTACTTTCACTGAATTCTTTTTATGAAGCAATGCTAACGCGACGCACAGTGCCACTCTGAACAAGGAATAGAAAATCCCTTCTGGTGATATGGGTCCACTTAATAAATATATGTATTCTCGTTGATACCATAACCATACCATCCCCGTTTACCATAAATATATTTATATGCAAATATTAAATTAACATTTAACACAGATGCGTAGAATATTACCTTTCTTGAATCCTAAATTAACTTTTAAGGAAAGTTTTTTGAACTCCATATCGACTGGTGCCCTCGATGGTAAATTGGGAAACGGTTCATTGTAGTTGGGACAACTGGGATCAATGTGTTGAGGAAGCTGTAGTAAAGGCTGAATAGCTGTTGTAGGATGAACCAAGCTTTGGTATTTTTCCCATTCACTACTACTCAGTGGCTTAGATTCAGATTTCCGTATAGGTCTCACTATTTCACGCTGATTAAGGTTTGACTTAGGTGTTACGCAAGACATCAGTTGTTCCTTTTTTGGAAACATTTGGAAATACTCGAACTGGCGAACTGAAAAGATTTCCTAGAACTAAGAAAATCCTAGATTTTATCTTTATTATGAAAAGTATTGATCGACTAATTTTTGGAAATATATTAAGAAATAATGTTAACAATAATTTTTGGAAATATATAATAAATAATTTTTGTAAATAAAGTTTAAAAGCTTTTGCTGAAATCGTAACTTCAAAAGAAGAATTTTTTAAGAAAAAAGACAAAAAACTGCTATATATCTGTATGTAAAAATATGTTCCCGAAACTTTTTTGCCCTTTTTATTTTTTATATCGATAGGTTGGATATTTGCGCGACTTTTAAGCCTAATATCAAAAAAATCTGCAAAGAAATGGTTTCTTGGTGCGCGTTAAAATGAGTTTAGTGCACAACACGACTTCAATGTTAAACTTCGGCTGATGCAAAAAAGAAAAAAACTGCGAAAAAGTAAAAAAACGTACGGTGGAAGTACCTGTATGTGAAATAATAGCGGTAAAAGGATGAAGTACATGCATCGGGAATAGGAACCAAGTAAAGCCGATTTTAATGGGTTTCTAGGAAATGACAATCGTGGAAAGTCCAAAAACATTTTTCACAAACAAACGCACACTGTATCAAGTACAAACTCACACTGTTTCGAGAATAACAATCAATTGGCAAGATATTTGGGAAAAGCACTAAATTCACTTTAACGCGCACCAAGAAACCATTTCTTTGCAGATTTTTTTGATATTAGGCTTAAAAGTCGTAAAGTAAGTAAAGTCGTAAGTAAAAAAAGTTTCGGGAACATATTTTTACATACAGATATCTAGCAGTTTTTTGTATTTTTTCTTAAAAAATTCTTCTTTTGAAGTTACGATTTCAGCAAAAGCTTTTAAACTATTTTACGGATTTCAAAGTAATGTTAGCAAAAAATATGCTTGCATCCTTCCTCATTAATTTAATCTTAGTTGTAATCGAATCGGTTACATATGTCAGCTGTAGTAGCTCTTCAAGTGGATGGACCTTAACGTAAAGTGGCCAAAAATTTCAAAAACGATTATCTCGAGTCGGCTTGTTTCATTTTTTTTATTTTATTATTTTTGGAATCAGCGGACCAAAATCCTTTAGAATATTTGGTCAAACAGCCAGTTACAAAATGGCTGTCGGCCAGTGTAATTAATGAAATAATAATTAAAAAACGTACTTTGTAATTATGAGAATAATTCAAACTGTTTGAAGTGGGACATTTTTGTGCTAACCACCTTGTCACGCGCTTGCGTTGATTAAAGCTTATCAACCAAATGAAATTATTGTGATTATTTCTTCCGTCGTGAAAAGTTTGAAATTGTATATAAGAATTTTCTTCACCATTAAACTTTACGTACCCTACTTATAGCACATTATCAGAAAGCTGATAAACACATTTAACAAATTATTAGTAATAATATAGGCAACCATTTCTTTGTTCTGCCGAACTAAATAAAAAGGTTGACACAATCAAAAATGTTAATAATGTTCCTAGGCAAAGCTCTGAAAATTATAACCACAATTATAACACACATAACCACATATAACCTTTGAAATGCCATTTCTCGCTCCATATCCATATCTTATCTGTTTATTTGTATATCTTACGTTTCCTCAACATAATATATTTAATTAATTTTTCTTTATAAGTTGGTTTAAATATTTTCTGAATAATATTTAATTGAATGAATATTTATTCAGTTAAGAACAAATTTAGAGATTGTGGGGAAATACTTTGTACAACAGAATTTTTATTAATTCATTACAATAAAAAAGACTTGTAACGTCACCAACTTCTACCAGCTCACCCAAAATATGCAGATTGTGACTTATTATTCGACGATTGCAATCAACCTTTTCGATCGACTGTGTTCACTACTTTGCCAATAATTTAGTAATACGCCATAATGATTGGGGCATACTGTTTATACCAAAAATATTGCAGCAGTACTAGATTAGCACGATCTCACACCAAAAGGCCTTTATTGCAAACTGGCAACGGACACGAAAACTATAATCTCTTAATAACCACACGACAATATTGGAAAGGCATCCGCAAAAATTACTATTAATTAATTACTCGTTAATTGTAAAGTAAATATCTCGTTAATTGTAAAGTATACAAATTAATTATTAGCGCAGTCTAAAAGTACTAGTATGCAATTATATTATTTTAAAAATTAAATTAAAAAATTTGACAACTGTCAACAAAAGTTTAAATTTTAATTTATTTATTGTTACAAATATTGTTATTTATGTCACAAATTAACGTTGTATTTGAGCATTGTAACATTGTATCTATTCATTTGAAACAATTTCTAATTTCATTTGAAACATAATTAACTGCATACGTCCATTTAAACCATTTCTCTACTCTGTCTACTGGCTGCCCGAAGTACTGGTTGCCAGTCCTCAAAAGCTACCCGACTTTATCTATTTTCTATTTATATTATCATATGCATATTCTAAAGCATTAAATATGACTGATGACTTACATCTCCATTTAAACTTCGATCACTCTCTATTATTGCTGCATTTAAACAGAGTTATCTACACTGTGACTTTTGAATATATTTTAATATAGTTCTATTGACTTATTACGAATACGAATATTAACTCCTTTCAACATTGGATAAACTCGATCTCAAATCTTAAATTTCCTATTAAATCTGGTCAGGATTTAGGTGACGCAGTTGAAAATTTTACTTTACTTTAATTTCATTTTCTTAAAAACCGTGGAACATCGAAATGTGAACAGTGCAGTCTGTGGAAGGCAGCAAAACATTTAAACAGGTCCAAAAGGAGCAATGTACCATTCAAGGATGAAGGGAATTGGTGCAGATCAAAAAAAGATCGCTGTTCATTTGGTAGAAACGTTCCAACCATTTGATTTAGCTGATGCCGATAAAAGAAATAAAGTTGATAACTTTTTTAACTAACATTCTATAGGCTTAGTTTATTGTCAGCGTTCTCAAAAATATTTAAAAGAATATTACTTCGATGAATGCTGGCAATAATTATAGAATTATAGAAAAGAAATCTATATATATAAAAATGGTGTAAAAAATGTATAGTAATTCATAAAATGAGAACGGCTGGGCCGATTTCTGTACACTTTTTTGTCAGTTGTTCGTATTTTCGAGGAGAAGGTTTTTACGGAAGAAAATTTTGGAAAATCCCTCTGGAAAAGTCGGAAAATTGGAAAAATCGAAAATCGAGTTTTTGTATGAAATTTTGTGTGAAATTATTCCTTAATGGCTTTTCAAATGAAAAAATAGAAAGTTCTCAGCCAAAATCCGATAGATGGCGTTATACGTTGACTTAGACTTTGCGCAATCTGAGACCAACTACCCGACGGAATTTTTGAACTCGCTTGATATACCAGGAACTTCGCCGCATAATTTACAGCTGAAGGTGGGATCGATCATAATCATGTTGCGGAATCTCAATCCTCCAAAATTGTGCAACGGTACGCGGTTGTCCGTCAAAAAGCTAATAAACAATGTGATTCAGGCGACAATCATCAAGGGCAAATTCAAAGGAGAGGAAGTCATTATCCCACGAATTTCCATTATTCCAACTGACCTCCCATTCCAATTCAAGCGGATTCAGTTCCCCGTTCGATTGGCATTTGCGATGAGAATCAATAAATCGCAAGGCCAATCACTAAAAGTCTGTGGGATTAATCTCGAATTTCCCTGTTTTTCGCACGGTCAGCTGTACTTTGCATGTTCGCGTGTTGGGAAACCGTCTTCGTTATTTCTTTTTGCGCCGGAAAACAAATCGGAAAACATTGTTCATCAAATCGCTCTCTACTGATTCCATTCAAATAAATTACATTAAAAATTTAAATATTTGTGTTGTATTATTACTCTAAAGTTTGTCTGAAGGCTTAAAATTGGGGCGAGGCGAAGTTCGCCGGGTCCGCTAGTATAAAATAATTCCTGATTACCAATTTTGCTTCAGGCAGCGACAGGGAACACTTGAGCAATGTCATCGCATCGTTAACGTTAACAGAATCACTGAAACCTTAAAAAATAAAAGTACTGCACCGTGTTCATCGATGTAAGGCACGGTTTTAACCGGGTAAGAAGAATTATTGTTTAAAATCAAAAGTCTGCTTCCAACGCCATATTTATTGTTCTTCAATTCATATCTTAAGCAGCGCACATTTTATATTAAAATAGGTCAGACAAAGTCCCGGACATGTGAAATAAAGGAAGGTGCATACCACAAGGAAGCGTACATATGAATATGTATATGTACATGACAGTGCTGCCAACCTAAAAACATAAAGATTTGCTCCAATACTACACATAAAGGGTTTTCCAATAAGAGGTGTAATTTTGAATAGCCCGCTATTTCGGTAGCTGTCACTTTTGAGCTGTTATTTTTGACATTTGACATGTAGAAACTACGCCATTACTAAAAATGGAACGATACACGCATTGAAATTATTGAAATTCACTACAAAAATGGGTCGTCGTGAAGCACCTTGTCGGATCGAAATACAGAAATTGGTGGAAAAATTCGAGCTGTTGGGACAACTTAGTGATGTGAAGAATAAAACCCGTGCACGTCGCTCAAGAACAACTAAGAATATTGTTGCTGTAGCCCAAAGTGTTGAGGATAACCCAGGTTTGTCCATTCCTCGTCGTTCTTTGGAATTGGGCATTCCACAAACGTCATTACATTGTATTTTGCATAAAGACTTGGGTCTTAAGGCTTATAAAGTTCAGTTAACACAAGAACTCAAGCCGGAGCAACGAAACCATTGATCTTTTACAGGAAAAGTTTCCTGACCGTGTTATCTCTCGAAGAGGTGATCACAATTGGCCACCGAGATCTTGTGATTTAACACCTTGCGACTTCTTCCTTTGGGGCCACTTGAAAGATAAGGTCTACGCCAACAGTCCAGCGTCAATTCAAGACCTCAAAGATGGAATTCGTGAGGCTATCGAGGACATAGGGCAGCCACTTTGCGATTTGGTTATGGAAAATTTCCTGAAAAGGATATGGTCCTGTAAGCGTGGTCGGCATACCTTCCTCTTTATTACGAAATAAACATGCGATAATTTATGTCAAAAAATGGCATTTTTCTTTGAATATCAAAATTACACCTCTTATTGGAAAACCCTTTACATATAAATTCATTTCGGCATTTCTTCGAATTCGGTAGCTAAAAGACGAAATCATCCAATATGTTTCCTTTTATAAGTAGAACGTTCTGCCTCCTTGATCGAGCTAATGGCCAAAACAGAAAGCGTAGAACGATGAAATTTTTCTCACACATTAGCTTTTAATTAAAAGGGTATTAAATAGTAGCCGCTGTGAGTGAATCGGCGGGGAAAAAAATATAATAAATAACAATCTTATACGTCAATAGTAGACTTGATATTGTCAGTCAATTCTACACAATACTGAACAACTGATTCTATAAGGCTATTGCCAGCAATTGCATGCTATTGCTTGATAACGAAGAGAAAGGCCTATAGCTGACAGTGAAAAAATGAAAATATATAATATTTAATATAATTTGAAAAAAAACCGCTTCAGGGCTGTCAGGAGCTGGACGCTATATTTGCCGCGTCAGAGAAAAAAGAAGAGATGACGAAAATTAATTTTAGGACTCTTATTACAAAATACACCTATGACAAAATAAAAAAGGAAATTAAATAAATAATACAAACAGAAAGAGTGATATATTCGGCCTGGCCGAATCTTGGATACCCTACACCTAAAAGTTTTGAAAAAATTTAATTGAACGAAATAGTTTTATTTATTTAAACTTTTACTTTATTTAGATTTTTCATTGCAGAACAATAACATTATAGAGTGAAATACAAACTGTTTCTTTGTTAAAGGTGTTTTTCAATTTGTCCACTTAATGTTTTAGCACTATTTATTTTTCACTGTTGGTGTTTGGTTTTATTTGGTAATAGTAACTGGGTTTGGTAATAGTAACTGGGTAAATGTACAATGTAAAAAGAATAAATGTAAATTTAAATGTAGATGTGTAATTGTGGTTGTATAAAAGTTGAATTGTGAATTGCATTGTTGAATTGTTCAAACACTGGTTGATTGGTTGGAGGATTTGCGCACTGCTTCGTTCACTGTCGGAGATCAAGTGCCGGATCGACTCCGACCACCAAGGTTGGAGCCGAAGAGCTCGCAGTCAAGCTTTTAAGCTTGCCTCTCCTGAGCGGCCGAAGTCCGCGCTCCGAGAGGACACGGCTTCGGACGATCAGGAGAGGCAGCCGGGCGAGCGGTTTGCTTTGGCGTAAACACAAACTGAAACTAGAGGAAATATGTGGTTGCAAGAAAAGCCTTATAATCACATTTACAGCCAGATTCTAAAAACTCACTTCTGTCTGCTAATGTCTACTTCTGTCTGCGTTCGTCTTAAAATCAGCTGTTTTTCGTCTTTTTGAATTCTAAGAGACGAGCCAAACGTGTTTGCGAAGGTATTACGTCGTTTTGTTGATTTTGCCGTAAAAAATGTGTATTCCAAGAGACGATAGCAGACAATCGCATACGTCAAATCGGACGGTAGTAAGAAAGCAGTCGTCAGGTATTTGTTTATCCTTTTTTTATGTATACAGCATGCAGGTATTGAAAAAAATTAAATTCTTTAGAAATTTTTAATATTATTATATAATTACAATGAAAAGAAATGTGATCCACTTCCCACGTTTAAGTGCATTTAGTATTTTGCTTTCATGCCTTTATTTATGTATGTATATTTATAATAAAATAAGTAATAACTGGTATAAATATGTTTTCAAATTCTTGTTTTCATTATTCTTTAGTTCAGTTTTGTTCAAAACACAGATTTTTTAACAAAAAAACAATTTTATGAACAGATAAAAAGTTTCAACTTAACATAATTTCAACTTTCTTATTTCACCATAGTTATAATATACAGAAATGCGTTTACCAATACTAAAAATTTGACAACTTCGTACTGAAAGACGTAACATGTTATTACGGGCGTGAGTGCGAAGTAAAGCCAGGACAAGACGATGCGCACGGCTCTCAGAATGCCGTGACTACGACGCCGTGACTTGAGACGTCAGTGGCAGAGCCAGTCACCGTGAGTTTTCAGAATCTGGCTGTTAATCGCAGACGGGTATAAATACAGTGGCATAGCTAGGGTGTGACAGGGGTGGCGGTCCGCCCTGCGCAGCACAACGTCGGGGACGGCAGTTTTGGAAATCGGATCCGCGCCCAGTTTGTTGTAATAATGTTTTTTGGAAAATAAGTTGTTATGTACAATTCTATTCAGGAAGTTTATATATTTAACAATATAACCATTAAGGCCCTCTTTTCTCTGTGTAACCTAAACGCCCATAATTGCCATATTAACGATAAATGTCACTCTATACCCAGGAATGAAATGTTGTTGTCATAAACCAAAAACGAACGCTAATTTCTAATAAAACAAGGCGTGATCGTTGATTTTTTTCCCATTTTCAATACATAAGCGTACCATAAAAAAGAATATTTCTGCAAAATTTCATTATGATATCTTCACCGGTTCTCCTGTGATCGTGATTTCAATAGACAGACAGATTTACGGACATGGCTAATAGCATGTCTCCACCGGAGAAAATCTACTAGATTAACGACGCTTTCTAGATTTTCTCTGAAATCAACCCCTATTTTAAGTTGATTATTCATACAAATTATAATCTACTCATGACTGGATTATTAAATAATCAACCAGATATTCGAGAATATTTCGAATACAACCCTGGGTATATTGCGGAAATGAAACAAATGGCAGATTAAAATGGAACAAATGTCAAAATAAAATAAATAAACGTCAACAAGCAGTAAGTTATGTTTATCTTTATTAATTTTAATTTTTATTAATTCTCTTTAACTTACTTTCAATAGCCATATGGAAACAACAAAGGAGGGCAGAAAAAAGGAAAGGAAAGGAAGGAAAGCCTGACTCCGCTGGCCGAAGCAATGTTACTCTCCCTTTGGGAAGAAAAAGCAGTGGAGCTAAAAGGGTGCCGCAAAAATTCCCACATTTATGCGGAGCAGCTTTGGCGAGCTCCGGACATCTCTTCAAAACAAAAGAAATCCATATCATCAAGATATTATCAAGATTCACAACTGGAAAAATAAGTATCGGTGAGTAGAAACTTTTTATTAGTTGTATTAATAAATTACTAACCAAAAATTAATTTTAATTTTTTTAGCGACGAAAAGGACAAAATGGGCATCGCCATCCGAGTGGAGGTACTTCGAAAGAGTGAATGATATCATAGGGAGTTCAAGAGTAGTGAAGTTTGCAACGATGGTCGAAGAAAGTTAGTAAATATTATAAATTCAAAACGCAAAATGTTTGATTTTTTGTTTTATTTTGTTTTTTTATTAAAGGCTGCTTACACCCAGAGTCGTGCTCCTTATCGCCACTTCATTCCTCGACGAGTTCGTCGCTGCCGCTGTCGAGCACGCCAATTTGCTCGTCGTCGCCGTTAGTGGACGAGTCTTCCATCGAGTCCGTGTGCAAGCCTGCTCGGAAGACAGGAAAAACACATGTTAGTGAGATGAAGTCGGCATTGGATGATTTCAAAAACTGGATGGGGGTGGAATTGAAAAAGGTCACCGATTCTGAAAGAAATGCGACAGAATTGCAGAAAGAAAGTCTGCAAATAGAAAAGGATCTACTGCAGGTAGAAAGAGACCGCAACGACCTTTCGAAGGACTTGCTAAACGCTGTAAAATCAAAAGAATAAAAATCTTATAAAAAAAGCTTGTGTTTTTGTTGAGAGAGAGAGCTATAATTAAAAAGCTTACAAAGGCAAGTAGTCAGTGCATTTCGTATTGCTTCCGCCTGGACGTTGTGGTCAGTATGTACGCAAATATGCTATGGCCGTTCCCTTCGATTTGACTCTTCAAATTTTCTTTGAACTTGCAGCCATTTATCGTTTATGTTGTCGTTTTCCTCATTCCAGAAGTTATGAAAAACGCAACAACATTTAATAATAGGAACAGCATTACGAATGTTGTTGTCTATGCCTTTGCCAATCCGTCGGAAACGGGCTTTTATGTGCCCAAAAGCATTTTCCACCACCCGTCTTGCTTTGGACAAATTGTAATTGAAAAGCTTCTGCCTGGGGTCTGCTTCAACGCTAAATGGATACGGGTTCATCGTATATTGGCTTAATTTAAAAGCGGAATCGGCGATTATAACAACAGCAACACTGATTCCACTTATGATTCTTGCATTTTCTTGGAAAATACTTTGATGTTGAAGCTGCGCTTTTAATGCAGATGACTCAAATATCCTTGAGTCGTGGCACCGCCCTGGTTCTCCAACATTAATATATATAAATCTGTATCTAAAGTAAATCTATTTATTTTATGGATAATTTTATAGTTAGCTTTGGAACGAACATGTAATCAACGAGGGCTAAAAGTACCATTGAGTACCAACCCTTGTAGTTGCGGTAATCTTTGGCCTCTTCGGCTGGTGGTTGTATCTCAATATAGCCACCATCTTGAACAAAATATGTGAATATTAAAAATCTTAACATTGTACTTTTTAATTTACCAATCGCTGCAAAGCACTGCGGAAACCCTATTGCTGCGAAGCCATTAACGCAATCTGTTACTATTTCCTGAGTAAATATATCTCCACTCAAGTATTCTGGGGAGAGAATTCGCCACACTTGAATACAGAATTCGTGCAGTATCCTCCAAACGCTCGTTTTTGAGATACCAAACAATCGCCTCACAGTGCAAAACTCCGCTGAAGACTTTAGCGTATACAAAGCGATCGCCACACGCTTTCCAAGAGGTATACAACGGCGATAGTTTATATCCTGCCTTTGTAGGACATCAAATTTTCCGCACAAAATTGAAAAGCTACTTCGAGTCATTCGAAACGTATTCTTGAAGTACATTTCGTTCATTTTAGGAACGTCCTTCTCCCAAAAAGTTCCATGCCTTTCCTGCAATGAGAAAAATTTAGTTGTGTTCTCTTGTATGTGTATGTAGACTTTACCAGTGTCCAAATGCTACGCAATCTACTGTGGAGTACGGCAACATATTCTGCCGCAATTTTTCCCACCTGGATTATAATTCTTCTGCGAAGATAGTACAAATTTCTCTTATTATATTTAATTTTCTTCCTTTTCAAACTAATATTTGAAGTCAGAATTGCTAATCGTACTAAAATATTATCGACCTCATTCATATTTCAAATAAATTATTTAAAAACACAACGTAAATATTTGTTTGCTTGAGAACAATAATGTAAACAAACAAATGACAGCTCGCTTCTGTTTAACTTGGTGGAGACGACCTGATTATCTGAGTAGATTTTTGAAAATCTAGTAGCAGTTAATCTTCGGTGGAGACATGCTATAAATCGACAAAAAAAGTGTTCTCGTTCTGCGCATCTACGCCAGAATTATATAAAATATATAAAATATAATATAATATTTTCCTTATATATATACATATAAAATATATTTATATACTTATTTTATATACATTTTTTATAAATTCAAATAAACATATATATATATTCACCAAAATAGTTGCTTATTGCTTTGCTAATAATTTCTGCACTTGGATCAGCATCATTTATTGTGCAGTTGTGTTCCGGTTGTTTCCATTCCATTATTGTTTCCATTCTGGTTTCATTGAGAAACATCTTGCATCCATTTGCAAATTGATTCCATCATTATTATCATTTAGAAAATTATGCAAGACACAAGCACACTTTATTATAAGTGCTTACTTTTGAATGTGGTTATCAATTCCCTTACCAATTCTACAAAACCTTGCCTTGAGATGTCCAAAGCATTTTCAAACACTCTTCTACATTTGGACAGAACGTAATTGAAATTTTTTTGTCTTTCCGTAGTAGCGAGATGGAAAGGCTAATGCTATGTTTACACCGACCCCTAGTGCACATTTGTAATCACGCATTTGAAAAGTGTTTACACCGCCTTGTTTGCATTTGGTTTGACATTGATCAGAACAAATTTATGTTTTTTGTTTGCCTGATTTTTTCTACAGTTGTGTTCTGGCAGATGATTGACATTATTTCCCTTCCATTTCCACTGTTTTGTTTTGGGATTTTTTTTTTCCCTACCACAGACTGATTCAAAATATTATTTTGCTTCGCATTTCTTGTCAATTTGATTTGTCAAATCGTATGAAAATTTTTAAAATTTCGCTTCGCATTTGGGAAACAGAGCTCAAATGCGCATTTGGGGTCGGTGTAAACGTAGCATAAGGTTTCATTAACGATCTCGAGAACCGAAATGCCGAATCAAACAGCAATCCAACAGCACAGAACAGATCACACAGAACTTTAACTCCGAAAAATTCCACAGATTTTTTTCTCAATAAAGAGTTTTCATCGCATTGTTTTTTAATAATGATCTCTCATAAATTTAAGAGTCGTTGCAGCGGCCTGGACAACCAACATTTACATACATATATGTATGTATGTATTTATATAGGATTCGGTACCTATTAGATATGAAATGCAAATACATCAATTTTAAAATACTGCAATTCTATCTGTAATCACTTACCTATAATCCACTACACCCAGTAGAACTATCGAATACAACTCTTGTAGTTGTAGTAATCCACTGCATCTGCAGCAGATATGGTTGTTAAACATAAAGCTTACCAATAGCTCCAACACATTGAGGAAATTGAGGAAATCCTAATCTATGAAAACCGCGCGTATATTCGTGTATGGTTTTCTCTGTTAAGGGGTACTTATTTAAATATTTGGTTTTCATCATCTTCTGAAATTCTTCGCAGAATTCTTTTAGAATACCACAAACGCTAGATTTCGAAACACCGAAAAGATTTCCCACCTTTCCGTACTCAGCGGAGGAACATAGCTTATACAGGCCAATTGCGACCCTTTTTTCTAAAGGTATCGCCTGTCGGTAATTTGTGTCCCGCCTCCCAATACCCTTTAATTCTTCGCATAATTTGCGAAAATTTACTCCGAAAGTTTTCCTTGAAGAATTCTTCATCATTTGACTTTACTATTTTTTCTCAAAACTGAGTTTTTCGATTCTAGTAATTGAAAATATGTTTTTATCTATTTGATGAACGATTGGAGAATTTTGTGATCGGAAAAATATTTATACTTAATACCGTATTTTAAAAAAAAAAATGCGACCAAAATTTTTTTTTCGGAATTTTTATTCCAAATTTTAAGTTTGACATTAATTTTCTCAAAAACTGTTCGACGTAGGAACCTAATTTAAAAAGAATATTAAGAAGCGGACATTTGACTTTCTAAATCAGCAAGCAAAAGTTATCTGGATGTAACGATTAGTTTTTAATAATATTTTTTCCGATGTTAAGTCGGGTTTTTAGAAAATGGCCCCTCCCGCCTAAACGGGGGAAAATGCACTCCCCATTCCATACGATTTTTTTCTTGTCTCGACACAACGTACCTGTCCTAGCGTTTTGACGTACCTTATGCGTTACACCCTGTATATCTATGTGTTGCGCTTACCTGCGCACACATCCCCCACACAAACATTTACATTATTTATATTATTATGGTATTTTGTTATAATAGAGATGATTTCGTATAAATTAATTGTTTAAAGAATATTATATTGAAATCCCATTAAACTATAAATTCGGCAAGCAAAGACAACATCTTCGAAAATAGCGTCAAGTTCGATCTGGCTACGCGTTTTTGCTGTCACTTGGTTCGAAATTTCGAAAATATCGAAATTGATTTGATATTCCCCTCGTAAGTAAGTACAACTAATCGGATACACACGTTTCCATAAGCCAAACATAGATTTTGACAGCACGTCAAGTTCTTCGAAGTGCTTATAAGTACGACTAATCAGGCCTTTAGTGTGTTTGGTTTGCATGATGATAGCAAGGTCTATATACATGAGAGTTTGACTAAATTCATGAGAGAAGTGTTGACTAATGTTTGGTTGTTTTCTTATGAAGGATTCTACGTGGATATATTAGTTGTCGTCTAATTTAATTGCCTCTATATTAATTAGAGTCGTCTTTCAAAACAAAGTGTAAGTACTTACTGAGCTCTTAAGCCGAATATTTACATGCGTCATCCTTTTGGTCGCGCGCCTTTAGCTGAGCTCTTCTAGGAACTGATAAGTTGTAAGCTCTATGTCAGAGCCGAAAGAAAAAAATATCGCTGTATCTAAGTTTGATTCCGAATTGATATTGATATTTATTAACAATAATTTGCCTATTTATACTATATCTAGCATGCTAACTCTAGCTATATCTCTTACAGGCTAACAAATCCAAATCGCTTACAATGCTAATTTGCAAAATTTGCTCTGTTGACATAGTCATAGTGAATATGATCCCTTGGGAGTATGTCGAGTCACTGCTTGCCTTGGCTCACAGCACGAGTTAACTTACTGAAACTTGATCCACTATTGCCAACAACAACAAGTGCCCCAGTCTTTCCAATTGTTGTCAATAATGAACCTCGCATGGTCAACAATTCATTCATGCCAAACATGGCGCACTTTAATAAATAATTAATAAATAATTAAAGACTATTTATCTATAAATAAATTATTAAAACAACAAAGATCGCTGATGAGAAACTCTGGCAAGTTTCAAAATAGCTATCCGATCTGCCAGTTTGAGTCAAAAATAAATTTGTTGTTTATTTTTTAAAACAAATACAACAAGATTTGATATTTTAAATGCATATTACTACAATTATGAGATAATTGAGGTAAATAATGCAGAAAACGAATTAAATTTTTCGACACAATTCAGGTCGAATAAACAAAAGATAATAAGTAAAATTATTATTAAAAACCACACATTAAAAATTATAATTATAAAATTATTTTTTATACGCGTTTTGCTTGTACTAATTTTTCTTTACCTATTATTTGTTTCAATTTTAAATTCAATTTATTACAATAATCACCAATATTTCATATTTCATTTATACTTTTCAATATTTCACAAGAAGCGTACATATTTTACCGTATACCAATTCAAGAGGCGTGTAATTATATCCTACACCTTAAGGTAAGGGTATATTCACTTTGTAACGAAATGTGTAACGCATAGAAATAGAGACGATAGGTATAGAAAAGTATATATATTCTTGATCAGCGTGACCTCCTGAGACGATTTAGCCATGTCCGTCCGTCTGTCTGTCTGTCTGTCTGTCTGTCTGTTGAAATCACGATCACAGGAGAACCGGTGAAGGTATCGTGATGAAATTTTGCATAAACATTGTTTCTTGTGGTGAGCGGGTTGGTATTGAAAATCGCTCCACGACCACGCCTATTTTTTATTAAAAATGTGATATCAGCGTTCGTTTTTGAGCTATTACAACAAAATTTCATTCCTGGGTATAGAGTAGCATTATCCGTGAATATGGGCGTGATACGCCCACTTTTAGGTTACACAGGCAAAATATGGTTATATTGTTAAATATATAATCTTCCTGAGTAAAACTTTAGATAACAACTTGTTTTACAAAAAAACATTATTACATCAAAACTGGGTGCGGTCCGCCCACTTTTACACTACATAGTATACAGTATAGCAGTATGAAAATAAGTTTATTACCACGGAAATAAAGTTTAAATGAACACAATTATAAAACAACTAAGCTACTTATTTTGTTTTGAAAAAGGTAATTACCACGCCTACTATTTATACAGAGGCGTAGCTAGGTCTCGTGGAACCCAGGACGGTTAATCAACTTGTAGCCCCAATAATGCCTAGAATTCAATAAGTCCCTACTTGATTTCCACAACTGCCGCCCCCGACATTGTGCCGCCCAGAGTGGACCGCCACACCCTAGCTTCGGACTTTTTTTAAAACTTTTAGGTGTAGGGTATCTAAGATTCGGCCAGGCCGAATATAGCTTTCTTACTGTTTTTTTTTTTTTGTCTTTTTGTTTACATATAATTAATTTAATTTTTTGGTTATTTAGTAATTTTTGTTTAATTTTAATTTTTGTTTAATTATTTTTCCTTTTTTATATATTTTTAAAAATTGTTTGTTTTAATTATTTTTCGTTTTGATATCTTTAGAAGTATATTATTTAAATTTTTTCGGTTATATTTGAGCTGTTATTTTTGAAAGCGGAATAAGTCAATTTTTTCATGTATCGAGATATTTAAAGGTTTGCGTTTGAATCAATTTAAAAATATTGGCAACCGTTAATCAATCCGAGTGATGTTTTTAACACTACACACCTATTAAGTTTTATTATGAAACAATAATTATTGAAAATATTTCAAAAAATAGGGGATTTTTTAAGCTCCAAATGGACTTATACCACTTTCAAAAATAACTTTTTTGCGATAAGATTTGTGTTGTTATATTTGAAAGTGGAATAAGTCCATTTTTTCATGTATTAGAATATTTAAGGGTTTTCATTTGAATAAATTTAAAAATATTGTCAAAAGCTAATCAATTTGAATGATTTTTTTAACACTTTTTAATTTTGTTATGATGTAATAATAATTAAAATTATCTAATAAATAAACGATATTTTTATCTCTGAATGGACTTGTACCACATTCAAAAATAATCAATTGAATATATGATTATAAATATGGATAGAATGTGTCTATATCTTACTAAAATTACCCTTAACTTATTTTTTTTTAAAAATGGACTTACTCCACTTTCAAAAATAACAGCTCATTTGTTACTTTTTAGAATTTTACTTTTTATATTATATTTTTTAACATTCTTCCTGATTTTTAAAATTTTTTATTTTTAAAAGTTAATTTAGTTATTTTTCCATTTTATTTTCAAATATATATTGTAAATTTGTTCTGTTTTATTTTTCTTTTTTACTTTTTTATACTTTTCCTTTCTATATATTTTTAAATATCCAAACTGGGATAAACGACGTAAACGACATTTTCAAAACAATTACAAATTGCACAGCGTTTGCATATGCCGATGATACAGCAATCGTAGCCTCAAACCGGGAACTAAACATAGCTGTTCAGAAACTGCAAACCGATTTCGATGCTATTACAAAATGGTCACATGACAATGGACTTGCTCTAAATGCTGAGAAAACGAAATTGATTCATATAAAACCTTCCCACTTTCTGTATGCAGAGGTGAAAATAAAATACCACAATATATCCTGTATTCATTCCAGTATCAATAAAGAAATCAAAGGGGCTGATGATGAATGCGATACGTATATTGAAATGGTCAGTACGTTTAAATATCTGTGCATAATAGTAGATCAAAATTTGTCGTGGCGAACGCAAATAGAAAACACTCAGAAGAAGCTTCGGAAGATCTCATATTATATATACCACTTAAGCAACTATAATCAGCCAATTTTATATGCGGAATTTTCCTTGTGATGTTTGTTAGTTGTAATTTTAACTTTTCATTTGCAACAACCGAGTATACAACATTTTCATCTGACTTGGAGCGTGATAAAATTAGCTCATGTTTTGAATTTACCAGAATTTTATTAAAGTCTTCAGCAAATCCGAGTAGAGTTTTTAAGGGCATACAGAAATTAAAATATCCGCTTTTTACTTCCAGTTCTTCATCAAAAAACCATCCGGCATTTTTAAAAATGTTGCTCTCATTCGTGTTCAGAGAAACATAATTCTTCATTGCAGTTGTTACACCCAAATGTCGGGTGCGATCAATTTCCATACCATTAAGCTCATAGCGAATCTCATCAAACAGTGTTCCATTTTCTAAAGTGATAAATCCTTCGATATAAATATAACTCTCACTAGGCAAAACATAGAGATCTTGGTTTTGAATTGAAATTCTAATTTCATCGTTGTTTTTAAATGATTGCAAATACGGTGAATAGCTGTGATAATCTTTTTTAATAATACTATCATCGTAAATCGGTTTTTGTGTAACAGTTAGTATGCCACTCATTATTTCTGTTTTAATACAAGTCCCAGCGATTTTAAAAATTTTTTGTTGTTCGTTGTTAATGTCTTGCCTTTATTTGTTGATTGAGGATCCTTTAATCTTGATTGTTCAACCGTCAATGTAGGAATGATTGAAGATTCATGGATGAGTGTGTTTTTATTGTAAATTATCATATTAGTCGATGGGTTTTAAATGAAGTCTTAGAGTTATTGTTTCTCCACAAAAATTAATTAATTTTCCGCTTTGATCGACAACCTTAACTGTGACCGAACTTATCTGTTTGGTGTTTACTGGTAAATAGATGACATTTTTCGGAATTTAATATATGAACGGACCACAATGTTGCACTCAAGGTGTATCGCAGATATATTCGTTATATTCAAAGGTAGGTCTGATGCATGTGACTTTCCTGCTTCCAACTAAATATTACTGAAGCCCAGTAATGAACCAATTGTGCCCCCCTTATTAAAATAAATTATATCTTTGCTGGATTCTACAACTGCTTGAAGTGTATTGCGATTTGCAAATATTTTTAGGCTTTCAGCTGGTTCTAACCTAGTATATTCCTCTTTAATATAATCAGCAATATCATCGAGCTCATATGAACCAACTGGAATTCCAATGATGTGATTACCTATGTGAAGCAAATTGTTGTCGACATCAACGTTAGGTATAGAATTGTAGCTGTGGAAATCAACGAGACCACACACATAGTTTCTGTCCAATTCTATTGGTGGAAAGTAATCGGCTGTAAGAACTGACTCGTTACCGCTCAGAGTAAGTGTTATAGACATCTCGAATGTTAATAAAGAAATGAAATTAAAAATATGAAGAATATGGTTTTATTTAAAAAATTTTTATTTAATTCTAAAATACAAAATACATATATAAAAAAAAACAATGAATTTTTATAGTATAGCATTGTTGTTAATCCAAGAGTTATGATCATTCAAATCCTAACCATTTAACAAGACATCTGCTTCCTTTGGTTCTGAGAATTTTTTCAACGAGGTATGTTGGGGTATCTTGTCTTCAGCAGTTCACTTTCATAGAATCCGCCTTTAACGAAATTGCCTTGATAGTCTTCCAAAATATATGTTGTTGGATTCGTGATTTGTATAGTCTTTATTTTGAAAATTTCTGTTGTCCAGTTCGTTGTATAGCCTTTCTCAAAAATGTGCTTCTATTTGCTTTCTCACAAAGTCACCCTTGCGGAATTTCGGTTTATTGAAAATTTTCAAGTTATTATATGCAGTATTTAATAAAGAGGCTTTATTGGAAGCGTTAACATTCTCAGGAGCCATTTTAATAGTTCTATGTATTTTCGCATTATATTTATCAACTAAATTTTTATAATTATCAATCCATCGATATGACCCGTGATAGCTGAATTCCTTCCACATCATACCTTTAAGGGTTCTGTTGAAACGTTCAACGATTGAAGCTTTTAATATGCTATATGATGAGTAATGATTGATGTGATATTGCGTCATCAAATTTTTAAATTGATTGTTGAAGAACTCTTTACCATCATCGGTTTGTAGATTTTTTGGTATTCGTCCAAATTTTAATATTTTATCCATAGCTTTACTAACATCAGTAGAGTTTTTAGTTTTTAGTGCTATAGCCTAAGCAAATTTTGAAAATGTATCGTTTATGGTAAGAAGAAAACGATAACCATCATTAGATGTGGAATAATTACCCATTTCCACTAAATCTGCCCAGAGATCATCTATTCCTTTGGTTATTACTCGCCTTCGCTTAAAATTCTTACGAGCTTGCTTGTGAAGCTCTTCCACTAAACCTCTCATCATCGACAATTGTTGGATTTCTTTTTTCTTTTTCCACTTCTAAATTTTAGCTTTCTTTTTTAATTCCTCTATGTATTTGCGTGTATTTTGAGTTATTGCGAAGATATGATTAATGTCTTTGAAAATATTTTCCTTTAGTACTGTGTATTCCTCTCGTATATGATTGATTTCTTTGTAGATATTGTCTTTTAGCAATGCGTTTTCCTCTCGTATACTTGTGATTTCTTTGTAAATATTGTCTTTTAGCAATGCGTTTTCCTCTCGTAGTCTTATGTTATTCTGGTCAATATTTCTGTGGATGGACTCCTTTAGCAATGTTCTCTCATCTTGAATTTCGAGGTAATCTGATTTGGACTTTCAGCCACAAATGCTTTTGTAACAGCATCACATTCCTCTTTAGGTTCTCCAACATTTTTTTAGCGCCTTTTCTGGAAGTTTACATTTCTATCATAGTCCACATTAAGGCCTAAAGTGTTTAGAATATTTCTTTTTAATTTTATTTGGTTTTCACCTTGCTGAGAATAATGACCGAACTTGTCAACGCTCATTTTAAGATTATTATTTTAAAAACTATAATATTTTATAAAATGTAACTTTTTTTCTGCAGGTATTGCATCATATGCTAATATTAGTCATCAGTTGGTAATACTAAAGATGTATTATCTATATCAATAGATTTAATTCTTTTGAACTCTACGTCTAAAAATCCGTGTATGCTTTGAATTATTGTGTAGATCTGTTTGAATTCCTTGTAAATATTTTCGTTTATTAATGAGTTCTCTTCTTGAATTTTCGAGGTAATCTGATTTAGACTTTCAGCCACAAATGCTTTGTAACAGCATCACATTCCTCATTAGGTTCTCCAACATTTTTTTAAGCGCCTTTTCTGGAAGTTTACATTTCTATCATAGTCCACATTAAGGCCTAAAGTGTTTAGAATATTTCTTTTTAATTTTAATTGATTTTCACCTTGCTGAGAATAATGACCGAACTTGTCAACGCTCATTTTACGAATATTATTTTCTGTTATTGTATATAGCATTTATACAATTATATCTGCTTCCCTAAGTTCTTCAATTATTGAGACTACTTCATTATTATGATTGTTGTGACCAGCAGATTCAGATGATACTAATAATCTTAGCCTATCTACCAACTCATTTGGATCATCCCAATAGATATAATTTGGCTTGTGCTTATTAACACTCATTAAACCGCTTCCTTTGTGTGATGATAAAGATTTATTCTCATTGAATAACTTTTTTATTATTTTGTATTTGGATGCTTTAGTCCCAATGGTTTGCTTAGTTGAGCTATAATTGCATTTATGAGCATTTGTAGTATTTAAAATTTGTTTATACATTTGTAAATCTGCATTGTTATAATTTTTAGGTTTCTTATGGAATAATAGTTCAGACAATCCTGATGTTAAGCTCCAATTATTATTAGAAATAGATATTTTGTTATCATCCACTTCAAATGTTTTATTACCAATTCTCCATTTACCATCTAAACCTCTATGTGGTCCATATAGAGTATCTAACTTATCCTGCTTTTCCAATTCATATAAATGTGATATATTACTAGACGATTTACTAGCACCTGCTGTTGAATCCATTTGCGAGAAAAAGGGATTTTCATCATCATCATCATCATAATTCTCTCAGTAATAGTGTTTGCAGTCTCACCTTTGAATGGTTTTACATTTCTTACTTTAAACGGCGTGCTGGTTTTTAGGAAAAGTTCTTTCTTATTGATTGTGATATTGTTTTTGTTGATTTTATCATTTGATTTAGATTGTTTAACTATTTCTTTTAGTGGTTTTGTGATGGGGCTAAATGTTTCTTCTAATCTTTTCTCCATATCAGCTTCATCTAATTTTAAACTATTAAATTTTTTCTTTAATACATTTCTAGTCTTTATGATGTCCTTAAGTACTTTTTCATCCATTGCGCTCTCCTGTGATTCTTAATGTATCAGGTTGATCAGCGAAAAAGCTTTGATATAGCTGTCAAAGTCGGACTTTTTTTTTCTCTGCTTAAAAAAATAAAAATTAATTAATATATAAAGAATTAAAAATATTAATTTCTTTGCCTTTACATTGATACCTTTGTTACCTTTGCAAATAATTTTGGCCACAAAAGTTCGTGTCATTAGAAGTCTAAAGTGGTTTACGGTTTTTCAATGGCTTTGAAAGCCAATCTCATTATTAAAAAAGTGCCACCGGATAAGTCTTTGACGTCATCCAAAAAGTCTCTGGGTCATGCTTTGACGAATGCATGTTTTGATGCTACTCCTACTTCAGATGGTCGAAGTTCAAGCGAGTCTCAAGCGTTTCAATTTGCCGATGTGTCCGCCGTCAACGTTCAACCGGCTTCTGATCGCCATATTGGATTTGCAACTGCATTGTCGTCCAAAGAATCAATGGACTGTACAGATGTCAACAGTAAAGAAATTGAAAATGTGGATAATAAACGCCACAGAATAGGAAGTAATCATGAAATTGATCTGACATCGTACGCTATGAGGAGTCAAGAGCAGCTTTCTCAACCGAAACAGATAAGTTCAGAAAATCGTTTTGCTATACTGGGTGGACTGGAGGTTGAATCTGACCCGGTTACCGTTAGATCTCGTCAACCTGCACAACAGAAAGCCATTGTTAAAAGTATTGATAATACTTTTTGTCCTCTAATTTTTCTATATCACGTAGATATCAAACATTTAGTTATGCAATTAAATGAGAAAAATATTGTCTTTAAAATTGTAAACAAAAACAAAAATAAGAGTAAACTTTATCTTAAAAGTGCATCTGCTCATTCCGAAATGATGCAACTCTTAAAAGATAAAAATGTGGAGTCGTATTCCTACACTCCCAAACAGCTGAAATATGCCAAGTTGGTTTTACGGGGACTGTATTATAAAACTGAAACTGAGGAGATCAAGAGTGCAATCGATTTCTTAGTTCCAAACATAGTGGCCAACGTTTCAAAGTTTTCAACCATAATTTCAAAGAAAAACAACATTGACACAGGTTTATTTCTTATTACGTTGAATTTGGGAAAGTCAGCAAATTAGTTAACGGCTCTAAGGTTCCTTCTTAACCAAAAGATCACTTGGGAGGCACCCAGAGATTCTAAGAAGGAGGTGCAGTGTTGGAGATGCCAGAAATGGGGTCACATGTCCAATAATTGCAACAGACACTTTTGAACAGCTTTGAACTGCTTTTAAACAGCTTTGAACTGCTTCTGATCAGCTTTTGAACAGCTTTGAACTGCTTTTGAAAAGCTTTGAACTGCTTCTGATCAGCTTTTGAACAGCTTTGAGCTGCTTCTGATCAGCTTTTGATGAGGTCGAACAGCTTTTGATCAGGTCGAACAGCTTTTGATGAGGTTGATCGGATCTATGATGAGGTTGATCGGATCTATGATCCGATATCCGATTATCCGATATTAAAAAATTGCACGAAAAGTAGTAAACAAGTCCTTTAGAAAGAAGAAAGCATCAATTGAGATACCTCGTATTATACCCTTACCGAAAAGAGGGGGTTTTCTACCACTGGTGCCAGTCTTGACTGCACTTGGAGCTCTTGGAGGTTTAGCATCTGGAGGATCTGCGAACTTTAAAGCTATTAATGCTGCAAAAGTTGGTAGAGAATTACTGAATGAAGCAAGTCGCCATAATAAAGTGATGGAGGAAAGAACTGTGGGCAAAGGTTTATATCTGAAGCCATACAAGAAGGGATTAGGTTTATATTATAGCCCGCAATCAAAAAACATTTAAGGAAGCTACCCAGAAGACCGCTCACAGACATCGACTTGATGGAGCATGCAAAACAATTGCCACATTTTAGAGGCGTTTTCATGAGAGATAGTCTACCAAAACGTGTACGTCAGACAGAATGTGGAATTATCAATCTGGATTCATCGAGCGGTCCAGGTACTCACTGGGTAGCGTATTATAAGAACGGAAAAATTAAGGAATATTTTGATAGCTTCGGAAATTTACAACCACCACAAGAAATTATAAAGTATATGTGAGAGAACATTCTCTACAACTATAATATATTCAACATCAAAATTACAATACATATAATTGGGGTCATTTATGTCTAGAATTCCTATATAATATCACTAAAAATACTCAATAAAGATTGTTTTATTATATTTGAGCAGAAAATCAAATTGAGTTTTATTTATTTTGAGGTAGAATTAAATGAACTACTGTACGAAGGGCTGTTTCACTCCTTTCAATCTCACATGAGTTGTTCTTTCACTGTTTATTTCGCTTCTCCATACGCATACCATTTTGGTGGTGTGTGTTGTTTGGTTCTCGCCCAATTTCAGTTCTGTTTTCATTGTTTTTCTATTCAAATTAAAAAATGTATAAATAATACGTTCCTTGCCTCTAACAATTTAGTCGTTGTAGATAAAACAAAACAGAATGTCACCAATGCAGAAGTCATCATATTCCTTAACCGCCTTGGAAGATTTCAACGTGAGGAATTATACGTTGAAGACAGTGCTGAGCATTAAAAACATGGAGCCGAATAGAAACTACGGCATAAAAACTGTTCGCAAAACCAAAACCAAATATGGCGAGCGGATTCTAATGGAAGTGGACGACAGCATCGTTTTTCTGCCGTCAAGGTTCAACAACATTCAATTTCAATTTCAATTTATTAAATTTATATTTGCACACTAAGACATGAGTCTTTAATAGTGCACCATGAAATAAAATACAAACATGAAACACAACAAAAAAAAAAAAAAAAAAAAGAAAAGAAATTTAAATAATAAAAATAACACATAATCAGAGTAATAAATTACTTAAAACTAAGAATAACAATTCATATAAATTAAATTTGGTAACAAACATAGTAATCGCTTATAAAAAGAACATAAAAGGTAACATTTTCCATTATTAAATAAAATTATTAACATTTTCGTTATTAAACTTAAAACCTAAAGATAGGATAGCGTCTAGTGAAAATTTTTTAAAATGAAAAGAAGACAGTAATATAGATTATAGATTCGAACACATATTTAACTATTACAAAAATACACAACAATTGCTTGCTTGAAACGGGCAGTCAACGAAATCCGTCGCAAATGCAACGGTAGCGAATTCCAGAGTCTGATGGTGCTAATGAAAAAGAACCTGCTACTATTGAGAAAGTTGTACCTCGGAACTATAAAACTTAAAGCCCTTGCAGACCGAAGATGTCCAAGCTTCTCATATAAGTACTGGGGGTTCTGGGTACGGACAAGCTTATGTAAAAACATAATGTTTTGTATACTTTGATATTCCGGTAATCCACACCCTAGAATACCTTTGCTTACAAGCGAAATATGCTCGAAACGGCGAACAGCATAAACGTACCTAGCAGCATTGTTAAATGCCATAAGAAGCTTATGCTGAGATTGCGAATCGAGATGGCTGTACACAATACTCAAAAACGTTATATGAGGCATAATCAACTGTTTGACGAGTCTGCGTCTGGTCTCAAGAGGAGTGTAGTTGGCAGACGACGCAAGCACCGCAAAATCCCATAAATTTTCCCAACAGTAGCATTAATATGGTCCGTACATGTAAATCTGGAGTTGAGTATGAATCCAAGATTTTTTACCTTGCTTACAAACTCCAACTGAGTAGCGCCAATGATCAAAGGCGGGATGTAATCTAAACAAGAATTTCTTCTTATAATAGGAAGTACTTTTGATTTTGTAGGATTAATGCGTAGCAGATTGGAAGCAGCCCAAGTGTCAAGTGAGGACAAATCATAATTGAGTCTACAGCACAGATCTTCAACAAGACTAATAGGACTGGATAAATAGATCTGTATATCATCAGCATAAGCATGTATCGAGGCATGTTTACAAACTGAAAAGACGTCGTTAATAAACATTGAAAACAAAAGAGGACCCAAAATTGACCCTTGAGGGACTCCTTTGGTGACTAATTTAAACGAGGACAGTTTACTCCCAATTTTCACACGCTGCATTCTTCCTTCGAGGTAACAGCAAAGCAAATTAACTGCACTACTACTAAAATAAAAATAACTACTTAGCTTTTTAGACAGCAGAGTATGATCTACAGAGTCAAAAGCCTTAGAAAAATCAATCAGGCAAAGTAGTGTCAGATCATCTTGGTCATAAAATATTCTAACATCGTCAGTAATTTTCAATAGAGCGGTCGCACAACTGTGGCCAGTTCGGAAGCCAGATTGTAGTGGAGATAACAATTTGTTCAAATTTAAATGAGTAGATATTTGAAAACACATGATCCTTTCAAGGATTTTTCCCAAAGCAGGCAGAATACTTATAGGCCTAAAGTCAGTAGGGTGCAACGCAGATGCGGATTTAGCAATAGGGATTATTGTGGCAGTTTTCCACAAACTAGGAAATCTTGAGCATGTCAGGCAATGATTCATGATGTGTGTAAGGGGAGCTATAATGTACGGTAACACTACCTTAACAAACCTAATAGATAATCCATCAACCCCCACCGCATTAGAGGTTATTTTATATACATTATTAGCTACATCACTTTCATTAACAGAAGAGAATACAAACGGAGAAATGGATGATATAACTGACGATTCAGATAGTTCATTTCTATCAATAATGCCACTAAAGGGAGTATAGCTAACATTAGACAAAAATATATCATTGAGTACATCCGGATCCAAATCACATTCCTCCTCGACTTTGTCAACAATTCTTAGCTTCTTTATATTTTTCCATAGCTGCTTAGAGCTCAAATTGTGATTAAGCTTTGAGCCAAAATACTTCTTTTTTTCATTTCTTAATAACATTGTTGCTGTATTGCGAGCACTTCTATATTCTTCCCACGCCTGAGCTCTACTTTTTTTCCATTTAGAATGAAGTTTATTCCTTTTTTTTATGGCCACTAAGACACTATCAGTAAACCAGGGGCACCCTCTGTTTGATACTCGAACTTCTCGCAGTGGAACATGATTGAAAAAAACAGTATTCAATTTAGTCATGAATTCATTGAGTTTGTCATCAACTGTTTCATAGAACCAGACGTCATTCCAACATATTGCTGATAATTCCCCATATAAGGACTCATAATTAATTGCATTGAAATCAAAATAAGAAAAATTATATACTTGATTCCTGCATAAAGATATATTAAGACTAAAGAATAAAAGATCGTGGTCAGATATGAAGGTCAATTGGTCGTAATGTAAAAGAAGAGAACTATCAGATATAAGACAAACGTCAAGTAAGCTAGGTTCACAAGCAGGTGCATACCGAGTAGGTATGTCAGAGTTGATGACACGTAAGCCACACATTGAGACATAATACAAAAAATTTTCAGTTACAGAATCACTAACTAACAAATTAACGTTAACATCACCACACACAACAAGATAATCGTAGTCAATAAGTTTACCAGAGAAGTCAGTAAAAAACGGTTCTACACTTTGACCACGCCGAGGATTATAAACACACGAGACAAGAATTTTTATACTATTATCATATATTGCTACATTTAGGAACTCACAAGAGCTATTTCCTTTATCAATAAGTTTAGAGTTGAGAGTACGCTTACAGTAAATGGCAATATGTTAATAAGTAGTCCTAAACAGAAGAATAAACAACTTAAAAATAGTAAACATTTATAATTACACATAATGCACATAAATAATTAGCTTCCAACGACGCGATCAACACTCATCATGTCACTAACCAGCTTTGCCTCGTTATCAGCTGAAGCTCTGACAAATACTCGCCCACGTAAAGTAAACACAGAGACAAGTAATTTCTCTCTCCTCTTCATGTTGGCATGCTGCAGTACTTCGCGATTTGCTTTAGTTAGACTTTTATGCAGGTAGATGCAATTTTCTCAAAAACTACAAGTCATAAATCCTTCCGGTTTGAAGCATTCTCTCTAGAATTGATTGGAGAATTTTATGGTCGAAAAAATTTTTATACTTAATACCGTAATTTTAAAAAAAAATGGCGACCAAAAATTTTTTTTCGGAATTTTTTTTCCAAATTTTAACTTTGTCATTAAATTTCTCAAAAACTGTTTGACATAGGAACCTAATTTAGAAAGGATATTAAGAAGCGGATATTTCGCTTTCAAAATCAGCAAGCAAAAGTTATCTAGGTCTAACCATTATTTTTTAATATTATTTTTTTCGGTGTTAAGTCGGATTTTTACAAAAAGTCCCCTCCCGCCTAAACGGGGGGAAATTGACCTCCCCCTCCCATACGATTTTTTTCTTGTCTCGACCCATCCTACACGCCCTAGTCTTTTGAACACCCTTATGCGAAACACCCTGTATATACATATATATATATAATAAATAAATAGTTCATGAATTTTAAATAAATTTGTTTTTATTTGGACAAAAAAATTTTATATTTGGTTTAGATTTTATTTAATCTATAATACAATAGCATTAATTTATTTATTCTTAAAATAACACGTTCCACCATGTAGCATGCACAAGTGTCTGGTCCATCGAAACATTCGTTTGAAGCCCAACAACAAGATTTATAATGATGTCCATGATTTGATTGTATTATAATTTCATGCTCGCAACGGCTTAATTTGATGTAGCATTTCAGAATTTCATCATAATGCTCATCCAACAATGATTCTTTTTGTTTGATTAGAAATTAGTGTGCTTGCTTCAAAAATATGGAAATATTTAGTTTATCCATGTCTACTCATCAACAATCCAATCTATATTGATGGAACATTTTTATTCTTATAGCGTAAAAAAAGTATTTTCTAACAGCTTTCCCTCGACAATTAAACCATATTGAGTTTACGAAGAATAGAATTAGTGTATGTACGATCATGTTCAAACTTTCATGCATATACAACCATGTGGACGAGAAACACGTGCACGCTTTGAATATTTTTTTTTCCACGGAAAGGGTCCCAAGAGTGTGATAAGTACACCTTTGTTGAAGTGATGCAACAATAACATACACAACAGGAGGCCGGCGTACCCAAATTATCACGTGTCTATGAATTAACAACCACAAGACACACAGCAAGGAAAACTATTCCATCCGACCGCCTGCAGATTATCCCTTAACAGGTCGACCGCAAACTGGCGATCAAAGTGCCAAAGTGAATCATCCCCTAAAATAAATAACAACAACAACAACCACATAGCAAAATTAAAAAATCCAAAAAGAAAAAAATATTATAATTATAAATAAATAAATAAATATAAATAAATATATAAATATAAATAAATATATAAATACAAATAAATATATAAATAAATAAATATAAGTTATAAATTATAATAATATACATACATAACACGAAAGACAAAATCACACCTTCATAACCAACACCGAGAAATTAGAAAAAAAGACTAAAAAAGTATGCTACACTAAAAACTCCCCACTAACGCCATCTACTTCGGTATAGCAAACAATCGGCATTCCTAAGTCTATATCACAGACACAAGCCTAAATGAACATTCCAAAGCACTTATTCACGATGGCCTTCTGGTGGACGATAGCATAGTTACAAACCTATCGGCTAAAAGGTGAAAAATTACCCGAGAAAACACCCCTAAAACCATATTTTAGCAAAGACACAATCCTAAATGTGTAGTGCAAAAGTTTGAGAAAACAAAAAACCCCTAAAACTATACCTTCAGCAAAGACACAATCCTAAATGTACAGTCAAAATGTATAATTTCATTTCATTTATTTAATTTATATTGGATGTACAGCAAGAGTCCAGCTCTTTAGTAGTACAGAAAATTAACATTCATACAAAGCAGATAACAAAATGTGTAAATACAATAACTTAACTACAATGACTTAAGAATAAATAGATAAGGATAGGTTGAGATAGAGATTGAAATAGGTTGAAGATACATAGAGGGAAAAAGTAGGAGAATTTTAAATTGTGCGTGATTAAAGAAGTTGGGGTGTTATTTTAGTGAGACATTTAGACATTTAATTTGAGAAATGTTGTTAGTTCCATAAATATTCCTACACTTTTAGAATTTTTTACTGAATTTAGCAAACCATTCCACAATTGAACTGCGTTTACGAAAAATAGCCGCCTAGTGTTAGAATAATTATATTTTGAAGTTATTAGATTGCGAACGCGACTGGATTGACAGAACTGGAGTTTTTCGAATAGATACGTAGGCTGTCCGGTGTGGATTAATCCATGTAAGAATACGCAATTTCGTATATTAATAAAATTTTGAAAGCTGCAAATAATCTTTATCAAACGTTTGAGAAAACTACACTAAAACGCCCCTAAAACTATACTTTTAGCAAAGACAGTACTTTTACAGTACAAAATGTTCAGTCACTATCAAAAGTTTGCACGCCCACGCTCCCACGTTTCCCTTTGTCTCAGAACCACTACTAACATTGTGTCGGCAAAGCAGGGCATTGAGGTCAGGTTACAAGTGGTGGTCAGAGTTCGGAAATGTGCGCTCTTAAAAACACAAACACAATTTTGCTTAGCACCGCGTGATGCCCTCAGCATAGAACACAAGCGCAGCGCGAACACAAACAAACAAAAGCACCGTGCCAGAACTAGGTACAGCAACACAGCTCCGTGTTTCAGAGACGAACGCTAGCACAAAACATACGTTCATTATACACCGTGCTCAGCCCCTCTCATGTGTTTCACATTTGCTACACCACACCGACAGAGAGAACGTAATCAATATATCTTGCGTACGCTATGTCGGCGGTAGGTAGGTACATTGCAGTGCAAAAACAACTACCGATTCTTTGACATTTGTGTAAATACCTGTTTTGGTATTGTTGCGTTTGTACGTATTAAGGCATATAAAGGAATTTTAAAAAGGATAAAACATGCAATCTATTAATGTACAAAAGTATAAAGAAATTAAGAATCTAATTAGTCGCATGTCACTTTCGACATAGTTAACTCTTAAACGGCTGCACCGATTTCGATGCATCGTTGGAAATTCCAATGCGTTGCTGCATCAACATAAACATTAATCATAATTCATAATTTCCTCAAAATATAAAAAAAAATTTATTTTAATAAACTGTAAATGTAGTGTAAATGAAATTTTACTTAACTGTAAATGTAAACAGAAAAACCCAACTTATATTTTTATTCAAATATCTTCATTTCTGCATGCGAAGAGATGAGATATAACCCTTCTTTTCCTGTTGTAAGCACTGCAATAGATTTCTTGGAACATTTTTTCATTTGTTTTTTATGAGTAGGGTTCGAACCGCTTCACATATTCTTGGAAAACCAATCATTGGTTGTACTTACAAGGGCTTAACTCCTTAAGCATACTAAAGTAGAGAGAACATTTTATTGCAGGTCAATAAAAAACAAAAGGAATATTACAGGTCAAGTAGCAGCACAAAAGTATAACAAAGTGCGACCTCGGTAACGCATGTCCTCAGATGTCAAGTTGTTTATTCTTGCAATAAAACGGTGATTTTTTTATGATATACACGACCAAGAACCTGTGAGCAAATTTAAAACAGGTAATAAAAGAATCAGGAATTTCCCTTATTAGGCGAATAAGAATATGCAGGCACATGTTACTTTTCATGATATCTTTCACTGCTGCTTCAAAAAAATAGAGATGTAACTCTAAAAATTCGCCAATATTCTTCAATTTTCCGAAGCCTGACATAATATAATATAAAATAACTAATTTATTCTTAGGTTAGGTTAGACTAGAGGGACTCCCTAGAGTCTTCCGGCCGCAAGCGACCGGACGCACTTAGGCCTTGAGGCCCATTGTGCTCCTCCTATGGAAAGGAACTAGGAGAGGAGGGAGGGGAGGGGGGGGGAATGGGTGCCATTTTCGCTTACTCAAAGAACCCCGTGCCCTGCACGAAGCTCTTTATAGCCTTCCAGCCCTTGCGGCCGACTTCCTCAAGGGCAGTTAACTGCGTGGAGCCCAGTGTTTGTAGTCTTACCCTGCAAAATGCAGGGCAGTCACACAGATAGTGCTCCAGTGTTTCTGGGTGTTCTAAACAGGACCTGCATACGTCAGATTCCAAGCTACGTATCTTCCGTAGGTGGCCTCTGAGTTCATTGTGTCCTGTCAGAACACTTATAATTGTACGTAGTTTTCCCTTACTTCTAGACAGAAGTTTCCTAGTTTGTGCCGCGTCCGGATTACCCCATAGTTTTTTAGTTACTCTGGAGTAGTCCGCCACAGTCCAATCCCTATAATGCAGATTGTCTGCATAGTCCGCTATCTGGTTTTTTAGGGATTGAAAAGGCTTTTTTGCCTCTAGGGAAACCTCGTCCAACAAGGTGCCCTTTCGTGCTAGCTCATCAGCCCTTTCATTGCCTTCAATATTTCGATGTCCAGGCACCCATACCAGTTGTATTGAGTACCTCTGAGCCAGAAGTGTTATAGTTGCTTTGCAGCTACGTACCAAATCTGACGTTATCTGGTCATTCGATATTTCCATGATAGCCGCTTGGCTGTCTGAAAAGATTTTACAGCTCCCCCCTGGGATGGTGTTGTTGATTAGCCATTTAGCACCTTCCATAACACCAACAATTTTAGCCTGGAAGACTGTGTTAGTGTCATGTAATCTAATGCCTGCTCCATAGTTACTGTTCATGCAGTAAAAACCGGCACCTGTGCGCCCGTCCATTTTCGATCCGTCCGTGTATAGGTGAACGCTATGGCTCATATCGCCTATCCATTCCGTGTTCCAATCGCACCTCTTTGGTATGATGGATTCCACTGGCGTTCTGGACTGGATCTCCGGAATACGGTCGCAATTCCATTCGCCGGGCCTAACATTCATATGGTCAAGTATGGTCTGATGTCCTGTAATGTGGCTCCTGCCATACCAGGAGCCCAGGACTCTCAGTCTTGCCGCAGTTACAGCTGCTTTACACTTGACTTGTATATCTATAGGGCGTATGGAGAGGATGACCTCCATCGCCTTTGTTGAGGTAGTTCCTAACGCTCTGCAGATCCCGATGCAGCATGAGCGTTGCACCCTTTCCAGCGGCTTTGCGTTACACTTAGTTTTTAGCGCGCACCACCAGACTACTGGTGACAGACTGGATCACGCTTAGATATAGCCAGTTGACTATATGTGGTTTTAGTTCCCATCTGGGTCCTATACATCTTCTGCAGGTGGCCAACGCTCTGTAGGCCTTGTTGACTCTGCTTTCAATGTGCTCTTTCCAGTTAAGTTTCCTATCCAGGATTACTCCGAGATACTCGACCTTATCCTTGAGCTTCAACTCTTTGCCTTCTAGAAAAGGAAGATCAAAATTAGGTATATTCCTTTTCCTGGTGAATAAGCATAGATCCGTCTTATCAGGGTTTATATTTAGGCCCCTGGGCCTGGCCCACTCGACGACTTTGCCCAGTGCCTCCTGAATTCTCCTTGACAAATACTGAGGGAACCTCCCTGTGGCTATGATTACTATGTCGTCGGCATAGCACACCACTTGAAGGCCTTCCTCTGTTAGCGTCCTCAAGAGGCTGTTTACTACAGTGACCCATACCTGTAATACTTTCCCCTTCACCTTTATGCCCCACTGTTCACATCTTATGTACCTATAGCTCAGTAAGTGTTTTATCCATCTAACGATGGACCGGTCCACATTAAATGAGCTTAAGGATCCTATAAGGGTTTCAGTGGATACATTGTTGAAGGCACCCTCGATGTCCACAAAGGCGGCGAGAGCGTATTCTTTGTATCCAAGCCTCCAAGCCTTCGGCGTGTACCCGAGCTGGATACATTACGTAAATAGTGAGGCTAGTCTGTGCTGCAGGGCATCTTCACAGCACTGAATCATTGCCGGGAAGATGCCGTCCGCCCCTGGTGCCTTGAACGGTTTAAAACTATTTATGGCTTTTCTTACCATGTGATGGGTTATCTTCACCCCATCCCTATGTTCGTGCCTCCCTTTCCTGTTCTTTTGCGTATATGCCTTCAGACAGTTGGGGAAGTGCTCGTTCATTAGTATTTTTATCGAACTCTCCGCGTCCCTTGCCGGGACCCCGTCCTTCCCTGTCTCTAGTCCAGGTTGCGAGTGAGTTTTCGAAAAAAGTTTCTTGATTTTAGCTGCCTCGTTTACTGAGTCAACTTGCTCGCAGAAAATCCTCCAAGAGTTACGTTTAGCCTCTCTGAGTTTATTCTTATATTGTCTTACGACTCCACGGTAGTCATCCCAAAGAGTGCTTGTATCTAGCCGCTTCGCACGGTTGAAAAGTCTACGACAGTGTCTTCGTAGGTCTCGCAGCTCCGGTGTGAGGTAAGCCTTGTTCCCGGTGAGGCCTGTCTTCTTCAAAGGGCATGCCTCCTCGAAGGCTCCTACCAGTCCTTTAGTAATGATGTAGGTTTCCCTTTCGATACCTTTACAGGTTTCCAGTGGAGTCCCTTCATTACGTCTTAGCCAGTCTTCCGCTTGCTTTTTGAATCTAAGCCAGTTTGTTGCCTTCTTGTTCCTGTATAGGAGGGGTGTTCCCTCTACATTAACAAGCTTAAGACTGATGTAGACGGGATCCAAGGAATGTGCCTTGGACACATGCCAATCCCTGACTTGCGCTACAGTGTCTTTATCACAGAAAGTTACGTCCAATACTTCCCGTCTGTTCCTATTTATGAAGGTTGCGTCGCACCATTCATTCAGGACCGTCACGTCATTGGCGTTAAGAAAATCAAACAATGCTCTCTATTAATAGACGTTTACCTGTTCTTTCCGCGTAGGTCTTTAGCGCCTCCAGTTCCTCCGATGGCGATGGTTCTGGTGCGTCATATGGAAGGTAGAGAGAGGCTAGCAGCAGGGAAGATCCCACCTCCTCCACCACCACCACGTCGACTGATGAGGGACCTGCGGAAGAGATCAAATTATAGTTATTTTTGCAAATTATGCAGGTCCTTGGTCTACCTGAACCTGCAACGGTCCAAGGTTCCTGTATTAGAGCAACGTCGCACTTACCTGCCATCATCCTTACGAGCAGCGCCTGCGTGGCTACTCGACTCCGGTGAAGGTTGATCTGAGTGATCAGCAAACCGGAGACAACAGCAGGTCGTCTTCTTGTGAGGAGGTGACCTCTTCGTCCAGGTCTGACCCTTCCTCTTGAGCTTTACCTTCATCACACAGGTTTAAGTTTGGACGGTCCTGTCTTTCTGCCTTAGTTTCTGCTGTTGGCCCACTGTCCCCCTGCGGTACACCAGCACCCCCGGGGGCCGCTGTAACAGCAGCCTTTCTGGGAGGCTTGTTGCCCACTTTTACGGTGACGGTGGTTGACAGCAGGAACACCCGTCCTCTTGTTGCGCTCAGTGCCCTCAGGGAATCCTGGTCGATTCCAACTATGAGGAGATTGCCTTCCGACAATTCCTCACGGCGGAATACTTCCCATTTCTCCACATCCAGGCCCGAGTTTTGCTTTCCTATGAGTTGCAGGATCGTCCCCGATGGAAGTTTTGTGACGTGGCCACGCAGGAAGATGGTGCATTTCTTCAACTCCGGGATGTCCTTCCTTGCGACTAAACGCAATTGAACTCCATCCCACAGCTCCGGCAGATTGCCCACCATCCTGCGCAGTCCGCTTATACAGCCCTCGGTAGCCACCTGCACCAGGAATATTCCTCTAGCAAACCGGTAGTGGTCGATTTGGAAAACCGGCTCGCCATCATCGGATGCTAGGATAATGTCCATAAGGGCATCATTCCATGCTTCCTCCAGCTTACCTTGGTTTTCGTCACCAATTTTACCTCCCGGCTTGCTTATGTCGATGACGGCAAAGCATAGCTTGTCGTCAGCTTCTTTACCGGCCTCTGCGTACGATGGACCGGCCGTATGTGCTCTGCCATCTGAGTGAGCCCGTTTACCCACCACGCCTCCCTCCTTAGGTAGCTTACGCTGCCCGATTCGAGAGGCCTTAGAGGTGGTTGGTTGCTCCTTCAGGCGAAGCGCTACTCCGGTCCCTTGAGTGCCGCTTATTTCTTTCTGTCGCTGTCTCTTCGCGTCCTGTAATGTTTGTGCCTCTTCCGGGAAATGGAGCCTTTTAGCTGAGTCCGCTAACGCGACCATCACCGCGGCCCCTTCGCCGGAGGGCTTGGGAGTCTCTGATACCCCGGAAAGGCTGGCCTTCCGTATTGCGGTCAGCTTCTTCAGCCTGGCAGCTTTGCGCCGGGCCGCGCCAGATTGCCGTTTTTTAGGTCGATCCAGCCTTCCCGTATCGGTCGCTAGCGGACGGACTATTACGGTCACGTCCGAGTCCATTGACACGTCAGTTGGGTCCTGTAGGGTATCGTCCATTCTGTCCTCCCCCGTCCGGTCCCTGCTCACGTCCCTGTCTGTCGTGTCTACCGAACTTGTAGCCATACATGCCCTGGTGGCCAAGTTTCCCACCACCAAAGCACTGCGGTCATTGGATGACGACGACTGGGAGCCCGCTTGTTCACTCACCAAAGCCGCCGGTACTGGGTATCCGTTCCCCTGCACCGTAAATTTCTCCTCTTTGTTACCGTCCATGTTCGTTTTATTTTCGGGGACCGTACCCCTATCCAGTTTTGGTCCGCGGGTGGTACGTTATCCCACCTACCCAGCGTGTCGAAGACATACAGAGCGATCCACTATCCGCCACCCGTGGACGCGTCCGATGGGAGATCCTGGCAACTCCGCACTGAATTTATTCTTACTATAAAAATTAAATAAAGAAAGGATATAAAATACTTTTCTAAAGTCTTAGCTCGACCCAATATTGCATTCAAAACACAAAAAACGCTCATTCAATGCCTTTATCTGCGCACAAAGATGTGTTAGATGTGTTTCCCTTAGATGTGTTAGCTACCTGCACATCTAGCACGCACAATTCTGCTCTTTTCGTGGCACAATTCTAGAGCTAATTTGTGCGCTGCGTTCTCTCTGTCGGTGCGGTGAAGCAAATGTGAAACACATGAGAGGGGCTGAGCACGGTGTATATTGAAAGTGTATTTTGTGCTAGCGTTCATCTCCAAAACACGGAGTTGTGTTGCTGTAGCTAGCTCCCGCACGTCGATTTTGTTGTGAAACTGAAGTGAAGCGCAGTCGTAAGGGCAGAGCAATTGAAAAGAGACAACACAATCGTTGTGAAAATGCCGGGGTGTGCTGCTTGTGGTGCGTGCATTCCGAACCCTGACGAAAATGCTCCTGACGTACAAGTTTCGGACCCACCTAGCTTTCCAACGAGATTTCGTCGCCAAAGTCATCTCCGAGGCCCTTAACACTTGATTCTTCTCCGAGGCCCTCAACATTTGATTCCTATCCGAGGTCATCATCATTTCAATCCTCTCCGAGGACCGCAACATTTGACCCCTCTCCGAGGCCTTCAACACAAGTTCAAAGAAATCAACTATACAGTCCACTCAGCTAAATCAGTACATATATGCTTAGCTACCGCGCAAAAAACAGGTATTGTTGGATACCACTATCATCACCATATGTCGCGATAGTACTTTCTATACCGTTGGTGCACTGCTCGATCCAGGATCAGAGGTCTCGTTCATCTCTGAACGCATTCAACAGGTGTTAAAACTACCAATTCAGCGTGTAAGCGCAATGATTTCCGGCCTCAACGAAACGGTCTCTGCGAAAGTTGCAAAGTCATGCAACTTTTTTCTTAAAAATTTCGTAAAAATTACACACAGAGACACTGACGGCCGCTACATCGCCACATTCCCATTTAATAGTGGATTTATAGACGCATATCGTCCGGAACATTCAGAGAAAATGGCCCTCAAACAATATCTGAATTCAGAAGCACTATTAAACAATAGACAATAAAGACTTCAAACAGCAATATGATGATGTAGTACAACACCATCTCTACCAAAGCCACATGAAAGCCGTATGGCCTCCGACGATCGAACCTTGGGCCGAACTCACCACGACTACATGAAAAGACAGTTCACTACGCTATATTAAAAGATAATTCAAGTGCTCTGCACCTCTTTCAGTCGACCACCCCTACCGAGAGTCCTACGCGGAAACTCGTATGTGCGCCGTTTTTCTTAAAACACTTGTCATTTACGAAACTCGCCACATACCATGATGCACGTCTCAACGACAGAGACTCAAGACACCAAATGTCGTCTTAAGCTTATCTGGCAGAAGCCATATTCTGCCGAATATGCGCCGCTGGAAACCAGCCGAAAATTACGTTTGAAAAGTCGTTTGCATTCGCACAACCAATTTATTCATGAGGACAAGTAGCAAATTGCGATCATCGCTATTATTCGCCTCGCCTATCTGTCAGGCTGGCCAGGCACGACTTCGCCCATTGGTGCTAGGAGCCATCTCAAGTTGAACTGCTATCCACGCCGTTCACTATGGCTGATGATACGCGACATCGACATCACGCAGCTTGTCAACGAGAAGTCTTTTCAACATGGGCTTCCAGTCCACGACGCTTGCTCATTAGCGTCAACGATCACTTCGCTCACCAACACTGACGTGACACGAGCTCGAGGCTCGCTTGCCGCCACCAGCTGCGCTTCCCTGTAAAAACGATATGCAATTGGCCACAGCGATTCAGAGTAGCACGATATCACCAACATACCATATTAGGATTAAAGACGAAACTACGACATCCAGTTGTGGTACAGTGGTCAAACCACCCAATGTTCGGGGTGAATTACCACCACCAATACTATGCGGCCATGGCATATCACGCTCGGCGGCTGCAGCTCGAGAAACTCCAGCACCAACATGCTCGACTCGACGCTTGCCGTCGGCCACATAGGTCAAAGTCGCTGGCCCAAACTAACATCACGGTCGGTGACCTACGCCAGCGATCTGCTGCAATTGTTTGGCACGGTGGGATCGCTGCCACAGCACTCTCCGCTGTCTCTGATGTAGAGGAGGCAACACACCACACTATCCTCCACCGCCATTAGACAACCACATTTCGTGCTATGTCCCGACGTCCTCGTTCGCTCCACTCCTAGATCCAGTGGATTAAGTTTTGCAGTCCTGCAAGGCGGGCGAAATGTTTACGCCAAACGCTGCTCGCTTCAGGTGTCGCTCCTGACCTTTGTATGTCAGCTATTACTCCTAGCCGATCAGGAGGCGCGACCTGAAAGCTCGACTGAGAGCTTTTCCCCACGGGGTCGTATCGGGTGCTGAAAGAGCGAACCACCGACACTTCTTTCGGTCTCTTAAGACAGCAACCACCGAACGAGAAGCACTTACATAATAAAAGGCTTACATAATAAAGGACCACCCCGAGATACACAACATTTTTGGCGCAGCCGTTTTTCGAGCCAAGGATCGCTCGAAGAAGGAATAAAGTAAGTAAAAATAAAATACAATAACATGTAATAAGGAAATGAAGCAGGTAGAAAGTTATATGTGACAGTGAAAACCAGTCACTTTGTAAGAAAGTGAAACAATAAGTAGAAATGAAGTTGCCAGGATATTTTAAAAAGTGAAATAATAATGTTAGGAATAATTTCAAATCGAAAGTATGGGAGTGACCAAACAAACTTAAAATTCAACTTTAAATTAACTTGAATATGGCTGAATAGTGAACAGAACGAAATTCAATTTAAAGTAAATAATTGAAACATATATAACACAAAAAATTTAAGTGGAAAGTAACTGGAGAACAAAATAAATTAGAACACGACATATCTTTAAATGAAATTAAATAAATAAATAAGATATAATATTTTTATAACAATTTGGCCAGACATAATAGCCAGACTATTATGGCTTATAGCATTTTAAGAAAGTGAAAGAAAAAAAAAATATGTGAACAAAACACAAGGAAACGTGTAGTACGGAAACTGTGAAGTCAGTGACAAATAAAAGTAAAGTAAAATAGTAGGATATATCACAGTAAAAAAATATGAGTAAAATTAGGATAATTTAAATTAAAATAGATTAAAGTATGTTAATACTTCATAATTGAAATGATAATTGATTTAAACTAACTAAGTTGTTAATTTATTTAACAACATTTTAATTTTCAGCGTTGGCAGTCGGCTCAAGTTCCGAATGCCAACAAATCAGCAAATATCCTGGTGAAAGGTACTAGTTCATGTGCTAGTTATCTTTCGTTAATGCCAGTAACCAACAGCAACGACGTAAACGTCGCCAACATTAACTAATGACGAATTTTTGCGATTTTTTTTTAAAATTTTACGATATTGGTTACTGTGAGTAACAAATTAGCAAAATTCAGAATAATTTTACTAGCTTAAATAGATTCTATTTAACGTGGTAAAATTTAAATGATAAACGCAATTGTTAAAACAGGAAACCAATCCAGACTAAAATGAAACGAGTACAGTAACGGTTTAGTTTCGGGTGTGTCTTAAACGTTTGACTTCAAAGTACACTGTTAAATAAATTTCAACATTCAATGTAGTTGATTTCAAGGTCACACATTTTAAGTTAATTCATTGATAATTGATTTTATCATTTTATTCGAGTTCAAGTCGCACATTTTTTTTAACTAATACGTCATACATTCGCAAATGTATGAAATTTCAAAAAAAAGTGTAATAATCGGAATTACAATAAATTAAAACATTAAAAAGGAGTTTTTGGTTATTTAAAAAAAAAAAAAAAAAAAATTTTAAACCAAACGCAAACAACAGTAAACTTAGTAAAAACCAAATCTAAACGAAAGAAACGCTAAAAAATTAGTCTTTATGATTATTTATTAAACATATGTTAATTCACAATATTCACAATATACACATGTATGTATAATAAAGTTCACGATGAGAAAGCCTTGTTCTATAGGTGTTCCAGTAGTTCCTCTAAACACGGGAATATTACGGGAACCTCTGGATCAGTCAAACGAAGCGACCATATGATGATAAGCATCACCCTGATTTTATCAAGGGTGGGTTCACGGTCGAGCGGTCCTTAAGGAGCGCCTGAATAGCGCCTCCCAAAGCTTCCAAATCCCATCGCCGTGCACGGATGTCTTCAATCAGGATATTCACATACAACCCAAGAGGGAATCGATACTGGTCCACAGGATACATTTTAAAACTTGATGTAAAATTTGAAAATTTAAAGCGATTACGATTTGAACTAAAATAAAATCAAAACAGCTCGCGGAACGTGTTACGAACGTTGAATGAATAATTAGAGTCAATGGGGAATTATTCGCGAATTTATACGACATTTAGACAATCAAAACAAAAAAAAAAAAAAAAAAAGAAGGGGGACGGTTTTTAGAATTAAACAAACTAAGCGATATTCGCGAAAACATCCGCAGGAAATGCAAAAAAGCGGAATATACCCTACATTAAATACGTATAGGCACATACGCAGTAAGGTCGTTAGGACTATTTTCAATCATTCTATAGAGTACATTTAGAATTCTCATTACATCATTCTATCTAAATCGATACACGGTACTTGTTATTTAACTGTTACGTTAAAAACAGTTTATTACAATTACGTTCGCAATTATTAAAATAATGAATGCACATGTAAAAGATATGCCTGAAGACTTAGGGCCTGATTCAGAGAGTCACGACGACGTTATCGGGTGACCCTCTTTATGCTTTTCGTCGACTTTGACACTTTCTAATGTGTTTGTTTTTGTAATCGACGAAAAGCACAAAAAGGGTTCACCCGATAACGTCGTCGTCGTGACTCTCTGAATCAGGCCCTTAGTTCACGCATGTAAAATTCACATACACACACATACTATGTACATACAAATTCGCACCCATGTCTATATGTCATAGGGAACAATATGTAGAAATTGAGATAAAGACATAAATTAGAATTAGTATAAATACTAATTTAAAATAGAGAAAAATATAAAAATAAAAACATTTTGTTTCCATTATTGATAAATTTTGTTCGATTACTAAATAAGTATCTTAATGCTAATTGTAGGGCATAGACAAACATATGTCATAATAAGAGTAATAACGAAATTTAGTGATTAACACACACACTGCAATAATGCAGAATCGAAGTTGAACAACTCAACATGAGCAAAATGCAGTGTCAGTTTTAAAACAGGTAATGAAAAAAAAAAAAAAAACAAAAAGAAGAAGAAAGAAAAACGAAAACACCTAAGGTGAATAACTTTAAAATAACCAAGGGAAAAGGAAAAATAAAATACACAAATAACAAAAACATTATTATATACATACATATACGTGTACAATAGTTAAATGACATTTACAAATAATAATGTAGACATATGTATAAGTAATTTGAAAGTTAATTAAATTGCAATTCAGAATAGAATATGGACATTCATTAACAAAATAAGAAAATTAAAGAGAAAAAAAATTATAAGTAAAATTTTTATAAAAATAGAAAAGGAAATACATAAAAACTTAAATAGAAGGTTACATATTACAATATTTGTAGGAATTTTGACTTTGGAAGATAATATTTATATGTAATAGCATAAGAAATAATATTCAGCTAGAATATTCTGAAAAATTATTATATGAATTACAATTATTCTACTGCATACATAAATATTAGGAATTGTGTAATGAAATTTTGGATCGACTTAGGATAGAGATAAAATGTTTAAAATTGAATTAAAATAAACGCAATACAAACTACAATTGCATAAAATAACTACACAATAATAATGTCAATTCTTAATCACAAACAATTTATACATACCATAAAAATATTGTAAGAACAAAAAATATAAAAATTGAAAGTAATAACGTATATTAAAGAAGAATCCAGCATGCAGGGAAGCTGACCTGAATGCCGATGTACACCAACGAGAGCAGCAGAAGACACACTCATATTCGAGCAGCGCACAACAGGGCGACGAATAGCGCCCAGCCAAATCGAAGGGGGAAGGGTAACTGGGACAGTTGGTCAACTAGCGATTGCATCCATCACAGACGAAGGAAAAAAAAATGTAACCGAGACAAAAAAAAAAAAAATACAACAGCCATAGAAAAGGAAACACGTAGTTACCTTTAAGAAGATCTAATAGCAGCAACCATCTGAAACTGGCAAACTGACTGACACATTACCGTCAGCAGCCTTGAAACCACTGCAATAACATAACAGGAAGGTAGTCTCGAAAAGAAAGTTCATCAGCAGATTCGACTCACTTGCCACACAACCGCAAAATCATAGTGAACATCATGGCGGACTAGCAGCATATCCACCCAGGACAGCTCTACTATAAGTCCTGCGAATGGATTCCATGCCGCGATTACGACTCTACATTCGGGCAAAGTTTCGCCTAGGACGACGTAAGTTATTGCATCATCAAGAAGCAGTCAACGGTTCGCCAGTTCAATTTACTGCGGCCTACTCTTGCCTAAGATAGAGCCCCTCACAACAACAACAGTCACAAAATACATAAAGTGCTGGCGATGTAAGAAATGCAACAAAAGTACTAGCAAATCGAGAGCATCAGCAGTCAGCTTATGTACAAATGATGATTTTGAAAAATCTCAACCATCAACAGTTAAAGCGAACAACAATTGATCCCAATTGTGGGAAGCAGATTCTACCAACAAACATATTGCAAAAACTACAACTAAGTCAGCTACCCAGCAACAGCATTCCTACATAAACCTCGAGAAGAAGAATTTGATACAACGGGGTGTACATCAACAGTAGCAGCAACGTCGACTTCAACATGTACATTCACAGTAACGTCGAGACCGACGTCAACGTCGACACCATCGTCAACATGCTCAGCAACAGCAGCGTCAAGCTCGAAAACAACGTCAACATCGAAGCCATCGTCAACATGTTCGTCAACAGCAACGTCAAGATCGACGTCAACGTCGACACCATCGTCAATGTGTACATCCGCAGCAACGTCAACGCCGACACCAGCGTCAATATGTTCTACTTAGCAACCGCAAGATCGGCATCGACGTCAACAACAAAATTTTATTTCATTTTAATTATAATATATTATTTTATTTTTATATATTTATTTTATATGTTAATTATTCTATATAGTATATTATAAAATTTACATATAAAACGCCAAACACGTATTATTACATACATACACTACATTAAGTACTATTACATAATATAGAAAGAACAGAGACACATAAGCCACCAAACCCCAATCATAAATGTACAAGAAAAATTCAATATCGTTTTATACGATACTAAATTTTTCTTCCCCTAGGGTGGAGGGATGTTGTATGTCGTGATCGCAATTTCCATCCAAGCTTTCGTTCAAGTAAATTTGAAAGCCAAGCCTGCAACCGCAGCACCTTATTTGGTAGCCAGAAGCTTTAGTCAAGCTTTGGAAAGCCAAGCCAGCAACCATAGCGTTTAGCATTGGTATGGATCGTGGAGGCTAGCTCTCAGTAGCGAGCTTCCAAACCATAAAAATCATAGCTCTTGCAGTGACCATAAAACTCTTGGTTGGAGGAAATAATAAAAAAGATCCAAAACCAAACGCGGGAACCATTTAATTCTGCCGATATTGGTATTGCGAAATATAAAAATTGCGAAATACTAAAATCGCGGAATAAGGGAAATTGCGACACGTGCCAACACCGACCCACTTTGGTTCGGTCGACGGGTGCGTCGACCAAGCCAAGGTGGAAAAAAGCAAAAGATTCCAACGAGAGTCTAAAAATTATATCAGAACGACGAGGGCGTCGTCTCTCGTCTACTCGCGTATAAAGCCGCGAGTTAGTGTTAAGAAATAGTGTAAAGTTTTGTAGGATCAAGTCTAAGAAAAGGTGTCGCTAAAGGACATATAATTATAATTGTAACAAATAGTGAAAAGACCGAATAGTGTCACGTCAAAAATATATAATATTAATAATATAAAACCAAGTATAAGTGCGATTAAGGAATGAATGAAACCTGAAAAGTGACAAGGAGATAATAAAGAAAGTACTGCAAACGAACCTCCAAGTGTTTAATTATTAAAAGGACGATAGGCTTACATAATAAAGGACCACCCCGAGATACACAACAGATGGACATGTTGTCAGATGGACATGTTGTCAGATGGACACCCTCCTCCTTCATAACCCTCCCAAACTGGCTGGTGTGATTATCACCAGCCCGAAATATGTGTGTGTGTCACCGAAAATTTAAGGAACTAGCCTTGGTTAGTCAGTCGAAGATTATTACTAATGTTTTTATTATATCATATACGAGTATATATAAATCCATAACAATATTATTACCGTGATAATTATAATTTATAATTATAAATTTATAATTTCATTAATAACCAGTAAGAAAGCTATATTCGGCCTGGCCGAATCTTAGATATCCCTACACCTAAAAGTTTTAAAAAAAGTGCCGAAGCTAGGGTGGGGCGGGGATGGCGGTCCACTCTGGGCGGCACAATGTCGGTGGGGCAGTTATGGAAATCAAGTAGGGACTTATTGAATTCTAGGCATTTTTGGGGCCACAAGTTGATTAACCGTCCCGGGCTGCATGAGATCTAGCTACGCCTCTGTATAAATAGTAGGCGTGGTCATTACCTTTTTCAAAACAAAATAACTAGCTTAGTTGTTTTATAATTGTGTTCATTTAAACTTTATTTCCGTGGTAATAAACTTGTTTTCATACTGCTATACTTTATACATATGTAGTGTAAAAGTGGGTGGACCGCACCCAGTTTTGATGTAATAATGTTTTTTTGTAAAACAAGTAGTTATATAAAGTTTTATTCAGGAAGTTTGCAATTATTAAAATAATGAATGCACATGTAAAAGATATGCCTGAAGACTTAGGGCCTGATTCAGAGAGTCACGACGACGACGTTATCGGGTGACCCTCTTTATGCTTTTCGTCGACTTTGACACTTTCTAATGTGTTTGTTTTTGTAATCGACGAAAAGCACAAAAAGGGTTCACCCGATAACGTCGTCGTCGTGACTCTCTGAATCAGGCCCTTAGTTCACGCATGTAAAATTCACATACACACACATACTATGTACATACAAATTCGCACCCATGTCTATATGTCATAGGGAACAATATGTAGAAATTGAGATAAAGACATAAATTAGAATTAGTATAAATACTAATTTAAAATAGAGAAAAATATAAAAATAAAAACATTTTGTTTCCATTATTGATAAATTTTGTTCGATTACTAAATAAGTATCTTAATGCTAATTGTAGGGCATAGACAAACATATGTCATAATAAGAGTAATAACGAAATTTAGTGATTAACACACACACTGCAATAATGCAGAATCGAAGTTGAACAACTCAACATGAGCAAAATGCAGTGTCAGTTTTAAAACAGGTAATGAAAAAAAAAAAAAAAACAAAAAGAAGAAGAAGAAGAAAGAAAAACGAAAACACCTAAGGTGAATAACTTTAAAATAACCAAGGGAAAAGGAAAAATAAAATACACAAATAACAAAAACATTATTATATACATACATATACGTGTACAATAGTTAAATGACATTTACAAATAATAATGTAGACATATGTATAAGTAATTTGAAAGTTAATTAAATTGCAATTCAGAATAGAATATGGACATTCATTAACAAAATAAGAAAATTAAAGAGAAAAAAAATTATAAGTAAAATTTTTATAAAAATAGAAAAGGAAATACATAAAAACTTAAATAGAAGGTTACATATTACAATATTTGTAGGAATTTTGACTTTGGAAGATAATATTTATATGTAATAGCATAAGAAATAATATTCAGCTAGAATATTCTGAAAAATTATTATATGAATTACAATTATTCTACTGCATACATAAATATTAGGAATTGTGTAATGAAATTTTGGATCGACTTAGGATAGAGATAAAATGTTTAAAATTGAATTAAAATAAACGCAATACAAACTACAATTGCATAAAATAACTACACAATAATAATGTCAATTCTTAATCACAAACAATTTATACATACCATAAAAATATTGTAAGAACAAAAAATATAAAAATTGAAAGTAATAACGTATATTAAAGAAGAATCCAGCATGCAGGGAAGCTGACCTGAATGCCGATGTACACCAACGAGAGCAGCAGAAGACACACTCATATTCGAGCAGCGCACAACAGGGCGACGAATAGCGCCCAGCCAAATCGAAGGGGGAAGGGTAACTGGGACAGTTGGTCAACTAGCGATTGCATCCATCACAGACGAAGGAAAAAAAAATGTAACCGAGACAAAAAAAAAAAAAATGCAACAGCCATAGAAAAGGAAACACGTAGTTACCTTTAAGAAGATCTAATAGCAGCAACCATCTGAAACTGGCAAACTGACTGACACATTACCGTCAGCAGCCTTGAAACCACTGCAATAACATAACAGGAAGGTAGTCTCGAAAAGAAAGTTCATCAGCAGATTCGACTCACTTGCCACACAACCGCAAAATCATAGTGAACATCATGGCGGACTAGCAGCATATCCACCCAGGACAGCTCTACTATAAGTCCTGCGAATGGATTCCATGCCGCGATTACGACTCTACATTCGGGCAAAGTTTCGCCTAGGACGACGTAAGTTATTGCATCATCAAGAAGCAGTCAACGGTTCGCCAGTTCAATTTACTGCGGCCTACTCTTGCCTAAGATAGAGCCCCTCACAACAACAACAGTCACAAAATACATAAAGTGCTGGCGATGTAAGAAATGCAACAAAAGTACTAGCAAATCGAGAGCATCAGCAGTCAGCTTATGTACAAATGATGATTTTGAAAAATCTCAACCATCAACAGTTAAAGCGAACAACAATTGATCCCAATTGTGGGAAGCAGATTCTACCAACAAACATATTGCAAAAACTACAACTAAGTCAGCTACCCAGCAACAGCATTCCTACATAAACCTCGAGAAGAAGAATTTGATACAACGGGGTGTACATCAACAGTAGCAGCAACGTCGACTTCAACATGTACATTCACAGTAACGTCGAGACCGACGTCAACGTCGACACCATCGTCAACATGCTCAGCAACAGCAGCGTCAAGCTCGAAAACAACGTCAACATCGAAGCCATCGTCAACATGTTCGTCAACAGCAACGTCAAGATCGACGTCAACGTCGACACCATCGTCAATGTGTACATCCGCAGCAACGTCAACGCCGACACCAGCGTCAATATGTTCTACTTAGCAACCGCAAGATCGGCATCGACGTCAACAACAAAATTTTATTTCATTTTAATTATAATATATTATTTTATTTTTATATATTTATTTTATATGTTAATTATTCTATATAGTATATTATAAAATTTACATATAAAACGCCAAACACGTATTATTACATACATACACTACATTAAGTACTATTACATAATATAGAAAGAACAGAGACACATAAGCCACCAAACCCCAATCATAAATGTACAAGAAAAATTCAATATCGTTTTATACGATACTAAATTTTTCTTCCCCTAGGGTGGAGGGATGTTGTATGTCGTGATCGCAATTTCCATCCAAGCTTTCGTTCAAGTAAATTTGAAAGCCAAGCCTGCAACCGCAGCACCTTATTTGGTAGCCAGAAGCTTTAGTCAAGCTTTGGAAAGCCAAGCCAGCAACCATAGCGTTTAGCATTGGTATGGATCGTGGAGGCTAGCTCTCAGTAGCGAGCTTCCAAACCATAAAAATCATAGCTCTTGCAGTGACCATAAAACTCTTGGTTGGAGGAAATAATAAAAAAGATCCAAAACCAAACGCGGGAACCATTTAATTCTGCCGATATTGGTATTGCGAAATATAAAAATTGCGAAATACTAAAATCGCGGAATAAGGGAAATTGCGACACGTGCCAACACCGACCCACTTTGGTTCGGTCGACGGGTGCGTCGACCAAGCCAAGGTGGAAAAAAGCAAAAGATTCCAACGAGAGTCTAAAAATTATATCAGAACGACGAGGGCGTCGTCTCTCGTCTACTCGCGTATAAAGCCGCGAGTTAGTGTTAAGAAATAGTGTAAAGTTTTGTAGGATCAAGTCTAAGAAAAGGTGTCGCTAAAGGACATATAATTATAATTGTAACAAATAGTGAAAAGACCGAATAGTGTCACGTCAAAAATATATAATATTAATAATATAAAACCAAGTATAAGTGCGATTAAGGAATGAATGAAACCTGAAAAGTGACAAGGAGATAATAAAGAAAGTACTGCAAACGAACCTCCAAGTGTTTAATTATTAAAAGGACGATAGGCTTACATAATAAAGGACCACCCCGAGATACACAACAGATGGACATGTTGTCAGATGGACATGTTGTCAGATGGACACCCTCCTCCTTCATAACCCTCCCAAACTGGCTGGTGTGATTATCACCAGCCCCAAATATGTGTGTGTGTCACCGAAAATTTAAGGAACTAGCCTTGGTTAGTCAGTCGAAGATTATTACTAATGTTTTTATTATATCATATACGAGTATATATAAATCCATAACAATATTATTACCGTGATAATTATAATTTATAATTATAAATTTATAATTTCATTAATAACCAGTAAGAAAGCTATATTCGGCCTGGCCGAATCTTAGATATCCCTACACCTAAAAGTTTTAAAAAAAGTGCCGAAGCTAGGGTGGGGCGGGGATGGCGGTCCACTCTGGGCGGCACAATGTCGGGGGGGCAGTTATGGAAATCAAGTAGGGACTTATTGAATTCTAGGCATTTTTGGGGCCACAAGTTGATTAACCGTCCCGGGCTCCATGAGACCTAGCTACGCCTCTGTATAAATAGTAGGCGTGGTCATTACCTTTTTCAAAACAAAATAACTAGCTTAGTTGTTTTATAATTGTGTTCATTTAAACTTTATTTCCGTGGTAATAAACTTGTTTTCATACTGCTATACTTTATACATATGTAGTGTAAAAGTGGGTGGACCGCACCCAGTTTTGATGTAATAATGTTTTTTTGTAAAACAAGTAGTTATATAAAGTTTTATTCAGGAAGTTTGCAATTATTAAAATAATGAATGCACATGTAAAAGATATGCCTGAAGACTTAGGGCCTGATTCAGAGAGTCACGACGACGACGTTATCGGGTGACCCTCTTTATGCTTTTCGTCGACTTTGACACTTTCTAATGTGTTTGTTTTTGTAATCGACGAAAAGCACAAAAAGGGTTCACCCGATAACGTCGTCGTCGTGACTCTCTGAATCAGGCCCTTAGTTCACGCATGTAAAATTCACATACACACACATACTATGTACATACAAATTCGCACCCATGTCTATATGTCATAGGGAACAATATGTAGAAATTGAGATAAAGACATAAATTAGAATTAGTATAAATACTAATTTAAAATAGAGAAAAATATAAAAATAAAAACATTTTGTTTCCATTATTGATAAATTTTGTTCGATTACTAAATAAGTATCTTAATGCTAATTGTAGGGCATAGACAAACATATGTCATAATAAGAGTAATAACGAAATTTAGTGATTAACACACACACTGCAATAATGCAGAATCGAAGTTGAACAACTCAACATGAGCAAAATGCAGTGTCAGTTTTAAAACAGGTAATGAAAAAAAAAAAAAAAACAAAAAGAAGAAGAAGAAGAAAGAAAAACGAAAACACCTAAGGTGAATAACTTTAAAATAACCAAGGGAAAAGGAAAAATAAAATACACAAATAACAAAAACATTATTATATACATACATATACGTGTACAATAGTTAAATGACATTTACAAATAATAATGTAGACATATGTATAAGTAATTTGAAAGTTAATTAAATTGCAATTCAGAATAGAATATGGACATTCATTAACAAAATAAGAAAATTAAAGAGAAAAAAAATTATAAGTAAAATTTTTATAAAAATAGAAAAGGAAATACATAAAAACTTAAATAGAAGGTTACATATTACAATATTTGTAGGAATTTTGACTTTGGAAGATAATATTTATATGTAATAGCATAAGAAATAATATTCAGCTAGAATATTCTGAAAAATTATTATATGAATTACAATTATTCTACTGCATACATAAATATTAGGAATTGTGTAATGAAATTTTGGATCGACTTAGGATAGAGATAAAATGTTTAAAATTGAATTAAAATAAACGCAATACAAACTACAATTGCATAAAATAACTACACAATAATAATGTCAATTCTTAATCACAAACAATTTATACATACCATAAAAATATTGTAAGAACAAAAAATATAAAAATTGAAAGTAATAACGTATATTAAAGAAGAATCCAGCATGCAGGGAAGCTGACCTGAATGCCGATGTACACCAACGAGAGCAGCAGAAGACACACTCATATTCGAGCAGCGCACAACAGGGCGACGAATAGCGCCCAGCCAAATCGAAGGGGGAAGGGTAACTGGGACAGTTGGTCAACTAGCGATTGCATCCATCACAGACGAAGGAAAAAAAAATGTAACCGAGACAAAAAAAAAAAAAATGCAACAGCCATAGAAAAGGAAACACGTAGTTACCTTTAAGAAGATCTAATAGCAGCAACCATCTGAAACTAGCAAACTGACTGACACATTACCGTCAGCAGCCTTGAAACCACTGCAATAACATAACAGGAAGGTAGTCTCGAAAAGAAAGTTCATCAGCAGATTCGACTCACTTGCCACACAACCGCAAAATCATAGTGAACATCATGGCGGACTAGCAGCATATCCACCCAGGACAGCTCTACTATAAGTCCTGCGAATGGATTCCATGCCGCGATTACGACTCTACATTCGGGCAAAGTTTCGCCTAGGACGACGTAAGTTATTGCATCATCAAGAAGCAGTCAACGGTTCGCCAGTTCAATTTACTGCGGCCTACTCTTGCCTAAGATAGAGCCCCTCACAACAACAACAGTCACAAAATACATAAAGTGCTGGCGATGTAAGAAATGCAACAAAAGTACTAGCAAATCGAGAGCATCAGCAGTCAGCTTATGTACAAATGATGATTTTGAAAAATCTCAACCATCAACAGTTAAAGCGAACAACAATTGATCCCAATTGTGGGAAGCAGATTCTACCAACAAACATATTGCAAAAACTACAACTAAGTCAGCTACCCAGCAACAGCATTCCTACATAAACCTCGAGAAGAAGAATTTGATACAACGGGGTGTACATCAACAGTAGCAGCAACGTCGACTTCAACATGTACATTCACAGTAACGTCGAGACCGACGTCAACGTCGACACCATCGTCAACATGCTCAGCAACAGCAGCGTCAAGCTCGAAAACAACGTCAACATCGAAGCCATCGTCAACATGTTCGTCAACAGCAACGTCAAGATCGACGTCAACGTCGACACCATCGTCAACGTGTACATCCGCAGCAACGTCAACGCCGACACCAGCGTCAATATGTTCTACTTAGCAACCGCAAGATCGGCATCGACGTCAACAACAAAATTTTATTTCATTTTAATTATAATATATTATTTTATTTTTATATATTTATTTTATATGTTAATTATTCTATATAGTATATTATAAAATTTACATATAAAACGCCAAACACGTATTATTACATACATACACTACATTAAGTACTATTACATAATATAGAAAGAACAGAGACACATAAGCCACCAAACCCCAATCATAAATGTACAAGAAAAATTCAATATCGTTTTATACGATACTAAATTTTTCTTCCCCTAGGGTGGAGGGATGTTGTATGTCGCGATCGCAATTTCCATCCAAGCTTTCGTTCAAGTAAATTTGAAAGCCAAGCCTGCAACCGCAGCACCTTATTTGGTAGCCAGAAGCTTTAGTCAAGCTTTGGAAAGCCAAGCCAGCAACCATAGCGTTTAGCATTGGTATGGATCGTGGAGGCTAGCTCTCAGTAGCGAGCTTCCAAACCATAAAAATCATAGCTCTTGCAGTGACCATAAAACTCTTGGTTGGAGGAAATAATAAAAAAGATCCAAAACCAAACGCGGGAACCATTTAATTCTGCCGATATTGGTATTGCGAAATATAAAAATTGCGAAATACTATAATCGCGGAATAAGGGAAATTGCGACACGTGCCAACACCGACCCACTTTGGTTCGGTCGACGGGTGCGTCGACCAAGCCAACGTGGAAAAAAGCAAAAGATTCCAACGAGAGTCTAAAAATTATATCAGAACGACGAGGGCGTCGTCTCTCGTCTACTCGCGTATAAAGCCGCGAGTTAGTGTTAAGAAATAGTGTAAAGTTTTGTAGGATCAAGTCTAAGAAAAGGTGTCGCTAAAGGACATATAATTATAATTGTAACAAATAGTGAAAAGACCGAATAGTGTCACGTCAAAAATATATAATATTAATAATATAAAACCAAGTATAAGTGCGATTAAGGAATGAATGAAACCTGAAAAGTGACAAGGAGATAATAAAGAAAGTACTGCAAACGAACCTCCAAGTGTTTAATTATTAAAAGGACGATAGGCTTACATAATAAAGGACCACCCCGAGATACACAACAGATGGACATGTTGTCAGATGGACATGTTGTCAGATGGACACCCTCCTCCTTCATAACCCTCCCAAACTGGCTGGTGTGATTATCACCAGCCCGAAATATGTGTGTGTGTCACCGAAAATTTAAGGAACTAGCCTTGGTTAGTCAGTCGAAGATTATTACTAATGTTTTTATTATATCATATACGAGTATATATAAATCCATAACAATATTATTACCGTGATAATTATAATTTATAATTATAAATTTATAATTTCATTAATAACCAGTAAGAAAGCTATATTCGGCCTGGCCGAATCTTAGATATCCCTACACCTAAAAGTTTTAAAAAAAGTGCCGAAGCTAGGGTGGGGCGGGGATGGCGGTCCACTCTGGGCGGCACAATGTCGGGGGGGCAGTTATGGAAATCAAGTAGGGACTTATTGAATTCTAGGCATTTTTGGGGCCACAAGTTGATTAACCGTCCCGGGCTCCATGAGACCTAGCTACGCCTCTGTATAAATAGTAGGCGTGGTCATTACCTTTTTCAAAACAAAATAACTAGCTTAGTTGTTTTATAATTGTGTTCATTTAAACTTTATTTCCGTGGTAATAAACTTGTTTTCATACTGCTATACTTTATACATATGTAGTGTAAAAGTGGGTGGACCGCACCCAGTTTTGATGTAATAATGTTTTTTTGTAAAACAAGTAGTTATATAAAGTTTTATTCAGGAAGTTTATATATTTAACAATATAACCCTCTTTTGCCTGTGTAACCTAAAAGTGAGCGAATCACGCCCATATTGGGCATATTAACGGCTAAGCTACTCTATACCCAGGAATGAAATTTTGTTGTAATAGCTCAAAAACGAACGCTGATATCACTTTTTTAATAAAAAATAGGCGTGGTCGTGGACCCATTTTCAATACCAACCTGCACACCACAAGAAACAATGTTTATGCAAAATTTCATCACGATATCTTCACCGGTTCTCCTGTGATCGTGATTTCAACAGACAGACAGACAGACAGACACATAGACAGACAGACGGACGGACATGGCTAAATCGATTCAGGAGGTCACGCTGATCAAGAATATATATACTTTTCTATACCTATCATCTCTATTTTTATGCGTTACACATTTCGTTACAAAGTGAATATACCCTTACCTATAGGTGTAGGGTATAATAATAAATGGCGATACTGTAGAAATGTAAAATGTATGTATGTAAAGAAATGTATGTAAACGCATAAATGTAAATTTATAAACCATACGTACTATACAGGGTGTTTCGCAAGATGGGTCGAGACAAGAAAAAAATCGTATCGGAGGGGGAGTCAATTTCCCCCCGTTTAGACGGGAGAGGCCATTTTAAAAAAATCGGAATTAACATCGAAAAAAATAATATTAAAAAATAATGGTTAGACCTAGATAACTTTTGTTTGCTGATTTTAAAAGCCAAATATCCGCTTTTTAACATCCTTTTTAAATTAGGCTCAGTATCAGATATATGTATATATATATATTCAGTATTAGATAGGTATCAGTATTTAATTTTTTTCTTTTAAATTAAACTAAATTAAATGTATATTCATTAAACCTTTTAACAATTTAACCTTTTAATTTCGTAGTAATAAACACAATTTTAACAAACCGGGAGTTCTTTCTCTTATTTGAAGATATCTACCTACAAACACAAAGCATTTGTTTTCTTTTAAATATATGTATGGTAGAGATAAGTATACCTATTTTATTATTATATGTTAATATATATTTACATTAGGGTCCTTAGCTATAGGGGTCGAACAGTTTTTGAGTTTTTTTTTCCTTACCCTCTTAAAATAAGAGAGTAGGTCAGAAAATGATATGTGCGAGATTTCCGTGAGATCGGAAAACGGGAAACCGTGTCGCATTAAGGACGAAGTTTTAAACATTCAGTACAATCCGAAATATTCAACTTCCGATTGAAAATCGAAAATCTTCCAAAAAAAATCGGAAGATTAAAATTAAGAACCCTAACTTACATATTATGCATATATTATACCTTTAATCCAGTGTTGGCCAAAACTTATACAATCATATTTTGTGCATATGTGAAGCGTTGAGAGAGGTTATTTTGCGGAAAAATTCTCTCTGCGCGGTACACTGCGAAGATTGTTGTTTGGGGGTTGTTAAACTTTAAATCATGCAAATGATTTTGCAATGAAATTCAGTTTACTATTTCTCAATAATATCCTCAATATCAATAATACTTTCAAACCAATTTATTTAATTTTCAAAGAAAAAATAGTGATTCTTCCATTCCTTATTAAACATTTTGCTCAGTGCAATCATAAAATAGTTTGGCGCGATTTTGCTGCTTGAAGTCTGCACGTCGACCAAAGATAATGAGATAGGAAACTTCTAAAAACTGCAACTCTGGTTTTCAAATCGTGTGTTCGTGGTTGTGAAATTGTATTGTAGTATTTGTGAAAACTCGATAATTGATGACGTTTTAACTCAGAAACTCACCCCTTTAAGGCCCAAACAAATGAATTTTTTTCCTTACAGACCCAAACAAAGTGTTCAGTTTATTAATTTATACACCACGTTTGACATTTGTCAGAGCCTTTTGTTTTGAGATACCAATATGCTTATATTATCAAATCAATGAATGAGCTTATGAAAGTCAGATATTTACAAATAATATCTAATAATAATTACAATAGAGAAATAACTTCAATTTGCAATTTGAAATGTAGAATGGTGAAGGGTATATGTATATTAAATGAATTATAATTACATGAATATCTTATTTTATCTTTATTTGTATATGGGTGACATAGTCCTCCTGAGGAACCGAACACCCAAAAAACAATCGGTAACGCGTCATAGTATATATCCGTTAGGTTGTATGGAAATGCACAGGTAACTTCCAGATATGTTCTGTATTTTCCTTAGTTAGTTTCTTTAATAGAATTTAACTTAATAACTGCCCTTGTATTTTTTAATTTTACCATAATTACATATATGAAAACTTTTTCCAGTGCAAAAATGCTCACAATCTTTTACAAACTGTATGAGCCCACCAAAATGAGGCGCCAGTATTTCGTTGACATACTCAGCACTTCGCGCATTTAGGTGCTCACGAAATGCTTTGGCCTCCTTAGAGTTTTCGCATATGATCCAATAGAACACCCAAAACCAAGTCTTCTACATATCGACGTGAACGTAAATAAGGAGATGATGAATAACTCGTATTTCAAAACGAAAACTGGAATCTAGAAATATCTTGACTTACATATTCAAAGCTGGTACACAACGCTTGTGGCACATAAGTTGATATCGGAATATAAGTTGAATGTACAGAAACATTGCCCAATACCATCCTGAATGCGCATCTTAAGAGTTTTCTAAAGAGGAAAAAATTCAAAATTGAATTTACTAAAATAAATGAAAGAACAGCATTAGCAGTGCTAGTTAAAATAACAAATCTATCAATTTTAAACCAGAGAGATTACTATCTTCAGCCTGGCCGAAACGTGAATACCTTGCACCCTGACAAGTGAAGATGAAGTGATTTCGTCCATTTTTAATCTCAAACAGCGCTAATACAGACGAACGGACATTACTCAATTAATTCGGAGGGTAATGTAAATCAGATTTTTCTAATCAGAAGATTTTGATTAACAAATTAATGAATTTCATAATCAAGTTAGAATTCATCTAAAGATAAAAACAATTACCAAATTGGTAAATGATTTAACAAAACTAGAAACATAAATACAACACATATACATACACATATAAAAAAAATCATATAAGTATAACTAGTAAAAGGTTACACTAAATGGGATTGAAATTTTACCATCATTTGCGTCAATTTTTTTCCAATATTGATTGAATAGATCGTGGCTGCGTGCCACGGATCAAGAAGAAATCAGTCATAAACAAATACTCCCTGCAAGCATTTTCCACCAGAACGTACTTCTCAGAGCGAAAGAGAGCCTCTTAGGTTACTACTAGCAGAAGGGAGAGGACATACGTAGTTAAATGAAATCTGATCAAATTTCAGACAATTACCCATTTTTTAGTTATGCACGTGGAACTATTATATTGTTTTATACATACATATATTTTCCTTTAGAAAAAACTTCGTAATACTCCGTATTAAATTAACTCTTCTTTCGGAACCGTAGCAGTCCATCTTGCACTTCTTGCGAGACTTAGAGACGTTCTTCCGACAGAATGGCACAAAAGCTTCCAGTCATTGCTAAGTGGATAACAAACAACTATTAATACAAAAATACCATTGAATTTGGTTCGTTTCCATTACCAGAAATTACAAAGAATTTCACTATACAGAATTTTATTTAAAACAACATATCACATTTGCAGTAATTGTTTTACTGATCTGTTGATTTGATTATGCAATTAATTAAACTATTGGCACACGTCGATCTTCTTTAAAAATGCAACCTTTACATTGAATTTACTTCTGCTTGTCATTGTGGCTTTAGTTGTTCTTTTTTTGGAGCCGTTAATATTTCGCCTACCAAAACTTCCAGCGACTTTACACGGTACCAATGGATTGTTTGCACTGGACTGTTGTCACCGATAATTTGTCTTCATCAGCTTGGTCAAGAGTATTTTACACAAACCCGGACACAATCGCGGTTTCTCCTCCAGTACTTTCAATAGCGACGTTGATAGCTATTCGATTGTAGATATGCTGCCTTAGATCTGCTTATATACCACGGACACACTTTCATATACGTTTTATTTTAATATCTATTGATTTAATACACTTATTAATTGAATTTAATTCAATAAACTAAAATGATTGCCCGATTCCTTCAAAAACTTTCTGTAAATAAACGAAACGTCACTTAAAATATCATAAAACCATGAAACGACGTATGGTGAATAACACGTACAATATACGTGTAATAAATTTTTTATCGGCGAAAGAGTTTCCCCATCTCATTATCTCTGACGTCGACTGACTCAGTTGATACGAACGATCGGTAGTGTCGGTGTGAAAACCCGAAGACTTTTGCCGTGTACTAGTGAATAGCCGAGAGAAAAAAATTAGCACGTGTGCCTTGGCGTGGCCAACACTGCTTTAATCGTATAAATGAAGAAAGAAAATCATTAAGTCTATGGTGGCACAATCACCGGCTCACCAAATTGCTTCAGCATGCGTCACCAGAGGATCGCAAAAACACAATGCTGAAACCATATTAGAAGATAATAAATATGCCTACTCAATCAATGGGGCTACGATAACAAGTCGGTATTCCATTTCCAACTTTCCATAGACGTTAAAATATACATTCTTTAATCAAACTTAGACGTATCAATGATCTATAAACACGCTATTCAGAAAATTAACGTAAAGTGTACATTCTATAATTGTCGCATTATTATATAAATATTCTTATGATTTGGTGTTTGTTGTATACATTATTTCTGCCTTATTACTTTCTAATTCCATCAGTCATCTCTCTCAGAGTTCGGTCGGTCGCTTTTTTCGCTGCGCATTTCTTTACTTTGATTAAAAAAAAAACAGTTTTTCTTTCATTCTAAATCTTCTTCTTTATTTTTCCTTTTCGCGTTATACATCGGCAGCGCAGAAGATATCTAATTTAAATTCAATTATTTTCTGCAATACCAAATCATAATATTTAATAATCGAAGTCAACAGAAATACGAACTCATAAAACATATTCCTCTTCAAATATATTGTGATTGTGCCTTTGTTTGAATTGAATACACATAATAGTTAATAAATTGTATGAGCTCTCTAAGCCGGTTTGGTAGTGAAGCAGTTGATAATAGTTGTTGAAGTTGTTGAGTTTCTCAAAATTGATAATTCCTACAAGCACATGACCTTGTAGGAATTTGCAGAGATAACTAGGTTTGGAACAAGCACTTGAACTTGTTACAAATTTTTGTGTTGTTTGAATACTTAAACGTCCTTTGTTTTTGGGTTAAAATGTCACTTCAAGCACTTAAACTTGAAGGGACAATCTTCCGTTGGAGAATTCACTTGAGCACTGAAGGGAAAAAGACTAACACCTTCTGTTTTCACTGTTGCTGAGGAACAATACCTCTTTATTGACTGACTGGAGTACTTTATACTATGTTCTCACTAGACCAAAATTAGGCAATTTCGCTGTTTACCACAATGTCGGCTGAAATTGAGAATGAAGTCCACAATTTCGCCATACTAAAGGACGTCAAACGAAATTGAGGTGGTGAATAAATTTATCTCAATTTCAACGAAATTGGAAGCGAAATTGACTAGAAATAGGAAATCAACCCTGATTTTGTAATAGAATGTGTTATAAATTGGTATTGAACTGGCAGCACTGAGTACATTTGACTAGTAGAATTGTGGCATTGAAGAATTTTTCGAAAAATGAAATGAAGCTATAAAAAGCGAAATTTGTGGGGTGAAATGGCTGTCGAGTTGCTAATAGAAAACTGGTCAAACAAAATTGACCAGCTACGAGGGGCAAGGCGCACCAGCCATATTAGAATCCATATATATGTTAATTATTTGCAAAACTTGGACAATTTCCATTGTTTTCTAATGTTAACAAAACTCGCGCAGTAAACAAACGAAACGTCAAATGAAATTGGGAATGCCTAAACCGAACACTGCCAATTTTAAATGAAATTGTATCAATTTCGAGGGCAATTTCGGCCTAGTGCGAACACGTTATTATACAGGTTAAGAAGAAGAAGAATTAAAAGTTAATAATATAGGTTCCCTTGGTGTGTCAACTCTGCTGGCAGACGCTCCCACGGTGACACCAGAGTTCGGCAGCGGTCACGACGCACAGCTGATCGCTGTGGCTGCATCTGAGCTGCGCTGCCTGACTTCTCACAGTGATATGTGAGTTCTGCTCGGATAAGCAGCGACGACGCGGCGAATGCAGCAGTTTGACGCTCAGGAATGTCGGAACCATATAGAAAAAAAATTAAGTTTGAAAGTTAAAAGGATGTTCTTGAACAATAGTTGTGTTTCTATGCACAGTGAGAGTGTCTAGTGTAGCGGTCGGGGAACTTTTTTAATTATTACCCCAAAATATTTTTATGTAAGTTTATATTACCCCATGGCGAAGAACTTCATACTCACAAAAGTTTCATTTTTACCCCCAAAAATTTCATTTTACCCCATTTGGGGTAATTTATCAACGTTATTATACAGGTTAAGAAGAAGAAGAATTAAAAGTTAATAATATAGGTTCCCTTGGTGTGTCAACTCTGCTGGCAGACGCTCCCACGGTGACACCAGAGTTCGGCAGCGGTCACGACGCACAGCTGACCGCTGTGACTGCATCTCAGCTGCGCTGACTGACTTCTCACGGCGACATCTGAGCTCTGCAGCGGTCACGACCCTTTTCTTGCTGACTGCGTTTTAGCTGCGTTATGGCCGTGGCTGCATCTCAGCTGCGCTGCCTGACTTCTCACGGTGATATGTGAGTTCTGCTCGGATAAGCAGCGACGGCGCGGCGACTGCAGCAGTTTGACGCTCAGGAATGTCGGAACCATATAGAAAAAAAATTAAGTTTGAAAGTTGAAAGGATGTTCTTGAACAATAGTTGTGTTTCTATGCACAGTGAGAGTGTCTAGTGTAGCGGTCGGGCAACTTTTTTAATTATTACCCCAAAATATTTTTATGTAAGTTTATATTACCCCATGGCGAAGAGCTTTTTACTCACAAAAGTTTCATTTTTACCCCCAAAAATTTCATTTTACCCCATTTGGGGTAATTTACCCCGGTTCCCCGACCGCTGGTCTAGTGCATCTCAAACTGCAAATGCTTATTTAGTTATTCGGGAGTCATAAAACTAAAACTATTTTATAAATAAATAAAATCGGTTTAGAAGGCGGATTGCGGGTGTCGTGTGAGAAGTGTCGGTCGATTGACGTGGACATTATAAGAATCTTGCGTCAAGTGCGATTAAACTTCAGGGAAGTTGAGAAGAATCTTACTGCTCTCCACAATAAACTAAAAATACTATGAAGGTTACTTTAACGATTTTCTTATTATGGATGAAACTCACCTAAGCGAAAGAGAACGAAAAAAAACTATCGTGCTCATCCAAGCGGCCCAGAAATCCTTTCTACAGAAATTATTACTACACAGCCCTTAAATGATCCACCTTCTCTTATTAATCTTTTTAGTCCAGCTGTAAGTGTAACTAATGTCTCACCTAATGTACTGTCCGGCCAGAAGTCTACTATCCCAAGTGGAAATGCGATGGCCTCAACGTCTCCTACTGAGCCACGGACTAATGTTCCACTACCTTATGTGCCATTATTTTCTACTGTTGTTTCTGATGACAATGCTCCTAATAACAGGGGGCTGCGGTCATGTCATACATTAAAGATGGAGTAATCAACAGTGTTCCTAATAATAATAAAGGTGCTATACCAAAAAAATCTAACATAGCTCAAACTGCTTCTCAGCCAGTCAATAGACTAAAGGTAGTTCAGCCAAAAAAAAACAATATTTATATCGCGGTTCGCCCCGCGCGGTTTTTTTAAATTAACATTAAAAAAAAATATTCAGTCTCATGAGGTACATGAATTCAGTTGTTTTTTCTTATAACATGGACTGAAATTATTAACATGCATAAAAGAAAAAAAAGTCTCAGGCATTAAAAATAAATTAAAATATTTATAACGAAAGGTGAGTGTCTGCCGCATTCTTCCGTTTCTGCTGTCTTACCAATTCCTCCAGCGATATAGCTATTCGCGCCAACAGTCCATTGTGCTCCCTTAATCCATCCTTAACAACCGTGGCATGCTTTGTTTGAATGTCCAACTGCTGCTGGAGCAACGCTACGACATCGCTGGAGGCTTTTCTTTTTCTTGATGCAAATGCAGGAATTCCACTGGTCGAAACTGCATCCGTTCCGCTGAATAAAGCTCTAGCATTTTCGCCGGACGAAGTTGCAGCCGTTTCGCTGAACAGAGCTGTAGGAGTTACGCCCGACGAAGCTGCAGCAGCTCCGGTGGATGAAGCACCACCAGCTCTAAGATCCGGAGAGACATCTCGATCCCGATCTGGAACGGCTGCAAGAAAGTTTATCATAAATTTCTTTCAAATGCGATCAAATTTATTAAATTTGATTTCGTCAAATTCGGTGCAGCGGTTCAGCTGTAAAAACCTTATAGTTTCCTCATTACGGCGACTGAAATCATTTCCACGCCCATTTCAACCATTTAGAGGTAGCCTTTTTATTAACTAGTTAGCCTATGTCCATCCCCATGGCTCAAAGTATCTCCATATAAAATTTCGTCAAAATCGGTGCAGCGGTTTAGCCGTGGAAAGGTAACAGACATACAGACAGATAGACAGACTTTCGCATTTATATATTAGTATGGATTATATTATATATATTAGATATATATGAAAATATACAATTGGGTCCGTTGCTCACACGGAAAATATTCTAATCACATTACAATAGTCTAATATATCAAATATAATTTAAACACAAAGCAATGTTTTTCTCAAAAGGATGAATTGTTGTTGCTTGTGGTTTGATTGTTTGTTATGTGACTCCTCGTACCTTCTGACCTGGCATGGTCAGCGCCGCTAGCTCAGGCCACACCCGGCGTGATTCTCAACCCTCCATGCCACATCAGGAGTCACCAACAATAATCCGGTTTAGTTCAAACAAATCCAGATTGATGTTCTCTAAACCTAACCCACGCATACCACACCGGTGCTCATTAGAACCGCAGTCGACTTCAGGCTTCGACGGGCGTTCGCCCCTCGAATCGTTAAACTGGTCTCATCCCCTCCCTTAACTTATTCTAGGTGGTTATCACCAGACTTGTCTGTAATTTAATAGTAGAAAAGATATCATCTTTAAACAGTGAGCAAAATTTAAATTATTCTAACCACACATAAAACAATCGTAATTTTTTTTATCATATAAACTGCTATATATCTGTACGTAAAAATATGTTCCCGAAACTTTTTTACCCTTTTTAATTTTCTATCGATAGATTGGACATTTGCCTAATTTTAAGCCGAATATCAAAAAAATCTGAACAGAAATGGTTTCTTGGTGCGCGTTAAAGTAAATTTAGTGCTGTTCGCAAAAATTTACAAATATTGTAGCAATTGATTGTCACTCACCAAAAAATACTAAATTTTGAAAATAAATATGAATAAATACTTTTTAAATTCAAAATGATTTTTATTTATGGTAGTAAGCATTGGTAAAAGATGCAGGGTAAGATTACGCGAATACAGCCCCTGCTCCTGCAGAGCACTTAGCCTCTATCTTATCAGGACCGAAGTACGTGGTGAGGAATCACATCCTGTTAGAGGTGCCACCGCTTTCGCTGAATACTTCGGATCTAGACTTGATTGTCGATAAACCCATCACCCCTAATCCAGAGTCTGATGCGACCCGTGCTCATTGGACGGTTGGCAGTCAGGGGGTATACCGACTGTCTTATAACGGAGCCTTCCTAACACCGGCCCGCCTCAGGAAGTAACGGTGGGCTTACCACGGTATGGGGCGCTGCCGTGGCGGACGACCCTTTCCCCTAACTATAGCCTTGACTGCCTGGGAGTGCTAGTACGAGCAGGCAGTCGTAAGAAACAGATGATGGCACAAAAACAACAAAAAACACAAACAAAAACGGACTCCCCATTGTTGACGACCACAGCAAACGAAACGGACAACTCTAAGATACGTGAAACTATCTACGGTACTAGCTCGGAGGAAGAGCTTCTTGCCTCCAGCCAGGAAACAGTAGTTTCACCCAAACCGTCCACGGTTGAGGCCAGACGTAGCCCGACCGGTAGGACGGTATCTAAAAACAAATCCGAGAGCAAGTTCATGAGGTCTCGCTATTCCAAAGCCGTCCACATATTGGCCAAGAACACGGCTAATGACGAGGCCGAGAAAGTGGATGACCGGGACCTTGCTGACAAGGTTAAATACCTAGCGGTGGTCGAAGAGTACAGTAAGTACCAGGCCACCATGAAGAAGACTCGCGAAGCCAACCCTCGTTCGCACCCTGAACGACAGGCTGTCGCTAAGCGCAACAGATCCGCCGAGGAGGCGGGAAACGCTCGCAAGAAGAGCAAAGGCTCAGCGACCGCCTCCTCGTCATCAAAACCGGTGCATAACAAAGCCACTAGTCAATTGGAAGACGCACCATCTACTAGTAAGGCTGCGCTGCTTGCTTACTAGATTTTCCCTCGAGTTCTTGACGCGCAGCGTGGCCGAGATCAGTCGGGCATGGGACGAGCTAAGCTTGCAGCTCATCCCTGCTAAGGACATTCCGAGATCTCCGGTGGCCCGCATTTGGATCCACAATATCGCCATCGACAAGGACAAGTTGCTCCAGTGCCTACGGCTGTAAAACCGCAATCTCGAGATGCGAGACTGGCGTATCCTACGGGAGTTAAAACCGCAGCCTAACGGTCGCTCCTTCCTGCTTACATTCCCGCACGAATGCCTGACATCGCTTTCGAGTCAGGAGTTCAAGATTCGGTTTGGCATCAGGCATGCCAAGCTGAAATCTCCTGCCCGATCTCCAGGGGTAGGAAGACATACCCACCCTGGTGGTCGACGGAGTTGAGTGACATGAGGAGGGAAACCAGGCGGGCTTACAATCAGTGTTACTCGACTAGAAACTGGGCACCGTATAAGGACTGCCTTAAAATCTACAAAAAAGCAATTAGGGACGCAAAAAGTAATTCATGGTCGCTATTCTGCGAATCAATTGAAAATATCAAGGACTCGGCAAGACTTGCCAAAATCCTATGTAAATCCCACTCCAATCCCACGTTTCTGAAACGTGCGGATGGAATTTGGACGGATTCTGCACGAAGCTCGCTAGAAACGCTCGTTGAAGCTCACTTCCCTGGATGTAGGGATCACGCAGGGGTGACACCTCGCTGCGCAGGTCACATCCCTGGGGAGGAAGCAAGCAGATCCCTAATAACCACAACGAAAATCAGCTGGGCGATTTCCGGCTTTTCTCCCTATAAATCTCCAGGACCTGACGGCATAATGCCAATCATGCTCCAAAAAAATTAGGAGGTGATTATGCCCTGGCTTGTACCAATCTTCCGGAACAGCCTCCGACTAAGTCACATTCCGGCAAGCTGGAAGAAGGCTACTGTGGTCTTCATCCCAAAGGCAGGTAGGACAGGCCACGAATCGGCCAAGGACTATAGGCCGATTTGCTTATCATCCTTTGTCTTAAAGACCCTAGAGAGGATTTTGGATGCTGAAGTAAAGGGTGGTCTAAATCCAGACTCCATCTTATCAGCCCAACATGCCTACATCAAGGGCAAATCCACGGAGACGGCGCTGCACGAGGTAATACGTACCATCGAACGCAATCTCTACTTTAAACAATTCACACTGGCGGCCTTTCTACACATAGAAGGGGCATTTAACAACGTCAGTTTATGCAGTATTCGTGACTCAATGGAGGAACTGGGTATCGACGAAACTATTCGAAACTGGACCTCATCACTGCTAAGCACACGCATAGTCGAGGCTTCGTGGGGTGGCCTGCAGTTGACCAGACACATTCAACGCGGTACTCCGCAAGGTGGGGTTCTATCACCGCTGTTGTGGCTACTGGTGGTGAATTCCATACTAAAAAAGCTTAACGCCGGTGGTATCAAGGCCGTAGCATACGCGGATGACGTAGTCATATTAGTATCAGGCCTATTTCCATCAATGCTGAGTGAGATAATGACCAGGGCTCTGGGAAAAATCTGCCAATGGGCAACCAACTGCGGCCTAGCAGTTAATCCAAGCAAGACAGAGCTGGTATTATTCACTGCGCGAACTAAGATCATAACATTCAATCTTCCCCGGCTGGATGGAACCGAAATCAAGCTATCAAGACAGGCTAAGTATCTGGGTCTAATTCTTGACAGCAATCTAAACTGGAAAGCAAACATCGAACAAAGGATTAAAAAATCGTGCGCGGCCTTTTATGCCTGCAAAAAGATGTTCGGTAAAACCTGGGGCCTCAAGCCGAAAGTAACTTTATGGACCTATAAAGCGGTTATCAGGCCTATCTTCACCTATGGAGCCTTGGTGTGGTGGACGGCCACATCCAAGGCATATCAACGGCAGAGACTATCAAGGATACAGCGGTTGGCTTGTGCCGGAGCCGTGGGAGCTCTGAGGTCGTGTCCGACGGAGGCTCTCAATATCATTCTACATCTCTTGCCGGTCGATTTAGAGATAAGAAGCATAGCCACAGCTAGTGCCCTTAGACTAAGGGAGCATAACCGCTGGGAATCTAGAATCAACGGTCATAGCAACATCTTGGAACTGTCGCTCAAAGCAAGTATTCCGAAAGAGACTGACTACCTCAAACCGTCCATCAATTTTTCCCGCAAATTCAACGCTATCTTTCCCTCAAGGGCCGCCTGGCACAGGGGCGAGCTGGTGAACGAAATTGATATCCCCATATTCACAGATGCCTCCAAAATGGAGGCGGGAACTGGAGCCGGAGTATTCTCGGAGAAACTGGGACTACATCTAAGCTTCAGACTACCGGATTATGCCAGCGTATTTCAGGCAGAGATCATGGCAATCACGGAAGCCTGCAAAGCCATCTCAGATGCTAACATCAGTCCGAGCCAGAAGATAAGAATCTTCTCCGATAGTCAGGCCGCCATCAAAGCTCTGATAAGCGTGGAGACTAAATCGAAACTGGTACAGCAGTGCAGCGACATCCTGGCATGCATCCATGACCATCCTGTGGGTTCCCGGTCACAGGAACATCTACGGCAACGAGATGGCTGATGAACTTGCTCGGAAAGGTGCTAGTCTAGATCCTCAACTAGCCCTGCAAGTCTATACCCCTTACAGGGCGGCAATCGCAGGAATACGAAAGCACTACTTAAACCTGGCCTCAGCCAGATGGAAAGTTTGTTCAACCTGCAAAATATCGAAACAACTATGGCCCTCCTACTTATTGGGAGGACCACTTATTGGGACCACTTATTGGGACCACTTATTGGGACCACTTATTGGGACCACTTATTGGGACCACTTATCTTTTATCCAAACCCAGGAAAGATACTGCCAGAATCATTGCGGTACTGACTGGCCACTGGCTGGTAGGACGGCACGCAGGTAGGCTGGGCCATAGCTACAACTCGTTCTGTCGCAGCTGCTTGGACCCCAGCGAAGAAGAGACGGTAGAGCACTACCTCTGCACCTGCTTTATCTCGAAGCAGAATGGCACTCCTGGGAAAACCCTTTTTCAAGGACTTAGCCGATTTACCCAACGTCAAGCTTGACAGTCTCTTATCATTTCTGAACAGGACGAAATGGCTGTAGAGCTCGCTAGCGCAGCACTCCTGAATATCCGCACCGGCTATAGTTTCACGTGGTAGTAAAATGGCACATCTGTGCTACTTAGCCCCGCCCCCCAGGCGTTGGGGGCAAGGCGCCACCTAAACTAAATAACTAACTAACTTATTTATGCTTCTTCGCTTATATCCATCATCATAGTTGCACCCCACAATCCTTCATAGTGCTTTTCAATTGAGATCATTTGCTGGTGGAATATTTCCCCATGCTCGTCGCGTACAGCACCCAAATTTTCCGGGAAGAAGTCTAGATGAGAGTTCAAGAAGTACATTTTCAGAGACATTCGAGCCGCAAACATAGCAAATCTTGTTTGGATCTTGATTGCATAAGAAATTGCATAGAAAATTTTTTATTAAAAAATTCCTCTTTTGAGGTTACGATTTCAGCAAAAACTTTTCACGCATTCCAAAGAACATCAATTACTATGTGACGACAATTTTCGAAAGTCGAAAATTACCGCACAACAATACTGCTTCACAAGATCGCCAAGGAAGCAACCTTGGTTGTGGGGAAAACTCACAAACAGAACAACGGGAACATGTTTGCGAACTAAGCGCAACACAAACAGAACACAAGCAGAACAACGGGAACATGTTTGCGAACTAAGCGCAACATAAACAGAACACAAGCAGAACAACGGGAACATGTTTGCGAACTAAGCGCAACACAAACAGAACACAAGCAGAACAGCGGTAACATGTTTACGATCCCAGCGCAACACAGCCAGAGCAGCGAGGATCAACGGGAACATGTTTGCGAACTAAGCGCAACACAAACAGAACACAAGCAGAACAACGGTAACATGTTTACGATCCCAGCGCAACACAGCCAGAGCAGCGAGGACCAACGGGAACATGTTTGCGAACTAAGCGCAATACAAACAGAACAACGGGAAGATGTTTACGAGCTGAGAGCAACACAAGCAGAACAACGGGAACATGTTTGCCAACTAAGTGCAACACTTGCAAGAAACATAGCAGCGACGAACAACGGGACACTGTTTACGAACAAAATTGGAAACCAAGAACAAGCAACTCAGAACATATAAATACACAAGCCACAGTATAGAAGGGATCAGGCGGCTAACAGTCAAACTAGAGTGCACATCGCATACACGATATAGACCAGTCACCGAGCAGTCAAGTTCTAGTGAACATCGCATCCGCGCAACAGTCAAGTTAGAAAATATAGAATAAATAAGTGTGAACAAAATTGAATAAATAAATAAATAATTGAAATAAAAATACAACCGAATCCGAGTATTGTAATTTGAACCCTGGAGGCCGCTGAGATTATCCCGGCCGAAAGTTCGTTACAAGTGGCGCCCGAACAGGGACCTTGATTACACAAAAGACAAGAAAGGAACGCAGAGAAACAAACCAACGACAAAATGGTAGAAATTTGATGGGTATACAAACTCACCAAGGAAGAGCTGAGGAGCCTCCTGGTGACATATGGACTCGACACAGAAGGCTCATGGGAAGACCAACGAAAACGGTTCTGCGACTGGATCAGCGACGAGTTCCACGAGTCGGACGTAGACGACCAATTGAAGGCATTCGAGCTGAAATATGGCAGGGGAAGTACACCGACACAGCAACCGAGAGTGAAAACTCCGGAACCAAGACCAGGCCAACAGGAAGCAACGACGAGCAGACTAAAGTCAATCGACACGAACACGCTCTTCGTGCCATCTGACCACACCGCAGCGCTCACACCTCGGGCCCCGTCCCTCCCTATTCCATGGTCATCGACATAGTCTGGAAATGGTCTGAGAGATACGAGGGAGACAAGGATCCTCTGCTTTTTACGGAGAGGATCGAAGAGTTGGCAGAAACATTCAGCCTCGATCTGGACTTACTACCAAGGACCATGCCAGAGATGCTAAAGGGAAAAGCGTTGCTATGGTATCGGAACAACAACGCGAAGTGGCAGCGATGGGAAGCGTTCAAAAAAGACTTCCATAAATTCTTTCTACCGCCTCGCTACTTCGAAAGCCTGTAAGACAAGATCCGGAGCTCATGTCAGATGGAACCAGAAATGTTCAAGGACTATGTGATCCGCCTGCAGAACCTCATGCGATACGCCGACTACGACGAAGCACAGAAACTGGAACGGATCTACCGGAACGCGAGGACCGAATTTCAGTTCTACATCAAACGGATGGATTTCCACACGCTACAGGAGTTGATGACACTGGCCGAAGACTTCGAGGGTCTAGCCGCCGGAGGAACAGACCTTAGAGCCAACGGCCCGGTTAGTCAGCAGGAACGAAACACACGACAGGTAGTTGGGCCTGAACAACGAATCGATCCGAGGACCGCGTGTCGCAATTGCGGAAAAGATGGACACAGAGCCCAGGGATGTCGCAACCGCCAAGTTCTCTTCTGCTGGGAGTCCGGACGAAGAGGAGACCGTACAATCGAGTGCTGCCGAACACAACAGGGAAACGCATCGGGACTCCGCCCTCAGCGAGTGGGGGCAGAATTCCCAAGGAGAAACAATCGCGAGCAATAAATGCCAGTCTTCGGGTCGACAAGGGACGCATCTACGCCAGGGTGTCCCTCAATGGAGAAGAGGTCGACGCAACCATTGACACTGGCGCGACGAGAAGTTTTATATCCCAGAACATAGTCAACAAAACAACGAGGACTAACAATACGACACCACGAAAAACCACGGTGATACTAGCCGATGGGTCCCACAAAACCAGCCTAGGCGAAGTCACAATAAGCATAGGTATAGGAGGCAAGAGCTACATGATACCGAGTCTCATCCTACCAGAAGTTGTCGACGACGTCATATTGGGTATGGATTTTCTATGCCAAGCCAACGCTATGCTCCAGTTAGGCACCCAAACCATACAACTAAACCCCAGGGAGGACACGCATCACCAGACCATATGCACCACGATCAACGAGACCCAAGAAGTCACAAAAGAAGACGCAGAGAGAATTCTACATGAGGAACTGCATAAATTTGGCGATATCCAAGGGACGAGCAGCATAACCGAGCACAAAATTATCATGCGCGACGATCAACCGATTAAACAGCGATACTTCCCGCGGAACCCGGCGATGCAAACAGTCATAAACAAGGAAATAGATGCATTACTAGAGAACAGGTGCATTGAACCATCCCACAGTCCATATAGGGCGCCGATAAAACTAGTTCGCAAGAAAACAGGCAAGCGGCGACTATGCATTGATTACCGACAATTAAACACGAAGTCTGTCCCGGACGCCTACCCAATACCACGCATACACCACATACTAGATCGACTACGAGATGCCCGCTACATAAGTAGCCTCGATTTAAAGAACGGATATTGGCAGATTCTAATGGCATAGAGTAGCAAACAATACACAGCTTTCACGGTTCCGGGAAGAGGGCTATTCCAATGGCGCGTGATGCCGTTCGGCCTACATTCAGCACCAAAAACATTCCAACGAGCACTAGACCAAGTCATCGGACCAGACATGGAACCCCACGCATTCGCTTACTTGGATGACAAAATCGTCACGGGAGCATCACTAGAAGAACACTTGAGAAACTGGAAAGAAGTATTCCGACGATTACGACAAGCGAATCTGAAATTAAACGTCGAAAAGTGCGAATTCTTCAAGCGAGAAGTAAAGTATCTCGGACACGTCATCAGCGAACAGGGAATTCACACCGATTCTGACAAAATCACAGCAATCCAAGAATTGCAGCCACCAAACAACATGAAGGAACTTAGGCGATGCCTAGGCATAGCCTCGTGGTACCGACGATTCGTACCAGACTTCGCCGACATTGTACAACCCTTGACAACACTACTTCGTAAAGGCAAACACTGGAAGTGGGACGAGGCACAAAACGAAACATTCAAAGAACTCAAGGCGAAGCTGACCTCTGCACCAATACTGGCCTGCCCAGACTTCAAAGGTTCACCCTCCAGACCGACGCCAGCGACTACGGACTTGGAGCAGTACTTACGCAAGACATCGACGGACAATAAAGGGTAATTGCATATGCCAGCCGACGGCTCACCAAGGCCGAAAACAATTATTCATCAACAGAGAAGGAATGTCTAGCTATCGTGTGGGCCATCAGGAAGATGCGTCCGTACCTAGAGGGATACCGGTTCACAGTATCACCGATCACCGATCACTTATCGTTAAAGTGGCTCAATTCCATAGAGAGTCCGTCAGAACGTATACCGAGATGGGCCCTAGAGCTCCAACAATACATGTTCGACGTACAATAACGGAAAGGAAAACTCAATGTGATCGCCGATGCGTTATCAAGGCAACCACAAGAACCACCACCAGAAAAGGCAGGAAAGATCACTACTATAGAGCCCACCACGACGGTAAATGCCTGCCTGTGGCTTGAGAAAAGGATAAAGGAAGTCAGAGAGAATCCCCAGAAATACGCCGACTATGCAATGCAGAACGAGCAGGTGTACCGACACATCTCCCGTCAGCTGGACGACGAAGACACCACACCGTGGGAACTATGTGTGCCAACCAATCTACGAGAGCGATTCCTTCAAGAGAACCACGATAGCCCATGTGCCGCGCACGGGGGTATCCGTAAAACAATGATCAGGATGGCCAACAAGTATTACTGGCCAGGTAAGTTTCGCGATATAAAACACAACTCATGTCAGAGGTATAAACCAAGTCAACAGAAGCCAGCAGGATACATGTTATCGCACATAGCCAGAGAACCATGGGAAACGGTATGTACCGACTTCATTGGCCTGCTGCCACGTTCAAAACATGGAAATTGCATGCTACTAGTATTCTTTGACAAGTTTTCTAAATGGACCGAGATGATTCCGCTTCGGAAAGCATCAACCGAACACTTAAAAAGAGCCTTCCGCGAACGGATCTTAGCACGATTCGGGACGCCCAAGATCGTCATAACAGACAACGGCAGCCAAATCGCGAGCATAGGATTCCGGAAGTTTCTCCAAGAGATGGGTATCAAACAACAGTTTACCGCACCATACAATCCACAAGAGAACCCGACAGAACGGGCCAACCGAACCGTGAAGACGATGATAGTACAACTCGCCGACAATCATCATAGAAATTTGGACGAAATGCTGCCCGAAATAACGTTGGCAATAAACAGCAGCGTTTCAGAAACGACTGGCTATAGCCCAGCCTTTGTGACTCAGGGACGGGAATTAAGACGTCCGAAGTCATTATTCGATGAAGTAACCCCCGGTACCGGTCAAACACCACACACGCCGGAAGAAAAATTGACGAAGTTGAACGACGTACACGCAATTGTGGGACAAAACATGCAACGAGCAGCGCAGGACCAAGCACGTCACTACAACTTACGTCGCCGTCCATGGAGCCCTAAGCTGGGATAACAAGAGCTGGTGAAACAACATCACCTATCGAAGGCAGTGGACAACTTCGCAGCGAAGCTGGCGCCACGGTACGACGGACCATACCGCGAACCAAATTTGTGTCACCGGTAATCGTGAACCTAAGAAGGGAAGGCGAGACGCGCACACGCAGGGCCCACGTCAGCGAACTCAAGGAGTTCCATCACGACGCAGAGTAAAGTGGGAAAAGTTCGATACAAAGTAGTTCAACCTCGAATTAATTTTAGTAAAACCTAAAATAATGACCAGCGACCCTTGCAAACACTCATGGGACAAACAGAATCCAACCCAAAGTAAGCCGAGTCAAGACGAACAAATAAAACACAAACACACAACACTACACCAAACAAACAGAAATGTAACCAAAATGCCGATGTGAACCCGAACATGCCAGACAACAAATCTGGGAAAAGGCCCATTGGTTATGGGAAAATTTGAAGAAAAGGGAGGAAACCTAACATAGAGTACAACACTGGCGATGGGAGAAAAAAAAGGGGACCGAGTTTTAGGAACCAAAATATCCAACAACACAAGTACGTAGTGAACCGGTAAAAGGCAGCGACTTTTATACACCAAAACGCAACAACAAACACACGCAACAAAATTGGAGCGAGATCTAGAGGACAACAATAAAACAACAAACACACGCAACAAAATTGGAGCGAGATTTAGAAGACAAAACACAACAACAAACACACGCAACAAATTGGACCGAGAGTTAGAAGACAAAACACAGCAACAAACATACGCAACAAAAGTGGAGCGAGATTTAGAGGACAACAGCAAACCAACAAGAAGATAAGGCGGAACGAGGACAAAGGAAACTGTCAGACATGTTCCAGAGGACAAAACGTTACACGGACGAGATGAGGGAGATACACGCACGGAAACACGCCCCAACACCGAAGGACACGCAAGAGAGGGGACAGAAAGCACCCCCACAACAACTTCCACCAACGGCGAACAGGAGCGCCGATGAAGTCGCCTGGGAGGTTCTCCAAAGGCACAAACGCCGAACCGCCAAAGGGTGGACCGCAGCACCGACCAGCGGCCGACGAAAATTCGGATCCGCCAGAATGGGAAGGTGGGAGTAAAGAAAACGCAGACTAAGGAGCAAATGACAGGAGGAGGTACTAGGAGGAAAAGGGGGGAAACGAAGAAACACCTAAAGGGAAAGAAACACACAGCTTCTGGGCACGCCACCCGAAGCAAGAAGGGAGTGTGACGACAATTTTCGAAAGTCGAAAATTACCGCACAACAATACTGCTTCACAAGATCGCCAAGGAAGCAACCTTGATTGTGGGGAAAACTCACAAACAGAACAACGGGAACATGTTTGCGAACTAAGCGCGACACAAACAAAACACAAGCAGAACGACGGGAACATGTTTGCGAACTAAGCGCAACACAAACAGAACACAACCAGAACAGCGGTAACATGTTTACGATCCCAGCGCAACACAGCCAGAGCAGCGAGGATCAACCGGAACATGTTTGCGAACTAAGCGCAACACAAACAGAACACAAGCAGAACAATGGTAACATGTTTACGATCCCAGCGCAACACAGCCAGAGCAGCGAGGATCAACGGGAACATGTTTGCCAACTAAGCGCAACACAAACAGAACACAAGCAGAACAACGGTAACATGTTTACGATCCCAGCGCAACACAGCCAGAGCAGCGAGGACCAACGGGAACATGTTTGCGAACTAAGCGCAATACAAACAGAACAACGGGAAGATGTTTACGAGCTGAGAGCAACACAAGCAGAACAACGGGAACATGTTTGCCAACTAAGTGCAACACTTGCAAGAAACATAGCAGCGACAAACAACGGGACCCTGTTTACGAACAAACTTGGAAACCAAGAACAAGCAACTCAGAACATATAAATACACAAGCCACAGTACAGAAGGGATCAGGCGGCTAACAGTCAAACTAGAGTGCACATCGCATACACAATATAGACCAGTCAACGAGCAGTCAAGTTCTAGTGAACATCGCATCCGCGCAACAGTCAAGTTAGAAAATATGGAATAAATAAGTGTGAACAAAATTGAATAAATAAATAAATAATTGAAATAAAAATCCGAACCGAGTCTTGTAATTTGAACCCTGGAGGCCGCTGAGATTATCCCGGCCGAAAGTTCGTTACAACTCACACAACTTCCAACTTATTTTTATATACGTATATAGATATGTTCCTAAATTTGGTTGCTACTATTGATTATTTAGTCAAAATTTTTCTTTGCATTTTTTTTTTAAATACGCGTTAAACATACATTCTACACCCCGTCATCTGTGACACTATCCCCTCTTCATTTACAATAACATAACTAGTACGACTGATGTGGTTTTCTTTCCAGGTCTTCCCAGCAATCTCGGTGTAGCCTGTCTTTTCCTGGTTCCTTCGGAGTTTTCTGTTCCAATCCTTCACCCGCTTGTTTGCTCGTTTTGCTGTCTTGATGACTCTGAACTCTCGTTGAACGTTTGTAGATATTTATTTATTGTATTACCCCTTTACTTTCTCCTGGTTCAGGTACGTTCCTATCCTGCACTGCTAATTTATTTTCCACCTTCAAATTACTTAAATTTACTTTGCTTTTAGTTTGTCTTTCAAATTTTTCTTGTGGTGGACTCGAGCATCCATACCGAACCACTTCTGTTTTTCTAATCCTCGCTCAAATTTTTCTACTTTAGTATGGAACCTCGACCTATTTCCGCAGTTCCTGTTTCCGACCTTGAACTCCCTGAACTCTGAGTAGAACCACCTTGTTCTTTAACTTTCTCTTCCCTATTCACCCCAAAAAATCTTTCTTAAATTTCACCTCCGTTAATTTTCTTTAACATTTCTTTTTCTTTCTTTCTTAATTTTAAAAAATTCTGCATACGTTAGACTGACGCCGGACGGAAATTTTAATATTATATATTTCGGTTCGTTCGAGATATATTTTCGAGATTTAAATTTTCCACCCCAGGCGCTCAGAGATTTTAGTTTTTCGGGATCACATTGACCATTTGTTTTATCCCCACTTTTCCAAGGAATCTACGCTCTCTCGTTTGCTGAGCTCTTCCATAATTCTACCTTTTCATATTTTATCTCTTATATCAGGGATCTTGTCAAGAGTAGTCAATTGATGGCACCGCGCATCAGATAAAAGAACCGACGGATGGCAGTTTGACAGCAGGCGAGATCACAATAGTGGGAGACTAGACATTTCGCAAAAAATAAGTTGGTTCTACGTAAAAACAAGCATTAAGTCGAAAACACCCAAAACGAGGAGCTGCATGCAACAAAACTCTAAATTTGCAAGGTTAGAAAGCTGCCGCAAAGATAGTGTGCGACTGCTCATCGGTTCTTATTACCTTCTTTTTGTTTCAGCGCCCAACGTAGGGTCACGCCCACGCCCTGACTAAGTTTTGGTCTCCTGCTCGATCTAGCCGGGCATTGTGGATTGCTATTACTCTCGGAGGAATCTTAGAGATATCTCGGGAAGTATCAGTAGTGACTTGTTTTATAAGCCTTTACTTTGTGAATAATTTTCGATACCACGTAGGTTGTAAACACAAACAGAGGCAGGCACTGCAAGATTCTTAGACAAAATTATGGTAGACACTTCAACCGCTAAATGTTGCACATCTGTTCGTTTGTTATTGCACCCTTTTACATCCAGTGAAATCCTTGCACATCGTTTATCTCGTTATGTGCTTTGCGTGATGCAAGCCGAGGCTCTTGCCAGTGAGATCTTCAAGCGCATACATATTGTTACCTACTGGTTTTACTACGCGGCATTTCCAAAATGTTTTAAAAAATTTCGCGTTTATGTTTTTCTTAAAGTCGCTCAGAATATGATTACGCCTATAAACCTCCTGTCCTGCCGCGTACTCAACTTGTCGTTTTCGTCTGTCGTATTGCTTTGCACTTTTTTCGTAGGCTGCGTGTAAATTTGCCTTAATTTTCTCGCGCCACAGTTCCATCTCATCCGCTCGTCCTAATGCGCGCAATTCATGGTCGTTCAACGAGTTTAACTTCCTGGCTAACTTGTAGTCCATGTGCTGCCCGAATAGCGCAAAAAACGGAGTGACGCCTGTTGCAGAATGCACTGAACTTCGCAACGCTCATTCGATTTCTGGTAGGTGTGCATCCCATTCCCGATGATCATCTTTGAGATACGCTCTACTGGCGGCTAAGACTGATTGATTAACCCTTTCCGCCGCATTGGATCGCGGTGAATAAAATGCCGTCTTGATATGGGTGATTTTAAATTCATCAACCATCTTGATGAATTCTTTCGAAGTAAATTGCACGCCATTATCGGTATGAATAATCTCTGGCACCCCGAAGCTTCCATTTTATTTCATCATCTGCTGCCCCACGATCAAACGATGAGGTAATTGAGGATGATAAATGAGGTAATTGAACATGTGATGACAATTTTCGAAAGTCGAAAATTACCGCACAACAATACTGCATCACAAGATCGCCAAGGAAGCATCCTTGATTGTGGGGAAAACTCACAAACAGAGCAACGAAGAACAACGGGAACATGTTTGCGAACTAAGCGCAACACAAACAGAACAACGGGAACATGTTTGCGAGCTAAGCGCAACACAAACAGAACACAAGCAGAACAACGGTAACATGTTTACGATCATGCAGCGTAGTGGTGCAATACGACACCACGATAGACCACGGTGACAATAGCCGATGGGTCCCACAAAACCAGCCTAGGCGAAGTCACAATAAGCATAGGTATAGGAGGCAAGAGCTACATGATACCGAGTCTCATCCTACCAGAAGTTGTTGACAACGTCATATTGGGTATGGATTTTCTATGCCAACCCAACGCTATGCTCCAGTTAGGCCCAGTTTTTCAGTGCTCGTTTAAACGACGATTAGTTAAACGTCAAACAAAAGTTAACTGAGATTTGGGTTTTACAGTGCGAGTTTAACTTACCTATGTTAAACGTATCTTATCTATATTTGTAAGAGAATTTATCTAAATGCAACCAGTATTTAGCGTATACCTAAACCTATTTTGGCAGCACCTGTCAATATTTTCATTTTTACAAAGGGAACAGCTGTTCTGGTGCAAATAAACAAAATTATTAGCATAATTTTGAACAAAGGTAAATGTCTGTACTCGAAGAAACAGCTGTTTCTTTATCTATTAAAAAGATAAATTAACCGGAGTTTTACTGGAGGTTAACTCACCAATATTGGCCGGTTAACCTACGTTTAAACGAGCACTGAAAAACACAATATGTCGTTTAAACGAAGGTTAACTGAGAAACGACGATAACCGAGCACTGAAAAACTGGCCCTTAGACGCACAAACGATACAACTAAAGCCCAGGGAGGACACGCATCACCAGACAATATGCACCACGATCAACGAGGCCCAAGAAGTCACAATAGAAGACGCAGAGAGAATTCTACAGGAGGAACTGCATAAGTTTGGTGATATCCAATGGACGAGCAGCATAACCGAGCACAAAATTATCATGCGCGACGATCAACCGATTAAACAGCGATATTTCCCGCGGAACCCGGCGATGCAAACAGTCATAAACAAGGAAATAGATGCATTACTAGAAAACAGGTGTATTGAACCATCCCACAGTCCCACAGCATACACCACATACTAGATCGACTACGAGATGCCCGCTACATAAGTAGCCTCGATTTAAAGAACGGATATTGGCATATTCCAATGGCAGAGAGTAGTAAACAATACACATCTTTCACGCTTCCTGGAAGAGGGCTATTCCAATGGCGCGTGATGCCGTTCGGCCTACATTCAGCACCAGCAACAGTCCAACGAGCACTAGACCAAGTCATCGGACCAGACATGGAACCCCACGCATTCGCTTACTTGGATGACATAATCGTCACGGGAGCATCACTAGAAGAACACTTGAGAAACTTGAAAGAAGTATTCCGACGAGTACGACAAGCGAATCTGAAATTAAACGTCGAAAAGTGCGAATTCTTCACGCGAGAAGTAAAGTATCTCGGACACGTCATCAGCGAACAGGGAATTCACACCGATCCTGACAAAATCACAGCAATCCAAGAATTGCAGCCACCAAACAACATGAAGGAACTTAGGCGATGCCTAGGCATAGCCTCGTGGTACCGACGATTCGTACCAAACTTCGCCGACATTGTACAACCCTTGACAACACTACTTCGTAAAGGCAAACACTGGAAGTGGGACGAGGCACAAAACGAAGCATTCAAAGAACTCAAGGCAAAGCTGACCTCTGCACCAATACTGGCCTGCCCAGACTTCAAAGGTTCACCCTCCAGACCGACGCCAGCGACTACGGACTTGGAGCAGTACTCACGCAAGACATCGACGGACAATAAAAGGTAATTGCATATGCCAGCCGACGGCGCAACAAGGCCGAAAACAATTATTCATCAACAGAGAAGGAATGCCTAGCTATCGTGTGGGCCATCAGGAAGATGCGTCCGTACCTAGAGGGATACTGGTTCACAGTATCACCGATCACCGATCACTTATCGTTGAAGTGGCTCAATTCCATAGAGAGTCCGTCAGAACGTATACCGAGATGGGCCCTAGAGCTCCAACAATACATGTTCGACGTACAATAACGGAAAGGAAAACTCAATGTGATCGCCGATGCGTTATCAAGGCAACCACAAGAACCACCACCAGAAAAGGCAGGAAAGATCACTACTATAGAGCCCACCACGACGGTAAATGCCTGCCTGTGGCTTGAGAAAAGGATAAAGGAAGTCAGGAATCCCCAGAAATACGCCGACTATGCAATGCAGAACGAGCAGGTGTACCGACACATCTCCCGTCAGCTGGACGACGAAGACACCACACCGTGGAAACTATGTGTGCCAACCAATCTACGAGAACGAGTCCTTCAAGAGAACCACGATAGCCCATGTGCCATGCACGGGGGTATTCGTAAAACCATGATAAGGATGGCCAACAAGTATTACTGGCCAGGGATGTTTCGCGATATAAAACGATACGTGCGAGATTGTAACTCATGTCAGAGGTATAAACCAAGTCAACAGAAGCCAGCAGGATACATGTTATCGCACATAGCCATAGAACCATGGTAGACGGTATGTACCGACTTCATTGGCGTGCTGCCACGTTCAAAACATGGAAATTGCAAGCTCCTAGTATTCTTTGACAAGTTTTCTAAATGGACCGAGATGATTCCACTTCGGAAAGCATCAACCGAACACTTAAAAACAACCTTCTGCGAACGGAAATTAGAACGTTTCGGAACGCCCAAGATCGTCATTACAGACAACGGCAGACAATTCGCGAGCACAGGATTCCTGAAGTTTCTCCGAGAGATGGGTATCAAACAACAGTTTACCGCACCATACAATCCACAAGAGAACCCGACAGAACGGGCCAACCGAACCGTGAAGACGATGATAGTACAACTCGCCGACAATCATCATAGAAATTTGGACGAAATGCTGCCCGAAATAACGTTGGCAATAAACAGCGGCGTTTCAGAAACGACTGGCTATAGCCCAGCCTTTGTGACTCAGGGACGGGAATTACGACGTCCGAAGTCATTATTCGATGAAGTAACCCCCGGTACCGGTCAAACACCACACACGCCGGAAGAAAAATTGACGAAGTTGAACGACGTACACGCAATTGTGGGACAAAACATGCAACGAGCAGCGCAGGACCAAGCACGTCACTACAACTTACGTCGCCGTCCATGGAGCCCTAAGCTGGGATAACAAGAGCTGGTGAAACAACATCACCTATCGAAGGCAGTGGACAACTTCGCAGCGAAGCTGGCGCCACGGTACGACGGACCATACCGCGTAACCAAATTTGTGTCACCGGTAATCGTGAACCTAAGAAGGGAAGGCAAGACGCGCACACGCAGGGCCCACGCAGGGCCCACGCGAACTCAAGGAGTTCCATCACGACGCACAGTGGACTAGAATTGCCAAAATTCTCTAACTTTTGATCAGATTAAGGTATTTAAATGCGGTTTTTTGCAAATGAAAGAATAAACATGTATCTTTACGCTAATCTAAGTACGAAATATATAGATATTTTTTTTTATATTTTTAAACAATTTCGACACGTCAGTCGCGTTCAATCAAAGTCGCGTCAAAAAAATAACCTTTTTATCTTATTTGTTTTTTTTTTTATTAAGTATTATTCATGCAATATTATTCATGCTTATTGTTTCAGCTTTGTTTATTTAAAAAATTTTAATATCGGAACATTTTTACATAAATTATTAAATACTCTAAAACACGAATACAATTTACAATAACACATACTTATTTATTTTCAAAAAAATATTCGTCTGTAGATTTCATTTAAAGTTCTCCAGCTTCTCTATCTAGAGGTATTGTTGTCTTAATAAACTTTTTTCTCAAAGACGAAATGTAAGGATCAGAAGAAATGAAGAGCATTCTAAATAAAACCTCATTGGTACCCTGACGTGAACACTTTCTTGTGTTGTGCTCTCTATAGTATCTATAATCTTTGTTTCGTTTCTCTTGTGCTTCTTCTGATAAATCTCCAATGGGTAATATCTGATGGTTAATTATGTCCTCCCCATGCATTAAAACCTTGTGAAATGTCGGTGACATAGTTCTCCATGGATACAACTGTCAAGTGGAGATCAGCAAGAAAAGAGTATAACAGATATAATGTTCATATTTTTTTTTTTTGCTTATGACGTCTCTATCAGGAATTGTTTTCAACAATGATTCATGCAGACAGAAAACATACCTTTTATAGAACTTTGAGTCGATGAGATATTAAGGCTACCGGAATGTTATTCGTCCTCATACTTGAATGATAAATGTTTTGGTCAGAGACAGTGAACTTCTGGACAAAATTTCAACCGCAAATTCGATCTACAAGCTGAGAAATTTATCTATAAGCATGGATGAATTTATATTCACTATAAAAAGAAGGCGTGGTAATGGTCCGATTTTGCCCATTTTCAATACCTATGATTTTCTAATGATAGACATTATTTTTGCCAAGTTTGATGAAGATATCTCTATTCGTTCTCCTATACCTGTCACGCCTCCTTTAATGCGTTACAAACGGAAGCACAAAGTGAATATATCCTCATCACTTCGTGTGTAGGGTATAGAAACTTCACTATAATAAAGTTAAATAATTAAGATAAGGAAAGAAACCCTATTCCGCGAAAAAATCGATCAAACAGGTACGAAAATACACCCCTTCCTAAAATCACAGGTACTCAGGAATATCCACAAAACAGGTAGGTAAAATTTTAAAACGAAAAAAAACGGTTCCGACGGGTCCGGGCGGGTCATGTATGTTGGGGGCATTCCTTTATAGCACTTCATAGTTTCAAAAACAATAAACTCCAGGATAAGCATTTATAAGCGCTGAGACTTATAATCTCCCAAAGTTAAAATATATATAAAAATTAACGTTTTTTTCAAAAATTACCGAAAAATACGTAGATTCAAGGCACAAAGTTGTTGTTATATTTTTCCTATAGATAATTAAATGACCTTTCAGAAACTACTTAATTCATTGAGTTATGTTGACTACTTTTTGAGATATAGTGAAATTTGGCAAAAAACTGAAATAATACAACTTTTTACAGAATGGAAAAAAGGTTCATATTTGATCGCCCACCAAAAGTATTCACGAAGGTTTCCGACCCAGATATTTTGGCTCATTAGGTATTGAACTATTATAAACAAAAGTGCATACCAAATTTTTCAAAAACTCGGAGCGACTTTTTGGACTTTTGGCCGCGGTTCCGAAGCGTCCACTCTGCGACGCAGAGTAAATCGGTAAAAGTTCGATACAAAGTAGTCCAATCTCGAAATAATTTTAGTAAAACCTAAAATCATGACCAGCGAGCCTTGCAAACACTCGTGGGACAAACAGAACCCAACCCAAAGTAAGCAATAAAACACAAACACACAACACTACACCAAACAAACTGGTCTGGTCGGAACAGTCGGATCGATCAGTCGTGTTTATATCGGCTCCTGTTTTAAATCCGTATTCCGTGTGAGTTTTAAAGTATTAAATCTAAATTCAAAGTGAATATTAAGTGCGATAGGCTGGCAACGCAGTAAGTGTTAATACGCGAGTGCTGTCTAGGACACATAAGCCAAATTTTAGTTTTTAAGTTCGGCTTAAATACAATATCCACAGAAGCAAAGTTTTCTTGCAATATATATTTCCCGCGCAACATTCCGTGACAATTAGTGAGACCGTAAATCGATCTGTCAAACGAGGATCAATATATCTGTCGCGCTACTGTCTTCGGAGGAGGTGGAGCTAATGACATATAGCGCCACTTTTTCCCTATTAAACACATTAGCAAATACAACTCGACCTACGGTTCATGTCTTCGCTAACGAGTATGTTTAGCGAGAACGAGACGGCACTAATATCACTTGCTGGGAAAGAGCAGACGACGTTAGTAGAAGGCAACGCCCAAATTATTGAACTGCAGCAAAATGGCGGCGGCATGCATTCCATCAGCAGCCAATCAACAGATGATCGCATCGACCTAGCGGACCCGTTCAAGCGAAGCAGTCGTATTGGTCGGTCGCCTTTGCAGGTGAATGCAGAGGAAAAAAACCTGGCGAGTTCAAATTCCTCTAGCCCTATGTGCAGCATGGACGCACAAGCAGAAAAATCACCGGCGTTGGTAAGTGATAAAACTAATGATTACATACCAAACCAAACGACTTTCTGCCGATTGGGAGAGCATATACGAGATCTGGTAAATATGTTGAAGGGCGGCAAACGGCGCACTATACATCAACCTATGCGTGACGCTATAGAGAGCATAAAGGCTCTTTACGAACTTTATGCTATAGAGACCCACGACGAAGGAGCGAAAATGGTGATAAGAGCGAGCAAATCCTCACAAACGTCACCCTGGCTCAAAGATAAAAGCAACAAGAGAAAACAAGCGGCAGAAAGTGATAAGCCCAATTCTAAAAGAAAGGCTGCAGAACCAACAAGCTGCAGAACCCTATCGACGATTCAGAAGTCATCAAGTGTAAAAATACAAACAACAGATGGAAATCAAGTTCCATCAAACAAAAATGATGAGGGCTGGATAACAGTCAAACCAAAGCGCCTAGAAAAACCTAAAGAGATGAAGCCGCATAGAACAAAGCCGGATGCGGTAGTGATCACGACAAAGGGCGTTCTTTCATATGCCGATATTTTGCGGAAAATGAAAACAGACACCAAACTTGTTGAACTGAGTGGAGCTGTTAAAAAAATTCGAAGGACTTAAAAAGGAGACCTTTTATTACAACTCAGCGAGTTGGAAGACAAAGCAGAGCAGTTTAGGAGTGCTATCGGTAACACACTTGGTGATCAAGCCGCAGTTAGTAGCCTGAAACAACGGGTGTCTGTCGATATAAAGGATATAGACGAGATCACCACCGAAAAAGATATTTATGAAGCGATTAAATCACAAACTGGTATACAGGATGTTGCTATTGATGACGTCATCAACTTAAGAAGAGCGTATGGTGGCACGCAAACTGCGACTGTTAAATTAACGGCGGAAAATGCAAACAACCTGCTTAAGCTTGGAAGCATTAAAATTGGCTGGGTAATCTGCCGCATTCGAGAAAATAATAGGCTAATCCGATGTTTCAGATGTCTGGAATTCGGACACATATCGAGGCGTTGTAAAAATATATGCGACCGTTCAAAATGCTGTATGAGATGCGGGGTAGAAGGTCACTTGGCGAGAGAGTGTAACAACGAGCCGCTGTGTATGTTCTGTAAAGCGGACAAATCAAAGGATGCTAAACATACGGCTGGCGGCAGCGGATGCCCATTCTTGAAGGTGGCATTAACTCAGAAGCGACAATGAAAGTGATCCAAATCAATCTAAATCATTGCGAAGCAGCACATGATCTCCTGGAACAAACAGTCAGAGAAGAGAACGTCGATCTGGTCTTAGTAAGCGAGCCATATAAGCGCAAACATGGTAATCAATGGATTGCTGACAAATCCAGTATGGCAGCCATTTGGGCGTGTGGTGCAGTAATGCTCGAAAATACAAACAACCATTTTGCAGGCTTTGTAAGAGCGAAAGTAAGTGGAGTACACTTCTACAGTTGTTATGCCCCTCCTAGATGGACTCATGAGGAGTATCAAAAAATGCTAGATGACCTCGTAGCAGATGCCAGAACAAGATCACCAGTTGCTATTGCGGGCGACTTTAATGCGTGGGCTGTAGAGTGGGGTAGTAGTCGCACCAACGCAAGGGGCCGAAGCCTACTGGAAACATTCGCTTCACTTGAAGTAGTCTTGCTTAATAATGGTAGCAAATATACCTATAGGCGAGCGGGTGCAGGATCAGTTATTGATATCACATTTGTTAGCCCATCTCTAGCAGGACCTTCCAAATGGTGGGTAAGCGAGCGCTATACTCAAAGTGACCATCAAGCGATTATTTTCGAGATCCGAAGCCGCAGGGACGTATCGAAATACATGCCAAAACCCACAGGCCCGAAATGGAAAGTTTCGGCCTTCGACAGATTGGCTTTCAACGAAATGATCGACGCTTACCAACCGTCATTTGTAGCCGCAAAAGAGCTTGCAAACGGCATACACGCAGCGCTAATAGAAGCGTGTGACGCATCAATGCCCCGTAGAAAAGTAAATAAACGAGCACCTCCATGCTACTGGTGGAACGATAACATTCGTCTACTCAGAGCAGACTGCCTAAAGGCTAGACGACGTTTACAGCGATCACGGGGTACACCAGAGTTTGATGAGCGTCTAAATGCGTTCAAAACTCTCCGGAAAAAGCTGAAGACAGCAATCAAGCAAAGCAAAGCACAGTGCTTTAAGCGCCTCTGCGAAGAAACGGATTCAAACCCCTGGGGTACGGGTTACAGAGTAGTAATGCGGAAACTTAAAAGTCACAGGTCGTCACAGATTACGTGTCCGGTGGTATTAGAGAATATAGTAACCACACTATTCCCCAGACACAGAATACCGCAGACAGAGCACAGGGTCCTGTGCACGGTACCCACAGATATACCACCAGTGACTGCAGAAGAGGTAGAGGAGGCATATAAAAGGTTCGGTGATGGCAAAGCGCCTGGACCAGATGGGGTGCCAAATATCGCACTTAAAGCTGCGATCCTCAGAAAACCTGAAATATTTGCACAGACGTTCCAGAAATGTATTGAAGAGGGCGTTTTTCCGGATCCTTGGAAAGTGCAAAGACTACTGCTGATTCCAAAAGGGAAAAAACCCCCCGAAGAACCGGCATCATACCGACCAATATGTCTACTGGACACAATCGGTAAAGTTTTGGAACGCATTTTAGGTGACCGCTTGCAATCATTTATAGATGAAAAGGCAGCTCTGTCCGATCGCCAATACGGCTTTAGAAAGTTTCGATCAACCATCGATGCAGTAAATGCTGTTGTCCGAATCGCGTCCAGTGCAATATCAGGCCAAAGGTGGAAAGGAGGGTCAAAAGAGTACTGTGCGGTGATCACTCTGGACGTTAAAAACGCCTTCAACACGGCCAGTTGGTTACGCATCAGGAGCGCACTTAGAAGAATACAGGCCCCAAAATATCTCATAGATATAGTAACTAATTATCTCTCCAACAGAAAACTGGTATATCAGACCGAGAATGGAGCGGAATCCTATCAAATATCAGCAGGCGTTCCACAAGGATCGGTGCTTGGCCTACTCCTGTGGAATATAATGTATGACCAGATCCTGAGACTTCAGCAGCCAAATGGGGTGACAACAATAGGATATGCAGATGACTTAGCAATTGTCGTTGTGGCAAAGCATATAAGTGAAATAGAAACGGCAGCTAACGTTGCTATATGCCAAGTTAAGAGGTGGCTGGAAGAGGTGGGTCTCGATCTAGCCGCTCATAAAACAGAAGCGCTTCTTATAAGCAGCCGGAAAAAGGTTGAATACGCAAAGTTCGTAGTAGATGGTCTTACTATCCAGTCATCACTTTCTCTAAAATATCTTGGAGTAATTTTAGACAACAGACTGAACTTCAAGCAGCACGTCAACTATGCATCCGAGAAGGCTGCAAGAGCTCTAGCATCACTGTCTAGACTTCTCCCAAACGTGGGTGGCCCAAAACCTCCTAGAAGAAAACTCTTGGCGTCTGTCGTAAGCTCGATAGTGCTTTATGCGGCGCCGATATGGGCAGATGCCTTAAACATGAAATCATCGAGAAGGAAGTTGCTTGCTGTTCACAGACTGAGCACCTTGCGAGTGATTAGTGGCTTCCGCACAGTCTCCGCCGACGCTGCATGCGTAATAGCAGCAATGATTCCTATTGATATCTTGGCGTCCGAAAAGAAACGAGTCTACTATCGATGCCGAGAAAATCAGGCTAGAAAGAAAGAAATAGTGCTGGAAGAAAGAAGGGTTTCGATCGCTGAATGGCAGGAACGTTGGACATGTCGCGATCGCAATTTCTAGTTCCGGGTAAGATGAACTTTCAAGGCCAGTATTATTATTATTTCATAATACTGCTCCGCGGCTGAGTCAAGGCCAAGTTCATATTATTGCAACCACAGCACTTTGCTTGGTCAGCCAAAGCTTTAGTTTAATTTGGTTTAGTCAAGCTTTGGTTCAATTAACTTCCAAAGCCAAGGTAGCAACCAGAACACTTCGCATGGAATGGATTGTGGAAGCTAGCGTTCAATAGCGAGCTTCTAAACCATAAAAACCATAGCGCTTGGCATTAAAATGGATTGTGGAAGCTAGCTTTCGGTAGCAAGCTTCCAAACCATAAAAACGGTTGGCTTGGAAGAAAACACGATCAGAATCCACACGCGGAAGAATTAAATTGGGAACGATTCCGCGTATTGATTCTGCGAATATTACAATTTTAATATTGCGAAATAATGGAAATTGCGAAACACGGCATACTGACCCACTTCATTCAGGTCGACGTCTGTGTCGACCGAGCTAACGTGGAATCTAGAAAAGATTCCAACGAGAGTCTTGTAAATATATCCAAACGACGAGGTCGTTAAGCCGCGTATAAAGTCGCGTGGTAGTAATCTATATTAATAAGTGTAAATAAAACTTAATGTAACTCAACCCTAGTGAATAAGGACAAAAGGTGTCAATTTAATATATATATATACAAACGTGTTAAAATAGAAATTGAAAACCAAACACCAGGAGTTTTACTAGTTATCAAAAGGACAACTAAACTATAAGAAGGCCACCCGAAGTAAAAATACAACATATTGGAGCAGCCGGATGTTCGAGCCGAGGATCGCTCGAATAAAGGAAATAGTAAGTAACAATAAAATACGGAAATTAAAAATAAGAATAGCAGCTTAGATTACTTAAAAGAGAAGTGAAAACACGAAATTGAAAAAATAAATAAGTGAAATACGAAAATTAAAAATAAGAATAGCAGCTTAGATTAGTTAAAAGATAAGTGATATAACACAGATTAGTAGCTTAGGAAAAAGCAGGAAGTGAAGCAGGAAGGAAAAGTTATAAGTTATAAGCTGTGACGACAATTTTCGAAAGTCGAAAATTACCGCACAACAATACTGCTTCACAAGATCGCCAAGGAAGCAACCTTGGTTGTGGGGAAAACTCCCAAACAGAACAACGGGAACATGTTTGCGAACTAAGCGCAACACAAACAGAACACAAGCAGAACAACGGGAACATGTTTGCGAACTAAGCGCAACACAAACAGAACACAAGCAGAACAACGGGAACATGTTTGCGAACTAAGCGCAACACAAACAGAACACAAGCAGAACAGCGGTAACATGTTTACGATCCCAGCGCAACACAGCCAGAGCAGCGAGGATCAACGGGAACATGTTTGCGATCTAAGCGCAATACAAACAGAACAACGGGAAGATGTTTACGAGCTGAGAGCAACACAAGCAGAACAACGGGAACATGTTTGCCAACTAAGTGCAACACATGTTTGCCAACTAAGTGCAACACTTGCAAGAAACAAAGCAGCGACAAACAACGGGACCCTGTTTACGAACAAACTTGGAACCCAAGAACAAGCAACTCAGAACATATAAATACACAAGCCACAGTACAGAAGGGGTCAGGCGGCTAACAGTCAAACTAGAGTGCACATCGCATACACGATATAGACCAGTCACCGAGCAGTCAAGTTCTAGTGAACATCGCATCCGCGCAACAGTCAAGTTAGAAAATATAGAATAAATAAGTGTGAACAAAATTGAATAAATAAATAAATAATTGAAATAAAAATACAACCGAATCCGAGTCTTGTAATTTGAACCCTGGAGGCCGCTGAGATTGTCCCGGCCGAAAGTTCGTTACAAGTGGCGCCCGAACAGGGACTTTGATTACACAAAAGACAAGAAAGGAACGTAGAGAAAACAAACCAACGACAAAATGGTAGAAATTGGATGGGTATACAAACTCACCAAGGAAGAGCTGAGGAGCCTCCTGGTGACATATGGACTCGACACAGAAGGCTCATGGGAAGACAAACGAAAACGGTTCTGCGACTGGATCAGCGACGAGTTCCACGAGTCGGACGTAGACGACCAATTGAAGGCATTCGAGCTGAAGTATGGCAGGGGAAGTACACCGACACAGCAACCGAGAGTGAAAACTCCGGAACCAAGACCAGGCCAACAGGAAGCAACGACGAGCAGACTAAAGTCAATCGACCCGAACACGCTCTTCGTGCCATCTGACCACACCGCAGCGCCCACACTTCGGGCCCCGTCCCAACTCTATTCCATGGTCATCGACATAGTCCGGAAATGATCTGAGAGATATGAGGGAGACAAGGATCCTCTGCTTTTTACGGAGAGGATCGAAGAGTTGGCAGAAACATTCATCCTCGATCTGGACTTACTACCAAGGACCATGCCAGAGATGCTAAAGGGAAAAGCGTTGCTATGGTATCGGAACAACAGCGCGAAGTGGCAGCGATGGAAAGCATTCAAAAAAGACTTCCATAAATTCTTTATACCGCCTCGCTACTTCGAAAGCCTGGAAGACAAGATCCGGAGCTCATGTAAGATGGAACCAGAAATGTTCAAGGACAATGTGATCCGCCTGCAAAACCTCATGCGATACGCCGACTACGACGAAGCACAGAAACTGGAACGGATCTACCGGAACGGGAGGACCGAATTTCAGTTCTACATCAAACGGATGGATTTCCACACGCTACAGGAGTTGATGACACTGGCCGAAGACTTCGAGTGTCTAGCCGCCGGAGGACCAGACCTTAGAGCCAACGGCCCGGTTAGTCAGCAGGAACGAAACACACGACAGGTAGTTGGGCCTGAACAACGAATCGATCCGAGGACCGCGTGTCGCAATTGCGGAAAAGATGGACACAGAGCCCAGAGATGTCGCAACCGCCAGGTTCTCTTCTGCTGGCAGTGCGGAAGAAGAGGAGTCTGTACAATCGAGTGCTGCCGAACACAACAGGGAAACGCATCGGGACTCCGCCCTCAGCGAGTGGGGGCAGAATTCCCAAGGAGAAACACTCGCGAGCAATAAATGCCAGTCTTCGGGTCGACAAGGGACGCATCTACGCCAGGGTGTCCCTCAATGGAGAAGAGGTCGACGCAACCATTGACACTGGCGCGACGACGAAGTTTTATATCCCAGAACATAGTCAACAAAACAACGAGGATTAACAATACGACACCACGAAAGACCACGGTGACACTAGCCGATGGGTCCCACAAAACCAGCCTAGGTGAAGTCACAATAAGCATAGGTATAGGAGGCAAGAGCTACATGATACCGAGTCTCATCCTACCAGAAGTTGTCGACGACGTCATATTGGGTATGGATTTTCTATGCCAAGCCAACGCTATGCTCCAGTTAGGCACCCAAACGATACAACTAAACCCCAGGGAGGACACGCATCACCAGACCATATGCACCACGATCAACCAGACCCAAGAAGTCACAAAAGAAGACGCAAAGAGAATTCTACATGAGGAACTGCATAAATTTGGCGATATCCAAGGGACGAGCAGCATAACCGAGCACAAAATTATCATGCGCGACGATCAACCGATTAAACAGCGATACTTCCCGCGGAACCCGGCGATGCAAACAGTCATAAACAAGGAAATAGATGCATTACTAGAAAACAGGTGCATTGAACCATCCCACAGTCCATATAGTGCGCCGATAGTACTAGTCCGCAAGAAAACAGGCAAGTGGCGACTATGCATTGATTACCGACAATTAAACACGAAGTCTGTCCCGGACGCCTACCCAATACCACGCATACACCACATACTAGATCGACTACGAGATGCCCGCTACATAAGTAGCCTCGATTTAAAGAACGGATATTGGCATATTCCAATGGCAGAGAGTAGTAAACAATACACATCTTTCACGCTTCCTGGAAGGGGGCTATTCCAATGGCGCGTGATGCCGTTCGGCCTACATTCAGCACCAGCAACATTCCAGCGAGCACTATGCCAAATCATCGGAACAGACATGGAACCCCACGCATTCGCTTACTTGGATGACATAATCGTCACGGGAGCATCACTAGAAGAACACTTGAGAAACTTGAAAGAAGTATTCCGACGATTACGACAAGCGAATCTGAAATTAAACGTCGAAAAGTGCGAATTCTTCAAGCGAGAAGTAAAGTATCTCGGACACGTCATCAGCGAACAGGGAATTCACACCGATCCTGACAAAATCACAGCAATTCAAGAATTGCAGCCACCAACCAACAACAAGGAACTTAGGCGATGCCTAGGCATAGCCTCGTGGTACCGACGATTCATACCAAACTTCGCCAACATTGTACAACCCTTGACAATACTACTCCGCAAAGGCAAACACTGGAAGTGGGACGAGGCACAAAACGAAGCATTCAAAGAACTCAAGGCAAAGCTGAACTCTGCACCAGTACTGGCCTTCCCAGACTTCAATCGAAGGTTCACCCTCCAGACCGACGCCAGCGACTACGGACTTGGAGCAGTACTCACGCAAGACATCGACGGACAAGAAAGGGTAATTGCATATGCCAGCCGACGGCGCAACAAGGCCGAAAACAATTATTCATCAACAGAGAAGGAATGCCTAGCTATCGTGTGGGCCATCAGGAAGATGCGTCCGTACCTAGAGGGATACTGGTTCACAGTATCACCGATCACCGATCACTTATCGTTGAAGTGGCTCAATTCCATAGAGAGTCCGTCAGGACGTATAGCGAGATGGTCCCTAGAGCTCCAACAATACATGTTCGACGTACAATACCGGAAAGGAAAACTCAATGTGATCGCCGATGCGTTATCAAGGCAACCACAAGAACCACCGCCAGAAAAGGCAGGAAAGATCACTACTATAGAGCCCACCACGACGGTAAATGCCTGCCCGTAGCTTGAAAAGAGGATAAAGGAATTCAGAGAGAATCCCCAGAAATACGCCGACTATGCAATGCATAACGAGCAGCTGTACCGACACATCTCCCGTCAGCTGGACGACGAAGACACCACACCGTGGAAACTATGTGTGCCAACCAATCTACGAGAGCGAGTCCTTCAAGAGAACCACGATAGCCCATGTGCCGCGCACGGGGGTATTCGTAAAACCATGATCAGGATGGCCAACAAGTATTACTGGCCAGGGATGTTTCGCGATATAAAACAATACGTGCGAAATTGTAACTCATGTCAGAGGTATAAACCAAGTCAACAGAAGCCAGCAGGATACATGTTATCGCACATAGCCAGAGAACTATGGGAAACGGTATGTACCGACTTCATTGGCCTGCTGCCACGTTCAAAACATGGAAATTGCATGCTACTAGTATTCTTTGACAAGTTTTCTAAATGGACCGAGATGATTCCGCTTCGGAAAGCATCAACCGAACACTTAAAAAGAGCCTTCCGCGAACGGATCTTAGCACGATTCGGAACGCCCAAGATCGTCATAACAGACAACGGCAGCCAATTCGCGAGCATAGGATTCCGGAAGTTTCTCCAAGAGATGGGTATCAAACAACAGTTTACCGCACCATACACCCCACAAGAGAACCCAACAGAACGGGCCAATCGAACCGTGAAGACGATGATAGCACAACTCGCCGACAATCATCATAGAAATTGGGACGAAATGCTGCCCGAAATAACGTTGGCAATAAACAGCAGCGTTTCAGAAACGACTGGCTATAGCCCAGCCTATGTGACTCAGGGACGGGAATTACGACTTCCGAAGTCATTATTCGATGAAGTAACCCCCGGTACCGGTCAAACACCACACACGCCGGAAGAAAAATTGACGAAGTTGAACGACGTACACGCAATTGTGGGACAAAACATGCAACGAGCAGCGCAGGACCAAACACGTCACTACAACTTACGTCGCCGTCCATGGCGCCCTAAGCTGGGACAACAAGTGCTGGTGAAACAACATCACCTATCGAAGGCAGTGGACAACTTCGCAGCGAAGCTGGCGCCACGGTAAGACGGACCATACCGCGAAACCAAATTTGTGTCACCGGTAATCGTGAACCTAAGAAGGGAAGGCGAGACGCGCACACGCAGGGCCCACGTCAGCGAACTCAAGGAGTTCCATCACGACGCAGAGTAAAGTGGGAAAAGTTCGATACAAAGTAGTTCAACCTCGAATTAATTTTAGTAAAACCTAAAATAATGACCAGCGACCCTTGCAAACACTCATGGGACAAACAGAACCCAACCCAAAGTAAGCCGAGTCAAGACGAACAAATAAAACACAAACACACAACACTACACCAAACAAACAGAAATGTAACCAAAATGCCGATGTGAACCCGAACATGCCAGACAACAAATCTGGGAAAAGGCCCATTGGTTATGGGAAAATTTGAAGAAAAGGGAGGAAACCTAACATAAAGTACAACACTGGCGGATGGGAGAAAAAAAGAGGGGACCGAGATTTAGGAACCAAAATATCCAACAACACAAGTACGTAGTGAACCAGTAAAAAGCAGCGACTTTTATACACCAAAACGCAACAACAAACACACGCAACAAAATTGGAGCGAGATCTAGAGGACAACAATAAAACAACAAACACACGCAACAAAATTGGAGCGAGATTTAGAAGACAAAACACAACAACAAACACACGCAACAAATTGGACCGAGAGTTAGAAGACAAAACGCAACAACAAACACACGCAACAAAATTGGAGCGAGATCTAGAGGACAACAATAAAACAACAAACACACGCAACAAAATTGGAGCGAGATTTAGAAGACAAAACACAACAACAAACACAAGCAAAAAAATTGGACCGAGAGTTAGAAGACAAAACACAGCAACAAACATACGCAACAAAAGTGGAGCGAGATTTAGGGGACAACAATAAAACAACAAACACACGCGACAAAATTGGACCGAGAGTTAGAAGACAAAACGCAACAACAAACACACGCAACAAACTTGGAGCGAGATCTAGAGGACAACAATAAAACAACAAACACACGCAACAAAATTGGAGCGAGATTTAGAAGACAACAAGAAAGCAACAAACACACGCAACAAAATTGGACCGAGAGCTAGAAGACAAAACGCAACAACAAACACACGCAACAAAATTGGAGCGAGATCTAGAGGACAACAATAAAACAACAAACACACGCAACAAAATTGGAGCGAGATTTAGAAGACAAAACACAACAACAAACACACGCAACAAATTGGACCGAGAGTTAGAAGACAAAACACAGCAACAAACATACGCAACAAAAGTGGAGCGAGATTTAGGGGACAACAATAACACAACAAACACACGCAACAAAATTTGGAGCGAGATTTAGAAGACAAAACACAGCAACAAACATACGCAACAAAAGTGGAGCGAGATTTAGAGGACAACAATAAACCAACAAGCACACGCAACAAAATTGTAGCGAGATTTAGAAGACAAAACACAACAACTAACACACGCAACGAAACTGGAGCGGGATTTAGAAGACAACAATAAAACAACAACCACACGCGGAACAAGACCGGGATGCAGGAACTAGAATGCAACGGTGAAAAGGAGCGAGTTTTAGAACAATGCAAAGAGGCTAATTGTCGAAGCCAAATATACAACAACAAACACCCACACCGGACCGAAAGTTAGAAGACAATAATCCAACAACAAACACACGCAAACAAAACCGAGATGCGGAAACCAAGGTGCTCCGGTAAAAAGAAGCGGGTTTTAGCAATCAACCCTACAAACAAATACAAACCTCAAGGAAACTCAAGGAAAAAGGAAAGAAATGATAGACGACAGCTAGATCACAAGAACACGCGCAACAAGTAAACCATTCGTAGTCAGACTTTCAAAGTGATCACACGAAAACCCAGCGAACGATGCCTTACCCAACGATAATTATAATTGATTCCGATGACGACACCAGCGATTTACCAGGACACGAGAACCCGTACAACTATCGGGAACAGACGAACGGCGGTAACCTCTATTACCCACCAGATAATGACACACGCTACGAACCGGACAACGATATGGACACCGACATGAACGACGAACTATACACCGGAACGGAGGACATACGCGAGGAACAGGATAACGAAGCGGAACACGAGATAACAAGGGACAGGTGGGAACTAATCACCATGATGGATAAGATCCGGCTCTCCGATCGGATACTCACGGTAACCCAACATGTGCTGGTACGAACACAATACATACACGAGGACGATGGTGAGACCGAAGAAGAACAGGATACCTGGAGATCCTCGCAACTAGGGAACAACAAATCCACACGGAGCAACGACTGCACGACCAACATCAGGAACGAATGCAACAACTACAGGAGAGGAAACAACAACAACATCGACAACAAAGCGAACAAAATCACGACTTAGAACGGATTCACGCCGAGCTGGAGAAAGAGAGGAAGAAAACCAGGCAACAGGAGCAGGAGATGCAAGTGCGACAATTAGAAATGGAGAAGATGGCAAGGGAAACGGAGAGGACGGGCGAAGAACTACAACAACTCAGAGGCGAAATCCAACAACACCAGCAAGGATACCAACGACAACAGGAGAAACTAAACGAGCTACAAATCGAAAATGGACGCAGGGCCCAGATCATGCACAACACAAGAAGGGAACTTGAGGATACTGTGACACAGATAGAGGAGTGGGAAGAACGAGCAAACCAACAAGAGGATAAGGCGGAACGAGGACAAAGGAAACTGTCAGACATGTTCCAGAGGACAAAACGTTACACGGACGAGATGAGGGAGATACACGCACGGAAACACGCCCCAACACCGAAGGACACGCAAGAGAGGGGACAGAAAGCACCCCCACAACAACTTCCACCAACGGCGAACAGGAGCGACGATGAAGTCGCCTGGGAGGTTCTCCAAAGGCACAAACGCCGAACCGCCAAAGGGTGGACCGCAGCACCGACCAGCGGCCGACGAAAATTCGGATCCGCCAGAATGGGAAGGTGGGAGTAAAGAAAACGCAGACTAAGGAGCAAATGACAGGAGGAGGTACTAGGAGGAAAAGGGGGGAAACGAAGAAACACCTAAAGGGAAAGAAACACACAGCTTCTGGCCACGCCACCCGAAGCAAGAAGGGAGTGTGACGACAATTTTCGAAAGTCGAAAATTACCGCACAACAATACTGCTTCACAAGATCGCCAAGGAAGCAACCTTGATTGTGGGGAAAACTCACAAACAGAACAACGGGAACATGTTTGCGAACTAAGCGCGACACAAACAGAACACAAGCAGAACGACGGGAACATGTTTGCGAACTAAGCGCAACATAAACAGAACACAAGCAGAACAGCGGTAACATGTTTACGATCCCAGCGCAACACAGCCAGAGCAGCGAGGATCAACGGGAACATGTTTGCCAACTAAGCGCAACACAAACAGAACACAAGCAGAACAACGGTAACATGTTTACGATCCCAGCGCAACACAGCCAGAGCAGCGAGGACCAACGGGAACATGTTTGCGAACTAAGCGCAATACAAACAGAACAACGGGAAGATGTTTACGAGCTTAGAGCAACACAAGCAGAACAACGGGAACATGTTTGCCAACTAAGTGCAACACTTGCAAGAAACATAGCAGCGACAAACAACGGGACCCTGTTTACGAACAAACTTGGAAACCAAGAACAAGCAACTCAGAACATATAAATACACAAGCCACAGTACAGAAGGGATCAGGCGGCTAACAGTCAAACTAGAGTGCACATCGCATACACGATATAGACCAGTCAACGAGCAGTCAAGTTCTAGTGAACATCGCATCCGCGCAACAGTCAAGTTAGAAAATATAGAATAAATAAGTGTGAACAAAATTGAATAAATAAATAAATAATTGAAATAAAAATACAACCGAATCCGAGTCTTGTAATTTGAACCCTGGAGGCCGCTGAGATTATCCCGGCCGAGAGTTCGTTACAAAGTTAGTTAAAATTAAAAGTTAAGAGCAAGTGATCGTATATGCGAAAAACAAGTTTAAGAGAAAAAAAGGAAAATTGTATTAGAGAAAGTAGGATTTTTTTTTTGTTTTTTTTAAAAAGAAAATTAAGATTATCAAGAAATAAAGGTGATAGTGTTGTTTTGTTGTAGTCTGAAATTAAAAGTGTGAAATAGGGAACTATGAAAAAAAAAATCCCTAAGGCAAATTGAATTGGAATCCAATGCGGAATCAGAAAATTTTAGGTTTAATAAGGAAACAAGTTTTAATTTAATTTTAAAACAAACAAATGCAAATTACAGCAAATAGAGAATTTGTAATTTGCCGACCTTAAAACAAAAAGGAAAAATAAAAAAAAAAAAAAATATTTAGAAAAAAAAAATATATTTCGAATAAATGTAATAACAATGTTGTACATGAACTAACAATTTAAATGAAATTAAAACAAGTGATTTAGCATGTTAGAAAGTCAACAGAAGTCCAATAAGTGAAAAGCAGATGTGCGGGAAACGTATAATAATTAATTCAAGGAGAATGTTTGGAATCCAAATTCAAAAATTACAAATTTACAGAATTAGTTACTGTGATTAGCAAATTGGCGAAAATCAGAGTGACCTTATTAACTTAAATAAATTTTATTTAACGTGGTAAAGTTCGGATGATAAAAGCAAATTGTTAAAAACAGTTTTCGTTGTATCATTTCTGGGTATGTGTCTTAGACGTTTGACTTCAAATGACACATGTTAAATAAATTTTAACATTTAAGTAATTTGAATTCAAAGTCGCACATGTTAATTCGATTAAGTGACGAATAATTTTATAAATTCATTGGATTGCAAGTCGCACATTTTACTTTATCTCATTTAAAAGTAAAACATTTTAAAAAACAGATTAAAATTTCCTTACTAATGAAAATGGAAATTTTAAAAATTAACAGGAAAGGGAAAATCGCTGAAAAACTTCATCAAACAAATGGAGTACATTCCACAAAACGTGACGGAAACTAAAGTACAACCCCCCAAGTACATACCATCGGAGATAAAGAGGCAGGGACCGGCGAGATTAACAATAGAGGAATACGGGAAGCGGCAGCAGATTCGAAAGAAAAAAAACGCTACCGCAATACCGCAGCCAGAAGAAAGAACAGAGCCAAAGCAGCGGCGCGGTGGCAAATTGGTCAAGGAAAGGAAGCGATTAGCTTATCTGAAGGCACTGTTGACAGATGACGTAAACCCAATCCCGTGGGACAGGACACACAAAGTTTGGGAAGAGGTTGATCAACTGGAGCAAAGTTTGAGAGAACGCAAACGGAAAGGAGCTAGAGACATGAAGACACAACAAATTCCCAAAAATCCTAAGGAAGAAAACCATAATGGTTCTTAAATTATACATATATCTAAAATTAGAGACCGTAAATTTAAAAAAAAAAAATAATAAAAAAATTTGGAAACAATAATTAAAATTATACAAATAAAACTAATATGTCGGAACACGACCGAATAAAATAATTTTGCTTAAATGGTTACAATGAAAGGCGAAAAATACAATCGAAAATTTTAATGCTATTTTTGGCAAGTCAAAACCAAATTTTGAGCTAGCTTAATGGAAACCACTTTAGGAAACAAAAATTAAACTATGTTTATATTGAAGTTTGATAAATAAAGAAAAGTCAACAAACAAATTCGTTAGTTTTTTTTTTGCTTTCAATAACAAATTAATTAATAGTATCCAGGCTAGCAGCGATAGCTGCAAGACAATAAATAAAATAAATTATGCTTAATTGCAAGAAACTCATTGCAAAAGAAGTAGGTCATAAACTTGAACTTGAACTTCAAGCAAGGCCAGAATTGTCAAACTAAAAGCAGCAGCTGGTAGCAAAAACAATACAAAAACCAAAGACAATAAACACAAAAGTACGTCAGGCAACGGGCGAGCATAATTAAGCAACGAGCTCGGATTACACAAGAAAATAATAAAAGAAGCAAAACAACAGGCGTACGAATGTATAGCGAATGTTTACAAATCGATGGAAAAAAAAGAGGGGTGTCAATGAGCCGTATTAAAGCTGAGTAAGCAAAAGTTAATTGCTTTTAGAGAATCAATTAAAGTTTTAATTGACTCCGAAAATATCCAAACATATACTTATAATAATAAGTATAGGATAATTAATGGCCGAATCGCTACAAGAACAAGCATATTTAGCCTTAGAAAGGAACCATAAGGATCTAATAAGGCAAATAGAAGACCTTGCATCAAAGCTTTGGAACATCCTGAGAAACACTGTGTCCAACCAGGAAAATTTAGAACTAATCAAGACTAAAATACAAGCCCTAGGAGAAAGACCGACTTTAGAAAAAACAGACGCGGTCATAGATGAATTGCTGTATTTTTTTCAAAATATTATAAGAAATAAAAACCAAGGCCTAAGTGACTGTTTATCAGAATTTAACGCTTTAAAAAAGAAATACGATACTTGTGTAAACGAAAAACATTTTCAAGAGGAAATACTAAGGACTTTGGAAGACGAGAACGAGCAATTAAGGAAATTACTTAATGATAAGGGATTAACCGAAGAAACATTAAATAGAACATTAGAACAGGAATCAGCACAAAAGTCAAGAGAAGACTGTGCATCTTTAGAAAAGGCGCATTCCCGAATCCAAGATTAAAAGAGGAAAACGGACGGCTAAAACAGGAAATAGAGCTAGCGCATAACCAATCACTATACCATAAGGAACCAACCCCCGCCGCACCCAGTCCAAAGGAATATAATCCAATTTCATTCCCTACATATAAGCAACCAGCGGCAGATCACAGCAAGATGGGTATAGCGGAAATAGCCAAAATAACAAGCAGTATTGTTCCACTGTTTGCAGGCACGCAGTCACCAGATTTGAGAGGTGAAGTGTATAAGTTCATACAGGCGTGCGAGTTAGCTACAAATGAAGCAACTGAAGCAAATAAATCACTTTACATAGAATGCATCAAACAAAGATTATATGGAGACGCTTATGATCTTGTAGGCACACAACATGTCAACACTCTAGAGGAATTATACCTAGCGATACGAAGAGTCTACCTACCAACAGCTGCATTAGACGTAACGTTGTCAGAACTCCAGAATTGCAGCCAATTGCACAATGAGGACGTCCGGCAGTTCGCAAGACGCCTCAACATGAAAAAAACACAGGCATTGCAAATAGTAAAAGACACATATAAGGGAGTAGGTAACTGCGCACTTGTATCCATGGTAACGACATCGGCAAATAAGGCGTTTAGAACAGGGTTAACAGATGCAACGTTACGAACGCACATGTTAAATGTGAAAGGGAAAAGTATTGAGGAAATGACTGAAATAGCAGTAAGCACGCTGGTGGAAATACAAAGAAGTAACTCCATTCATGAACCCAATATTACACTAATATTTAATATGAATTCGATTGAACCATATATAACACCTGCAGTAAATAATCACGTGAATTACAAAAGACCAGAAATAAGGCAGAACATCTCGAGAGCGCCACAAGATAAAATAATTTGTTCATTTTGTAATAAACGCGGGCATACGAGAGAAAAATGTTTAACTAGAGAAAACACACCGTATTGTCCAAAATGTCTAACATATGGTCACGAGACAAACTGGAGGTGCAACACCGATGACTACAATAGAAGCGAACAACAAAAATCAAGGGCCGAATAATCGGAACCAAGGGAGTCACCAATGGAACCGACCTAACCAAATTGGGAACCAAATCAAGTACAGCAAACCTGGAACCCAAATCAAGTACAGCCAACCGGGCAACCAAACCAACCCCAGCAAAATTGGCAACAACAGGCACAAAAGAATTGGAATCAAAAGCAAAAGAACCCCGGGAACCCAAAACCGAATCCGTTTAAGGGGTTCAAGGGTCTCAGAGCACTACAAACATGCCGAATGGCAAGAATCCAACAATATGTAATTGGTGTAACAGACCAGGACACATAAAAGCAAACTGTGCAGCTAAAAGGAGTTGGGAAACTCTGCAAAACAATCAGCAGGGAAACCGGCAAGGGCCCAGACAAGGCCAGTAATCTGGGAACCCAACAAGAATAGAAATTTAGGGCCAAAAGAAGTAGTAACAGTACGTCCAACATCGGAATAGATCGTGGATACGTTACCGACTTCAGAAATATTAGAAGCTAATAAAGCTAAAAATAGTGGGTACAAATTTATTTATTTATTTATTTATTTATTTATTTATTTAACTTCACCTACCGGGTTGATACCCTTACAGATTGTGAGAGTCTTAAAACTAATCCAAGATTGTAAACTTTGAAGATATTACTATAAAACTATATATATATACGACTATAAATTGTATAATATCGAATATAAATTGTATATAATTATGTACGAGTTAAATACTAAGCGCTTATACTGTTTGCTAGCAACATGTCTACTAGGAGCTTCTTGAAAAGATCTCTACTTAGGGTAAAGTCAAGCTGGTTGGCCACTAAGTTGCTATGAGATAAGCATCTAGAAACGGGCTCGTTCAGACCGTAATTGGTTCTGTGTTTCATTATATAAAAATATTTAGCTTCCCTTAAGGGGTAAGCTGGTACATTAAATGGAATGAGTTCAAGTAATTCGGGAGAATTTATTCTGCCATCGATTATATCTTTGATAAATAAAATGTTAGACAAAAGACGTCTGTGTGCCAAACTTAAGATTCCAAGTAAGCGACAGCGGATGGGATATGGAGGCATATTTTGTAGTTATAATGGATGTCGAACTTGAGCATGGAGTCAAAAAAGATGCCAAGGTCCCTAACCTCACTGACTCTAAGGAAACTTTTGCCACTATCGCTAGTATAACTAAATTGAATTGGGCTTTTTTTCCTAGAAAAAGTAAGAATTTTACATTTAGAAAAGTTTAAAGGTAGTTCGTTGGATTTACACCAATTCATAAGAGGGTTAATATCCTCTTGAAGTTGCAGACATTGACTAATTGATTTTATCCTACGAAAGATCTTTAAGTCGTCCGCATATAGGAGACTATGGCAAAAATTGAAATTCTGGGAGATATCGTTGATGAATAAAGTAAATAAGAGTGGTCCTAAGTGGCTCCCTTGAGGGACACCAGATGTGACCGCTATAGCTTTGGAGAGACTACTTTCTAGTGAAACGATTAAAAATCTTCCTGTAAGATAGGAATGCAGCCATTTTGTGAGTTGCGAACTAAATCTTAAGCTGGATATTTTCTTAATCAGTAAGTTGTGGGAAACGCTGTCGAAGGCTTTAGAGAAGTCAGTGTAAAGTACATCAACTTGTGAGCCAGCTTCAATGGAATTTGCACAGTAATTTGAGAATATGCTTAGATTACTAACTGTCGATCTGCCAGCAAAAAAGCCGTGTTGTTGAGGTAATACATAATTTTGAACCTGTACAAATAATATGCCATGTACGATTTTCTCAAATACTTTTGGTATTACTGACAGTTTTACTATAGGTCTATAGTTTTCTACTAAGTGTTTTTGCCCGGATTCAAATATTGGCGTAACGTAATCAGTTTTCCATTCATTCAAGAAGATTCCAGCAGAAAGGGATGCGTTGAAAATACTGTTAAGTATCACGTGCAAAGAAGATGCGCAATTTTTTAGAAATATTGGGGGAAGCAAATCAAAACCTGCACCTTTACTGCAATCAAGTTTGAGCAAAGTTTGAAGGACGTCATCATCCGATATTTGTGGTATGCCGATATCAGTTAGAACTGGCATATTGGAGAAAGGTCCAGTCTGAGTTACTGGATTCTTGTACACAGACCCAAAAATGTCAGCAAACAATTCACAAATTTCTGATGTATTGTCAGCTGTTCGAGTATTAAACTCCAGATGTTTAGGCAAGCCAGAATGTTTTCTTTTTTTGTTAAAGAATAGCCAAAATGACTTTGGGTTGGATTTAATGTCTGATTCCATAGATGATATGTATCTCTTATAAAGAAACCTAGACATGAATTCAAATTCACGTCTGCGCAGATTGAAAATAGTTTTGTCAATAGTTGAGCCAGTTTTTGTAAACTGCTTGTGGGCTTTAGTCAGGAGATTCTTTAGGTTGACCAGTCTGCGGTTAAACCATGGAAGTTTAAAACCTTCCGATTTTTTCTTTAGGGGAACAAATAAATCAATGGCTTCATGCATGATTTCCTTGAAGACAGCGTACTTGTCACTAACGTTTGATAACCTCGATAAGGGACTCCAATCAACCGAGTCGAAATAGGTATTTAGAGCATTGTAGTTTGCTTTGAAAAAGTTATATGAACGAACATGTACTGAAGGCTGCCGTTTATCGAAAACATAGAGAGACATTTCTAATAGTAGAGCCTTGTGGTGAACAGACTCATTAGTGAGAGGCACATTGCAATTTGTTAATTTGAATTTTAAGTCGTTTCGAATGAAAATTAAATCTAGAATCCTATTTATATCATTTAGTATGCTGTTGACTTAGAAAAGGTTCAAGGAATACATTGAATCGCAGACTGAAGATTCAATGGTGGTTTGAACATTTAATGGAATCAATGTTTTGGCCATGGGGCACAAACTCCATTCCACATTACCAATATTGAAATCGCCCAAAATACAAGGTGTTTGGTTGCAATTCAAATTGATCGTAATATAATTAATGTTAAGAATATGGTCGTTATATAAATTTAAATTACTAACAGGTGGTATATAGCTTAGAATTATAATTATTTCAGTGAAATCATTTTGAATTGTAGTGTTTAGTGAGACTGCAACAGAAATTTGCTCAATATTCTTAGTATTGTATTGAGTATGGAAGTTGAATTTCTCTGCTAGCAAGATCCGATGACACCGCAATCAATACACCACCGCCTCTCGTTGCACCTTGCTCTAGTACTCGATCTTTGCGATAAACTACGTAGCTGGGATCGAACAACTCACTCGATAAAAGGTAGGACGTTAGCCATGTTTCAACTAAGGTTATAATGTCGTATTCATGCAATACAGAACCTTGATAAAATGGGTTTGTTTTAGAACGAAGACCGCCGACGTTGTGGTAATACAAGTGGTAAGTACGTTCCGTCCGTGTGATGCTCTCAACTGGAGCAAGAAATGTTACAGGGCCTCCGGTGTCTCTGCAGGTGACTGAAAATTTTCAGGTGTTGGTGTGGTCATAGCTTCACGAGTTCTCGGTTTAAAGATAAAGTTACGAAGCTTGACGGAAATTGGCCAGAAGTTGACATCGAAAACTTTGTCGTAAAAACAATCAGGAACGCCAAGTTTGAAGTTAACAAATCGAAGCTTACGTTCATCAGAATCTTTTTTAATCAATTTGACGCAGGTAATCAAAGCAGAATTTATATTTAATTTATTAGCGGTGTAACTTATTATTGCATTCCCGTCAGTATTCACGTTGAATTTAGATAAGTGAATAAACTTATTACAAGGAACAACTTTTAAATCGTCACATAATGGACCAGTTCCCACTAGGCGTGATTTACTTGCATTTGCCTTATTTTGCTTCACATGAGAATTCTTCATGGGTTTTTTTTTCTTTCTCACCGTGACCCAATCATTCGCGCTCTCAGAATTGGATACACATGGAATTGCTTCTGCATTTTTATTATGTTCGGTAACTTTCTCAAAACCGGTTTTATTATTTACAATGAACTGACGAAAAGGTATCGAAGAGACCACGGCTGATGAGCTTGCCTTGTTTTCACAGTTAGGAAGTTCGTTAATTTCATGATTTTGTAATTTGTAATTACAATGTTTATTCATTAATTTGTATAGAGCATTTAGCTGAGTTTGCATAGCAGCAACTGCTTAGACAAGAAATTAATTTTGTTATCGGCTGCAAACGAAATTAGGCATGAGTTACACTGCCACAACAGGTTTGGAGAGTTAACCAAAAGTTTGACCACCTCCTCACCCAAACCGACACAACTCATGTGGAATGCTCTCCCGCATATAGACGCACAACGAATATATTCCGATGTGTTACTATTACATATCAGTATGTATAATTATAGTTAATTTGCACTTAGCACAGTTCAGTGACATCTTGAGCAATAATGAAAAAAAGCGACCGCACTCGAAGAAGATCAATGTCGAACTCAGAATAAAAATTATCAAACAGAATGATAAAGTAAATGCTTTAAATGAAACATTCAGTAAAATAATAAATAAAGCGAAGAAAATAATAGAAATGGGAGCAGAGTTTTTAATAATCATCTTGCTAATTATACAATTAGCATGTACATCGATTGTAAAAACTATTATATGTTTCTCAATTTTCACCAATACAAAGCAAGGAGCACTAGTCTTAATATAGTAGAATGTAAGATATAAAAGCACTTGCAAATAAATTAAAATCAAAAATAGCAGAAAAATTTAAAATTTTCATTTCAAGTCTTAAGAAACAAGACATGAAAACAATATGTCCGTGGTTAACGTATAATTTAAATAATAATTATAAAACTTCTATAAAGGAAGTATCTAACTGGAATTCAGCCACGTTAAGTGATGTGTTCATTGAACTGCCTTGTGTAGAGGCGAGAAATGGAAAACTCATTTTACTGGTGGATACAGGAGCGGATACAAGCCTAGTAAAAGAATGTGCATTAAAGGAAGATGCCATTATAAATAAAAAGGTTAAAAAGGAATTAAGTGGAGCATTTGGAGGCTGTATAACCACAATAGGGTCCACTAGCATATGCCATGATGCCCTTACGTTTAACGCTACACGTTGTGTCACTTAAACAAGGGGTACCGGCGGACGGCATACTGGGTAGAGACAACATGTGGAACAGATCCATTATAAACACGCTCAGTAAAAACTTAACCTTATTTAATAAAAATAAAGAATTTGTAATTAAATTGCCACTACTAGGCATCAAAAATACAGAAGATCAAAGTAACAAAAATAATATAACAATTGAAGCTAGAACGGTTAGAATAGCACCGTTAAAAATTAAAACTAAAGTTATGACTGTGGTAGTTCATAAACAAGAGATTGCACCAGGAGTATACCTGGGAGAAACACTAGCAAATGTGGAAAACAAAGAGGTCAAGGTACCAATCCTAAATTCAACGGTAAAAGATTTCATTCTTAGTGACAACTTTGTACCGAGATTTAGTGATTTCCACAAATACAAGCTAAGTGATGTTTCGGACAATCAATGGACTACCATCAACAGTATAAGTGATGCGAGCATAACGCAACGCCTGAACACTTTAATGAAAGATTTGGATTTGGATCCTTCCTTAAACCAAGAGGAAAAGGAATCCATAACAAAGCTATGTGCGAAATATAATGATATTTTTCTTTTAGAGGGTGACCAATTGACGTACACCCCAGTAATAACACATAAGATTCCAATAAAGGTGAATCAGCCACCAATTTACCAAAAACAATATAGAATTCCTCAGACACATAGAGAAGAGATGAATAGGCAAATTCACAAATTACTAGAGGAGGATTTAATATCCCCAAGTGTATCTCCATGGAAATCACCACTACTTCTAGTTCCAAAGAAGAGTGGAAAAGATGGAGAAAAGAAATGGCGCTTAGTTATAGATTATAGGAAGGTAAATGAGGCCACAATTAAACAAGTTTTTCCACTGCCTAGAATATATGAGATATTGGATCAGTTAGGCAGTAGTAGATATTTTTCGACGTTAGACTTGGCAAGTTGGTACCACCAAGTCCTAATGGACAATGCAGACAAGGAAAAGACCGCATTTAGTTCAGCTTTAGGACATTTTGAGTTCAACCGAATGCCTTTCGGGTTAACCGGCGCCCCAGCGACGATTCAACGTCTTATGAATCATATTCTGACAGGACTCCAGGGTATGGATTGTTTTGTTTATTTAGACGACATAGTCGTATATGCAACAAACCTGGGACATCATGAAGAAAGGTTAACTAAGGTTTTCGAAGTCATTAGGGAAAACAACTTAAAATTAAACATTAGCAGATGCCAATTTCTACGACGAGAAGTCGTATATTTAGGGCACAAGTGTTCAGAACATGGAGCACTTCCAGACCCTAGCAAGGTGGAGTGCGTTAAAAACATTCCGCCTACTAAAAAAAAAAAGGAAGTACAAGCCTTCCTAGGCCTTGTTAATTATTATAGAAAATTTATACCGGGAACCGCAAAAATAGCACTTCCCATTAACAAATTGTTAAGAAAAGACGTGAAGTTCGTCTGGACGGAAAGCTGCCCGAAAGCGTTTGAACAATTAAAAGAATCGGTTATGTCACCACAAGTGTTAGCATACCCAGATTTTTCGAAAGAATTTCTTTTAACTACCGACGCAAGTAATGAAGCGTTAGGCTCGATCCCTTCTCAAGGGAACGTAGGCGAGGATAGGCCAATAGCTTTCGGTAGCCGAGCGCTAGCGACACAGAACAAAGATATTCCACGATAGAAAAGGAATTTTTAGCAATAGTCTGGGCGACAAAAAATTTCAGAGCATATCTCTTAGACAGAACTTTTAAAATATTTACTGATCACCAACCGTTAAAGGGAATAGCGAATTTAAAGGATCAAACTTCTAGACTGGCAAGATTCAGACACAAGTTGTCAGAGTATGATTTCGAAATCATATATAAGCCAGGCAAGAAAAATTTGAACACAGACGCGTTGAGTAGAATTCCACAAAATCGTAATGTAGTAACAGCAGTCCAGACACGCTCTAGGACAAAAGAAATAGAAATAAGAAACCAAGGAGGTAGTGATGAAACGAGTACAAGTCCGACGCCTGTAGAACCAGACACTTCAGGCATACCTCAAAACGAAAACACCATTTTATTAGAAAATCCAAGACAAATAGAGACTGTCATCAAAGATTTTCATAATACACCATTAGGGGGTCACCAGGGAGCAGTGAAAACTTACCTGCGAATCAGGCAACAATATAGGTGGCCAGGGATGCAAAGACAAATCAAAGATTATGTCAAAAACTGTCAAAAGTGCCAAGCGAACAAAAGTTCGAAGTTAACAAAAATGCCCATGGTGTTAACGGATACACCAATGCGGCCATTTGACAAAGTTTATATGAAAGAAGACGGGTCGAATTGGGATCAATGGTTAACTGCAGCGATGCATGTTCATAACCACACACCCCACATTACGACTAAGCAAACACCTTTCCGCACTTTATTCGGATTCGTTACGGAGATGCCGACTAACTTAAAAAGGAAGTGTAGTCCGGTATATAATGCCGAAGATCCGAATAAAGTTTTGAAATTCCAAGTTCAAAGAGCTCACGAAATAGTGAGGGAAAATCAGGAAATGGCTAAAAGGGTAGCCAAAAATCAGTATGACAATAAATTAAATGTAGTAGAATTTACAGTAGGAGATAGTGTACTAATTAAGAATCAGACTAGGAAAAATAAGTTTTCTCCAATATGGGTAGGACCATATAAGGTAGTAGGGATCAAAAGTCGGATTACTACAGTTTTAAATATTAAGGGAAGGAAAAAACCTTTCCACAATAACTTACTCAAGTTATATAGTAGCAATTAAGAAGGAAATAGGATTATTTAGACAATTAAGTAGGAGTATATTAGAATAACTTAGAATAGGGAAATAGAATAGAATCACTTAAAATAAGAAAATAGGTTTAGGGGGAAATTAAATTAAATAGTCATAAACTTAAGTTAATAACAATAGGCACCCTATTAGGATTAAGATATAATATAAGCATATATAGCATAGGAAGGAAGCACTTATAAAAGTCGCAAAGCAAAATAGACGAAATGACAGTAGAAATTATTGGGGTACTACTAGCGGTAACGCAGATGGAGGCACGTTTACCCATAGAAGTGGAAAAACTAAAAGAAACGCCATTGGTATTCGAAAGAACCAATCAGGCGCTATTTTTCAAAGATACGTGGAGAATCGTAACGAAAATAGAACGGAATGACTTTCAGAAAGTAATAGACGAACTGGTAGAGTACATAGATAACATTCACAATATATGTGACAATTTAAACAGACAGATAGAAATAAACAAGTTTAAATAAGCCTGTCTAAACCTAAACCAGCCATTAAAGGCCACGGTTGGGCAATTAAAAATTAACGAGGGAATACTTAACAACCCCAGTAAAGAGCAAAAACGGAATAAGAGATCCCTAGAATTCAGAATTCACCAACTAGCTAAAGTATACACTCTAACCACTGAAGGGGATACACTGGTAAAAGTAACAATACCATTACCTGAGGAAGAACTCTATACCATATACAAAATATACCAGACGGTAATATTCACTAATACAACATACGACTTAACGGTTAAACCAACGTTCGAATATATGGCGGAATCAAAAGAAGAATGGCAGTTCAGAGCCTTGTCAAAAAATGATAGAGACAACTGTATTCGCATAATAGATACAATAGGGAAGAAGGGAATCGCCTCCGAGGACACTCTAATATGTAAAAGCCGGGGGAAAAAACTAAGCGGCAGGCACCAAACATGCGAAACAGCCTTGCAGCAGCATAATAACGAAGATATAAAAAATATATGCACAACCACAGCGACCCCGGCAAGCGAGGGAATGATAGTAAAAATGGAAACTCCAAACAGATGGCTATACAATTTCAGACGAAATAACATATTCGAAACAACGTGCAGTACCGGAGCCAATACCATATCTCTGAAGGGATTGGGTTTGTTAACTATTAAACAACAGTGCACACTAAAAAACCACGACAGCACAATAGAGTTCGAGGAACACCAGACAAGCAGTATAAACAAAATACATAATAAATAAAATAGACCATTCACATCTAATAGAGTTCCTAAAGGGCAGCCTAACAAACTCAACAACAATCATAAAAACGGAAACAAACCTTAGACCGATAATAATAACAGATCACACTAGACTGAAGCAAACGTTGGAGTCCGGGGAGAAGGATTTAGCAGAATTGCATGCGGAAATCAAACGGGCAGTAATGACACAAACAATTCAATTTAAACAAAAGGTTTTCGAGATAGCGGGCGCTTCTGTAACACTGGGGACAATGCTTCTGATAATGTTAGTCTGTATGTACATACGGCACAGGCTGCGGCGACCTAAAAATACTCAAGTGCAACACGTGGTGCGAAGACCAACAATCGAGGTGCTGCAAGAGTCAACACTCAGAGAGGTGCGCAAGCAAAGAGCAGAAACCAGTGCTGAAGCGCGCAAACACCGAGGAGAAACCGTTGCGGAGGTCCACAACGAGCGAATGGAAGCGAATGCTGAGCGTCAATTTAACACAAATGCCTGAAACCACGGGACAAACTAAGCAGCATAAGCATCCAATATATGAAATTCAGAATCTCAGTAGTGAATCAGTCGGTAGTGAATAATTTCGACAACATAATTTTTTTTTATTTATTTTAATTAAAATTTTAAATTCTCGTTACCGTATTACATTAAAATGCCAAAATTAATAATGCAGTTGAAAATTATAAATTTTGGAAAAAGATAACGGCAGGAAATAACAAGGGGGTAATAATAAAAAAAAAAAAAAAAAAAAAAAAAACAAACAAACACACCAATTGCTGTCTTATCACCTATAAAAGGAAGAGTCCAACATAAAATAAGGCCAAAATTATATTTTTAATATGTCATTTTTTTTTTATTAATACAATTGATTAATTATTACAAAATTTATGACAAAAGTTAGGTTTCCAGCAGCTCCCGTAGGCTAGGATATAGGGGTGGCAGCTCTGGCCAAATGCGGTGAAGAATCCTCAGCGCGCCGACAACGAAATATAACCAGTCCAGCGATGAGTCGGACCATAATAAACGGCGAAGTTCCTCCAGGATGGGAGCCAGGGGTTCCAGGTCCCAATTGTCGGCCTGGATGGTGGCCACAACGTCGTCGATGAACAAGTCGACGACAAAAAGGTATTGATACGTCGGGTAGCTTGGCATGGTAGCAAACGATGTTATTTTGGAAATTAACGAGTTGAATTTGAACAATAAAACTTTACTGAGTACAAGTAGGATAGCACCGCGCGTTTTTATAAGCGAGAGTACAACAGAAAACGAACCGGGAAATTTCGTATGGACACAAAAATCAGCGTAGCTTGCACTAAAATTAAAATTAAATTATATTACGTTGCAATTACAATATTAATAATTGCATGCGTAATGAAATATATGAAGATTTAGGTCACACGCCTGACGTACACCCTAGACACCTAGAAGTACACCCGCAATGGTACTAGAAAATAAATCATTGATAATATACGGTATATTAAAAGTAGCTGTTCCGTTAAATACACAGCCATAACTACTGCATTTGCAATTATTTTTTAATAAATGCACATGAAATCTATGCATAATGATTTCGTTTATGCATAACCAATTTAAAAACCAATATCTGCACCTAAATGCAGACATAGAACTAAAAGTTAAATAAATATAAGACGGAAAAGAATTGCAGTAAACAGTAAATGAAAAAATTTTTTTTTATGAAAAAACCAACAACTAAAACAGTAAAACAAAATTTTAACACAAGCCAAATGAAGAAAACAAAAACACCAAAGGTGAACAACTTCAAAATAGGCGGAAAAATTAAGAAACTAATAATAAAAATAATAGTAAAACAAAGACATAATGTAACCGTTGTTATACACATAAATATAGAGACAATAGTTAAAGTACATTTACAAATGTACACATATACACATATGAAAATAATTTAAAACTTAACTTACTTGTAATTCAGAATAAGATATGAAATTAAGAACATTAAAAGAAATAGGAAAGAATATATAATTATTAAGGAAAAGGAAAAAGAATTGCACTTAACTTTTACAAAATAACATAATAAGGTATTGATTAAAAAGAAGAATAAAATCGTACATTAAAATAAGAAAGAAATTACATAAATATTGTAATTGCGTAAAAAAATAACGTTATTAAAATACATTCATAAAATTTTAATTGAAAGTCAACACATTCTAAATTTATAAGAAACACATTATATTCAACGAATTATAAATAAATATATTGTAAAAACAGAAATAAACATCAACAATATGTAGAAATTGAATGTAATGTACAATATACAAGAATAATCCAGCATGCAGGGAAGCTGACCTCAGTGCCGATGTACACCCATCACAACAGCAAAAGTGCAACAACACACAGCAGCACTTTGACAACAGGGCGACAATTAGCGCCCAGCCAACTCGAAGGGGGAAGGGTAGCTGGATCAGCGTAGCGACCAAAACCAAAGATGGAATTGTTGCGACAAACACGCAATTCAATCCACAATTCAACCACAAAACAATTCAACCACAAAACACGAAGATACTTTCAAATAGGTCTAACAGCAGCAGTTTGAACCTGAAAATTACCGAATGATAATGGCACCAGATACACAGTACGTTAAGGTCACGTTGAGATCAGAAACACCGTAATAAGACACCTAGATGATAGAAAACTATCGGCAGCAGCTGGTTACAGCTCAGGGGGCCGCTCAACAACGAAATTTAACTCCTTCGAGGGGATCACATGCTGTCGCGTTACTGCATCATCGAGTAGCGGCGACGGTGATAAACCACCAAGTAGACGAACGTAAGCAGTTACAGCCAGTTCAAACTATTGGGGCCCATTCATCTGCCACACAAGTTAAAATATATATATACTTTATACGATATAAGAAATGCGACGCCACCACAAGTGAAGCAGGGATACCAACGCTTGAGTACTTCACAAGCAGAAACTCAGGCGGTAACCGCATATTCAATCAATAACCTATAGGGTTGAACAACAACATGTGATGAACTCCAGTACAAATTGAATAGGGGATAAACAGCGGCCGTTCCGAACACAGCTACCACCACCCTACAATCACAGTTATATACAACAAATCAAGAAGAAGACATTAATACAGCGAGCTGTACATTAACGGCAACATCGAAAGCAACAGCAACGTGTACATCAGCTTCAAGGTGTACATCAACATCGTAATCATCATTAACAACAACATCAGCATCAACGTCAAGACCAATATCAACGTCAAGATCGACATCGACGACAACAACAACGTAATATTTCAGTATACACTACATCTACTATATTGTACTGTTGCATATAAAAAAACACCCAACACAAATTATTGTCATTACACTCGCACTAGATTAAGTACTACTAAGTAGTATTGAAAGGAAAAAACCATACTACACAGAAGCCCACCCACTATTTCAACGAACAATACATGTACAAGAAAAATTTAATATTGTTTTGTACGATACTAAATTTGTCTTCCCCCAGGGTGGAGGGATGTTGTATGTCGCGATCGCAATTTCCAGTTCCGGGAAATAAGAACTTTCAAGGCCAGTATTATTGTTTTTATAATACTACTCCGCGAGTGAGTCCAGGCCAAGTTCACATTAATGCAACCACAGCACTTTGCTTGGTAAGCCCGAAGCTTTAGTTTCATTTGTTTTAGTCAAGCTTTGGTTTAATGAACTTCGAAAGCTAAGGTAACAACCAGAACACTTCGCATAAAATGGATTGTGGAAGCTAGCTTTCAGTATCAGTAGCAAGCTACCAAACCATAAAATCGTTTGGTTTGAAAAACCAACGATCAGAACCCACACGCGCAAGAATTAAATTGGGAACGATTTTCTTCCGCGTGTTGATTCTGCGAATATTACAATTTTAGTATTGCGAAATAATGGAAATTGCGAAACACGGCATACCGACACACTTCAGTTCGGTCGACGTCTGTGTCGACCGAGCTAACGTGGAATCTAGAAAAGATTCCAGAGGGAGTCTTGTAAATATATCCAAACGACGAGGTCGTTGTTAAACGCGTATAAAGTCGGAAGTTAGTGTAATAATATCATAAGTGAAAATAGTGTTAAAAGAAAAGAAAGAATAATATTTAAGTAAAAGTTACAACAAGAAGAAAACAACCTACAGGACTTTTCCTTTGGACTTCTCCCTAGCAGCTCGAAGGTACACCCCCAACAATTTAAGACACAACAGCGTGACGGACACTGAAGTGCAACCTCCTAAGTACATCCCATCGGAGATAAAGAGGCAGGGACCGGCCAGACTAACAATCGAGGAATACCGAAAGCGGCAGCAAATTCGAAAGGAAAAGGACGCTACAGTAATACCGCAGCCAGAGGGAAGAACGGAACCGAAGCAGCGGCGAGAAGGTAAACTGGTAAAGGATAAGAGACGTCTAGCTTATTTGAAGGCACTTGTAACAGACGAAGTACACCCAATTCCGTGGAACAGGACACACCCAGTTTGGGAGGAAATAAATAAACTAAAGCAAAGTTTCAGGGAACGCAAACTGAAAGGAGCTAAACCCAGAAAATACAACAAATTTCTGAAAAACCCTAAGAAAGAAGACCATAATTGTTCTTAAATTATATATATATCTAAAATCACAGACCATAAATTTCGGAAACAATAATTAGAATTATACAAATAAATTTAGAGGTATTACTTTGAAACAAATTTAATATGATGGGAAAAAAAAATAAATTTGGAGTTATACTAACACAAACAAGTTTAGAAAACAGATAATTAAACTATGTTATATTAAGTTTTGGAAATAAAAAGAATTCACAAAACATATTCGTTAGTTTTATTAATTCATAGCAACCAGGCTAACAGCAATAGCTTCAGGAATTAAACGAAATCGATTCTGCTGTAGTTGCAAAAAGAAGTAGGTCATAAACTTGAACTTGAACTTCAAGCAAGGCCAGAATTATCAAACTACAAGCAGCAGCTGATAGCAACAATAAACACAAAAGCGCGTCAGGCACCAGGCGAGCATAATTAAGAGACAAGCTCGGATTACAAAAAAAAAAAAAAAAAAAAAACATGTTTAATAAGAGAAATAAAACAACAAGCGTACGAATGTATAGCAAATGTTGACAACGCGATTGAAAATAAAAGAAGGGTGTCAATGAGCCGCATTAAAGCTGAGTAAGCAAAAGTTAATTGCTTCTAGAGAATCAATTAAAGTTTTAATTGATTCCAAAAATATCCAAAATACATACTTAGAAAAATAAGTATAGGATAATTAATGGCCGAATCTCTACAAGAACAAACATATTTAGCCTTAGAAAAGAACCATAAGGATTTGAAAAGGCAAATAGAAGACTTTGCATCAAAACTTTGGAGCATCATGAAAAGCACTGTTTCCAATAAGGAAAATTTGGAGTTAATAAAGACTAGAATACAAGCCCTAGGAGAAACATCAACTTTAGAAAAAGCAGACGCAGTCATAGAGGAATTGCTAACATTTTTTCAAAATGCAGGCACGCAGTCACCAGATTTGAGAGGTGAAGTGTATAAGTTCATACAGGCGTGCGAGTTAGCTACAAATGAAGCAACTGAAGCAAATAAACCACTTTACATAGAATGCATCAAACAAAGATTATATGGAGACGCTTATGATCTTGTAGGCACACAACATGTCAACACTCTAGAGGAATTATACCTAGCGATACGAAGAGTCTACCTACCAACAGCTGCATTAGAAGTAACGTTGTCAGAACTCCAGAATTACAGCCAATTGCACAATGAGGACGTCCGGCAGTTCGCAAGACGCCTCAACATGAAAAAAACACAGGCATTGCAAATAGTAAAAGACACATATAAGGGAGTAGGTAACAGCGCACTTGTATCCATGGTAACGACATCGGCAAATAAGGCGTTTAGAACAGGGTTAACAGATGCAACGTTACGAACGCACATGTTAAATGTGAAAGGGAAAAGTATTGAGGAAATGACTGAAATAGCAGTAAGCACGCTGGTGGAAATACAAAGAAGTAACTCCATTCATGAACCCAATATTACACTAATATTTAATATGAATTCGATTGAACCATATATAACACCTGCAGTAAATAATCACGTGAATTACAAAAGACCAGAAATAAGGCAGAACATCTCGAGAGCGCCACAAGATAAAATAATTTGTTCATTTTGTAATAAACGCGGGCATACGAGAGAAAAATGTTTAACTAGAGAAAACACACCGTATTGTCCAAAATGTCTAACATATGGTCACGAGACAAACTGGAGGTGCAACACCAATGACTACAATAGAAGCGAACAACAAAAATCAAGGGCCGAATAATCGGAACCAAGGGAGTCACCAATGGAACCGACCTAACCAAATTGGGAACCAAATCAAGTACAGCAAACCTGGAACCCAAATCAAGTACAGCCAACCGGGCAACCAAACCAACCCCAGCAAAATTGGCAACAACAGGCACAAAAGAATTGGAATCAAAAGCAAAAGAACCCCGGGAACCCAAAACCGAATCCGTTTAAGGGGTTCAAGGGTCTCAGAGCACTACAAACATGCCGAATGGCAAGAATCCAACAATATGTAATTGGTGTAACAGACCAGGACACATAAAAGCAAACTGTGCAGCTAAAAGGAGTTGGGAAACTCTGCAAAACAATCAGCACGCAAAACAATCAAACCGGCAAGGGCCCAGAAAAGGCCAGTAATCTGGGAACCCAACAAGAATAGAAATTTAGGGCCAAAAGAAGTAGTAACAGTACGTCCAACATCGGAATAGATCGTGGATACGTTACCGACTTCAGAAATATTAGAAGCTAATAAAGCTAAAAATAGTGGGTACAAATTTATTTATTTATTTATTTATTTATTTAACTTCACCTACCGGGTTGATACCCTACAGATTGTGAGAGTCTTAAAACTAATCCAAGATTGTAAACTTTGAAGATATTACTATAAAACTATATATATATACGACTATAAATTGTATAATATCGAATATAAATTGTATATAATTATGTACGAGTTAAATACTAAGCGCTTATACTGTTTGCTAGCAACATGTCTACTAGGAGCTTCTTGAAAAGATCTCTACTTAGGGTAAAGTCAAGCTGGTTGGCCACTAAGTTGCTATGAGATAAGCATCTAGAAACGGGCTCGTTCAGACCGTAATTGGTTCTGTGTTTCATTATATAAAAATATTTAGCTTCCCTTAAGGGGTAAGCTGGTACATTAAATGGAATGAGTTCAAGTAATTCGGGAGAATTTATTCTGCCATCGATTATATCTTTGATAAATAAAATGTTAGACAAAAGACGTCTGTGTGCCAAACGTAAGATTCCAAGTAAGCGACAGCGGATGGGATATGGAGGCATATTTTGTAGTTATAATGGATGTCGAACTTGAGCATGGAGTCAAAAAAGATGCCAAGGTCCTTAACCTCACTGACTCTAAGGAAACTTTTGCCACTATCGCTAGGTATAACTAAATTGAATTGGGCTTTTTTTCCTAGAAAAAGAATTTTACATTTAGAAAAGTTTAAAGGTAGTTCGTTGGATTTACACCAATTCATAAGAGGGTTAATATCCTCTTGAAGTTGCAGACATTGACTAATTGATTTTATCCTACGAAAGATCTTTAAGTCGTCCGCATATAGGAGACTATGGCAAAAATTGAAATTCTGGGAGATATCGTTGATGAATAAAGTAAATAAGAGTGGTCCTAAGTGGCTCCCTTGAGGGACACCAGATGTGACCGCTATAGCTTTGGAGAGACTACTTTCTAGTGAAACGATTAAAAATCTTCCTGTAAGATAGGAATGCAGCCATTTTGTGAGTTGCGAACTAAATCTTAAGCTGGATATTTTCTTAATCAGTAAGTTGTGGGAAACGCTGTCGAAGGCTTTAGAGAAGTCAGTGTAAAGTACATCAACTTGTGAGCTAGCTTCAATGGAATTTGCACAGTAATTTGAGAATATGCTTAGATTACTAACTGTCGATCTGCCAGCAAAAAAGCCGTGTTGTTGAGGTAATACATAATTTTGAACCTGTACAAATAATATGCCATGTACGATTTTCTCAAATACTTTTGGTATTACTGACAGTTTTACTATAGGTCTATAGTTTTCTACTAGGTGTTTTTGCCCGGATTTAAATATTGGCGTAACGTAATCAGTTTTCCATTCATTCAAGAAGATTCCAGCAGAAAGGGATGCGTTGAAAATACTGTTAAGTATCACGTGCAAAGAAGATGCGCAATTTTTTAGAAATATTGGGGGAAGCAAATCAAAACCTGCACCTTTACTGCAATCAAGTTTGAGCAAAGTTTGAAGGACGTCATCATCCGATATTTGTGGTATGCCGATATCAGTTAGAACTGGCATATTGGAGAAAGGTCCAGTCTGAGTTACTGGATTCTTGTACACAGACCCAAAAATGTCAGCAAACAATTCACAAATTTCTGATGTATTGTCAGCTGTTCGAGTATTAAACTCCATATGTTTAGGCAAGCCAGAATGTTTTCTCTTTTTGTTAAAGAATAGCCAAAATGACTTTGGGTTGGATTTAATGTCTGATTCCATAGATGATATGTATCTCTTATAAAGAAACCTAGACATGAATTCAAATTCACGTCTGCGCAGATTGAAAATAGTTTTGTCAATAGTTGAGCCAGTTTTTGTAAACTGCTTGTGGGCTTTAGTCCGGAGATTCTTTAGGTTGACCAGTCTGCGGTTAAACCATGGAAGTTTAAAACCTTCCGATTTTTTCTTTAGGGGAACAAATAAATCAATGGCTTCATGCATGATTTCCTTGAAGGCAGCGTACTTGTCACTAACGTTTGATAACCTCGATAAGGGACTCCAATCAACCGAGTCGAAATAGGTACTTAGAGCATTGTAGTTTGCTTTGAAAAAGTTATATGAACGAGCATGTACTGAAGGCTGCCGTTTATCGAAAACATAGAGAGACATTTCTAATAGTAGAGCCTTGTGGTGAACAGATTCATTAGTGAGAGGCACATTGCAATTTGTTAATTTGAATTTTAAGTCGTTTCGAATGAAAATTAAATCTAGAATCCTATTTATATCATTTAGTATGCTGTTGACTTAGAAAAGGTTCAAGGAATACATTGAATCGCAGACTGAAGATTCAATGGTGGTTTGAACATTTAATGGAATCAATGTTTTGGCCATGGGGCACAAACTCCATTCCACATTACCAATATTGAAATCGCCCAAAATACAAGGTGTTTGGTTGCAATTCAAATTGATCGTAATATAATTAATGTTAAGAATATGGTCGTTATATAAATTTAAATTACTAACAGGTGGTATATAGCTTAGAATTATAATTATTTCAGTGAAATCATTTTGAATTGTAGTGTTTAGTGAGACTGCAACAGAAATTTGCTCAATATTCTTAGTATTGTATGGAAGTTGAATTTCTCTGCTAGCAAGATCCGATGACACCGCAATCAATACACCACCGCCTCTCGTTGCACCTTGCTCTAGTACTCGATCTTTGCGATAAACTACGTAGCTGGGATCGAACAACTCACTCGATAAAAGGTAGGACGTTAGCCATGTTTCAACTAAGGTTATAATGTCGTATTCATGCAATACAGAACCTTGATAAAATGGGTTTGTTTTAGAACGAAGACCGCCGACGTTGTGGTAATACAAGAGGTAAGTACGTTCCGTCCGTGTGATGCTCTCAACTGGAGCAAGAAATGTTACAGGGCCTCCGGTGTCTCTGCAGGTGACTGAAAATTTTCAGGTGTTGGTGTGGTCATAGCTTCACGAGTTCTCGGTTTAAAGATAAAGTTACGAAGCTTGACGGAAATTGGCCAGAAGTTGACATCGAAAACTTTGTCGTAAAAACAATCAGGAACGCCAAGTTTGAAGTTAACAAATCGAAGCTTACGTTCATCAGAATCTTTTTTAATCAATTTGACGCAGGTAATCAAAGCAGAATTTATATTTAATTTATTAGCGGTGTAACTTATTATTGCATTCCCGTCAGTATTCACGTTGAATTTAGATAAGTGAATAAACTTATTACAAGGAACAACTTTTAAATCGTCACATAATGGACCAGTTCCCACTAGGCGTGATATACTTGCATTTGCCTTATTTTGCTTCACATGAGAATTCTTCATGGTTTTTTTTTTCTTTCTCACCGTGACCCAATCATTCGCGCTCTCAGAATTGGATACACATGGAATTGCTTGTGCATTTTTATTATGTTCGGTAACTTTCTCAAAACCGGTTTCATTATTTACAATGCACTGACGAAAAGGTATCGAAGAGACCACGGCTGATGTGCTTGCCTTGTTTCCACAGTTAGGAAATCGTTAATTTCACGATTTTGTAATTTGTAATTACAATGTTTATTCATTAATTTGTATAGAGCATTTAGCTGAGTTTGCATAGCAGCGAACTGCTTAGAAAGGAAATTAATTTTGTTATCGGCTGCAAACGAAATTAGGCATGAGTTACACTGCCACAACAGGTTTGGAGAGTTATCCAAAAGTTTGACCACCTCCTCACCCAAACCGACACAACTCATGTGGAATGCTCTCCCGCATATAGACGCGCAACGAATATATTCCGATGTGTTACTATTACATATCAGTATGTATAATTATAGTTAATTTGCACTTAGCACAGTTCAGTGACATCTTGAGCAATAATGAAAAAAAGCGACCGCACTCGAAGAAGATCAATGTCGAACTCAGAATAAAAATTATCAAACAGAATGATAAAGTAAATACTTTAAATGAAACATTCAGTAAAATAATAAATAAAGCGAAGAAAATAATAGAAATGGGGCAGAGTTTTTAATAATCATCTTGCTAATTATACAGCTAGCATGTACATCGATTGTAAAAACAATGTTTCTCAATTTTCAACATTATAAAGCAAGGAGCACTAGTCGTAATATAGCAGAATATTAGAGACATAAAAGCACTTGTAAATAAAATTAAATTAAAAGTATTAGAAAAATTTGAAATTTTTATTTCAAGTTTACAGAAACAGGACATGACAACAATATGTTCGTGGTTAACGTATAATTTAAATAATAATTATAAAACTTCTATATTCGTATAAACGCACTCTTAATTTTCATTTTGCTACCTTCTCTCTCTTTTATCAATGCATTACTCAAAACAAATTCCAACTCATATTGTTTACTAAACTAATAGAAATTGGTATTGAGTGCAAAAAACTATTTTCGTTGTTGTTGTTATATATAAATCATTGAAGTTTAAATATTTTACTAAAAACAAGTACATATTCGTTTAAACGCATCAATTTAATTTTCAAAAAGGAACATATTTATTTAACATTCAATAATTAATTGGTCCAACATTTTTATTCATGGCTTCAAAAATACGATTTGGCATCGACTTGACTAAATTTTGGAGCAACTGACGATCCAAATCTTCCCAAGCTTCCTTAATGGCCAACTTGAGGTCAAGCACAGTTTTGTACAGGTGTCCTTGGGCTTTTTGTCCATAGATTTTTCTTGACATGTACCCCCAAAGGTTCTCCACCGGATTCAAATCGGGACTGCATGCAGGCCATTTCATAAGTGGGATATTGTGCTCTTCAAACCATTTCAATGACTCTTTAGAAACGTGAATGGCAGCGTTATCTTGTTGAAAAATGCTGTCTTCATCTATTTTATAATCCATAAATGAAATGAGAGCATCATCCATCAATTCCGTGTATGTTTTTGAATTCATTTTGGGCGACACAAAGCAAATATTTGCTTTACCTCTCGATGAAAATGCCGCCCACACCATAACGCTGCCACCACCAAAGTTTCTTTTTGACATACGTACCTTTTTGTTACGCAATCCATGCCAATAACAACTGTAAGAGTCTGGGCTAAGATCTAAGATGAATTTCTTTTCGTCGGAAAACACAACATTGCCCCTCAGTTGACCACTGCATGTGTTTTTGGGCGAAGTCTAGGCGCGCTTTTTTGTGATGCGGCTTCAACACAGGCTTGCTCTCCGATAGGCTTTTCCATTTAACAATATCTGAGTTACGTAAAATGTGTGCAATGTGCCTCGTTGTCACTGGAGAGATCTAATTTGTCTTTTATTTGAGTTGAGTTCAAAAAATTTGTGGTGGCTTCCTTTCTAATCTGATTTATTTGGCGAATACTCAGTTTTCGATTGCCTCTCGTGGGTTTTTTTACACCATAATTTTAATCGTTTTTTAAAAAAGAGCGCACAACTGCGATCTTTCAATTCTCCGCCCAATTTCTCGATCTGAATAACCCTCCTTATGGTACAGGTTGATTTGGGCTTTTTCTGTGTCTTTGAGGTATTTTCCCTTTGGCATTTTGATAAAATCTTAAAAACATCGTTAAAAAAATTATTTTATATTTAAATTAAAGAAAACTTACCAATTGTCAATTAAATGCAAGCAAATACTTATTTCTGTAAACCACTAATATGTTTTCGACCTCCTTCTTCAAGTGCGTTTAAACGAATATGTACTTGTTTTTAGTAAACTATTTAAACTGCAATGATTTATATATAACAACAACAACGAAAATAGTTTTTTGCACTCAATACCAATTTCTATTAGTTTAGTAAACAATATGAGTTGGAATTTGTTTTGAGTAATGCATTGATAAAAGAGAGAGAAGGTAGCAAAGTGAAAATTAAGAGTGCGTTTATACGAATATGTGTCTCTGTATAAAGGAAGTATCCAACTGGGATTCAGCATAGAGAAAGAATAACAAGAGGGCGAATCTTGAACAAAAATATTTTCCATGGTCGATCCAGTACTGGATCGAGTTTTTACTCAATGCTGAGTGTTTCACGCTCTTCTCTTTTGCTATTGGCTGCTCTGAGCATTTGTTTCCTATCCACTACTGAATCGTTGATACATTACTCAATGCTTCGCTCTCTTGCCTTTGTTTACCTTCGTTTGTGTGTTTGCACTGATGCTCTCAGAATTCGTTCGTTCGTAAGAAGAGTTGAGCGATGGAATCTTGTTTGTCAAAGGAGGTGAGAATGAATCGGTTAATCAATTTCTTGATAAAACCAGGTGATGAGGGAACAAGGGAATTTGGCTTCTTTACGTTTGTCGGTCTATTACGCATGGATTTTTTTCGCCCTATTATTCTTCGCTTATTAAAGGAATTTTGTTTTTTTATAACATTTTGCCGGCTTAATCAACTGTTTAGTATTTTAAATTAGGTCTGTTATTAAATTAGATTATTGTTAATTGTTATTTTGTATATTTAAGATTATAATATAATTGTTGCACCAATATTTCGTTTTATTGACAGCCCATAGGCAATGCTTCCTTAATAGAACTAAAATCATAAATATTAAAAATTTTAGTGTTTAATAATTTTAATAATGGTTTTGGACACTACAATAACAAGGTAAATTAATACACGATACAGAAGCACTTCAGTTGTTAGTACAAAATAATAAACACAAAGTCTATCTTCCGATTCCTTCGTATAACGTGTTCAATGTGTTGATATGCCGACTAAAGTATTCTTCTTCTTAAATCTTCTGCCTATACGAATTCACAACAGCACGCTATGCTCGGAACGTAGATCATGCCAGCGCGTTACAAAGCTTGGGCATCGAACAAGAACCAGAACAAAGCTTCGAAAAGCAAAATTTCTTTCAAAAACCATAAATTGCAAATTTTAAAACGATTTCAGGCGGACGGACGGCTGCACATGGTTTGTGTTTGCAAGAGAAGCAAAAGAAGACGAATCGCACCGTTCTTCTTATCACCCGCTGTACTCCACAAATTGATCGGTTCCTTCTTTCACACTTTACTTGGCATACGAGTGTTGGATCGATATCTTCTTACGCATGTTCGCTTGCATTGTTAGTGCAAAATAACAGAAGCAAAGTCGATCTCACAAATTCATGCATAGTAGATCCGAATAATGAGAGAAAGACACAAAGCAAAAATAGAGAAACTGAAATTGCGTGCTCTCTGCTTGTTGATTCATTTCGCACTCATTGCGCTTCTTCGTTTCCCTTGCGGACCGACCGCTTCCATGTCGCCGATGACTACATTTGGCTGATTCGGCCTCTTGTTATTCTTTCTCTATGGATTCAGCCACGTTAAGTGATGTGTTCATTGAACGCCTTGTGTAGGGGCGAAAAATGGTAAACTCATTTTACTGGTGGATACAGGAGCGGATACAAGCCTAGTAAAAGAATGCGCATTAAAGGAAGATGCCATCATAAATGAAAAGGTTAAAAAAGAATTAAGTGGAGCATTTGGAGGCTGTATAACCACAATAGGGTCCACTAGCATATGCCATGATGCCCTTACGTTTAACGCTACACGTTGTGTCACTTAAACAAGGGGTACCGGCGGACGGCATACTGTGTAGAGACAACATGTGGAACAGATCCATTATAAACACGCTCAGTAAAAGTTTAACACTATTTAATGACACAAAAGAATTTATAATTAAGTTGCCATTGCTAGGCATCAAAAACATAGACAGTAAAACATCCAAAAATAATATAACAATTGAAGCTAGAACGGTTAGAATAACACCGTTAAAAATTAAAACTAAAGGTATGACTGTGGTAGTGCATAAACAAGAGATTGCACCAGGAGTATACCTGGGAGGAACACTAGCAAATGTGGAAAATAAAGAGGTCAAAGTACCAATCCTAAACTCGACGGTAAAAGATTTCATTCTTAGTGACAACTTTGTACCGAGACATTAGTCATTTCCACAAATACAAGCTAAGTGATGTTTCGGACAATCAATGGACTACCATCAACAGTATAAGTGATGCGAACATAACGCAACGCCTGAACACTTTAATGAAAGATTTGGATTTGGATCCTTCCTTAAACCAAGAGGAAAAGGAATCCATAACAAAGCTATGTGCGAAGTATAACGATATTTTTCTTTTAGAGGGTGACAAATTGACATACACACCAGTACTAGCACATAAAATTCCAATAAAGGTGGATCAGCCACCAATTAAGCAAAAACAGTACCGTATTCCTCAGACACATAGAGAAGAGATGAATAGGCAAATTCACAAATTACTAGAGGAGGATTTAATATCCCCAAGTGTATCTCCATGGAAATCACCACTACTTCTAGTTCCAAAGAAGAGTGGAAAAGATGGAGAAAAGAAATGGCGCTTAGTTATAGATTATAGGAAGGTAAATGAGGCCACAATTAAACAAGTTTTTCCACTGCCTAGAATATATGAGATTTTGGACCAGTTAGGAAGTAGTAGATATTTCTCAACGTTAGACTTGGCAAGTGGGTACCACCAAGTCCTAATGGATAATGCAGACAAAGAAAAGACCGCATTTAGTTCAGCTTTAGGACATTTTGAGTTCAACCTGATGCCTTTCGGCTTAACCGGCGCCCCAGCTACGTTTCAACATCTTATGAATCATATTCTGACAGGACTTCAGGATATAGATTGTTTTGTCTATTTAGACGACGTAGTCGTATATGCAACAAACCTGGGACAGCATGAAGAAAGGTTAACTAAGGTTAACTAAGGTTTTCCAGGTCATTAGGGAAAATAACTTAAAGTTAGCATTAACATTAGCAAGTGCCAATTTCTACGACGAGAAGTCGTATATTTAGGGCACAAGTGTTCAGAACATGGAGCACTTCCAGACCCTAGCAAGGTGGAGTGCGTCAAAAACATTCCACCTCCTAAAAATAAAAAAGAAGTACAAGCCTTTTTAGGCCTTGTGAATTATTACAGAAAATTTATACCGGGAACGGCAAAACTAGCACTTCCAATTAACAAATTGTTAAGAAAAGACGCTAAGTTCGTCTGGACAGGAGACTGCCAGAGAGCATTTGAGCAGTTAAAAGAATCAGTCATGTCACCACCAGTGTTGGCATATCCAAATTTTTCAAAGGAATTTCTTTTAACTACCGACGCAAGCAATGAAGCTTTGGGCGCGGTTCTTTCTCAAGGTAACGTAGGCGAGAATAGGCCAATAGCTTTCGCTAGCCGAGCGCTAAGCGACACAGAACAAAGATATTCAACGATAGAAAGGGAATTCTTAGCAATAGTATGGGCTACAAAAAATTTCAGAGCATACCTTTTAGGCAGACATTTTAAAATTTTTACTGATCTTCAGCCATTAAAGGGAATAGCCAATTTAAAGTATCAAACTTCAAGACTGACAAGATTCAGACACAAGTTGTCAGAGTATGATTTCGAAATCATATATAAGCCAGGCAAGAAAAATTTAAACGCAGACGCGTTGAGTAGAATTCCTCAAAATCATAATGTAGTAACAGCAGTCCAGACCCGCTCTACAACAAAGGAAATAGAAATGAAGAACCAAAGAAATAGCGAAAATTCAAGAACAATTCCGACGCCTGTAGAACCTGACACTCCAGGAATAACACAGAACGAAAACACAATTTTAGCAGGAAATCCACAACAAATAGAGACAGTGATCAAAGATTTTCATAATACACCATTAGGAGGTCATCATGGAGTAGAAAAAACGTACCTAAGAATCAGGCAACATTATAGGTGGCCAGGGATGCAAATGCAGATAAAAGATTATGTAAAAAATTTTCCTAAACGTCAAGCGAACAAAAGTTCGAGATTAACAATAATGCCCATGGTGCTAACAGATACACCAATGCGGACATTTGATAAAGTCTACATGGACATAGTAGGTATTTTACCAGAAACTATGTCCGGAAATAAGTACATCCTGACTTTTCAGGACGAATTTTCGAAATTTATGGCATGTACAGCTATCCCAGACGCGGAAGCAAGTACTGTTACAAGGGCGTTCTACGACGAAGTGATTACGCGTTACGGGATTCCGCGAATTTTGATTACAGATAACGGAACAAATTTCATTTCAAAGTTGTTCTCAGATACATGCAAATTGTTAGGGATTAAAAAATTGCATATAACGCCATACCATCCGCAAGCAAATGGCTCATTAGAGAGAAGCCACAGACCGTTAGCGGAATATTTGCGTAGTTTTGCTAAGGAAGATGGGTCGAATTGGGATCAATGGTTAACTGCAGCAATGCACGTTCACAACCACACACCCCACATTACGACAAAGCAAACACCGTTTCACACGTTATTCTGGTTCGACATAGAAATGCCGACTAATTTAAAAAGAAAGTGTAGTCCGGTATATAATGCCGAAGACCCAAATAAGGTTCTAAGATTCCAAATTCAGAGAGCTCACGAAATAGTGAGGAAAAATCAGCGCGTGTGTCATATATCTTAAACGAAATAAGTGCGCACACAATGCTACTAGATAACAAATTGGGAATAATATGCGGTACATGTAAACTAGCTGTTCCGTTAAATAGACAGCCATATCTATTGCATTTGCAATTATTTTAGAAATAAATGCACATGAAATCTATGCATAAAGACGTAGTTTATGCATAACAGAAATTTAAACATCATATCTGCACCTCGATGCAGACATAGAAGGAAAAGTTAAAAACATTTAATGAAAACAAAAACAACAAGCACAGTAAATGAAAAATTTTAAAACAAGCCAAAAGAGAAAGAAAAAGAATAAAACACCAAAGGTGATTAACTTTAAAATAACCAAAATAAAAGGAAAAATAAAAGACACAAATAATAAAACATTGTTATAAACATATACAATATGTACACATATATAAAAGTAATTCAAAAGGTAATTAAATTGTAACTTAGAACAAAATATTTACCAAATTACCAAAATAAGAAAATTAAAGAAAAAAATTGTTTTTATATAAAATTTTTATAAAAATAGAAAAAGAAATGTACATAAAATCTCACATAAAACGTTACATATTACAATACTTGTAGGAATTTTGACTTTGGAAGTCAAAATTGGTCTTGGACTTTATATGTAATAGCATAAGAAATAATATTCAGCTCGAATATTCGAAAGAAATAGTATATGAATTACAATTATTCAACTGATTACATAAATATTAGGAATTGTGTAATGAAATTTTATATCGAATTAGGATAGAGATGAAATGTTTAAAATTGAATTCAAATAAACGCAATGGAAACTACAATTGCATAGAATAGCTACACAATAATAATGTCATCTCCTAATCAAAAACCAAATTATACATACCATAAAAACATTGTAAGAACAAAAAATACAAAAATTCATAGTAATAACGTATATTAAAGAAGAATCCAGCATGCAGAGAAGCGGAACTGAATGCTGATGTACACCCACGAGAGCAGCAGAAGACACTCATATCCTAACAACACATTACAACAGGGCCACAAATAGCGCCCAACCAACTCGAAGGGGGAAGGGTAGCTGGAACAGCTGATCAGCGTAGCGACCACAACCATCGCAACCAAAGATGGAATTGTTGCGACAAACAAGCAATTCAATGCAACAATGCAACGGCATTCGATCACAAAACACGAAGATACTTTCAAAGAGGTCTAACAGCAGCAATTTGAACCTGAAAATTACCGAACGATAACGGTGACAAATACACAGTACCTTGAGGTCACGTGGAGACCAAAATCAACCAAATTGAGACCTAACCCACCTGCAGCAGTTAACTACAAACCAGTGGCTGCGCAAATGCGAAATCCTCAGGAATCATGATGGCAGCCTAACAGCTTAACTTCAAGCGAAAGTTATGTTAAGCGTAAGGGATAGCATCACAACGTCGCGGCGATGAAGCAGCTAGTAGATAACTACTAATGCGGTCATCCACAGTTCGCCAGTTAAATTTATGGTACATTATCCCGTGGCACAAATCACACTCTACAACATTACCTCAAGAGATGACGATTTAAAACGCATCACCACTATCGACAAGGAAAATGTTGAAGACGTTTAGCAAGATGTTACAAATGATGACATTTGTGACATGGTAACATCTCAACCATCAACTACCGTGAAGTGAAAAACAATTGATCCCAATTGCGGGACAACGATACTACCGACAACGAACATCTGCATCTGATCATCAAGCATAGCACCTACCACGCCAGCTACCCCGCAGCAACACTCCCACTACACATCGAGACAACGGGGTGTACATCAACTTCAAGATCAACATCAAAATCATCCACCTACACACAGATGACACCGAACAAAGGCAGCTACCGGTCATATTATTGTATTATTATTGTAATCAGTTTTATTACAATTTTTGTTAATAATTAATTGTATTGCAGTTGTTGTAATTATTACTAATAACTAATGAATATTGACGTAGCACATAAGATATTCATGAAATGAAATACACTAACATACATAAGTAGACGTTAAGTACAACCATACTAAACATACGACCATCCACAATTCAACAAACATAAATGTACAAGAAAAATTTAATATCGTTTTGTACGATACTAAATTTTTCTTCCCCGAGGGTGGAGGGATTTTGTATGTCGAGATCGCAATTTCTAGTTCCGGGTAAGATGAACTTTCAAGGCCAGTATTATTATTATTTCATAAAACTGCTCCGCGCGTGAGTCAAGGCCAAGTTAATATTATTGCAAGCAGAGCACTTTGCTTGGTCAGCCAAAGCTTTAGTTTAATTTGGTTTAGTCAAGCTTTGGTTCAATTAACTTCCAAAGCCAAGGTAGCAACCAGAACACTACGCATGGAATGGATTGTGGAAGCTAGCGTTCAATAGCGAGCTTCCAAACCATAAAAACCATAGCGCTTGGCATTAAAATGGATTGTGGAAGCTAGCTTTCGGTAGCAAGCTTCCAAACCATAAAAACGGTTGGCTTGGAAGAAAACACGATCAGAATCCACACGCGGAAGAATTAAATTGGGAACGATTTTCTTCCGCGTATTGATTCTACGAATATTACAATTTTAATATTGCGAAATAATGGAAATTGCGAAACACGGCATACTGACCCACTTCAGTCAGGTCGACGTCTGTGTCGACCGAGCTAACGTGGAATCTAGAAAAGATTCCAACGAGAGTCTTGTAAATATATCCAAACGACGAGGTCGTTAAGCCGCGTATAAAGTCGCGTGGTAGTAATCTATATTAATAAGTGTAAATAAAACTTAGTGTAACTCAACCCTAGTGAATAAGGACAAAAGGTATCAATTTAATATATATATATACTAGACCGGTCCTTATTTCTTTTTTTTTCGAATTCGAATGACGGCAAGCGCTAAAACCATTTTATTTGATCCTAAAAATACACAAAAAAAATTTGAGCTTGATTGGACAATTTTTAGCCGTGCCCCCGCCAACATTGAAATGTTTTTCCCCGGTTTTTCTTGAAATGTATCTGGCAGCCCTGTTGGTAAGTACTTATTGAAATGTGTGTGTGTGCGTTTGGCAAATGTGACACACACTCTCTCTTTTGTGTGTGTGAAGTGTTGCGTAAAGTGTTTGAAATTAGAGTGGCTACTACAGCCGGTCCAGAAGTGCTAATTTTTAATCGCTTTAGCAAATACTGGAATAATATTGACAAATTAAATTATAAGAGTTGTTTAGAAGATGAACACATTATTACAGTATTGACAGCTGAAGAACGTGGAACAATTTTAAATTACTGCCTAGATAACTTAAAACAAGCTCATAGCAGACGCGACTACAAAGAATTATTACAATTAGTTGTCAGTTTTCTTGGTGGTACGGTGCCGAATTTTAACACCTTTCGTATACCTGGTGCAACTTCTCATGCTCGATGGATGTCAAAATCTATTTATGCACTTAAAATGTATTTGTTTCGTAATGAATTCAATATGACCAAACAAGAGCTAAACTATATACGTAGTGTCTGTCTGTTTATAGTTCGTATTTATTTTAAAGCAAATACAGAAAAATGCAAGCGAATAATAACTAATCCAACAAATATCGACACATTTGCGCAAAAAGATTTAAGCGATTTTGTAAATTCCAATACACACGCGTTCTTTGATCGCTTAGAAATTTCAAAAGAATTTTTGCAAGTCGATCCGTCGGATTGGAATGAAAGATTTGACTACGCTCAGGGATCACAAATTTGTAAAAACTTATCTGTAGTAAATGATGCAGCTGAAAGAGGCGCCAAATTCATTACAGATTATAATAATAAATTAAACCACAATGAAGAGGAGAAACAATTCCTTTTTCAAGTGGTTAAAGAATATAACATGAATTATCCCACTTTTAAAAAGACTTCACTATTAAATTAAAATAATATTAATGTTACTATGAGTATGTAATTAATAAAAATATTTCAGTTTATTCTTACTTTTCAAATAAATGCAAATAAAATAAAAAAATATATTTTTTTTGCCTTATTTCTCATAATAAAAACAAAAAGGTGCTTGGGGCACGGCTAAAAATTATCCAATCGTTGTCAAATTTTTTTTTATGCTTTGTGAGACTAAAACGAATATTTTTAGCGCTTGCCGTAACATATATTCGAGAAAATAAATTTGTCCATATAAATAAGGACCGGTCTAATATTCATACACAAGTAACATTTCCTTAAAGACTTGAAAACATTCAAAATGAGTTGAAAGAGTTGAAAAAATATCCCCGATGAGTTGAATGAGTTGAAAAAATATCCCTAATGAGTTGAAAAAATATCCCTAATGAGTTGAATGAGTTGAAAAATATCCCAAAAGGCTTGCAAGCCTTTTATGTTTTAATTTTAATGAATGTCACAAGTGCTTGCTCATTTCAAGAGCAATTGGCTCTACCACTTGAAGTTTGTGAGTGTGAATCATGCAGGCATTCATAGTTTGTGAGTGTGAATCATGCAGGCATTCATAGTTTGTGAGTGTGAATCATGCAGACATTCATAGTATGTAAGAGTAAATCATGCAGACACTTGCATATCGTGAGTGTGAATGGGATTTGGAATTGAAAAATTCAAGTAAATGTAGGAAATTGGAATAATTGTGTTAAGATAGCAAGCGGCTTGGTGGAGTGAGTGCACTCATGCAGTTCTCTGGTATGCACCCAATTGCCGAATTGCAAGAATATTCCAATATAAACCAGCAGTCACCAAAAGGGTACAAAAAGCGCACAAACGATATGGCCAACGGAAAACTATCCGTAAATATATTTCAGCAGCAATTTGCTCAATGGATGAAGACGATCCAAGGCCTTATGCAGACGTTCAGATAGGTGGTAGGAAATTACGAGGGCTTCTCGACTCTGGAGCTTCGGTCAGCTTATTCGGAAAACATTGTTTGTTTGTGGTAGAGCCCGGTTTGCCAGTCAAACCGTATTTTTCCCCAAGTAAAAACAGCCGCTGGTCGTAAGCATATAGTTATCGGGAAAGTCGAATGTTATAATGAAAAAGAGATAATTATTACGCTATATTTATGTCCAAATTTAGAGCAAGAATTATATTTAGGGGTAGATTTTTGGAGATCGTTTGGATTAGCCAAAGACATTTTCGGAACAGCAGAGCTAAGTGTAAATAATGAGCAAGACAGCAAAAGGCTACACGATTCCGACATAGAAATGCATGAGTTAACAGCGACTCAACATAGACAATTAGAAGAGGTAAAGAAGCAATTTTTCTCATTGGAAGAACATGGTTTAGGACACACCACACTAGAAAAGCACTCAATTAAATTAGTTGAGGGTGCAGTTTCCGTAAAGGATATACATTACCCCATGTCCCCGGCTATGCAGAAATTAGTGTATGATGAAATAGACAAAATGTTGGAATTGAATGTGATAGAGATAAGCAATAGTCTTTGGAGTAACCGCACCACACTAGTGCGTAAGACAGAAAAAAATCGGTTTTGTCTAGACGCGCGAAAGTTAAATAAACGCGCGGTGAAAGATGCTTACCCCTTACAAAAAATAGAGGGCATACTAATAGAGGTTGAATAGACTATACCTATTATATTAACAGTGTAGACCTTAAATATGCCTTCTGGCAAATTGAACTCGATGAATTTTGCAAGGAGTATACGGCTTTCACAGTGCCTGGGCGTCCACTATATCAGTTCGTAGTTATGCCTTTCGGTTTATGTAATGCTGCGCTACGATAGCACAAGATTTCGAAACTCATTTGAAAATTCTCGCAAAGGTTGCGGACTGTCTAAGAAAGGCAAATTTATCATTAGGTTTAAAAAAATCGAAATTTGTTTTTAAAGAGTTACGTTATTTAGGATTAATAATAGGCAACGGTTCCTTACGTACGGATCCGGAAAAGGAGTCGGCAATCCATAGAATCCCAATTCCTCGATCAACTAGGGAAGTGCGTACTTTTCTAGGCGCCGCAGGGTGGTATAGGCGATTTATTCGAAATTTCGCCACTCTATCCAGTGTCAAAACATGCAGATTTTAGCAGGAGGTTTTATATCCAATGTGACGCTTCAAATGTGGGGGTGGGAGCTGTTCTCTTTCAGGTCGACGAAGAAGGTAATGAAAATCTAATAGCTTTTTTTTCATACAAACTAAATGGTCATCAACGCAATTAAAGCGTCACGGAAAAGAATATCTGACTGCTGTACTGGCGGTAAAAAAATATAGGACATATGTCGAAATGATGCCATTTACCATCATAACTGACCACGCTAGTCTGAAGTGGCTCAAGGACTTGAGTGGAAGATTGGCGAGATGGTCATTGCAACTGCAGTCATTCGATTTTGAAATATAGCATAGAAAGGGCTCAGAAAACGTTATCCCGAGCGGTGGAAGAGCCGGAGCTATTGAGTGATGGAGGCCTAGACTTCGAAACAATGGAATTCCAATCACCCGAATATCAGGAGTTAATAGAAATTATAAAACAAAACGGAGATTGTAACGAACTTTTAGCCGAGATAGTCTCAGCGGACTCCAGAGTTGAAATTACAAGACTCGGATTCGGTTGTATATTTATTTCGATTATTTATTTCTTTATTCAGCTTTGTTTACACTTATTTATTCTATATTTTCTAACTTGACTGCTCGCTGACTGATCTCACTTGACTACTGCGTGTATGCGATGTTTACTAGAACTTGACTGCTCGGTGACTGATCTGTGTGTTCGCCTTTATACGCGTGCCGATTGACTGATCTCTTCCGTTCTGCTGCTTGGGTATTTATATGTTCTGAATTGCTTGTTCTTGGTTTCCAAGTTTGTTCGTAAACAGGGTCCCGTTGTTCGTCGTTGCTATGTTTCTTGCAAGTGTTGCACTTAGTTCGCAAACATGTTCCCGTTGTTCTGCTTGTCTTGCTCTCAGCTCGTAAACATGTTCCCGTTGATCTTCGCTGCTCTGGCTGTGTTGCGCTGAGATCGTAAACATGTTACCATTGTTCTGCTTGTGTTCTGTTTGTGTTGCGCTTAGCTCGCAAACATGTTCCCGTTGTTCTGTTTGTGTTGCGCTTAGTTCGCAAACATGTTCCCGTTGTTCTTCGTTGCTCTGTTTGTGAGTTTTCCCCACAATCAAGGATGCTTCCTTGGCGATCTTGTGACGCAGTATTGTTGTGCGGTAATTTTCGACTTTCGAAAATTGTCGTCACACTCCCTTCTTGCTTCGGGTGGCGCGGCCAGAAGCCGTGTGTGTATCTCCCTCATCTCGTCCGTGTAACGTTTTGTCCTCTGGACCATGTCTGCCAATTTCCTTTGTCCTCGTTCCGCCTTATCCTCTTGTTGGTTCACTCTTTCTCTCCACTCCTCTATCTGTGCCTCAGTATCGTCCAGTTCCCTTTTGTGTTGTGCATTATCTGCGCTCTGCGTCCATTTTCTATTTGGAGCTCGTTTAATTCTTCCTGTTGCCGCTGGTGTTGTTGTATTTCGTCTTTGAGTCGTAGTAGTTCTTTGCCCGTCCTCTCTGTTTCCCTCGCCGTCTTCCCCATTTCTACTTGTCGGTTTTGTATTTCCTGCTCCAGTTGTCTGGTTTTCTTTTTCTCTTTTTCCAGCTCGGTTCGGATCCGACCTACTTCGTGGTTTTGGTCTCTTTGTTGTCGATGTTGTTGTTGTTTCTCGTTTTGCAGTTGTTGCATCAGTTCCTGATGTTGGTCGTGCAGTCGTCGCTCCATGCGGATTTGTTGTTCTCTGGTGGTGAGGATCTCTAGATATCCGGCCAACCGTTCTTCTTCCGTCTCACCCTCGTCCTCGTGTATGTATTGTGTACGTACAAATACATGTTAGGTCACTGTGAGTATCCGATCAGAGAGTCGGATCTTATCCGGATTGTAAGTAGCTCCCGCCTGTCCCTTGTTACCTCGTGTTCCGCTTCGTTGTCCTCTTCCTCGCGCATGTCCTCATTTATTCCGGTGTATATTTCGTCGTTCATGTCGGTGTCCATATCGTTGTCCGGTTCGTAGCGTGTGTCATTACCTGGTAAGTAATAGAGATTACCGCCGTTAGTCTGTTCCTGATAGTTGTACGGATTCTCGTGTCCTGGTGAACAGCTGGTGTCGTCATCGGAATCAATTATGATTATCGTTGGGTAAGGCATCGTTGGCTGGGTTTTCGTGTGATCACTTTGAAAGTCTGACTACGAATGGCTTACTTGTTGCGTGTGTTCTTGTGATCTAGCTGTCGTCTATCATTTCTTTCCTTTTTTCCTTGAGCGGTTTGTATTTGTTTGTAGGGTTGATTTCTAAAACCCGCTTCCTTTTACTGGTGCACCTTGGTTTCTGCATCTCGGTTTTGTTTGCGTGTGTTTGTTGTTGGATTATTGTCTTCTAAATTTCGGTCCGGTGTGGGTGTTTGTTGTTGTATATATGGCTTCGACAATTGGCCTCCTTGCATTGTTTTAAAAATCGCTCCTTTTTACCGGTCCATGCTAGTTTCTGCATACCGGTCTTGTTCTGCGTGTGTTTGTTGTTTTATCGTTGTCTTCTAGGTCTCGCTCCAGTTTTGTAGCATATGTTTGTTGTTTTGTTGTTGTCTTCTAAATCTTAGTCCAGTTTGTTGCGTGTGTTTGTTGTCTTCTAATTCTCGCTCCAGTTTTATTGGGGGTGTTTGTTGTTGTGTTTTGTCTTCTAAATCTTGCTCCAATTTTGTTGCGTGTGTTTGTTGTTGTATTGTTGCCTTCTAAATCTCGCTCCAATTTTGTTGCGTGTTTGGTCGCGGGTGTTTTTTGTTGTGTTTTGTCTTCTAAATCTCGGTCCAATTTTTTTGCGTGTGTTTGTTGTTGTGTTTTTTCTTCTAACTCTCACTCCAGTTTTGTTGTGTGTGTTTGTTGTTTTATTGTTGTCCTCTAAATCTCTCTCCAGTTTTGTTGTGTGTGTTTGTTGTTTTACTGTTGTCCTCTAAATCTCGCTCCAGTTTTGTTGTGTGTGTTTGTTGTTTTATTGTCGTCCTCTAAATCTCGCTCCAGTTTTGTTGTGTTGTATTTTTACTTCGGGTGGTCTTCTTAAAGTTTAGTTGTCCTTTTGACAACTAGTAAAACTCCTGGTGTTTGGTTTTCAATTTCTATTTTAACACCTTTGTATATATTAGACCAGTCCTTATTTATATGGACAAATTTATTTTCTCGAATATATGTTACGGCAAGCGCTAAAAATATTCGTTTTAGTCTCACAAAGCATAAAAAAAAATTTGACAACGATTGGATAATTTTTAGCCGTGCCCCAAGCACCTTTTTGTTTTTATTATGAGAAATAAGGCAAAAAAAAATATATTTTTTTATTTTATTTGCATTTATTTGAAAAGTAAGAATAAACTGAAATATTTTTATTAATTACATACTCATAGTAACATTAATATTATTTTAATTTAATAGTGAAGTCTTTTTAAAAGTGGGATAATTCATGTTATATTCTTTAACCACTTGAAAAAGGAATTGTTTCTCCTCTTCATTGTGGTTTAATTTATTATTATAATCTGTAATGAATTTGGCGCCTCTTTCAGCTGCATCATTTACTACAGATAAGTTTTTACAAATTTGTGATCCCTGAGCGTAGTCAAATCTTTCATTCCAATCCGACGGATCGACTTGCAAAAATTCTTTTGAAATTTCTAAGCGATCAAAGAACGCGTGTGTATTGGAATTTACAAAATCGCTTAAATCTTTTTGCGCAAATGTGTCGATATTTGTTGGATTAGTTATTATTCGCTTGCATTTTTCTGTATTTGCTTTAAAATAAATACGAACTATAAACAAACAGACACTACGTATACCGTTTAGCTCTTGTTTGGTCATATTGAATTCATTACGAAACAAATACATTTTAAGTGCATAAATAGATTTTGACATCCATCGAGCATGAGAAGTTGCACCAGGTATACGAAAGGTGTTAAAATTCGGCACCGTACCACCAAGAAAACTGACAACTAATTGTAATAATTCTTTGTAGTCGCGTCTGCTATGAGCTTGTTTTAAGTTATCTAGGCAGTAATTTAAAATTGTTCCACGTTCTTCAGCTGTCAATACTGTAATAATGTGTTCATCTTCTAAACAACTCTTATAATTTAATTTGTCAATATTATTCCAGTATTTGCTAAAGCGATTAAAAATTAGCACTTCTGGACCGGCTGTAGTAGCCACTCTAATTTCAAACACTTTACGCAACACTTCACACACACAAAAGAGAGAGTGTGTGTCACATTTGCCAAACGCACACACACACATTTCAATAAGTACTTACCAACAGGGCTGCCAGATACATTTCAAGAAAAACCGGGGAAAAACATTTCAATGTTGGCGGGGGCGCGGCTAAAAATTGTCCAATCAATTGTCAAAAAAAAAGAAATAAGGACCGGTCTAATGAATATATCTACATAGACGCGCATTCGCCAATGGCATCTTACACTGACAAAACTAAGTTAAATTAAATATAGCTTCTAAAATTTGCTTTTAATAAGAAAATGAGGATTCCTTTATAATATTAAAACATGTCGTTTTGAAGCAAAACACTAAAATTAAAATTTTTTTTCAAAAAATAAAAAATATTTTTCGTAATTAAATATTACATTTTTTTCAAAAAATAAAAACCTATAACTTGATTTTAGTTATTATTAAAACCGAGTCAAAGGAGTACAAAATTAATTCAGTTTGAATATATGTATGTCCCTAGATTTTAAAGCATATGTCACACAAATCTCACGTAAATATTCCAGTTTTTCATTACAAAAATGCTTTCATATGCATATATTTTTTAAGTGCATATCTTTCAAAACTGGGACTTCGAAGCGTCTTGCTGCGTAAGATAACTGAATGCATAGGTGTAGAATATACAGGCATTTTTTACGGAGATAAGTGAACCCTTTCCAAAAATAGACCAAATATCTGTGAACCCGTGTCCCCTCCCTAACTCTACCTGCCTACTTCAGTGCACTTCAAACAAAAGCGATAGCTTTATATTTTTATATTTCTGGTGGAAGTAGTCCCAGCGACGTCTTCAATTGCTTTTTTGTTGGGTATATTGTATTTGCTCTCCTCATTTCGTGAGCCAGTTACTGCTTGGTGTGAATGAGAAGGAAGATTTTTTAGGATTTTTAGATTTCCCTTAGGTGTAAGGAGCAATCCTTCGTCGCAAAGAACCGGTTCTCTTCAGTGATCATAAGGTTGTCGATTGCCTTCAACTGCCTTGTCAAACATGATCGCCTGGTAATTTGAGTCAGCCCAATGTATTCATAATGATTCACAAAGCATTCATTTCCATTCATATTTGGGAAATTATCTTGAATTCCACTACTTGAATGAAGTGGAAGAACTCAAAAAACTCTATTCGAGTGCTTCACACTCATATATAATCAGGAGACCATGTTTACCTGCAGCAATTGCGAGCTGCATAGTCTTCGAAAAGATTCTTTTTCAAAAATCCAATTAACGATTCAAGCTTTACACTTTGCAGTAGGTGGAAAAGGGATGCAAAGCGTTGATGAGAATGAAAAAAATTTATGATAGTTTTGATGGTGGTTGCTGTTAGTAAATAATTTACACTGGCAGAAATAGTTTGACTAATACACCGAAACATTTCATTACTGAATATCAACATCCTTTTAAAAATCAATTGGATATCTGCTAATTGAGCAAAATTATTTTAACAATTAAAGGTAAAAACTTAGGTTGTTTTAAGTAATAGCAATTTTTATTTAATGTTGTCAACATAAACTAACATTTTTTATAGGTTATACACGATTTCGTTAAATAAAAGCTTAATAAATATATTATACTATTAGATTGAGTAAGCTACTCTTATTATTTCCTATCCAACTTATTTAAAAGTCATTTTTAAAAACTGAATGTAAAAACAGAAGAGAGTCTACTGTTTTAGGATCCAATCGGCTTCTTTTTTCGGAAATTAAGTGCCCAGCTAATGAAAATATTCTTTCAGAAGCTGCACTACTTGCAGGTATTGACAATATTTTGCGAGCTAATATTGAAAGTTTTGGAAAGTCACACCTATGCTCTCTCCACCATTGAAGGGCATTGAATTCCATGGTAATTGCTACTGTCGTTCTTGAATATTTTTCGACTTCGTCATTCAACGATTCGGTCGAAGCAACTGTTGGAAGTTCCAGAAGTTCGGGAAAGAAGAGCTCTAATTCGTTGCCTGGAGGTAAACTTTGCAACAACCTTTGCGAAGTAGTTTCGTTTACAGGTTCTTCCATTGTAGAAATTTGTTCGACGCAAAATGCTTTTACCTCCGTTATAAATTCGCGGCTTAAACTGTTGTTTGTAGGTGGAAATAAAAAGTATGCCGCCTTATGAATAATATTTAAATTTGGGATCCACTTGTGTTCTATTTGGTTCAGGATATTTGTTTTCAAACAGGAGATTACATTCATGTCAGTATCTTTAAATTCGCAGAGTTTCTGAAGGCGATAAATCGAGGGATAGATGTAATTTATTGTTGTGTAGGAACGCCCCTGCAGTTTTTTGTTAATTTTTTCAAAATTATCGCACAACTCCACAAGTACATTTAATATATTTAAATTTATATCTCCAAGCCTGTAATTTTCAGATTTCTCAGAGAGTATATCATTTATTTTAAGCCAATTTGTTGCTATAGACTTAAATAAATTTAGATTGGAGTTCCAGCGAGTCTTACATGGGCTTTTTAAAGATGTGGTGAGCAAGTGTTGAATGTTGGCCTTCTTGAAATACTTCACCAATCTTTTACAGTCATCAATCAATACTGTTAATTCGGAGGTGTCATCGAAGCTGTTGTCTAATACATTTGCGAATAGATGATTAGAACAATTTATTCGGTTGTAACCTTTTAAAGCACTTATGATGTTGGAGCCGCGATCTGTCACGAATGAAATATCACGTGCATCGTCCACCTCGAATTCCATCAGTATGCTTTTAATTTTTGTTAAAATAGCAGCCGCAGTTGTTTTGAGGAAATCCAAGGATTTTACTCCTAGTACAATTTCACTCAGGGAGTCATTTTTGGAAAAATGAAAAGTTGCGCAGAGATAATTTCTTCTTACAAAATTATCACTCCACAGATCCACTGTCATAGAGGCCTGCCCATTCGAAACAATAGATTTAATTTCAGCTTTCATATTTTCTTTCTTCTCTTCAGCGGAATGTTTTATCCTGCGAGATACGGTGGTAGGATCTGGCAACAGGTCGTCTAAATCGACTTCTTCTCCATATTTAGCGCCGACCCGAATGAAAGCTTTGACCATTTTGCGGAATCCAACACTAGCAAGAGCAGAAAATGGTCTACAATCCTGTATTATCCACTGAGAACATATATTGAAAATATTTTGCTTTTCATTTGGCCCCACTTTTATCAATTGTTCCGGTTGATATCGTTGAATATAACATTTATGTCGTACTAAATTGGACGTTTGCTTTCCACTAAATTTTAAAATTTGCGAACATGTTCGGCAACACACCACATCCTCAACGTATGTTCCGTCGCCTCTTTGAATTTCTCCAAAGAGTGTCCAAATTTCACTTCTCCCTTTTCTTTTTTGCACAACACTGTATATCCCGTTTGAAACATTGTTTTGTATGTCACTGTGATTCATATCTTCTAAGATTCGGTTGTTATTCCGGCCGCGAGAAAACGACAAGTGATAGATCAGTTTTCAGCTATGTCTACGCGATTGGAAAATGGGCTGGAAGCTTTGAAAGTATCATTCAGCAAATGATTTTTGCCAGTGCATACAGCTTAGAAGTACGCAACCAGTTAGAAGTTCAGCAACCAGTTGGCCTGTGATACACGAAGCATCAGTATGAGGGCATCACTCTCGCCAATTGGTTGATTTCAAAAAGGGGAACACTTACGATCCAAACCGTCATAACTTTTGATGCAAAAATTTTGGCTGTTTCATGAGCATTTCTGTTTTACTATGCACAGCAGTCGCAGCAAGGGCTTCGCAGAAGCGAACATACATGCAGGCAGCAATAAAAATGTATTACAAGGCCGTCGGCTTTTTGTACTGTTTGTTTATCTAATTATTTACATTTAAGCATTTAATTAGGATATTCAAACCAATTGTAATAAATAAATTAATTCGGTTTTTTGGATTTTCTTAGAAATTTATTGTTGTATTGTATTAGGTTCGTTTTCTTGTATTATCCATTGTAGCTATAGCAATTTATTTTTGAAATGTAAAAATAGCCTGTACTTTTATATTTTTAAAAAATGACCCAAAATTCCAATTCTTAGAAGATACTGGAAAGAAAGGATGCATTTCTTAGAATTATAAATAAAAAACAAGATGCAGAAACAGGTTGCAATTCCTCTGTCAACCCTTTCAACATGTTCAGTTTTACAACATGGAAATTCCTATAAAAAAGGAGGCTGGCGAAAACGTAAAAAACAGCGAACTCATTCAGGTAGATTCCAATATACAGTAGATATAAACAGGTAGTACGTAAACGACAACATTGCCGCTGCTACTGACACGTCAAATCAACATAATGCTTTCGACGAAATAAAAGCGTTCACAAACACACTCTTAAGCCCTTAAGCCCACGAATTTGAGTCATACATAATATTGTGTCGTGTGGCAATGAGTAAATTTAAAGCTTTATTTGAGACACGCATAATGATGCTTCGTGTATCACAGGCCGTTTATCATAAATTTTTTTCATTCTCATCAACGCTGTGCATCCCTTTTCCACCTACTGCAAAGTGTAAAGCTTGAATCGTTAATTGGATTTTTGAAAAAGAATCTTTCCGAAGACTATGCAGCTCGCAATTGCTGCAGGTAAACATGGTCTCCTGATTATATATGAGTGTGAAGCACTCGAATAGAGTTTTTTGAGTTCTTCCACTTCATTCAAGTAGTGGAATTCAAGATAATTTCCCAAATATGAATGGAAATGAATGCTTTGTGAATCATTATGAATACATTGGGCTGACTCAAATTACCAGGCGATCATGTTTGACAAGGCAGTTGAAGGCAATCGACAACCTTATGATCACTGAAGAGAACCGGTTCTTTGCGACGAAGGATTGCTCCTTACACCTAAGGGAAATCTAAAAATCCTAAAAAATCTTCCTTCTCATTCACACCAAGCAGTAACTGGCTCACGAAATAAGGAGAGCAAATACAATATACCCAACAAAAAAGCAATTGAAGACGTCGCTGGGACTACTTCCACCAGAAATATAAAAATATAAAGCTATCGCTTTTGTTTGAAGTGCACTGAAGTAGGCAGGTAGAGTTAGGGAGGGGACACGGGTTCACAGATATTTGGTCTATTTTTGGAAAGGGTTCACTTATCTCCGTAAAAAATGCCTGTATATTCTACACCTATGCATTCAGTTATCTTACGCAGCAAGACGCTTCGAAGTCCCAGTTTTGAAAGATATGCACTTAAAAAATATATGCATATGAAAGCATTTTTGTAATGAAAAACTGGAATATTTACGTGAGATTTGTGTGACATATGCTTTAAAATCTAGGGACATACATATATTCAAACTGAATTAATTTTGTACTCCTTTGACTCGGTTTTAATAATAACTAAAATCAAGTTATAGGTTTTTATTTTTTGAAAAAAATGTAATATTTAATTACGAAAAATATTTTTTATTTTTTGAAAAAAAATTTTAATTTTAGTGTTTTGCTTCAAAACGACATGTTTTAATATTATAAAGGAATTCTCATTTTCTTATTAAAAGCAAATTTTAGAAGCTATATTTAATTTAACTTAGTTTTGTCAGTGTAAGATGCCATTGGCGAATGCGCGTCTATGTAGATATATTCATACACAAGTAACATTTCCTTAAAGACTTGAAAACATTCAAAATGAGTTGAAAGAGTTGAAAAAATATCCCCGATGAGTTGAATGAGTTGAAAAAATATCCCTAATGAGTTGAATGAGTTGAAAAAATTTCCCTAATGAGTTGAATGAGTTGAAAAATATAAAGTAATATAAAATAAAAAGGCTTGCAAGCCTTTTGGGAATTTTAATGAATGTCACAAGTGCTTGCTCATTTCAAGAGCAATTGGCTCTACCACTTGAAGTTTGTGAGTGTGAATCATGCAGGCATTCATAGTTTGTGAGTGTGAATCATGCAGGCATTCATAGTTTGTGAGTGTGAATCATGCAGACATTCATAGTTTGTGAGTATGAATCAAGCAGACACTTGCATTCATTCCTGCAAGCCTGTCTCTCATTCAAACTTTTATGAATTGAATACGGAGTTGCTTAGATTTTGTATGCGTGAGTAGCACTTACACTTATAAATCCGTGAGTGGCTCACAAGCTTGAATATGGGCACTCATGCAGTTCTCTGGTGCATACTAGTGTCGATCCGCGTAACTGTTGCTGCTGCTGTGGTTGAATTGTTTGTTGGACCGGTGCTGTTTCTTCCACCCAATTTAAATTCTTATGGGCGTGGCTTCTGTACAAATCATTTGAAAATTCGATTTCGTTTACTTTGCGATGGAATCTTTGCTGTTGAAAAGGATTTGCATTCCGGCGCGAAAAAAAACCATCACCTTTATGACATTCCTCTCGGAGTTGTTCGACCATGTACACCGGAATTGGATACACTGTTCGAAGTAAGTCTTCCCTTAGATTTCTTTTCACGATTTTCATTATTTCATATTCCGGAACAGGATTACATAATTTTGCACGAAGTTGACCTACGGCCTGAAAATAAGCATTGATCGATTCACCTGCCAGCTGTTGACGTTGCTCGAGCTCCTGCATTTTCTCGAATTCGGTTCTGCTGGTCCGGTATTGACACAGTAGTGCGTGCCGTAATGACACCCAATCCCGTGTATTGTTCGTTTTTACATGCAACCAATACCATTCTTTGGCCACACCAGCTAATAACGTTTGAATGTCTTTTATCACGTCAGACCATGCACAGCCATATTGCGATTGCAAATGCTCTACGCGGAAAATGAATTCTTCGACCGACAGTTTATCAGGATTTCCATCAAAATTTAAACCCCACCTATCGAGTTTTAGTAGGTATCTGTGTCGATTTTCGAGTATCTATCATTAAAGTGACTCTGTGAGCTGGACGACGTCCCACTGCCTCCAGAGAAGTGTCTATCATTGGGTGTCGCCGCTGCTGTTATCGGTGGATTACTGTTATGATGGTTGGTTCCCCCTATTCTCTTGTCTTCTATCTATAGGGATGCCGGGATGCCCGCCCAGGTGTTTAGGGTACCATACCCTCTTGGATTCGAAGGATTCGTGGTTGGATACGTCGTCTAATATTGCCCGGTATTCCATTCTTTATTTCTTTGTCTGTAATTACCATGCACCTTTCTTTCAGGTTGCGATGGTGCTTTGCCCGTTCCTAATGCTGATTCTGTTTTCCGAGCTCTCGTCTCTGCACTCATCTTCCTAAACTTCTAATTCATTTCCAATATCAGCTGAGTAATACCCATTTTTCAGCCCTCTTGAGTTTGCTGACTGATTGTTTTCTCCATATAACTTATTAAATCGTTATTCATAGCTTCACCACCTTCATTGCTCCTAGACATACCCTCAACACCCCCTTTTGACGGATTCTCTGTAATCCCCAACCAAGTAGTCTTACTAGGTTCCGCGTTTGCTGTTTCAGAGCTCCGACATTGTGGCACCACAAACGCTACACTCTTTTGTACCGACTTCTTTGGAATTGCAACATGCTGTTCAGACTGCATGCCGGTTTTCTTTGCATTTATCGTTTGCGACAAGTCTCTAAACGAAACATCTTCCGACATTTGATTATTTTGTGCTTCAGCCATGACTGAGGGATGCCTATTTAAACTTCTTAACGGAGTGCTAAATCTGCCGTATTTTATTTGTGGCAATGATCTATTTAAGTCGTGATGGATCTGTCTTTTACTTTGTAAACTTTTCAGCGCTGGACATCCTCAACACACTCGACACTAAAACCACCTCCGGAACTACTCATCTACGGACCGAGTTTCCAGTCAAAGTCTAACCACTCTTGCATGATAAGTATGTCTAATACGATAATTATTCAAACCCCCACCACGCTAATACCTATCACTGGTATGTTATTACTTAATATAAAATTATATGACGTATCTGTATACAAAAAAAAAAACGAATGAACCATACGAGATATAGATTCGGCACTATAAAATACACTAAAATGTACCACTAACGAATAAATCAAGAATGTATAATGTACAAAATGGTATATTTTTATGTTTTATGTATATTTTGTTGCTTGTGTTCAAAATTAAGACATACTATTTGGAACGGGAAGCAGACAAGACCTGCTCGGGTCTGCTTTTGATTCATGCTGACCTAGAAGTTGACTTCAATTCTTCATTTACAGTTAAGAGCTGGGCCACAATACGGCAGCGATAGTGTCAGTGTTTCTCTCATTTTCGCTGTCAGCCTACAATGAGAACAGTGACAGGCTATCTGTCATTTGTCATTTGTTTTCACATTCGATGCGAAATTTAATTTTAAATTCGTTTTCTGTGTTAAAAAAGTGAAATAATATGGAAACGTTAACTTTTTTAACTAGCACAAGATGCGCATTGCTGCAAATAATAATTGTGTTAAAGATTTTGTGTAGAGCATATTTTATTATTGAGCAAAGACGAAGGACTAGAAGACGGTGGTGGGTGCGACCGGTCAATAGAAGCCGACAACAGTTAGGTTTCTTCAAAACTTGTCTAACGCAACTTCGGTTTCGTGACGAAGAACATTTCTTTAAGGCAGTTCGAATGAATGAAGTTAGATATGGTTTGCTCGCAAATCTTGTGCATAATAGGTTGTCCAGAAGATCAATAAGACATCCTATTCCGCCTGATATGCATTTGTCGGTGACTCTAATGTAAGTTTTAGATTCTATTACTTTTGATTACTACAATAAGCTGAATTTCTTTACTACTTGCAGGTATTTAGCTCACGGTACCAGTTTCCAATATCTTGCGTGATCGTTTAAACTCGGTGTAAGCACGGTCAGAAAAGCGATATACGAAACCTGCGAGGCTATTTGGGAGGAACTGCATACTATTTATGCACCGCCAAGCATACATAGATGAATGGGAACTCATATCTCAAAAATTTTACACCAACACTGGAATGCCGCATTGCCTTGGAGCGGTGGATGGAAAACTTATAAATATTGTTTGCCCAAGAGGAAGCGGGTCGCTTTTTTACAGTTACAAGAAGTCGTTTGCTATTGTTTTACTCGTCGCTTGCGACATGGATTTTACCTTCACTCTAGTTGATGTGGGCGCCCTCGGTAGTCAGATCGATGGAGGTGTTTTTGTAAGAAGTACCTTCGGGAAAATGGTACTGGAGAACACCCTCCCAGTCCCAGCGACAAAAAACTTACCAGGGACAGACGTCCACTTTCCATATTATTTTGTGGGCGATAACGCTTTCCCATTGCGAAAAAATTTAATGCGATTTTAGCAAATCTTTATTAACTAAGAACACTTGGTAGTCTGGTTTTGCACTTGCTCGAGCCAGCCTTTATTTACACAAGTTTTAAATTATTTACAATTAAGATAATTAAGATCTACGGTTGTACGGCAGTTTGGTTTGCGGTAGAGACCGTGGCTTTTCCTTGAGTGTTCAAAAACTTCTGATTGCTAAGGCCATGGTAGCATATCCCAAAGGGTATGCCACCATAGCCACTTGAGCAACGCTTTAACTGCGACGTAGCAGAGGGCTACGATAATCAAAACGACAATTGTGTAGCGATACATACCGTCCGTTACTTTGTCGTCGACGCGGCCGCGATGTCGTATTTATACTTACTCCGCTTTCTGCCAGCGACGGCAGAAAGGAAAGCAGCGCCGATTACGAAACCGGCGACGTCCACGACAAGCGCATGTTTATTCGCCGCCAGCAGCGGGTAGCTAATCCGTCTAGCCGGCGGAATGCAAACAGTGGCGACGGCAAAGTGCACGCTCAGCATTGCTGTATCGTTTACAGCAATGAAGCGGTTGTTTGTTTGCCTTGGCTCGTCGATCGTTCGACCAGCCAAGTAGCGTAAACTCACTTCAAAGTGGAGTGCAACAAAGTGTCGCGTCGTTAAGGATCCGATATCCGAACGACTCCACCTAATTACAGTTTAATGCTCGGACGTGTTGGTATGTATGATCGCTCGTCAGCGAACACACACACGCACACGTGCACGCCACACGATCATTTCCCGGAAACTATTTGCCTGCCGACAAAGCAAACTTTAACAAGAATTTATCTAAAGCGCGAGTTCGGATGGAAATTGCTTTTGCATAATTAGCTAATCGTTGGAGAATTCTCCAATGTCTCTCAAAAAATGCGGACAAAATTGTGCCAGCCACAAATTCGTCCAAAAACCGAAGCTGGTCGGCATATTTGTACCGCTTGAAGTCAGGCGCGGTACTGCCTGATGGTAGTTGCATCTGATGCCTTTGCCGTTTGTGCCTGTCTGATAAGGTTTTCCACCTTTTCTTGCATGTTTCAGCTAAAAAAAACATCAAATATATATAATGTTAGTGAAAACACAAATCAACAGTCGCATCCAAATGTATAGCTATGGTTTGCCAAGCTCTGTTTTTATCCACAATATTTTTATACTTCGACGACTGGACATTATACAAGCATTGATACTTTTCAACTTCCGTGATAAGCTTCTCCTCGAAGCTCATTTCTTAGATTACTTTAATCAAATTATTATCAAATAATTACAAATAATCAAAATAAACGGTTTTTGAGGTTTCATCAAAGGAAATGTAATTGTCAAAATTAATATGGCGGCTGAGTATTTGTTTTGTTTCATTCCTATAGAATAAGTGAGATTTTGTCTAAAAGGTGTTGAAGAAATAGACACTCAAGGAATAAATACTTCATTCGAGTTCTGCTGTTCTACTAACTCCTGTTTCCAAAAGTGCCTTTATTTATAAGATTCTTAACCTACCTAAACATGGGACGAACGCAGTTTGCACCATGTGCATATCTTATCAGCTAATGATGCGAACGCAGTTCGCACCATGTGAATATCTTATCTAATGCTTACTTATATGACCAGAATTCTACACCGTCGCCATGGCTAATTACATTTTGTTTACAATAGATAAATTAAGCCAGGCTTCTAGTCATGTATACGCTCTCGTAAGTGATAAGACATAAATCGATAGTCTCGAGAAGCGTATCCTAAACCAACTGTACTAAATGCTATTTACTTATCCCATGCTCTATGTGCACATGTGTTTCTTTATCTTATG